>JAWWEU010000005.1:24398050-24424824 GCA_035583155.1 Acropternis orthonyx | reverse complement strand
GGGCAGTGAGTGGTGAGCAACTGTGCTGGGCATCACTTGTCTTCTTGGGTTGTATTCCTCTCTTTTTACTGTCTCCCTTTTCACTACAATACTATTAGTACTATCATCATTATTCCTTTATTTCAAGTATTAAACTGTTCTTACCTCAACCCACAGGTTCTACCTTTTCCTGATTCTCCTCCCCATCCCCCCAACATCTATTACACCATGACAGGTTTATAAAAGCAGATGCAGTCTCAGCTGAGGCCTATGCAGCAAACCCGTAGCATCAGCACAACATGCCACACTCATGGACAAAACTGATGCTCAGGACACTGCCAGGCTCCTGGCACAAGCAGTTTCATGGGAAAAAGGGAGTAGGGGGGAGTTTTATGGGGAAAAGGGAGACATGGATAGATCAGGATGAATCTTATATATACAAATTGACAAGGAGAAACATGCTGTGATTGATGCTGTATATAATAAACACAACTGGTAAGAGTCCAGACAGGCTTTCAGTGTGTAAATATCAAATTATATGAAACATGCTGGAGGGGACTTGCAGCAACCTCTAATTTTAGGATTCTACCTGAAGTTTAAAAGAAAGGTAGCAATACCCTCCCTGGCTCCTTCCCCAAGCAGATTCTGCTGATTTGCCTAACCAGAAAAATCAGATAAATGCTGTGGTTTATAAATACCTTTTAAGTTTATTCTCAGTAGATTAATTGAGAAAAATCATGGGTTGGGGTTTTTTTTTTCCCTGAAGAAAAAGTGGGTGAGGGAGGAAAGAGTCCCCTTTCCCTTCATACCTCACCTTTCCCCTTCATCCTTCTTCACTCTCCCAGTGAGCTGCAAAACTGTGCTGTGCCCAGCACCATCACTATCCTGCCCAATGCACACAGGATGGCTGTTATTTCCCCCCTGAGAACAACATGAAAATAGTTTCCCACTGCGTTGTTCCCAAACATTTTTGCCTAAATTATTAAAACACACCGTTAACTGCTTCTTCCACAACCCTTCTGCTCTGTAAACACTTCCCACAAAGCACAACTGAAGCATCAATCCTTTATCATCTCTCCAGTTTCAGAAATACTCTGCAAGTATCAGTACTGCACTTAGAACCCTTCGTGGGCTTTTGCAATGGGCAGCAAAACTAGAAGACGCCTACACACTGCATAAACTGCTGACTGAAGTTAAACAAAAGACTTTGTGGTCTGAAATGGGGGTTTGGTCTTTCACTTAATGACGTGACCCCACAACATGACCCAGCTAAACACAGGGAGGGGAACTGCAGAGGGATGAGCAGAACTGTATCAAAACTCAAACTGTAAGACCAACAGATGGTCCCTCTCAACCATTCCCCTTGGGCATGAAGACAAAGCACTGGGGTTTTGCTGGATAGAAAGTCATCAGGTGTAACTCACCTGTCTCACAAGAGCAACCTCTTTGTGCCTGAACATCTGTGATGCTCCACCACAGAGTACAACTGAATGTGGAAGAAACTGGATACTTTCCCACATAGTCAGCTCTTTGGGTTGATTCCCTCCGAACAGTTGCTTTTTCTCCCTCTTCTCTCCTTTTAAAGAAAAAACTCAGACAACGAAGATCTTAGCAGACCCATCATCTGGAAAAGCTGAAATTGCTTCAGGAGGCTCCCTGATGGAGAAACAGCAGCACAACAGTGAGTTTTTAACAGCAAACCTGAATCACATGAAGGAAGTTACTGTTTTAAGCAACGTAATACTTTCCACCCCCTTATCAGAACAGTACTGATTTTCTTCTCAGCCAAAGCACTTCAAACACACAAAACAAGCTTGAGGGCTCAAAGTTACATACATGGCAAGAGGGTCTGGTGAAAGATGACCAAAACTACCACCAGAGGCTTTTGGATCAACAGTGAAGGGACCAACTTGCTACAAGTACTTTGATGGCCCACGGTTGACCAAAGGCAGCACTGCATGTTTTTTCTATTAACAGCAAGTTCATTTATCTTAAATATGTCTGACATCACCATCATTCAACATCAGATGCTGGTCTCCTCTCCAGCTCTGGTCTCCTCCCCTCCTTCAGGCTTCCAGTAAAATTAGACCTTGAATTAGACTTACAGTAAAATAATTACAGTTGGCAGGTATTTTTCAACACTGATTTGGAAGCCAAGAAACCAATGCAAAACAAAACAAAACAAAATCAAGTCAAGCGTTACTCAACTTTTCTCAGAAACAACTTGTTCTGTGGGGATCAAGTATTTTCACTGGTGGATGATTTTGCTCTACCACTGTTTCAGTGCTCTATGAACGCCACAAAAGCACTGGCCAGGTAGCTTACAGAATTTTCCTATGAAAAAATAGGGGGAAAAGTCTCAAATCCTTCAAAACAACAACAAAAAATGACAACAGCAAGAGAAAGACCTCCCCCCAAAACAATGGGCATTTTTTGTGGAGAAAACAATGAAAGAAAGGGGAAATCAAAAAGTACCAACAACCATTTCCAAAGCACATCTTCCATCGGTCTCTGTGGGAAAAAGGACTGGCTTTGGAAGCTTCTCTGAAATCCACAACTTGAGAAGAAAAGGCACCATCTCAGTCTCCTGTCTGAGAAACGGACACCTGTGGCTGGACTGGAAAATACTGAATACACCTCCTCAATCTTCTCCACAGCTCATCAGGACATGGCACAAATTGTTGCTCACAGCTTCTGCACTACATAGGGTGCTCTTATTTAAATTCAAGTAATGTCAATTCTCAGTGAGGCAACCCCAATCTGCAGCTCCATTTTAACTGGCAGCTATTTTATTAAAGAAAGCTCCCTTGTAATCAGTTGGTAACCATTAAATCCTGTTGATCTCCACGAAAATACAACATTCTCTTGCTAAAACCAATCTTTTTTGTGAACCTAAAGGATACACCATTCCTAATACGTAATTTCATAGCTTCCTGTATGTTTGCTATCATTCTCAATGGTTCATTTCTTTTTGTTAGAAAAGATTTATGTAGTACAAGACCTCACCCTAATTTCTCCCATAAAATCACAGAATCATAGAACCCCAGGATGGTTTAGGTTGGAAGGCACCTTAAGGTCCATCTTGTTCCAGCCCCCTGCCCACGGGCAGGGACACCTTCCACTAGGCCAGGTTGATCGTGCTGCTTCCAAAAGGAGCCCTGCACGTATCCGCAGAGATCTTAAGGAAATCCTTCTCCATGGGACCAGAGCAACACCAAAAAACAGAAGGGACATGGGCTGAGTGGTTTTTACTTCCAAACCTTTTGGTTAAACACTCTCCCTTCTCACATACTACCTTTGGGACCTCCCTGCTCATCACCCCTCTGCAGCTCTGCGGGCTCAGAGACACAGGTGCCCACATCCCATGAGTCGGCTCTTCTCCGCCTGGAGCCGAGCACAATAACATCCCGTGCTCACACTGGTAAGCCTGGAACAGGATCCCTGGATGACATTTCCCTATAGGAAGGAATTGCTATAGTACAGCTGCTTCTCACCCAGACAACCTCTTCCAAAAGGTCTGGAGTTTTGTGCTCAAGGGGTTTTCTTTCAGTTGAAATGTAAAACCAGAAAACAGCAAAGAAATGATGTGATAGCCCTGTCTCCGATTCCTCAGATCCCCAGCCAAGGCTGACACTGTCCTCAGCATTCACAAGACACCCTCCTTCCCTCCCCCATGCCTTCTCAGTGGACTCATTAACTGTGGTTGAGTCATTTGAACATGGAGAAAGGACACCAGTCCTTCTTGGCATTATGCTGCTTTTGAAGAGGGGAATGTTAGTGCCACATGGAAAAGTCAAAAGTGCATCTGTGTTGATCCTCCAGCACCTACACAGAAGGGACACTGGCAACATCTGATGAATGGGGTCAGGCTCTGTGGCTCTGTTAAGGCAGTAAAGCAGCATCAGGCTTTCATTTCCCATGCCACATTTTGCCATATAATGCAGTTCTATTTTTCTAGCAATTCCACAAGGAATACTATGAAAAATATAAATATCACTCTAACAATTTGCACAATATCGGGGAAATGATACAAGGAAAAAAAGCAGGGTTGAAGGAAAAAGCAGCAGCTTTCACATGCAGAAGCACCATCCACAGGAGCCAGAGTCATTCATATAATTTCTAAATCTTCCATCACCACCATCACTCTCTTCTCTGTATGCTGATGATATGCTAACAAGCCCTTTAGATAATTTAGCCTATATATACTGTGTAGGTGCTTGCCAAAACACTGGTGCCAGGATCCAGTCAATACAACAGGCATTCTTTCTACTTTATTGCTTTAAAAAATTGTTAGAAGAGGTAAGAAAAAAATTTGCCAAACGAGAGAACTCCACTTTCGTAAGTATTTTAAGTCAGTTCAACTCCATCACCATAAGCAAGGCTGCCATCAGAGAGCCATTTCCTCCTGGCATTCTTAACTCAGCACTCACTTTATTCCCACACTTTATCATTCCCCTTTCCTGTTTTTGTACTCATTGCTGCCTTAGGAGGATGATGAGTAGGGGCAGGAGGAAAATGGAGATGGGAGCCCTTGGCTTTCTGAGCTGCTGCCTCAGGAAGCGAAGCATTTAACAAACACACTGAAATGCTGATCTTTAATTTTCAGGGCATTTAGCCAAAGATGTGACATGCAGAAAGGAAAAAGTGATGTCTTAACAACCCCTGAAGTTTCAAAACCAAGAATCCTGTTCATCCCGACAATCATACCTAGCACTTCTTCCTCTGTCCGTAACTACACCACTTCTTTCTCGTGCCACACTCTAAAAAATTCAGGATTTTTAACAAAAAGTGAACGAGGTTTGACTGCAAACATCTTTTGCCAAGATAACTCTCAAAATTGCCTCAGGGCTTGAGATACTCAAATGTTTAACTAATAATTGAACAGGACATTGCATTTTGTAGGTGGCTCTGAGAACTTTGTCAGTGGTTTTCTTTCCCCCACATACACACAGTGAAGAGGATGATTCTGGAGATGACTCACTACTGAAACAACAGAATAAATTCCCATGAAATGCTGTGGGGTTTATATGTAACATTCTCCAGCTTCTTTTTAGGAGTATTTGGCAAGACTCTGGCAAATGCTCCTCCCACAGAAATCAAGCGGTTATTTTATTTGTCAGCAAAATAAATCTAGAAGTGCTTAAATACTCATTTTAGTCTCCACTTATCTTCTGCTTCAAGCCTGCTCCCTCACAAAGCTGACAAAGGAGAACAGAAAGCCACAGAGAGCAGGGGAACTGCTGACATGGAAAACACAACCAAGACAGGTTTCCAAAGCTCCAGCCTGCGGGAGATGCTCAGGCAAATTTGCTGCTGTAGCTGCACTGCACTTCTGAAGATCACCTTAGACAAAATGCTGGAATATGCAGTCGTTTATACTGGCTTTCACTTCTCAGAAGTAGAGCAGCTAAAGGCCAATTAACACATTTAAAATGGGGTAAAGTGAAGGTTAAAGGTCAGCGAGGCTTTGGTGCTAAGCAGCCAGCAGAAACCAAGCCTAAGCCCAGCACTCACTGGTGCCATGATCCGTCTGCGCTGTACCCACCTGCTCTCCAAAATTCCTTAACAGACCTGTACGCGTTTCCTTAGACAGAGACACCACAGTAATTTTCACAATCCAATTCAATCTGCACATAAATCACTTATTAGCTCTCAAAACATGCAAAAGGGACCTAACCTGGAATCCCAGCAGTCTCCCTGTTTGTCACACTAATCTCAGGGTCATGAGGGAACACTGGGGACTAACCTGGGCAGCTGCCCTGCCCTGCAATCTGCCCTACTGTATGTGCATATGTTCTGTTACTTAGTTATTTATCCTTATTACCTTCTCACTCTCGACAACTCCCTGACAGGAGGGTGCGGCCAGGTAAGGATTGGTCTCTTCTTCCTGGTCACAAGTGACAGGACAAGAGGAAAGGGCCTCAAGTTGTGCCAGGGGAGATTTGGATTGGGTATCAGGAAAAACTTGTTCACTGAAAAGGTGATCAGAAATTGGCACAGGCTGCCCAGGGCAGTGGTGAAGTCCTCATTCCTGGACATGCAGATGTGGCACTTGTAGACATAGGTTAGTGGTAGGCTTGGCATTACTGGGGGAACTGTTGGACTTGCTCTCAGAGGACTTTCTAGACCTTCATGATTCTATTCAATACATATAATTATTATTAATGTTACAAATATATCTGGACACTTGTACCTTTGATTAGGGTTACTTTTCAGAAGCATGTGCATTTATACCATTCCTGCTTTCCATCTGCCCAGGATATATCATTTCCTTTGCGTCAGCAGGTACCATGACTAAGTAGAGTGAAGAGCAAAATAGGTATGGCAGCAATCAAGGCTTTGTGCAAGCCGTCTTACCCGCAGGACTTAGCACAGCCCCGTGGTAATGGGGGAGCAGCAGAAATGGGTGGGAGCTGCAGATGGGCAGCCACAAACCCACGTCCACGTGGTGCACAGCAGATGGCCATCCACCACTGACTCCAACCCCCAAACATCATTTCATATCACTACCAAGTGAGAGCAGCAGTTTCTGCGATGAAAAAAAATGTTTACACAAATAATCAGTGCTTCCCATTCACTTAAAACAGAATTCACATAAGCACAACCTTTTGTTACACATTTGTCTTTGTCTTTTGTTTTGTAACTTTGGTTGTGTTAACATCAAATGAATAGAATACATTCTAGTTGGCTTGGAAAGCATTCCCTTATAAAAAAAGCTGATATGGACCCTGAGATTAGCTCAGCTGGTTAGAGCATGGTGCTAATAACACCAAGGTTGTGGGTTTGATTCTTGTATGGGCCATTCACTTAGGAGGGGGACTCAATGATCTCTGTGGGTTCCTTCCAGCTCAGAATATTCTGTGATTCCGTAACTTGTTTGAAAGACAGAAACACAGAAAAGAAACAGCAGGGCCCTTATCATGGACCAGACTCATACTTATTCAACTGCACATCCAGAACAAAGGCACAACTCAATCCACGAATCCTGCGCAGGTATTTGTCACATAAACTGGCAGCAAAGCTCAGTCAAGCCCGGTATTAATTAAAAGTGAGGAGGGGGCTTTGAGGGATGGCATGGGGTCCCGGTATTCTCACTCAGCTCAAAGAACAGAGGCATTACAGGTGGCTGGATATTACAAACCCTTAGTGCTTAAGAGCCCCTGGCTAATCACTCCAGTGCTGTCCTCAGCTAAGGCAGGATCTGATGGAGAACAGAATAAACTGTTAATATACTAAAAAATTTTATTTGGACTAAAAAATAGTATTCTGGTTGGCTGTGCATAGCTGAGTAGAAAACATGAGGAAAAACACTATTTTCAGAATTCGGGAGAAAGACGTGCAATCGTAAAAAAAGTGACCAACTCTAAAAGTAAATTAATTTTTCTGCTGGTTTAAAAGAGACTAAAAATAAGGGGTTTTCACCAAAGCAAATCATTAAGCGTATAAACATGAAAATGAGTTTTTCCTCCAGCAAGCACTCATACACCACAGACACTGAGCAACAACATCCAAGGAGCAAGCGTGCTCACAGCGTGCTCAAAATCCACTATTTCAACTAGCCAGTCACTCCCTTAACAGATGATAATCCATCATTCCTCAGAGACTGCAGAAATACCAGCACCTCTTTTAGCGCTCGTCTGAGAGGAAGATGAGAAAACAGTGTAAAAGAAATGAAGGACAGGCAACCCCCCCTCAAACCCAACAGAACAGTTGTTCCTTTTATGAATGGGGAAACACTTTGCAATTTCACTGAGCTTTTACTCCTTCTTCCCCATGTGCTGAGCAGAGGTGGTTGGCATTTTTATACCATTCCACAGACAGGAAAGCAAAGGACAAGTAGCAGTGCAGAGGCAAAAAAACCCCTCTGCTATTCCAGCCCTCTGCTCTTATATATATGGCAGAAATAGGCCTTTATTTAAAAAAAAACCCAATAATTGTATCAAACTTTCATTATATTCCTCTGCTTCCCAGAACTGTTGCTACCCAATAAGCTTAGCAGGGGATGTACAGAAACAAATAAAGAAGCAACTCCTTCTCCAGGAGGCCTGCAGTGGGATCCCCCGATCCCCCAAGCCATCCTATTCAGACCCCACAAGCCCACACAACACTTTGAAGATGAGCTGAAGATGCAGAATTATTCCCAACAGCTATATTGGGTCAAACTAAAGGACCATTTCATCCTGCCCTCAAGAGAAACCAAGAGTGGATACCTGAGAAGGGGTGTAGGAATACAGATCAGGTAAAGGTGAGACCACCATGCAACGCCCTCTCTGACACCAACTCAAATAGAGGGGCAACGTTTTCCTCTTCAATTCAAGGTGTAACTAAAGTTGTAGTAAGTGCAGCACAGCAAGTCAACATGGACGGATTGCCATGGCACAGGGTTACCCACTGGGCTCTCCTCTCCATTTCCTGGTTCCCCACTCACCCTTGGTTGCTTCTCCACACCTTGTGAGCTTTGGGAAGCCAATCCCCTCACTGAAAGACACAACTGCACTTCCCGGAACAACACCTGATCTCATCTGGAGCTTCCTTGCACCAACGTAACACAATTAGTAATGTGGTGAGGGGAAATTCAAGAAGAGCAAACTGAAACAGGAAATGCTGTTAGAGCTGGCAAATAGGAAGCTCCGTAATAAATCATTTAAACTCACAAATGAAGTTAACCAAAGAATTTCTTAACAACTTTTTACAAACTCTTCAAAATGTTAAACCAATAAAGGGGACTCTCATGAAACAATTCTCTGTTGCCTAAGGCTGTAAATACTACACACACGAAGCTCCCCTCTCAAAACCAGCACTAAAACATTTCCTCCTGGATACAAGACCCTACTGCAGCAGGCACAGTGCTCCATTAGCTCTGCTGGCCTACAAGCCAGCTCCTGTTCTTTGGTGTCCTGCCAGGACTTCTCCTGTCAAATATACTGTGTGCCAACACAAGTGGCAACACGAAACTCTGCGGGAACTCCTGCTGGTTTGGCTTTTGCAGGGCACTGCACAACACAACACAGCACGGGTGGTGGACATAAACCAGAAACACAAACAAGCCTCCGTCTGCAAAGCAGGACCTTTAACCAGTAAAAGCTACTGGAATCATGAGTCAATGTATTCCCACAGCTGGTGCCTGCAGGGTCAGCCACTGCCCCCTCTTTCCCAACAGTACGTCCGTACCATGATGCGACTATGATTGCTTCCCTCAAGCCCCATCCTAGGTTCAACATGTGAAGGTTCATCCATAAAACTTCATCCACAAGCCTATTTCTCTCTCCAAGAACACACACCTGATTAGCCATAGTTAAGGTGTCAGAGTGAAATGGATTTTAATCAGATTATTTCTTTTTTCTCCTTGTTATTGCTTTGCCTTTTACATACTTACCTGCTTGTCTGGCTTGCAATCAAATACCAGAATACAAACCAGCACAGTTGAGAATTGGGGAACTAACATAAGCAGTGATTATTTTGCCATAACACCAGTTACCTAAGTGCTTTGTGATAGAAAGGGAGAAGGTTTAGGGAACAAACAAGAGGTACAGCCAGAGACCAGAATAAATACTGTTCTAAAGAGGAGTATTAACGTATCCACCTGCAAAGGATGACAAGATTTTCATTAAAGTACATTAAATGAAATCACTGCAGGTCACAACTGGAATATTTGCAATCTTTTTGGCTGATCTTTAGTATTTCAGAGTTGTAGAAAAACCCTAACTGGGGATCAAATTCTTTCTTTCCTCTTCTGCCTTGCCCACAGCTCGTGCTGCTGCTCAGCATGGTTCAAGTGATGAATCTCCTGTCTGAATCTAGCCAAACTATATGTCACCGATTAAAAGAGCATGCACAAAGAGGAAAAGCAATACAAAGCCCAACACCCTCCACCAAAGCCTACAGAAATCAGCTCTGGCCCCAAGCTCTCACTCAACGTTTTTACTCATCATACACATCACATGAAGACCAGGAGGAAGAAGCGTTTGATCATTTCTGCCCCTCTGACCACACATCCTGAGATGGCAATGTAAAGCACATGTGTGCCCCTACACAACTTCCTTTTCAACACCAAGTGCCTTTTGGTATTGTTAGTCCACGTTTCATTTTCTCCTGCTCACGTTTCCAGCCTCGTGCTGTCAGCTGTTTAGCTCTTCACATTTCGCCCCCAGCCCTCCATCTTGCCACCTCCTTGTTTAATACTTATGAACATACTGTTTCTACTCTCCATGTCATTTTTCTGCTTCTTGATACCAGCTCTGGATATGACCAAGACATATGATGACCAAGACACAACATGCCCAGGCCCTGCTCCTACCCCAAAATGAAGAGTCAGTCAACATGCCATACCCACAGCCAGGTTGGATGGGGCTTGGAGCAACCTGGTCTAGTGGAAGCTGTTCCTGCCCACGGCAGGGAGTTGGAATGAAAAGAGCTTTGAGGTTCCTTCCAACCCAAACCATTCTATGCTTCTATTAATACCTCCTTTGCCAGGCATCATGGTGGGCAACTATGACTCTGAACTTCTTTTTCAATACTAATTTTCAGTCCATGTTAAACCCAAGTTGCCTGCAAGCTCCAGTCTGTATGAGGTACGTAGGGACCCCGCAGGAAGGAATAGTGGGTGGCAGGGAGTGAAATTTGGGGAACAATGAAAAGCCAGATGTCCAAGGGAGCTGTACATCTTCTGAAGAGAACAACCAGAAAGACATGTTATCAGCTTATTTCTTCCGTCCTCACATCTGTGATCATGATAATATAAAGCCACAAGAATCCTTCTTCTATGGCATTGGACAGTATTAAAAACCATTGTGACTCTTAAACTTTCAGAAGTTAAGTCCCAGGCCTGCTGAGCTCAATAGCAAAAATCTCTGTGACTTCAGCAGTGCCCAGTTTCAGCCCCAGAGTACTAAGCACAAGTGCACACATGGGCTGAACTAATCTGCACTGGTATTTACATAAATTTCCCTATATGTAAACAAATTAACATAGCCACAGCATTTGATTGTACTTCCATGACCAATGAGTCAGAATTGCTGTTTACAGTTACCAGCAACACAACACTGTAGTCAACCAGCGCTGTCTTCCCCCCGAGAAGGTGGCTGAAGCTCCAAAACCCAGCAGGAAATTGGGATGGACCCTGCAGCCCCGGACTGAACTGGGAGCATTAGTACTTGTCACAGGCAGCAATAGGAAATACTCCTCTTCATAACTCTGAACTTATAAATAGTATTTGAAAAGCAAATCTGTTATGAGAACAGAATGAAGCTACTGAGGTTCCAGTTGATCAAAGGATTTCTAATCCAGATTTCACTGTTAAAAAACCAAAACAAACAAACCAACCAAAAAAATGCTTCAAAGCTGAGAAAAGGCACCTGTTTTTACTTTTCTGATAGCAAGGCATAGAATGAGCTCAAAGTCCCACCACAAAGACACCACTGCAGCTGCAAAGAGCCTGGATGGGCAACTCCAGTTGCAGCAGCTCCATGGGCTCTTGGGAAAAGGTCTCCAAACTCCCATCCCAGTGTCCCAGTCACTACCCCATAGCAATTTTCTTCTATTCCAGCAATATCTGGAACTATGTATGTTTTTTCCTCCTTATCACATGCTCTGAAGCCATTTTTCTGGTGCAAGCTTGTTCTCTTTTTTTCAATATTCCCTAAAACTTTCCTTGCAGGCACTCCTTTCATTCAAGCCTTTCCGGCAGAGATCTGTAACCAAGCAGCAATCAGGATAGAAACCAGGGGAACTGCCAAAACCAGATGCACCAAAGGTTCACTCCTACATTTCCAGGCAAGTACAACAAACAGTATCAGGTCTAAGGTGCCACACCTTAGACCACTGTAATTTTCAGCAGTTTTAAACTCTGTCCTACAGTACCTCTGGTGACTAACCAAACGCTATAACCTACTAGACCTGGTGGCTAATTACCAGGTAGGAATGATGAAGTAGAAACTGGAGAGCCAGCTTGCCATCTCTACCACCAAGAGGCATATGCTACCTCAAGGGTGAAAGTCACTCCCATCTTCTGTCTTCCATCTCATCTTGGACATTCAAATGGAGATACAAAACCAGTCCTGTGGTCTGATGATACAGAAAGGTTCCTGCACCTCCTCCAGCACTGGGACTTTTTCCTCTCAACACTGAGACCAGGCCAGCGTTCCCACAGACAGGCTTCAGCTCAGTTTGCACTTGGAGGAGACCTTGCAGATACGGAGCCTAACTCACTTGACTGCCACAGAAGCAGCAGATTGAAGCTCGCATGCTACTCTCATTTTTACACCCAGCCACGGTCAGTGCTTTGGAGCAATAAAACTGTTTGAATGCATAACGCAACTCAGGCATGTTCAGGAGATGTTGGGGGAGCTGGCAGCAGGTAAGGAATGGAAGACTATAGTCAAGGAAGAGTCAAATGGGAAACTGAACTCTTAAAAAAAGCACAGAGGTCACCAATTTACTAATTAAATGAATCCATCAGCAAACAGGACAGTGCAATTCACCAGGGAGCAACCATGCAAGAGAACTCAAGAAGTCTTTGGGGCTTCCTCCATTCTTTCTTGTGGATTTTATTCCCGAGGATATTCAGTTCCAACCAAGATCAAAAGTGGAGCTGATCTCACATGCTCAGAAAGCCCAGAGTTTTTGGGGGGATAATTCCCTTGGCATGGTTAATTCACCTGGGATCTTCTATCTCACCTCTTACTCTGACAAGGACTGCATCAAAACTTCTGCTTGCCGAGACAGTCATCCTGGGAAGGAGCTAACACTGATTATGGCCAAAAACAGCCTGTTTGTGCCTTTTCATACCTCAGCGCAAGAATGCGCCAGAAAAAAAAGAGTTGTTTATTCTGCATTTGGCTTAAGGCAAAAAAATACAGGAACACAACAAGTACCCTGGTATTTACTCTCCACTAAAAAGATAAGGGCTCTGACAACAAGAAAGAGCAAGTGAGTTCTTCATATGCTTTCCCAGGATAGCAGTAGCTGTGGAAGAGTAGAGAGCAGGTATTGCCATCAGGATGCTATTCTCCTTCACAGTCCTTTGACACTGTATACACTTCCTGTATCTGAAAGAAAGTGCTTTATTTCAAAATAGGTGTTCAGACTAGTAAGGTTTTGTATTTTGGAGCTTCTTTTGGAGAGCAGATAGGTGGCAAAAGCCAGCACTAGAACGACTACTTGCCCTACTCCTCAGCAAATGACTCCTCGCAACAGGAGGAAAGAAATCCCACTTCATGCACTGAAGCCAACATAAACACCAGAAAACAAGAATCCTAGACCCACCACACTTAATGAACGATCTCTGTGAACTTCACCTTGTTCTCTGTAGTCTCCTCTTGTCTTGTGCTGCTGCTCAACCTGTTCTGCCTACAAAGGAAGGCCAGGGCAGGGCCGGGAAGGGTTTGGACCAATTTTTCACCCAGCAGCAACATCACTATGTGCTGATTCTGCCACATTTGCTATTGCTTCAACCTCAGCGCCCTCAGAACACCAAAGCCCTGAGGCTTTGCCCAGACAATCTTCCCTGACTCAAGAGGAATGCCATCCAAATCCGATGCTGGCAAGGGCAGGACGCCTCAAAAGGGGTGTCTGGCCAGCAGCCAAGCACAGGGGAGGAAAGGTGTCGGCTCTGCTGGCACCCTGGGCAGCTGATGGGTGGGAAGGGCACTGGGAGGGACCCAGCACATCCCTAACCACCACTGTCCCAGTGCAGGCAGAGGGCTATTGACTGCCGACACAGACCTGCAATAAATCACTACCTCTCCGGAGCAACAGGGAAGCTGCAGGGGTGACTGAGTCATCCTCCATCCTGACGCCATTCCAGGAGTGGAGCTGCTTTGGGCTGTGCCCACGGCCCAAAAATAGCGTTTAAGCCAAATCCTGCAGTCATCACTCAAAGCTGAAACGCTTTCATTTACACTCAGCAAGAACCCATGTATGTTTTTGAAAATGCTAAGAGTAACCAGCGCTTAAATTATTTGCCTAGCAAAGGAGTCCATTTAACTACAAGAATTACACCAAGTATGCAGTGTTTTCTGACCCACATAGAAGCTAATGATTTGCATTTTATGGAATCACTTTGCATAGACAACCCACCTTAATGGCCAACAACTTGCTGTACAACAATTAATAATTGAAAAAGAAGTCGTCAGCACTGTTATTTGCGTTACAGGTAACTTGCAAACCTCTTTAAATTGTAGTATTAAATTTCTAACAACCTTCTGGAGAGCTGCTCATTCCGAGAGGGGTTTTTTTTAAGGCATGAGTTCTCAGAATGCCAAGCAATTGTGGAGGAAGTATGTGACAGCTAGCCAGAGTGGGAGAGGCCGAGCAAAAGCCCTGTCAGAAAGATGTCAGCCTGATCCCCCTCTGGCTGAAGAAGTGACTTTGACTTCATGAATCCCCGCTCTCTCCAGCCAGTCACTTGAGCAGGCTTCTTTCACAAATTTCTGCCTTAATGCCAGATTAATCCTACTTCATCCAGTCCCCAGACATCTAAGAAGCTCCAGCTTTTTTTCTCTCAAATCATTGGCTTTTAAACTATTCCTGTTGCAGCACTCAAGCATTTGCTGTGGATGAAAAAAAGCTCAAGGACCGGCACAGAAGCGTAAAGGCAAACAAAAATTACATCGCCAAGCCTGGGATTTTCATAGTCTTAGGGAAATTAAGTCCCCTGAATCCCACAGCAACTCAGAGAAGAGTCGAATGCATATTTTCCCATTATGCTTGTAAAAAATCCCCAAATAAACAGACAACTAAATGCTGATTCACAAGGCTCAGCATTTATTATTCTCCTAAATGCTGTTACTAAGCCTGAGGCCTCCTATCCCATGTTTTAATGTTTTATTTTTTAGAAAACAGTCTCTCTCTTGCCAAAATGCCGAAGAGTGGTAGCTATAGGAAAATCCACCTCAGAGCCCTGTGGCTGGGGAAGAACAGCAAACCAACCCCCCATTCTGAGCTGACAACCACCCCGACGTGCCCATCGGTGCTCCATCGCTCCGGCCGCTCTGTCCCGCTGCCGGAGCCTGCCTGTTCGTGTTGGGATGACGGTCCCTCCTCGCTGCTGACGTCTTTGCTCGGGGCTGTGCCGTGCTCTCCCGTACACAATCTGCTCCAGAACACGCACACTGACTGGCTGTTGCCATTTCAAAAGCTTCCCTGGCATATTTCTGCAGACTGAGGCAGGAAGATTTGGGGCAGCCAGGGGCTGGTTTATCTTGACGTGAATGCCTGCCAGTGTCATTCACACAGTTCTTCCAAACAAAACATTTTCACTGTGATAGCAAAGGCAAACCTCCCCAAACCAAATTTGGTTGGTGGTTAATTAGTATCCTCTGCTGTGACGCTGGAGACAAAAGAAAGAAGCACTCCCCTCCTCCCACAAGCATCAGGACTTTCTAATCTCAAAGATACACCTTATCTGACAAGACCAAAGCCGAATGGATACAGCTACCTCTGATTATTTTCTTATGCAGAGGAAAACCAACAGAAATTACCTCAGGAGCTTGCTCATCGGGAGCTCTTGATTTTCATTTCAGTAGCACTGGCTGATAGACTCCCACATCTGAAAACCAGGGAGTAATTTAAAAACACAAATCATAAGAAAAAACAATTATATCCATTAGAACCTTGAGTGGTAAAAGTAATAGAGACAGTATTAGAAAATCCTCATTGGCTTTTCTTTCACCCACTAATCAAACAAGTCCCTGGAGTACTCATAGGAGTTTCTCCTCTCTGCATTTCTGTGGCAGGCAAAGGGGAGAGCCAGATCTGTTCCCCGGGATTCAGTCTGCCTTATTCAGCAGCTTCAGCTCTGCTATTTCAGATTCCTGCAGCTGAGCCTCTGGGCATCCACCAGACCACAGCTACTGTGAGGATGTAAGAGGCACAACCGTGCTGGCAGGAAAGGAGCAGTACCCTGTCCTTCAGCATCACATGGCTGGCCATGCTCAGCAGCCCAAACCACAGCTTTGAACATCCCACTTCAGAGGACACCCTGACGCACAGCTGGACAAATCCGTCAGCAACAAAAGACCCAACTCCTGCACATTTTGTCGGTACATTCACTGAGCATCAGCTGCACTCCCTTCAAGATGCAGCTGGGATGAGCAGGCCTGTAGACAAAATCAAGTGGCAGGATCCAAACTGGATACTGCCACATCAGAGAAACATCTTAGTCATCCCTCAAACTTGAAGCTGAAATGGGCTTACAGCCCTTAAAAAACAGCAGTTGTTTTGGTTTACAAACCAATTCTTCCCTCAGATTCTTTTCCACCCGAGATGTGCAAATATGCAACATTGAGAGCTTTGCTGAAGTGGAATTTAAAAAGAATTCTCCAAACACAAAGGCAAACTTCAACAAGCCTGCTGTCCTGGGAACGGCACACCAACATCACGAATCTGCAAAAGGCACAGAAAATGCTGCTGCCACCCTAGGAAAAGGAATGAGAGCAAGCTGTTCCTTCCTCTGTCTTCCCGCAAAAACAATCTCCCTACCCAATGCCCAAAATTGCACAGGCTCCGCAAATCTAATTAGCCACGACTCCAAAATGCAGAGCTGTCTGCCATACATACATAAACATTCAAGTTGTTTTGCTTCTATTAATAAAATCCTGGGATGGGATGAGAAAAAAATCCTAAGGAGCAAAGTCTAAGAGGTAAGTTCCCTTCCCCTCCCCGAACAAAGAGTTGTCTTTGTGAGGAAAAACTGGGCAACCTGGATAAACTTTTGCTTGTTTATCGTAAAAGCACAAGTTCACCAAGGTCCTTTTATGTCCTGATGTATGAAATTATTGCAGCTACGTATCATTTCAGAGAGTCAAAGGGGTGAGGCTATGTGTGGTATTTATAGATACGTTCAGGGCCAGAATTTTGGTTAGCAGCAACATAGTTACGGCCTCAACACCTAACACACACCTTTGGGAAAATGCCCACCTGTATACAGAGATTTTGAAGTATTTTCCCTATTAAATACATACTTCAAGTGAACTTGCTTTTTATCTTTCTCCAAATTTTATGGACAAAGTCTGTTCTTTTCTGTTACAAACACTGAGACAGCAGGAAAAAAAACTGAGGCCACTTTCACAGTATGAGGAAAGATCCCGGTGCCATCCTGATGCTTTCAGAGATGTTCACTGCTTTTGGGTTTGGTGGGTTTTTTATTAGCAATAACACCACATTCTCAAAAATGAGGCCTTAGATTTACTAAGAACATGCCACGTTACAAGATGAATCCCTGCAAACAACTCAAAATACAGACAACAGTGCTCTACAGAAAAAAAGAGAAAGAATGGTTTACCCTTTTTCAGATGAAAAACCAGAAGCTCATAATGGTTTAAACATCTGTTTCTCCAAACACCTAATCCAGAGCCCTGCCTAAAGGGTGTTCTGGACTGGACCAATACCACAGTCAAATCACTTGGCACTGGCATCTCTTCACTCTAGAATTATCTTCCTTTGAAGCAAGCGACAGCAGACACGCAGGCAAGGGATGCTGTTGGATTACCACTGTTGCAGAGATCTTATCCATATGCACATGCTTTTTTGTGTATAACATCTTTATGTAAGTGTCTCTATTTTTAAAACAAAAAGAAAACATTTGTCTGGTCAGCCTCTACTATTATCCAGCCCATAAACCAGTAAGCTGAAATTCCACCCACTTTAATCGTAAGTTTACAGGCTTAAAGGTGGAATAACAATAGAAATGACTAGATTAAGATTTTCTGTTTGCTTTAAAAACATGAAAATTCTACCCATTTTTATCAACAGGATTCCAGAAACTGCCACAATAAGGGCACTGGAACAGCCCCAAGCCTGACAGAGTTTAAGGAGCATTTGGAAAATGCTCTCAGGAATGATGGGATTGTTGGGGTGTCCTGTGCAGGGCCAGGAGTTGGACTTGATGATCCTGGTGGGTTCCTTTTGACTCAGGATATTCTGTGATTCTGTGATTCCAGTAATAAATTACCAACTGCTGAAGTTGCTAAATTACCACACCAGACACAACTACCGTTACCATCAGTATTGAAGCCTGCGACCGAGAGGGCTCCCTAGAACCCAGACAGACCACTGGCCCACTAGGACAAAAGCAAATCCTGTAGGGCCCAGGCAGAGGATCCTGCTTCCCTGCCACAGGAAGACGCAGTGCAACTCAAACCACAACTTTGTTAACACCCATCTATTCCTGAAACGGTCAAGGATGGCCCGGTGGAAGCTAAATTATAGAACAATTCAGGGACTGAGTATTCGCTGCATGATGCTGCTCTTACTGGAATCTGTATTTCTTAACTTCAAACTCTTTAATGCAGTTTTTAAATTCTGTTCTCCACATCCTTCCACATTCCCTAAAATGTTGCACAAGGTCCCTTGTGAAGATTTACTTCAGTAAATCTTCAAACAACATTGCCGAAGTTGCTCCTTAGCACGTAGGAACTCTTTCGTTGCCTGAGTCGCTCTGAATCAAGATTTACCACAGTATGTGGTAGGTGCAAGATGCACAGCTGTAAAAATCACATAATTTCTTGTATTTGAACATTTTTTTTGCATGCAATCACCTAAATATGATCGCCACAGTGGTACCTATTTATGAAAGGCAACTGTAAACGGGGCTGGGAACACACCTGACTGCAAACATATAGCAGTTATCTTTACAGGCGTTCCAAGATCTGTTAACATCCCCATATATAGTCTGTTTCAGTGTGAAAATCTAAAAAGAATTCTTCCACAAGTCATATAAAATCACAGGCACTTGAAATGGCAAGCTATAAAATGAATAAAATCAAATGCTTTTTAGAGTGCACAATTATGCCAGAAGTTCACCATGCAGGAGGCTGTGAACACTAATGTCATAAAGTTTTTCAAAACAAATTAAGACATTTTTAAGAGAAGACAATCCATCAGCAGCTACTAAACACAACAGCCTCCCTGGAACTGCCAGACCAAAGATTTCCTAGAGCGATGACCACTAGAGTTACAATTTTCCTATGCACCTGTAAGTGGCCCCAGCAGAAGAGCTTACCGAACTACACCGATCCCTGATCTGGCCAAGAAAAACTGTTCTTACTCCATTCACAAAACTGAAGGTGACAGGATCCCAGCCTGTTAAGAAATCGGAGCTGAGGTAAAGTAGTACCAGTAAACAAAAGTCTTAACATTACTGATTTGCATATCACATTCCACACTGCCTCGTCTGAACATCCAACAATAACAGAGCCTTAGTAATATTACCAATTCCCCAAAGTACCTCTTTTAGATGCCAGTGTACCCTAAATGTGCTTGTGTACATTTATCACAAATATGTTATACAGCACACACAGCAGAGAGCAGCACAGTGATAGACATACACAAGTGTCTGTGAAATCCCTTTGCAATTAGACGTCTGCATATATAGAATTAAACACAGTCAGCAAGGAAATAAGCAATAATAATAAACTCTTTCCAGAGTAATTTTGAATGTGTGTCCAAAATATAGTCCTGTTCCATCGCTTGCTGAAAGATGGAAAAGCAGCATCCTTAAGAGTACCTTACCTTTCCGTGAATAGAGGAAGGTTGAAAGGGCTCAGGCTCCACACCAACATGAAAGCCTCTGGAAAACTGGCTGCAGGAGTCAGTTATTCCTCCTTTCCCCCAAACACTTGACACCATCAGATACAGTATTTTTATAGCAAGGTCCAGTTCAAGAGCACCAGAGCCCACGCCAGACCACTGCGCTACAACTGCAGCCCGCGGTCCGAGCGTGCACAGACACCTCCCTCTCCTCTTCACCCCATCCCAGGTTTCCACCTTCCCCTTTAAGCTCTTATCTCTCCCAGTGGGGTCTCACTTCTAGGACAGGAGCGAAGCCTACACTCATCGCCTCCTCTCTGAGCACATCCAGGGAGACAAGCCTCAAAAACCCCTTCTGCAGCAAGGCTGCTCCCACGACAATAAGAAACAGCCAACTAACAGTGGGCGGGTTGAGTGGGTGTCAGCTTCAGCAAACGTGGCTGGAATTCGAGTTTGTTTTTTCAGAAAGCTTCCAGTTGAGTGTTGGTCATCTTCCTTGACCCAACACCTGGGCGGCAACAGCACAGCGCCTGCAGAGTACCCCGGACACCATCGGGCTGTGCACAAAGACATCCACCAAGGCCTTTGCTTGTCAACTAAATGAAGCCGAAAGTCAGTGTGCCCATGCGTGTGAGCAGCACCTAAGGCACTGTAGAAGCTCCTGAAGCGCAGGCAATGGATAGTAAGTACATTATAATCCCAAGGAGTTTACTAAAAACTTATTTAGCAGTTACTGTGTCCTCTCATTGTGTTTTTGTCCAGTATTTGCAATATGCTGACTGCAGCAGATCTGTCTGATGTAAACAGTTGCCCTAATCCACATATAGATATGTTTACCCAAAGCTGAATGATCATTTCAACCTCTGTTAATCTGATTGCATAACAAACTACAGCAGCCTTAAATAACCAAGCTGCTCTCTCTCCAGCTTGGTTAGTAGAAATCAGTCATTTCAGTACCTCGCTTTCTTTAAAAAACAAAACAAACCGCATCTTGGAAAAATAAGAAAATAAAAGCACCTGGTCACTGCTTTCACAGCCAACTCCTGTACACATCAGAGTGCAGATGCCATGTAGTAACTTTACACTTGGTGCAGGCTGCACCCAAACAATATTGTGCAATTGAAGCACGTTCTGCTGGATCTTATTCACAGCTCCAGCACAGGCTCATAAGCAAACTGCACGGCGTGGATTTTCAAAACAAGTAATTGCACGTACATAAACAAAGGCCATAATTTAAGTGGCAGATCCTACAAAAGCTTATCTAACACATTACGTCACACTCATAAATTACAACCTAAAGCACCAGCGCCAAACTTCTCCTGCCTCTCCCGCCCCAAAACGATTATGATGATTAATACCAAACCCTGCTCATCCATGCCTGCGCTTCTTGGGAATAAACACACACGAAGTACCTCCTGAAACAGAGTAGTATTTAAAGATTCCGCAACCAATGAGAAGATCTGTAATTATTATTGCATTGCATCATCACAAAGCTTTGAACGAATCAAGCTGCCTCATCCACCTAAGCTAATACAAGGTTCAAGAACACCAAGCGGTCTCGGTGCATTCCACTGGTAGCAAAGAGCAAACTCCCCCAGCCCCCCCTGCACGGGCATCTTCAGAAAGGTGGAGTCTTTCGGCTATCACCGAACAGGAAGTTAGGGGAGCAAAACCAAAACAACACGTTTCTTTGAACAGACTCGGGACTGGAATTTTTCCACTGAAATCCAACCAACCAGGGCATGGGGAATGCAAAAGGCAGGCAAATGGAAAACTGAATGAGGTGAACGGGAAACTGAATTCAGCATTTCTCAGTTTTAGTTCACGGGCCCATGATCAGCTTGGGAGAAATCAAGAGGCGGCATCGGGAGCTAATACGAAACTACACACTGATCACAGCCAGCTTTCCACAGCACACAACAGAATTCCCCCTCTGGAGCCATGCCCAGGGAGGCCGCCTCATCGCAGAGCTTACAGAAAAGATGGGCACCAGCAAAGGGCTCTCCTACCCAACGCACGCCTGAATACCTTTGCAAGGGAAAGCGAGCCAAGTATCTCTGCTTCAGGCATAAATATGCGCTCCTCCGAGGCCACAGCTACCCACAAACGATTGTTAATCATCCCGCTGCCCCTTCAATCCGCCTGCGCCAGGGAAATACCCACAGAGCAGGCCCCGCACCAGGGAAGAGAGAGGCTCCACCACCACGGGGTGTGTGTGTGTGTGCCGCCTCCCCCTCCGCCCGCACCCCGCTCCCCCTCTCTGCGCGCTATCCCGATGTGCCACCGCGACAGCGCAGGCACAGCCTGACACCTACAGCTCGCTTCGGAGCCCAGCGTGACAATGCGCGGCTGCTGCCCGGCGTTCCGGGAGACGGCAGAGCTGCGGACACAGACAGACCTACATGCGGAGAACACGGAGGCGCAGGGAGCCCGCCGCAGGGCGGCCCGCCGGGGCTGCCTGGCTCCCCCCGGGGGCCGGCGCACCGCACCCGGCGAGCCCGCTCCCCGCACAAAGCCCGGCGGGCCGTGAACAAAACATCGCCACGAGGAGGCCGGCGGTGGGCGGAGGGTGTCGGGATACGGGAAAATAAGGACAGGATGGACAAGGCTGCGCGGGGTCGCGGCGGCGGGCTCGGGCCGCGGGGCGGGCCGGGGGGGCTCTCTCTCCGGACCCCGGCCCGGCCCGGCCGGTTGCGGCGCCCCCTCCCCGGCCCGGGGTCTCACCTCGGCAGCCGCCCCTCGGAGCGGCTCCCCCCGGGCGGGCAAGGGCGGCTGGCGGCTCCGACTCGGTGTGCGGCGGGCGCGGAGCCGAGCGGTGCCGAGCGGATCGGAGCGGAGCGGCCTCTCCAGGGAGCGGGGCGGGGCAGGCGATGGGGCCGGGCCGGGGATGGGGCCGGGCCGGGGATGGGGCCGGGCCGGAGGAGGGGCCGGGCCGGGGATGGGGCCGGGCCGGAGGAGGGGCCGGGCCGGGGATCGGGGCCGGGCGGCCGGGCACGGGGCGCCGGGAGGCGCCGCCGCCCGGCCGAGCCCCGCGGGGTGCGGGGGGTGCGGGGTCGGGTCCCGCATCCCTCGGAGGGACCCCGCGGCCCCCACGGTACCGCAGGGCAGGGGCGCGCCGTGGGGTGGGAGAGCGCCAGGCGTCCGGGGCAGGTCAGAGATGCTCAAAATACAGAATCAGTGACTCATGAGGGTTGGAAGCGACCTCTGGAGATCGCCCAGTCCAACCCCACTGCCCAGGCAGGGTCACCTGGGACAGGTGACACAGGGACGCGTCCAGGTGGGGTCGGGATGTCTGCAGAAAGGGAGACTCCACGCCCTCCTTGGGCAGCTGTTCCAGGCTCTGCCACCCTCATGGAAGGAAGTTCTTCCCCATAGAACCAAAGGGCCCTGTACTGATCTTTTCACTCTCATGACCAGTGACAGGACTCGAGGAAACAGCAAGAAGCTGTGTCAGGGGAAGTTTAGGTTGGATCTCAGCAAAAGGTTCTTCCCCAGAGGCTCCCCAGGGCAGTGGGCACCGCACCAAGGCTTGCCAGAGCTCCAGGAGTGTTTGGGCAACACTCCAAGGGACAGGGTGGGATTGTTGGGGTGTCTGTGCATGGCTAAGATGATCTTTGTGGTCCCTTCCAACTCAGCATGTTCTATGATTCTACGTTGAGGTGGAACTTGTGTTTTAGTTTATGGCCATTGTGCCTCATCCTGTCACTGGGCACCACCAAGAAAGAGTCTGTCACTGTCCTCTTGACACCTGCCCGTGAGATATTTATCAGACCCCCATGCCTTCTCCCATTCAGCAAGGGGACGACAGAGTGCTTCTCCACCTTTTCATGGAAGCTGTTTTCCCAGGAACACAATGCCTATCAGCTTTATGGCACCATGCACCCAAATTTTCCTAGGCAAAACCATATTTTTCTGTTCACAGGGGCAGTTTTTCATGAAAATGACTTGACTGAAAAACTGGAGATGGAGTTGAAGCTTCTCTGAAGATTGAGTTATAAAAGCTGTCTCACACTGTTCCTGCCAGGAAATGCTACCATGTGAACTAGAAAGACTCCAGCAAGTCTACATCCTTTTCATCACTGTTTTAGTATGATCCAATAATCCAGGCAGGCGTGTTTTCATCTAAGGACATTTTTCCTCCATCATGACGCAAACGTTAAAATAAATAACAGTTTGTTTGCCAAATCATTGGCAAGATCCTATTTGAAGTAATTTCTACCTTCAACTTTCTAGCAACTAATTATTTTTCACTGCATTGGAAGTCACTGCTAGAAAGGTGCACATAAACAGCATCAAGACATTCCAAAAGAGGGAATATTTTCAGTTCTAGTTTGACAACTATGACGTTGGCCAACTTTGTTTTTTCTCTGCAGGGAGCCTGATACTGGTTCCAAAGACACATGGTGCTTTTACAGTGAAAAACATATGACTGCTATGTCTCTATAAAGTGTACTTCCAATAAAAATGACCATAAAAGAACAGCATGAAGTAAACATATTTTGTTTAGCCTCCTCAAACAAACCTCCTTGATGTTTCCCTTGTGATGTGTGTAGCTAGTTAACATGCATAATAATTATTTACACATAAATCCATTTCCTTATGTACAAATTTACTGATTGAGTCTTTGCCTACCACTCTCATGCAGTCAAAGAGATGTCTTAAAGCAGAAAATAGCTAATTCGCTGATTTTTCATGTTTGTTTTACCCATTTTTGAGATGAGACAGTGCATACTGGAGAGTTATTTTTAGAAGCTGAAGAATTAGAAACAGAGAAAACAATTTCTGATACTTAGAACATATTTGGTAGTAAGCATACTTTGCACACATCAGCTGTGCCGGGTGCTCTGTCCCTGCCTAGTAACGCCTAAACTGAGTATTAGTTCATTAACCCAAGAATAAACTATGGGTTTAATATCAAAACCAAAGGCTGGGGGTTTTTCCTGCAAAAGGAGGACAAATTTCATCCTGACTTTTTCTACAGTAGAAAAGAAACTGACTTTCCCAATTCAGTTCTGCGGCTGCTATGGGAATAAATTGACTTGGATGAGGGAGCCATGGACTAGAGTAGCCAGCGCCAAATATTTGCAAAGACAGAATAACAACAACAACAACTATTATTAGTGTTAGTATCCATATTATTATTATTAATAATAATAAAGAGAAAAAAACCCCACAAGCCCTTCAGAATTCCTGGAAAGGAGAAGGATGAGTTTAGAAATGAGTATGGAAAGTCAGTCTGCAGATGTTGCACCTGGTTGTCTTCTTCTGAAAGAAGCTCTAGCTCTGTGACACACTAAATTTTTTTGTTGGCTTTATCCATGCATTGTTTCTATTCTGATGACTCTCTTTGATTGCAGCATGATTTTTACCCAGGCTAATGTATATTATTTCCAATGGGGATGCAACTGTAGTGGGAATATGGAGTTGTTTGTCACATTTGTACTCACTTTATACTGTCAGACTGCACTGACATTCACAGAACAGCATTTTTACTAAGTAAGACTACACAGGCAGAGCTAAAGGTGTTACAGCTGGTGCATGTGTACAAGGCGTGAAGATGCAAAATGTAAACGGGAGTGCTGGAAAGAGCAAATCTCTTAAGGGACAAGTTAAAGCAGTGGTGGAGAAACACCAGTTTGGCCTATTTATTAAAAAAAAAAAAAAAAAAAAAAAAAACCAGAAAGAAAAAGAGTTATTTGGCTTTCATCACACTGCTGCAGTGAAATCAGTGTCTGTGCATGTGTGCCACACATTTTGCCTCTATTATAATAATACAGCAATTCTAACAGGAATCTATCTGCCACCTTTTCTCCTAAAAGTGGGAATGAAATTCACTTGTCTGTGCCACAGGTATACATGTTGTACCTGTATGCTACAGACCATTACTTGACTCAGACAGTTGTTAGCAGCACAGTTGTCTACATTTCAAGCTGAAAACTTGCAAATGCCTAAGTTATCCTGTTTTATTTTCTGAAAGGCACTGGTGATCTCCTGATACTTCAATGAGGCTCTTCACTTGAGAAATGGGAGAAATGAGAGCAGCCATGTCTCAGCTTATAGATAAATAGGTGGAATTGCTGCACATTTTCCCCAATTAACAGGAGTTCAGAAGAAAAACTAAAAATTAAGGATTCTGATTAATTGGTATCACCTTGATCGTGGCAGAGAGATGCTAATGTAAACCCCACAATAACAAACTAATTTTCCCTTTAAGAGTTATAGTCCCAAAACACTGAACTCTTTCCTAGCTGTGCTGCTATTCAAAGGTCTTTGTAAACCTTTGTGAAATTCTGAGGTTGTAAAATATGGTCGCTGTGAAAGGACTCTGACTGCCAGGGTGATGAAGCCATTCCTCCATACCCAAGAACTGGAGGAGAATTGAAGTCAGGCTTACAAGGACCACGTGGCTGGTGCTGCCAGACAATGAAGACAGGGCACAAGCTCTGCAAAATGCAATCTCTTCCCATGGATTTTCCATGGCCTATAATATTTGAAGACGTCAGATACCAAAAATTTTTACAAGATGCCAAACTTGCTGAGGGGAATTTGATGTTGCAAACCGACAAACTGCTTTTTGAGCTGTTCTACTACTTGACAAGCCACACAGGAACAGAGGCGTGAACTTCCCAGCTCCTTTTTAATGGTGCATCAACCTCAAAGACTAGCTTTACATATTTAAATGACTGTGAATGTTCCTTTTGCACAGTCTGGCCCTGCTTGTTGCAATTCACTATCATTATTAAAATGGAAATAGATGTTAATCTGCAATAAAGAAAAACTTGGATTCCAAATTCTGAGTGTATCAGAGAATGCATTTTAACCAATAATAATCACGACTCCCTCGAAGGCAGGGATGGCCTGCAGAGAGACCTCAACAGATCAAAGGGATGTCCAACAAAGGCAAGTGCTGGATTCTGCCCCTGGGATGGAGCAACCCTGGATGGATGGACAGGCTGGGAAAGAGATGCTGGAAAGCAGTGCCAGGAAAAGGCCCTGGGGGTCCTGGTCAGGGGCCAGTTGGCCCCGAGTCAGCAGTGCCTGGAGCCAGGAGGGACATCCCTGTCCTGGGGGGGCATCAGGAGGGGATTGTCCCGCCCTGCTCTGCCCTGGGGCAGCCTCAGCTGCAAGAGTGGGGCAGGTTGGGGGGACAGCATGGAAGGGAGAGATTGAGCCATTGGAGAGTGTCCAAAAGAGGGACACGGGGATGGGGAAGGGCCTGGAGGGGCAGCGTGTGAGGGCACTGAGGGCACTTGGGGTGTTCAGCTGGA
>JAWWEU010000005.1:24348262-24397950 GCA_035583155.1 Acropternis orthonyx | reverse complement strand
CTCCAGGAGGGTTTGGATGATGCTCTGGGGCACAGGGTGTGACTCTTGGGGATGGGGCTGTGCAGGGCTGAGGGTTGGACTGGATGGTCCCTGTGGGTCCCTTCCAGCTCAGCATATTCTGTGATTCTGTGATCTCAGAATAAATAATGCCCTTGGAAGCATGAACTGCTCTCATTCACATCACCCAGAAGAACCCCTGTTCAGAAGGCAAAAAGGAGTCTGAAATATTTAAAAAGAGTCAAAGATTAATCTGCATTTCTTAAAGCTTCATGATTTCCCAGAGCTTTCTTTTTCACATTTTCATCATCACAGAACAGGGCTTACATTAAAGACCTGGAACAGAAAGCTGTAGGAAAGAAAAGAAAGCCCAGCTGTAGGTGAAACCCATGGGTACACATGGGAATTTTCAGACAATCTTTACTGATCCCAGTTCTATGTGCAATGTTTGCTTATTTACTCTACAGATTCGATTATGCTCTTTATACCTGAGCTTGCAATTAGGCAAGATAAGGCAAAATGGGTAGATAAGCTCTCTGATAACCCACCCACATTTTGGATGCAGTATAAACAAGAACAAAATATCTATATCAGAACATCCAATTCTGAGGTCCTAATTCCAGATTAACAATTTAGCAAAGCTCTCAGTTAATTTAAGGCAAAGGCAGAGAAAGGAAAGAATGAGCATGAACTTTAGTTTCCAGTTGTTCAACATTTGGATGCAGCATGAATACTTCAAAAGTTAATACTTGGGGGTTTTAGCCTAAAATATATTCTGTTCTGGGACTGGAGTCACAGGCTGTGTGCCTGTACTACAATGAGATTCATCAGCCCAGATCACAGAACCACAGAATCATAGAATACCTTGAGTTGGAAGGGACCCTCAGGGATCATCAAATGCAGCTCCTGGCTCTGCACGGGGCAGGCCCAAGATCAGCTTTGATTTGTGTGCTTGGAGGTCCAGTTTGTCAGAAACCCCCATCCTTTGCTATGCTATGCCTCTAAATAGGCAATATATAGTCTGAAATCCCATGAAATCAGTGGGAAGTGAGGATTGGGTACTACAGTCCTGTTCAGGACACCAGCAAATGATGGCTCTTACTTTGATTGTGCACGATTGCATCCAAAGCACATACTGAGCTGTGCTTATTACTGAGTGAGCACCAAAAAAGCCAAAAACATTTTCTTCTAGCCTACATATTTGTTTCTCACTACTAGTTAGGCAAGCATGACTTTCTCTTTAAGCTGCTTAAGCTTTAACACAGCTCATTTTGATGCTAAATTATACAGGGAACGCTTGTGTGAGCAGCTCCACCTCCTCTGGAAAGCTGGGCATCTCCTGGTGGGAGCTCTGAGGAACACTGCCCACTGGTGATTTTTTCTCCTGGCAGAGGTGTTTGCAAAGCAGAGACCCACTTTCACTCTTGACTTCCATCACGAGTATACATAGTGCTAAGTTAGAGCCAAGTTTGAAGTTAGGGACCAGTTTTAAGTTAGACATTTAAGTTAGAAAAAGGGCACTTGTCTGACCCAGAGACTCCCTGTACATCAATATTTTGGGACTTGCCCTCCCAGCTCATACAGGCTCCCGATGACCACAGAAGAAATCCATTGTGATGAGCCACTGCAAATTCCCCTGAGGAATCTGCCAAGGCCTGGGATCAAAGTGGGAAGGGTTACTGGGGAGCAACCCTTCATACAGGGTACTTTATGTTGGATTTCGCGGAGTGTTTGGGAAGGGGTTAGATTGGTGTGATGTGAGATAGGGGTGGCCATGTAATTGCTCCTTGGCAGGATGGCCAGAATAAAATAGGAGCAGTTTAGTTTTGATAAGTTCTCAACTGCTGATGCTGAATATTGAGATGACTACATTAGGAGATAAACATTGTTAAATTTTATGTAAATTAGTTCTTCAGGGGCCCTTAAAAATTCTGCTTGCAAGCACATAGAGTGAAAATGGTGACTATAACAGTAATGAAGAATTTGAACATTTTTAAATGTGTTTTATGCACACACACACACAAACCCCCAAAATAGAAAATAAAAACCAAAAAATGAAAAACAACATTCCAAAATCATAGTTAGTCAAAGGATGGCTTCGAACAGTAAAACTGGAATGGGTGAAGTCATCCTTTCTGCTCTACCCAAGCCATTTGTCAGCATCACAGTAACGGATTGTGCACCAAGTTAAGCCTGTACAACACTTTTATTAGATGAAGTCTCAGGTCTCAGCATCTCAGACAAGCAAACAGGGGTTCAGTAACTACCCTAAAGCCCAGAGCAGACACATGAAGCAAAGCTACAAGCCATGCCTAACAGGCCGTGTTTTAACTGCAGGCACAACTTCCTCCTTTTCGTGTACTGTAAGTGGACATTAAAGAGAAATATATAAATGGATTTTCCTGCAGCACTCTTCATACCAGAAAGGAGAACACACTGAGTTGAGAATACTGCTGTCCCTATGGAATTGAAGGTCAATTTCCTCGTGCACCATTATGTGTTAGTCCCTTTTAATTTCCAAGCTGAGGAAATAAAGAAAAAATATTCTTGCCATTATGCTGCTATTATGGTAGGAAAATTAATTGCATTCAAATAAAGGCAAAGTTATGATTCCCTTAGAAATTGTAACTTGGTCCAAAACCCTGAGCTCTTCTGGAGCTAATGGTTGCTGTGCACCTTTACAGAAAATATTAAGCTGACAGAAAGTGTGTATTATGGTCAATAAGGGAACTGTTACGTGGAATTTCACAACTTGTAAGAATACGTGATTAAACACGAGTGCATTTTTATTGTAGCTTTTTTATATAGGTTATGATATGGAGCTGTAGGGTCGGATTTGCCTGCCTTATCTGAGGCATCTCAGAGTTAGATATCCACGCTACAGCTAATCCTCCATGGATCCTGTGAAAGTCAGTGGAGGCAAAAAAAGATCTCCACAGGCTGATGTATCTGGAGATGAAGTGAATGACCTTCCTTCTTAATAAACCTGTTAAAATTTTTGTCTTTCTTGCTCTCCTACTTCATTAGTGTCTATTTGTCCTTCTTCCTCCTTGTCATTTTCAATTCAGAGATTTGTGGAAATGCTACCACTTTCTGAAACAAAAAGTGTTTTCAGTTCATTATCAAAAGTCCCTTTCTCCCTAGTCTGCTCAAAAGATTCTCTCTTGGAGGAAGAAGAAAAAAAGTTAATAGAAAGAAGGATGTTCCTTACAAAAAGAGTATTACCAGCAGTTTTGTCTTAATCATCTCTGTGGCTTAGAGGCAGAGAGAGGAACTGGGATGGCAGTGGGAGGCATTAAAAGGCAGGTACCTGAGATCACACTTTGAAAAAACCTACATGAAAGTCACAATAAAGAGTCATGGGGATTAAAAGCTGCAAATCGCTTAGGAGTTCACTCTAGGTAAGTTTAGCTGGTTTGAGGCCAAATCAGAATTAGTGTTTCTGTTGAACTGTGTTAAAATATGACACATGGTTTGGGTGTTATTTATGCATGTTTAAGCAGAATGAAAAAGTGGGCTTTCCATCATAATATCTGGACAATGGGGGCTATTATGGACCCAGATATTCAGATTCAATGTCCGTCTCAAAAATTTATACATCCCAGTGAAAGGCAGTGAAGAGACTGCTTGGTTAAAAACGGTATGAAAGCATTCTGACCACTCTCAAACCAGTGAAGGGCAGTAGCAAAATGTAATTCTGTGTTATTTGTTTTCACAAAATTCAACTATATTTCCTTTTTTTGTTGTTGTTTTTGTTTTTGTTTTAAGACCAAAAACCTCTGTGAAGTGGGGTCTTCTCATCAGCTTCTTCTGTTGCTGAACAACACAGAGGTGAGGGGAAAGCCAGACAGGTCTACAGCATAATGTGGAGCAGGCTGGATGTCTTACCCAGCCCTCCCCAAGCCTGTTTTGGTATAACCTTTCTGAAGGACTAGGCAGAAAATCTACTGGTGTCCCTTATTCTCGTGCAGGATGCCAAATGGATTGAGCAGGGTGCCCATCTCCTGTCTTCCCCATCACAAAACAAGTCCAAATCTGGACCTCTGAAAGGAGGAGAGATGCAAGTCTGCATGCGGGTCAAATTGTGCTTTTCATGGCAAAGAGATGGTGGATCCCCAGAAGAATGTCTGTCACCAGTGGACATGGGGAATGGAAGGGAATCTGACCCTAGAAAAAAAGAGAGAGGGGCATTTCTTCCGCTGTCTGAGCCAGTCCGTGTTACTTGTAGTTTTACAAAACCAGCTGAGCATCACAAACATCTTTCCTAAATTGCTGAGCCACAGCAGAGCAGGAGTGTACTAATTCCCACCCAGGTGATCAAGCTAAGTAGAGAGAAAATGCATCCTTTTCTGACTGGGGTTAAGAGGTTAAAGTCTTACCAACAGTGATACAGCAGAAGAAAGGAAAGCTGCAACCTTTCTGCATCAGCTTTAACAACATCTGCAGCCTGCTGCTGGTGGGATGGTGTGCTCCAGGCTTCCAAAAATACGGAGGCATCTCCTCTAAGGTTACTACTGCCCTGGGAGTGTGAAGAAACCATAAGTCAAACTAAATATTAGCCTACTTCCAAGGACTGTAACAGTGTAATTTTTTGCAGTATACTATGCCTGAGACCATGCAAACATCTGTTACTGGGTTTGTTGTTCATTTTGTGTCTCTGTCTACATGTGTATGTGCTTTTCAGAGAGGGAAAGAACTGCCAGCCTCTGGAGTTCACTGGTCCAGGTACGATGCTAAAGAAAAGTTATACTAAACCAGTTTGAAAGAAAACACTTTAAAGATCCTTAAACAAGCCTCCGTTAATGTTCAGAGGCAGTACACTTCATCTGGTGTTTGAAAAACCTTCATTTACATTGTCTGTGAACTGTGGTAAAGAAGTACAAAGAGTTCTTTCCCCCCCTGGTTGCTGCAGGGTTGTGCTTGCCCCTGGGATCTGTTGGCCTTTCAAAGGTGTGGAGCAAACCTGAGCCTCCGGCTTGTGCTGTTTTTGACCTCCGCTCTTGACCAAAAACGGGAAGGCAGTTCTCAGTACCCAAGATGTCAAGTAAATCCTTTCAAAAATGGAAGAACACAGTGCCATCAGCTTTGTTCAAAACCTTTCTTATGGTCCCTCTGCATGTCTGTAACTCCTTTCCCCAAATATGTTTGAGTGGTCTGAAAAATCTGATTAAATCTGAAGTTTAAGGATTGGCTGAACACAGGAGGAGCGAAGTCAGCAGCGGGCCTCGGTCGTCACGCGGCCACGATGCTGTGTGGTCTGAATGGATGTCACACTGACTCCAAATGTCTCCTTTAGGCTGACCTACTCCATGTCAAGCTTTGAGGTGTCTGGATGAGCAGAACCCAGTATTTCAGTAGTTCATTTATTGTGCTGAAGGTGAAGGGAAAAGCCTGACCTGTTTGTACTCTTGCGACTTCAAATGCAAGTAGAACAGTTAAGTGAATGAAAAAAACAGAGTAACGAAGAGACTGAGAATACCTCAGTTATCCAGAAGCAGAGGATAAGTGCTTTTCTGATTTTTGGTTCAATGAGGACCAAGTCAGGCTCCTAAATGTCCTAATACACATTGCAATAATTGGGGAACGAGATGACTCATCTATGTAGCCTCCTGTGCTTCTGTACTTCCTTTCAGAAAATAGCTGCCTGCATTAATCTTATTCTGTTTAACTGGATTGTGTGTTATCTATATTTTCTATACTGTGACCAGAAGGCGGAATGAATGCTGTACACAATCTCACATATTTATGTGTACAATATATTTATGTGCCCAATTCCAAGGTGTTGGACAGGGAGAAGTTTAGCCAAGTAAGTTCTGAGACTGTGTGGGAACACACCAAAGGCTGTGTTTCTATGGCTCAAAATGGGATTAGGGCTCCCTCAAATGTGACTAACCATTTCCAAAATATGAGGAGCCTGCTCTTTGGTCAGTGTTGAGGTCCCACCTGGCCTGTGTGCTGGGTTTCTTGGGTCACAGCATCAAGTTCAACCACGCACTTTTTGGTGAAACAGGAATGAATACTTCTCAGTTCCTCACCCCCAGTGGTGCAAAGTTTTATTTGTCTGTATTTGGAGAGCACTTTGAAGATACAAATCCCAAGTATTAGGATTTGTTTCAGTGTGCATGTCCTGCTAGTAAAGTGCCGTGTAAAAGCCCAGTGCTCCTCTCAGCCACAAGGGTATTAAGAATAATGCAAATCATTCAGAAATGTGAGTGGTGCAAAGCCCATAAAACATAGCAGATGTAAGCCAAGCCAACAAAAAAAAGGTCTGCATACTACAAAGTTGTGTTACAAAAGACTCTCACAATAATAGATGCAGAATGTAATTTGTATTGTAGGAGAAGCACTCAGTATCCTCTCTGGCAAAAAATCATATGTAAATCACAAAATCTTTTCCAAGATATTCTATAAATACATAAACTTTGTAGGCTGGGAGATGAGTTGGAGACTGTTACCCAATCTGCCCTGCAGCAGGCCAGGAAAGTCAATCTGCTGCTGAAAGAAACAGTTTTCCAATATTTGCAGTTGTAAATATTTTATTTACCCTCCAAAGAAGGAGTCCAAACTCATAGCAAAGAATGTGTACGAAGAGTGAGCAGGGTTGGATCCTCTTTGCTTCGATGTGACTGTAAAAATAAATTCAAGCATCCCTGGAAGCCAAGAGAGTTCAGGTGCCCTTTGGCCCCTGTTCCAGTCATTGCAGGGAGGGATGAGGAGTTGCCTCAGGCACATCTGTCCTGGGAGGACTGCGATGTCCCCACACATTTGTGACTGCACGGAGAGTTTTTCAGACCATACCCTGAGCTCAAAAGATCCAGATGAACCATGAACACAGAGCATTTCGGTGTCATTTCCAATTCACAAGCTTGTGTCCAGCACAAACTGCAAGCTCCTTCTGCCTTTAGCTTTCTTATAGTTGTGTCTAAATCAGCTGAGGCTTAGCATATCCTTTCCATTGCTCTGTACGCACCATGCAATGCCCAAGGGCAATGAACAAGGGGGTTGGTATCTGCATTTTCCAAGTCTCATTAGAGATAGCACTAATATTTACCTGCTTGCATTTCAAATGACAGTGAGTCTATTTAATACCATCAGTACTTTGGTCAATATTGGCACAGTCCAAGTGCCAAGGGGAGAGCTGGATGATGTTTTCATTAGCCTCAGCATTTTCCGTAATGCTGCAGATTTCCCCAGGAGACTGTTTTCTGTCACCATAGTGTGACCAAGGATGCAGAGGAAAGGCAGGTAGTAGGGCTGTCTGCTAAAATTTCAGGTTGGTTACTGAGTGAGATGCTAATAGTGCCTCCAAGCTTTACTCTTCATCACGGTTGCCTCTGTCTCAGAAATCAGTCTGTCTGTGCTTGGTATGTTAAGCGTCTTCTCTCCCTTCTTCTGTTCTACCTGCTTAGGTTGAACCCCATAAATCCTCAACTCCATGTGGGAGACCTCAATTTTTCCCCCTTACCTGCCACACCACCCTTATCTGTGGTGCAGTTGACACTTGTTCATCAGCATTTGTTTCATGTGACTATAACTTTCCTTTCCTAAAATGCGGTTAGATGGGAAGAGGAATGTAGTACATGTATTCGTTCATGGATACCCTTGTGAGAGAATATTATGGATTATGTTGCTTGCATACCTTTCTGCAGCAGTCATCACAGTATTTTGCAGATAGAAGTGGATTTGTTCTTAAAATTGATCCAGGGAAGGGAAGTTTACTGATTCTCATGTTAGAGATGGAAAACCTGAGGCAGAAAAGCAAGATGACTTGCTCAAGAAGTCTGTGGAGGAAGAGTGGGAGGGGAAATCCCATCTGCCAAAGAAGGAATTAATCCAGACTACAGGAAACATGGGAGATGACTCAGCTGCAGATGATAAGGGGGTTGAAAGGGAAGTGAAAGCTGGCCTGAAATCTGGATGGATGTGAGAGAGAGGACTTACATTTTTTGAAAAGACTCAGAAAAAGGTACCTCTACATAGGTAGCTGAAAGGGAAACCAGTACCTGGGTCAGGCTGGGACTTTTCTGTCAGAAAATACAGAGCCTGTAAATTCCAAGGTTACCTCTCCTGGGCTGCAGCACACTGCTGGGCAGCAGGCTTGGAGCAGCTCCTGCACACGGGCAGTCTGAATTCAAGTCTGAGCAAAACACACTCTCTCAAATCAATAGTTCTGTTCACAGCAGAGGTTGCTAGACAGGGTCATCAGCAAGAAGTTGTTATTTTTGCTTCTGAAAATTATCAGTTTCTAGCTAGTAACCATTGCTGTTTTCTGCCTGCTGTATGTTACTGGGCTTGAGTTCATGTTGCTGTATATATTTTAATATTTTTTATCTTTGAAAGTGATGGCAAATTAGTCCTCCATCATGCTCCTAAGAGTTTTTATCATTCAGGTTTTTTGCATAGTGATAGGATGGCAGAGGTTTAGGTGAAATCTAAAACTACAGAAAATGATTATTCATATGACGTTAGTAAAGTTAATCTACACTGGACCAAGTCCAAGGTAGTTTTCCACTTGTCAAATACTTCCCAAGCAAACCATTCCCAAGATGATTTCAGCTCTTAACTTCAAGCTTTGTATTCAGCCACCAAAACACTCTTCTACCTCTGCATCATCTGATGATCCTACCCAGTTCTTTGCATAATATACACATTTATGTCAGTAGTGAAAAAAACTGTGTATCAAATCAAGAATAAAGTGTGTCTTAGGGAAAGGAAGAAGATTCTCCCTCAGCAGTGACTTAGTTCAACAACTGTTATCTTGCTGGGATCAGTATTTCATGGTGCTCTTAGTGAAAACATTGTACTGTATGAGTAAAACTCCAGGCTTGTATCTTTCAGCATCAGAGGAACTTTCCCATGTCTTCTTTTTAGCTGCTCAGGGACCAAACACATTGGTGCAGAGAAGTACTCAAAGGAACAGTGACTCAACAGGAATGAGTAAAGCCTGGTGAAATGTGAGCCAGTATGTTTTCCCTGAGGACATATCAGGCAGCTCCTATTTCTACGTGGGCTACAGATGGTGAGCAGAGATAGCTTCACATCAGCTCTCCTGAGTGGCAGAGGGCAAAACATAAACGATAAGGCCAAGGCAACTCAGCATCTGAGTCTGGAAAGCATCTACAGCCCATTTGTAGGTTGAGGTTTGCAGGGAAGGTTGTTGGATTGACTTCAAGAACTCCCTTGTCAGTCTTGCAATAGATCCACTCTTGGTTGTTTTCCTGTTGCAAGGCGGCTGCGTGTATTTCTGGAGCTCCTGTTTGTACATACCCTGGTGCTGGAATGTGCTGCTGTTCCTTTATCTTCAGCTAAAAGAGAAGCTGAGGAAGTCTTGCCTCCTCTGGCCCTTTGATGCTCCTCTGCTGGGCCAGCCTAGACGTGTCCTGAGCAGTCTCCGTTATTGTCCCCTGGCATCTTCTGTGACCACTGTCCAGGGATTAAAATGTGCTGTCTAAATAAACCATATTCCTACTTGATGTGAAGCAACTGTCCTTACTGCTATTCACAGCTTCCTGACAGAGGCATTGGCTGGTTTTATTAACAAACACAACCCTCCCTTTCTAGAGTTGGTTTTAATATACCTCAGCCCTGCCACAAAATCTCCTTTGGATGCCAGTAGGAGGTAAAACAAACTTCTAGAAGTAAAAACCCAATAAAATATGAGTAAAATGTTGCTCCAAAGGATGTAATATTTTAGATGAAAAGGCATCCTTCAAAGCAGTCTGGTGGAGAGCAAATATGGTGCCTTCAAAACTGGCAAGTGCCCAAACCAGCTTCACTAACTGAACATCCTTCCTTGAAACCTGATGGGGGGACAAATTGATATAAAGATAAAATTTCACTTGCAAAGGAAAGGATGGGCACAGACATACATATTTTGAGACCTGAAGAAAGAATCTCTTCATAAAATTACATAATGAATTAGCTTTATTGCTGCAGCACACTAAACAAGTCTTGAATGATGTTATAAATGTCCTGGTGTATTTGCAGTGCCCTACTGGCTGGGCACTGAGCAGGCTCCCCAGGGCAGTGGGCACGGCCCCAAGGCTGCCAGAGCTCCAGGAGGGTTTGGATAATGCAGGACAGGGACAGGGTGGGATTGCTGGGGTGTCTGTGCAGGGTCAGGGGTTGGACTGGAGGGTCCTTGTGGTTCCCTTCCAGCTCAGGCTATTCTATGATTCTATCACTAAACTACCTGTTGTGTTGATGTCAAATCTGTCACCAAAATTAAGTGTTTTAATGCAAATATTTTTTTTTAGTCCTTAGGGCCACAACACCACTTTCATCCTGAGTCATTGTTAGCAGCACCTTGACCTTGCTTTAAGCAGTAAAAATAAATTTTTGGCCAAAGCATGCCAAAATCCTGCACTATCCCCCAGTGAGGTGAGTTGTAATTCCCAACTCTTTGCTGTGACCTTTGTATTAAATCCGAACAGCCAACTTGGGATGGGTGCCGGGCAGGTCATGGACATTCACCAGAGTGTTGGTGCAAGCAGTAATCTCATCACCTAATTTAAACATCCACATTGGAAATCTGCTTTGCCTTGGCTCTGCTTACAGTCAGTGGATTCTAATTCATGTGTGGTCCAGCCCAGCCATGCTGTGCTCTCTGGTGAACACCTTTATTTCAGCATTTCCTAAGGCCCCAGCACTGAATGCACGAACCCAGGCAGGGTGAATAACCTTCCCGAGGGAGACAGCCACCTTGCATCAAGGAAAAATCTACAGCAGCAGTCTCCCCTGAAGGGACAAGGAGCTCTTCAGACAGGCATGGTCCCACCGGGGTGAAGCATGAGAAGATGAAAAAGTCAGTGGAAACAGAGAGGGTTTCAGAAGGTAACACACAGCCAGGAATGAGGTAAGAGAGCTGAGAACTAGCTTAATAACTGAGAATTTTATTCATTTTCAAAATAAAAAGTCCTGTGGATTCACTCCTCAGCCCTCACTGGGTGTCCCACTGTGCTTCCACACAGGACCAAGAGTTTCTTTTACAACATGCTGGGGGAGTCTGGGCAGTACCTGACATGTGCTGTGAGGTGGTCTCCAAACTGGCCCACCAGCCATTGCTTTTTAACCCAATGCTGCAGCAATTCCTTACCAGAAAGAGGAGAAAGCGGGTGAGTTAAATGCCTATTTGCTGGTAATTTTATGTTCTGAAGCTCAGTGTATGTGTAGAAGGATCATCTGAGGGTAGAAGGGAAAATGCAACTGGTAGTCTGCAATGGCAACTGCACCTCCCTGCAACTGCAGGTGGGATTTTTGCTTTCTGGGAGCAACACTACACCAGAGTGAAAACAGATCCAGTCATCAAGAAGAAAGTTCAATCTGGAAAGGAAGTGTGGTGAAGGTCATAACAGAGGGACACTGCACAAATCCAAAATACACAGAGTTTAACTATAACAGTGCAAAAGGATCAAACTCGTTTGGGGCAAATGAGAGAAAAATTATAAATCATCTCTTGAAGGAAATCTTCTCTACCCAACAAACAGCTCATATATTAGGAGGAATGTATTTGAAGTAGCTTAATGTTACTTAAGGATTTGCCAGCTTAATCATATTCATTAACTCTTTTTAAAGGGTAAAGTCACATAGATGGAGAACCAGGGAAGACACCAGATTTTATGCTCAGCCCTGAAAAGAAGCAAAGATTAATAAAACTGTGGAAAGATGAGAAACAATTTGCACATTGTACCTAATGACAGCCTTGTACCAGTTATGCAGGATGTTCATCTTTGGTCTGGTTTGTGTGTATTTTGTTGTTCCATTTCCAAACTTCCTGCATGATAATGTGCAAAAAAATATGTATTCTAGACAACCACCTCATTAAAGTAGAAATATGTTTAGTGGAAAGATGGATGTTTTCAATTACATGTAAGAATGCTGAAGCTAAAAAGTATTAAAATAACTACAGCTTGTGGTGCATGTTAACGTGGAGGGAGCCTAGTGGAGTAGACTGTGCAAATGGCAGCACTTCCTCCAGTGGGCTGGAAATTATTGCTTGGTTTTCCTTGCTAAATGAAAAACGTGCTGTTAAAGTTACGCCTTTGCATTGTACACAGTTCTGTTTTCGCCATTGAAAAAGTGGAGAACAAACTCTTCAATTTTCAATGACTTTTACACATGTTTTCTGAAACTTGAATCCTCCTCGTTACCCCATGTCACTTTGGAAGGTGCCATTGGGAATCTGGGATGGGGAAGTGATTGCTCAAAGCTCTTTCACAGACATGAGTAATTATCTCATTGAAATAATATGTATTCCTGATTTAACTCCAACATTTGAAATAACTGTTCATTTACAAATTTCCCAGTGTCTCCCATTAGCTCAGCTGGTTAGAGCATGGTGCTAATAATGCCAGGATTTGACCCCTATATGGACAATTCACTTAAGAGTTGGACTTAATGATCCTTGTGGGTCCCTTCCAACTCAGAAAATTCTGTGATTAGACATGTAGAAGCAGCAGCTCTTTAAAATCACAGAGCACCATTTCAGAATTGTCTAATTTTGTTAGAGGGCTAATCTTGCCAGTTATAGGTGCCAAAGGTAGCAATTTTCTGATTTATACTGTATAGCTAGATATATATCACTCAGGTGTGAGAAGAGGGAAGAGCTGAAGCACCCTTGTTGTGAGGCAAAGATGCAACTAATTTGCATTCTTTTCTTTAAGGGTATCAAAGAACAATATTGTGGCAAAGAGCAGCTCATTGAATCTGTGTGACAATCAGGGCCAAAAGCCTCTTGGAGACATGTTTAGTCTTGTTAATTCTTGTGATCACATCAAGTTATTCATCCTTTATCAGTTCAGATGGCTTTCCTTCTGGGGACAGCCCGTCTCCCTGCTGACATTTGATGTGTGCTGTGTGAGCATTGCTGCATCGCTGACAACGATGGGAGGGTATGGGAGATTAGACAGAGCATGAGAAAGATGCTCCTGCAGTGCCACATGGAACAGCAGAGGCCAGTCTGGTGGTCACAGTCAACGAAATCAAGGACTTGGGAAAAGAGATGCAGATTGAGAGCACTGGTGTGAGCTGGAGCTCCAGTGCAGTTCTGGCGTGTTGTGGACCAGCAAGGCCCCCAGTGCCTCTGAAAAAGGAGGTCTGTGTGTCCAGATGAACGGCACACACACGACGAAATTCGCCGTGACTTGCAGAGCGTGCTCCGTCGCTCCCAGCTAGCAGGGGCACAAACTGAACCCGTTTCCTCCTCCCTGTCGTGGGAAATCTGCAAACGGGAAGTGGCAGCAACTTGCTGGGACCGGGGGGAGGATGTGTCCCTGCGAGGGCAGTGCTTTTTGGGGTGTGGGGTTGGGCTGGCACAGCATCCTGCAGGGGATATTTACATCCCGTGCATCAACTTATGTTGCCTTCCTGCGCTATGCACTGACCCTTGAGAAGACAGCCCTGCTGATTGCTCCTGCTCCAGTCCTTTAACTCTTTCGTGTTGGATCCCAAGAAGCCATCTGGCATTCATCTCTTAAGAAATTGAAATATGGCACAGCCTGGGCACCTTCCAGGACACAAATGGCTTATACAGACAATTGAGATGATTAGAGAAAATGTAATTCAGTTTGCAGTGGGAAGATGCTAAGCAGGAAGCAGAGATTTTGAGCAGTGAGCAAACCACACAAGAAATGAGGGTAGCTTTAGGATCCAGCTAGGCTGAGGTTTTTTCCTTTTGCTGTACGTGTCAGATTAAAAATCCAGCTCTATAGAAGAAAATAATTTTCTCCCATGAGAGTAGAGAAAAAACTGTGTCAGTTGCCCAGAGAGGTTGTAAAACCTTCTCTTTGGAGATATTAAAAATTTGACTGGACATGGTCCCTAGAAATCTTCTGTACCTGGACCTGCTCTGATGAGGAGATGGGAGTATACGAGCTCGGGAGGACCTTCCCAGCCTGTGTGATTCCATACCAACAGTAACGTGGTCTCTTTCATTTGCATATCAAATACCAGTAGAGGTGGATCTGTGCAATGTTTAGTGATATTACCTGTTAATATAAGTTTAAAAGTTCTCAGCCTTTTCCTTATTGTCTTTAATATAGTCTTAGAGTAAGAGAAAACAACACTCTTCTGGTTCAATGTCATCCAGGTGAGTAGGGACACGGACAAGTAGGTGCCCTGGAAGCCTCGATCAGAGCAGCTGGATGTACAACAGCCTGAGAAGCTGTGACTAGAGCAGTAACAGTGACTTCAGTTCCAATCCCCGGTCAAAACCTGCAACACAGACCTGCCAGGAGATGACACTGATATGTTGAGGAGGATGCACCATGTCACAGAGACCCCGAGGGCATCGTGTGTGACGCACACCTACAACACGTGGATGGCTCCACGCTGGAGGAGGGGAAGGTGATGAGCATTTAACCCCACTCAGCACTGCCATGCAGGACAGGACGTGAAGAAGGATATGTCCCTCACTCAAAACAGTGTGAAGCTTTTCTTCAGTCTAGTCAAAACACAGAGAGTGGAATTTGGCTGCAAAACCAGTGACGTGAACCAACGTTATTGAACTTCAGTCCTTGGAAATGTCTTTGGATTTTTACACCATGAGATTCTGAGGCTGCCCAGTCCCTTTCTTAAGGATACCTTTATGATTACGCTGAAAAATTATGTGCATTTCTTAAAACTTTGCCTACTTATGCCTACATTCCTGTTAAGCCTGAAGTCAAACTGCTTCTATGGAAGTGACAGCTCTGATGTGAGAGAAGAGACAAATGAAAATTATGTGGAGATCTCATTTGACAAAGCCACCTCAGACAAAGAAATGTTAAACAAATAGCCTTACACAATGGGAAATGGTGAACTTCGGCTGAACCTCGCTGCTGGCTGGGTGCCAAAGGAAAGTTTGAAGCTACCCACATGTTCTCCTTTGGAAAGCTCTCTGGTTTTAATGTCCGGCATTTGTATACCAGCTGAAATGGAAAATGAAGAGTGTATAATTATCTTTCCAGGGTATGACAGCTGATGGAAATTCAAATGTCTGGCCGGGACTCCTCTGCTTCACAGAGTGAAATCCTGGTAATTACTCAGAAGGTATAAACCTGGGCCATACTGAGCTGTAAATGATAAATAGATGAGACTAGATATTGCAACATTACCATAGTAACAAAGAAAATTAAAACATTCAGGTGTATCACCCTGGGTGAGTGTTGCTTTCAGACTGCAATCTGCTGCCATAAGCAGTAAAAAAGGTCATGGTCTGGGTAACTTCAGATTTGTCTGCTTGGCCAGGCAATGCAAAGCAAGGACTGTGGGTAGAATTTCTTAGGGTAAATGGATTTAGAAGAAGTCTTTCAGCTTTCAGGACCACAAGTCTTTCAAATTTTAAAATAAAACTGGATTGTCTCTGCCTAATATAAACCAAATTATGGCCAGGAAGATGAACCTTGCCTATAAGACACTATAAGGGCCTAACATCTAACCCCATGGTTATTACCTTCTGAGATTCCAGATTCACTTTTTCTTAGTCATTACAGAAAAGCTGTAATCTAATATTTTAAATATTATGTTCATTGCTGTCTGCAGTAACTGCAGAGAACAAATTGCTAAAGGGTTTGATCTCATAACGAAAAGTTAACTATTTGGAATGGAGAGCTGCCATCACAATCAGATGGTACCAAGTACATTGGCAGAAAACGCAGCTCAGTGTTTGAGGCAAAAGACAGACAGACCCCGGGCCAAGTTGTTTTAGGTTTGTGCTGAGCATTATCTGTTTAACTCAAGAGGAACCTGAGGTTCAAATGAAAGTGTCCTGAGAGGCTGGAAGATTCTTCAATGCAGGTTTGGGGATGTTGGTCCCTTCTCCCAAGCAACAAGCAATAGGACAAGAGGAAACAGCCTCAAGTTGCACCAGGAGAGGTTTAGTTGGATATTGAGAAATTTCTTTACACCCAAAAGGTTGTCAGGCCCTGGCACAGGCCACCCAGGCCAGGGATGGTGTCATCATCCCTGGAGGGATTTAAAATACATGTTGATGTGGCACTTGGGGACATGGGTTAGTGGTGACTTTGGCAGTGCTGGGGGAATGGTTGGACTTGATGATCTTAGAGGGCTTCTGCAACCTAAATGGTTCTATGATTTTGTGATTTTATGCATCCCAACCCAGACCCATTTTTAGGAAGAAGCGATACCTCAAAATGTTCAGAGCTTTGAGTCAAAGACACTTCTCTCCGTAGTTTACTGGAGAAGTTCACAGAATTGCTGGAATTTCAGCCCATTCTCCCCATTCCCTCTTGTGTGATGCCTACAAAATACTTGGCCATAACTAGAGCTCTGGAGCCCTCAGACCATGGCTTAGTGTGCTGGTGAAATCAGACTAACTCTACCTGCCTGCTTCCTGCTCCTCTGGGGCTTTTAGATGATCCGGCCTTCCAGGGGAGTTGTCTGGTTGGGATTCTGAGGAGCTGCCACAAACCAGCTACTGACAGACAATTCCCTGGTGATCTTACTGGGTCTGACCTGTTTTGCTCGGAGAAATGTTTCTGCTCTCCTCAGCTAGCACAGGTTCCTGAAGTGAAGAAAAGTGACCGATGACTTGTTTGCATCAGTGGCTTTAGGAGATGTCATTGCATTGTAGGACAGGGCTTGATAATCAGGGAACATCAGTGTCAGGCAAATCTAACTGATCATACAAAACCAGCCTGATGAGTAGTTTCTCTTCTGATAAAATGCTGGTCAAAATTTCGTTGTCAAATAACAGGAGGAGCAGGATGGGTCAGCCCATATCATTAAATCCTCCTTCAAGAGATGATTTGACCTCAAGGAGTTGTGAAAAGAAATCACAAAGCAGCTGAGCCTTTTACCTGGGCCAGACTGCAGTGAGCAGTGGGTGTTTTAATACGAAGTACACCTGAATCCACAGACTCCTTGAGAGAAAATTTCTTACCTCCTTTACTTCAGCTGATACCAGCTAAACACTTTTCAGTGTGATGACATACTCAATGCTGTGTGCAGGAACAAGTTATAAATAATAAAACAAATTATAAGCACTAGAACAAATTATAAACATTTCTAGCTACAGGCTAAACACAACTTGGTTTGCCCAGTGTGGCTAAATGTGAGATGTATTTCTACTGATACAGGAAGACCCATGAACAATGCTCCCAGCTGTCTGATCCTTTTCTCTGCAAAAACATTAATATATGGCACAAAAAATACTGCAGGAGTTACCAAAATAATAATTAAAAAAAAAAAATCCAGAGAGCCCTGGTTTCTTACTTGCACTGCCTCAGCTCGTAGCCCAGCAAACCTCCTACGAGACACAATCACAGAGCTATGCTCACTTCAGAACAGCTTCAGTTCTCCTCTCCTCATCTCCTTTCATCAGTTCTTCTCTCATGTCACCTGTGACCACCACAGAAAATATGTCTCTTTTCCTTTAGTGTCACCCAGACAAAAGACCACACAAGCCATTCCCTGGAGCTTCATTCCTCTGGATTAGTTGGTGAGCACATCCATGGCCAGCAGCGGCTGCTGAAGGCAGTGTCTAGGAGGAAAGTTATCCCTGCCCTTCCCTCTGTGACAACATCAATAACATCACTTTTCTCTCCATGCATCTCCATTCTTATGACATTTAGAGTAGTTCATTTTTTTAAAGATCTTTACTGCAGCTTGCTCACTAGCTTGGGTTAAAGCTGATCACAGCCTGATGGCAACAGCCTCATTTCCACAGGAAACCAGGCTAAAAGCCTTCTCCTCACCTGCACTTGGAAGCTGCCAGTTTGACAAGCTGCCAGAGCCTGCCTGACAAAAGCAGACCTCCCCACACTTCTTCCTGCAATTACTTTCCCATGGAGCCTAAAGGTGAGCTGCCGAGTCACTGATCTCACTGCAAACAAGGTACTGGCAGGTGATCTCCATGGGGATGAAGTGTCTGGCTGCTGGTTACATCACTTTCTCCCTAAATGAAGAGGAATCATCAAAAGTCAGCCACAGGCCATCTGACTTATTTTCATTAGTAACTCCAAACAAAGTTCTGCATTCAAAAGATAGACAGGTCCTTGGCATACCACAACAATATTCCAGCTTCAGCTCCCTCACAAGTTCCTCCAGCTTTTGAGTGGAACCCTTGCTTTAATCTTTAGAGGAGCACTTAAGGCCAAGTCAACACCACAGGCTGCTTCTTCCTCATTATGTGGTCACTGATCTTGTTTCTTTTTGGCACAGATTGAAAGGCTGATGGGAGATGGAGTTAGTCATTCCACCATGCGCTGGTGAGTGGCATCACTCAGTCTGCTGCCTCACCACCCTGCCCAGCTAGGGGCTGGCACTGTGACTGTTCTCTGGACAGGGCAGGGTTAGGTTAGATATTAGGGAGAAATCCTTCCCTGGGAGGGTGGGCAGGCCCTGGCACAGGGTGCCCAGAGAAGCTGTGGCTGCCCCATCCCTGGGAGTGTCCAAGGCCAGGTGGGACGGGGCTTGGAGCAACCTGGGCCGGTGGGAGGTGTCCCTGCCCATGGCAGGGAGGGAGGTGGAACTGGATGATCTTTAAGGTGCCTGCCAACCCAAACCACTCTGTGATTCGATGATAGGGAACTAAAGCTCCTGAAGTTAAAGCCACAGATCTCTTAGTTTTGAGCACCCATCCATCGGCCCAGGCTCTGGGTCTCCAGAGAGACCCTTCAGCCCTTGCAGCCACAGTGGCAGAGCCCTCAGTGACTCTAGTTGCAGCTGTGAATGATGGACATTTCTGTCAATCAGAGAAGCAGGACCTCAAGCCACTCAGGAGGAATCTGGGGAGCCATTAGCCACCAGCTGTCTCTGAGAAACACGTTGGATGAAACTGAGTAATAGTGGCAGTGGTGGCAGCTGTGGACTTTCCATCATCTGGTCCATAGCCTTGCTGTGGGCTCTGTGTCACTGTGCAGCAGGAAGGGGTCCCACAGAATGAAGTTTCCATCCTCACACAGAACTTTTTACCCCCAGGCTGACACAAAGCACATCCAGCCCATGACCTGCATGAAATGCTGCGTTTTGGGGCAGAGCAGTTCCTTTTTAAACTGGGTAATGTCCACAACTGAGCTGACAGTCTGGCCCAAGAGTGAGTTGTCCTGGCACAACCTGGGGCCAAGAAACTGTGGACCAGAGGAAGCCCTTGGGTAGCTGGTGAGAGCAGGATTTGGAACTATTACCAACTTTGCAGCTGAAGCCAGTGTCGTGTCAAACCACCCTTTAACCACCCATTCCTCAGGTCTGTCTGCTCTGGGGAAAAGCATGTGTGCGCCAGGAAGCAACAGCTTAGAGAACTGATTTGAGTCGGATATGAGACTTTAATGCTGGCACTTCCAAGGTGCTCGTACTTGCAAATCTAACAGCCCCAGTTTAACACTGATGTTTGTAAGTGTTCAGGCTTCTTAAAAGGAAGCTGAGCTCCCAACTGTATCCAGAAATGAATCCCTATGGGATTCATCAGAACCAACCTGGACCACCAAGAAGGCTAAAATCCTTCAATGTGCTTCCTAGACCTCTGCCTTAATGACCTGAATGATGGATGAGGGGGCAGGGGGCACCCTCAGCAAGTTTGCAGATGACAAAAAGCTGGGAGGAGCGGCTGATGGACCCGGATGGGTATGTTGCCATCCATGGCCTAGAGAAATGGCTTGGCAGGAACAGCGTAAATGAAGTTCCACAAGCAGAAGTGCAAAGCCCTGCCCTTCTGGAGGAACAACCCCAGACACAAATATGTGCTGGGCACTAACCACCCGGAAAATACCTCAGCAAAAACCCTTCCCTGGCTTCCATGCTCTGTCTGGGTGTCCCAATGAAGGGTGCAGGTGGGGACCTGCCTGCCAGCAGCTCTGACTTCGTGGATATGTGGAGATAATCATGTAGAGAAGCTTAGATGTTAAAACAGCCATTTCAACAGCTTGGCATAAAATTTCTTATGCTGTGGAGGGGACTCAGGCTTCTGTTCAAGGGGTGCGAATGGAAACCAACAGGAGCTTGTGTGTGATCCGATTCACCACCTTCTGCTCTTACCTTGTACTTCCACATCTATTTTAATCCATCAAGAGATGGGATCAGGGCCATGCACCATTTTTTCCGTGGTGTCTGTCTGGGACAGTGAAGTCACAAAAAAGTTTTTCAACATTAGAAACAGAACACGTTAATTACGATGCCCAGAACCCCGGGGAGATCAATTTCTCAATGCTTACAGAAATATGAAAGAAGCCAAGGTTTTAACATTTTCCTGTCAAAAGCTGGGACAATGTGTGAGAGCAGGATGAAGTGGCTGGAAAACATGACTGTTGTCAGGTGCCAGTACAAAATGTGACTGAAAAATATTTCAGTACATCCCAGAATGCTCTTGCAACTCTGTTTGCAGGAAACTTCTTTGTCAGAAGAGGTGATCAAGGAGCAGGATGGAGCAGGAGAGTGTCCCACTATCGATTTGCATCTGTACAAATGCATGAATTTGTATAATTTGTCTTGTTAACCAAAACTTCACTCAGTAGGAGTGATTTTTAACTGCAGCACTTAATTTATTAAAGCTACACATCACATTAACCAACAGAAATTGTTCCTAACATGCAAAGAAGAGCTGGATTTTACCTTTTCCCTTTATCACATGGAAGTGTCTAAGAAGTACAGAGGACAGAAATCTCATTTTTACATGGCAGTTCGCCCTGCCTGGGGTAGGAGCAAAGAGCCAGGGTTGTGCATACTGAAGGGGCTGGTGGTGATGGGAACTGTCTGCAGCAATAATTGGCTTTCTCCTGAATTATCCAGAGCTGTTAATTAGAAGCCAGTCTAGGGTGAGATGAGACCATGGCATTAATTTTGGTTTACTTTAGACCAAGACCAAATTCGTGGCAAATTAATTTTCACTGTCAATACACAAACACAGCTCCTCTGGTGTGTCAAGGCTTTCACCTTTATCATGTGCTGATACTTTCTCATCAAAAAAACCTTGACAAATCTCATCATACTATAACACAAATATTACTAGTTGCTGAAACCTGTGTGCACAAGGATGCTTTGCAATGCACATGCTATTCCTTCCTGTTTCACTAGGTTTGGAGTCTCTTCCGGGGAAAAAAATTACATAGTCCAAAATTACAGTTGGTGGCTTTCATGGCTGAGCCAGAAAAGTCTGCGCTCAAAACATGGCACTGTCCAGGTAAGCAATAATCATAAAATAAGCTCAGGGGGAAGCAGCTGGCCTGACTTTTATCTTGGTCTTCTAAATTACACATCTAAATCATGTTTCTAAGTTTAGCCTCCATAGACAAAGGCAGAACTTTAGTTGGCTTTTCCCCCTCTGCTTCAGCCACAAAAGTTTCCACTGGTGGGACAAGTTCCTTCCAAATGCCAATAAGGAGCCTCAAACTCAACATCCTCATCTGCAGCCCCACAGGGGAATTTTGCCCCACAGCGGGACCTTCGGCTGATGTGTTTTAGCCCAGTGGTGCTCAGGGGAAGGAATACGTGTTTCCCATTCCCCTGGGCTCCTCAGAGCCACCACTGCTATTTACAGGCTGGTGAAGGTTGACACGACACGGGCACATTCTTCTTGCGTTTTTCAACTTCCTGAAGCACTACGGTGATGTTGCACATCTGCCCAGCACAGCAAGAAATTCCCTGATGAGAATAGAAAGGGGCAGAAAAAAGAAGCACCCTTAAGTTTCACAGACCTTGGGACAGAACTGAGCGGTGTGACTATAATGTTAGCCATTAAAATTGTTCCATGGGTGTTGATCTGGAGATGATCAAAGAATACAGTCGGTGTTTCTTGTTCATTAGATAATTCAGTCTTCTCAGCTTCCCCCTTGCTGTGATGCTGCTGGGCTCAGCAGGGGGGAAGACCTGACTGCTGGTTTTACTCTGGGGTTTTCACAGCCCTGATACATGAACGTAGGCAGGAGCAGAATGACCATGGGCTCCTGTGGAACCTGAGGTGCTTCTGCAAAAATCCCACCATGCAACTTGCCAGTAAGGGATCAAGGCTTGTGTTCGGGGTCCCTGCTGCTCCCAGCTCCTCTCAGGGATGAGACTGCCAGAATCACTGGCTCCCATTTTCTCCTTCAGGTGTGTTTGTAACTTGTGTCAAAGTCTCCTCAATCCATGGGAAGATATCACATTCCCTTGACTATTTTCCCAGTGACCCTAACGATCTGCTGCCACCTTGGCTTTGCAACTGAGTCAAGGTTTGCAGGTGAAGGAGGACTTTAACACCAAAACCAGGTTTATCAAACCAGGATACACTTTCTAATAATTTAATTGTCAGTTGCTCTAGCATTTGGGACGCTTGAGTGTCCAAACATGTCATAGGATCGTGGAATCATTTGAGTTGGCAGGGACTTTAAGCTGACTCAATCCCACCCCCTGCCATGGGCAGGGACACCTCCCACTAGCCCAGGTTGCTCCAAGCCCTGTCCAACCTGGCCACGGGCACTTTCAGGGACGGGGCAGCCACAGCTTCTCTGGGCACCCTGTGCCAGGGCCTGCCCACCCAGTTAAGAGAGAAAAACAGCCCTTTGTTGGAGGCTTAGATGCATAATTCATAAAACCAAATTAAAGCTTAGGTTGGCATGTGGGCCACTACCTGTCCTCCAGCTCATGGTAGGCTCAGTTCAGCATCCCTCTGTTCCGGTGGGTTTCGTGCCAGTTTCCCTGTGCAAATGGTCCATCCCCAGCCTGGCTAGAGCCAAGCAGGGCCACAGGAAGAGCAGAGGAGAGCAGGAACACCAAAAAACCATGAGGGTCTCTGTTCCCTTCAGCCCACAGACAGCTCCCATCACGGCTGAGCACAGCAGCGGTGCTTGCAAAGAGGCCAGAATGGACACTGACACAGCTCGAGGGCTGGGTTGGCAGCTCGTCCCTTTACTGGTAGCACCTCCTTGGATCAGTGGAATACCTGGATATGTGACAAATGGCATTTTCTAGGAGAAACTCTGAGCCCTCCCAGATTTCATGTCTCTGTTTCCCAGGGCTTCTGGACACAAATGGCAAGATTTTTTTTTCCTGATGTTTTTAGCAATCCCATGCCAGGAACTGACAGGAAACACCGAGCATACTATTTTTAACTTTTTTTTTTTTTTTTAACATGTCATAGACGTAAAAGTCACAGGGTGATGACTCAGGACACAAGAGGAATGCCATTTCCTGCTGGACACAGAGTATCAGAACCCAGGGCCCTGCCAGCATGTTGATGGTGTTGATGAGCTGTGAGGAGCCTTGGACGTGGCCAGACTCCCCCAAACCCTGCCAATGCCACTTGTCACCCTGACCTTATGTTCCAGTTTGAGGGCAAAGGAGCCTATTTTTTCCTTTCTGTTAATTTTAAAGAGATAAATACAGTCAGTGAAGCGACCTCCTACCTCCATGGAACTACTTGAGGTTATGGCTGAACATGTGAAATTTATCGGTAGCTCTTTGTTATTTACAGGCTGCTCATTGTTTTGCTTAGCATGAGGTTCTGTTGTGTGCCTTCGAGCGAGGTTAATTAGCACAAGGTCAGCAAGCCTTGCAGAACAATGATATGAGTTTTCAGTTTGCTAAAAACAACCTATTTTCTAAGGAAAAAAATGTTAGCAGCCACAAATAGTGTCCAATGTTGAAAGATGATTGAATATAGTCTTGAATAAAGTTTCCCAAATACATATTTTTTGTTTGACCAGTTGTCTAGGTAATTCTGGCCCCATTGAATTTGCCAGGGCTTGGGTCTGGATTCCATCCTGACTCCAAAATAACTCCCAGACCTGCACTTTTACCACCCAGTACATGAGCTATAGTCAACGAGAGATGGACATCTGCAAGGGAGAAACTATGTTCCCGTAACAGCAGCCCTGAGGAGGACCCAAATGAGCAGCACTGACCAAAACCAGGCTGTGATTAAAAAAAAAAAAAATTGGCTTGAAATTGAGACCCTTCCTAGAACTGTCCAAAGCTTTTTATTTCCCCCCCGCATGTCCATTAGTCTGATGGAGGTTATTGTAATGAATAATAATGGATTTGACAGCAAGCCTGAGGTAACTCAGTGACTCTGATGCTGCTTCCCTGTTCTTCCACATTTGGCTTTTATCCTCCCTGATTTCTGCCTTCTGTCACACACAGAAAATGAAAACTGATTGAGACAATACTTTATGGGAAAAAAATACTGAAAATTAAACTGCGATGTAGATTTTTGTTTAGGAAAGCCTTTGCTTAAGGGTCAGGGAAAGGAGCAGGGTTATGGTGCCTCCTTGGAGAGACAAGCTTTTTCCCAAACCTCAGCCAAAAGGCTGTGAAAGCACGTCCACATGCAACAGAAAGATGTTTGCAACACATTTCAATAAAATCCCAGTGATGTTTTCAGCTGAGGTGACCAGATCATGGAACATCTGAGGTTGGGGATCTCTCCAGGAGGTGTCAAATCCAGTCCTCCCCAAAGCTGGACCAGCCAGAGTAGCTTGCCTAGGACTGCATTCAGGCAGTGCTCGAATTTCTCGGAGGACGGATGATCCACCTCTCCTGACAACCTGCTGCCTTGTTTGTCCACCAACAAGTTTTTCTTGTGTTTAGGTGGAATTTCATACATTTCATTTTGTGCCTGTTGCCTCTTGTCCTGGCACCACTGAGAAAAACCTGGCTCCATCCTTACCCCTTTCCATCTATCTTAAGGTAGGATGGAGACAAGTGAAGTACCTCACTGAAGATGAACATGAAGGTTGGACCTGAGGAGGATTTATGCGGAGAACCAAAGTTCCATTTGCTATGGGAGCTCTAACTGTACTTGGGATCTCATTTGTGACTCCACAAGAGCATCATCTTTTATGTCACAGGGAAGCACAAAGGCCTATTTTCCAGAACATTGGAAATAATTGTACTGGAAAGCCAAAATCCGCTCCTGTTTCCCCTGGAAAAAGCAAGAGCTGCTTTATCTGAGTTTGGATTCCCCCCAAAGCTACTGCAGATGGAAAGCAATCCCAGTTTGTGGCTGGAGACAGGAGGTTCCTGTCACCACTCCAAGGGCAGGAGGGGTGTTCTTTTCAGCCAGAAAAAGGGGATTTGAGGGTGTAGACGCTCTCAGTACACGGTGGAGCTGCCAGCACAGCCCTGGGGAGTTGCAGAGATGGGTGAGGAGAGACAGCAGAAAGCAGAGCCCCACAGGGACTCCTGCCAGAGGCTGGATGGAAGCAGTAGGGACTGCTGGCTCTTCCCAGACTGAGCCCATGGAGGGATGGCACAGCTTGGTAAATGCCTGCAGAAACACCACGAGCATGGGCAGTAGTGTGGGAGGGGGATGAGAGCCTTTTTGAGGGCACCAGAAAGGCTGCAAATATCTAGGCAGGCAGAGCTCAGAGCAAATGCCTGTTTGCACAGTGTCCTGCTGCCTTCAGAGAGGGACAGCATCTCCATCCATCACTTTCTGAGTTCTGCAGGATTAAAGGGATGCTTCTGGTGAAGGAGATTGGACCAGCTGGGTGCTGCTTACTGTGCTTTGATGCTTTTACACGGGGTGCCTGGGTGAGAAGAAAGGGACCCAGGAAACTTGATTTCTATGTATTTTGCATTGACCCCTGTGTTCAGGTGAGTGGTCCTAATCATCCTGGATTTCCAGTTCACTGGGAAGAAAAACATGTGGTTCTGAGTAGGTCTGACGAGTATTTCATCTCCTCGGTGGTTCTGTTCTCTTTGACATGAGGGGAAGTTCTGTACTCTTAAGTGACATGCCTTGCTATAAACATAGATTGAAGCTCCATATGTTACGGAAAATGTTCCCTCAGCTAGGACACACAGAAAGCATGGTGTGCAGCTCCTGCTAGACCACTAACAGAAATGTTCGTTTGAGTTGTCACAACATCAAGCTTTGAGTAAAGGCTGGAGGGTTTGAAGCACAGGGGTCGGGTCTTCAAGCTGGATGTAACAAGGAACACCTCCCCAGAGATGATTAGCAGTCCTGTGTCTTCCAGATCCACCTTCTTAGCAGGCTTGTCTTTGAAAGAACCTCTACAATGAACCATCATTAGTAAACAGGCCAAGAAAACATGAATGGATGAATGCTCAGGGTGAAACTGGGGAGAAGACAATCAGTACGACACAGCTGCTCCAGAAGGGCTCTTTGGTAAGAAGTTCAAAGCCGTAATCTCCATGGAGGTAGTTTTCCTTGTGGAATTAAGGAGTGAGGGGGGGTATCCTGGTAGGGTACACCCTCAATGGATGGCGGCTAAAGCACAACTCAAGCTCAAGTACTTGGTGTCAAGCACTTGGCTTTGAATTCTGGTGGAATCACTGAGTCCCATAAATGTGAGCAAACTGGTTACAGAACCTGGGAATTTAAATGGATTTAAATAATTTTGAGTTCCACGAGGGCAAAAGATTTCAGAGCTGCACTCTGTTTTGTGCAATTTTTGAACCTTTACATGAAGAAATAAATTCTAAGCATGGAGTTGGGCTTGTTTGACTTTTTTGTTTGGGTCAAATTCCCTATCAGTGGTAGTCCTGAAAAGTCTTTTCCCCATCTACATTAAAGGCTGAAAATACAAATTGTTTCTAAAACTATTGGTATTTTCACAAAAATTAATTAACTTTTGCATTCATGGGCAAAAACCATCGAGCAGAGTCACTGTCTGGTACAACAACTCATTCCCTGACATTTCAGTCTGTTGACTTGAGATGGACACCACAGCTCCTTTGAAAACACACAGCATGCTACAGAACCCTCAAAGTTCAGATAGGTTTGAGATGGCTGTTCTTGTCCTCTGGAGACAGAAACAAAGCACAAAATGTACCAGAGCAGATCTGTACCAGAAAAATGTTACTTGCTTCTATGACAACACTGGAGACATGCAAGAAATAAGCCATGACACATCCCACACATGAAAGAGGTGAAAGTGGCTGCTGTCCTGCAGTGACCAGTAGAGCCCTCTCATCAATTAATGCTCTTGCTGGCTTGCATGTTTGCATGGCACAGGTGGCTTGGTGCAGAGCACCACTGAGTGCAGAGGGTGGTGCAGAGGGTCCCACCATGACCCTCAACAGCGAGTCATGAGTTGACTGTAGCTGTGGTGCCTCTGATCAAAATTTTAGGAGCTCTGAGGTATAGGGAGGTTGGGGGGAAGGAGCTAGTGGGTGAGGAAGGCTGTTGGCAGCCCTGTCTTCTGCTCTCCTTGTTATAGAGGGAAGAAGACAACTCTGCAAGCAAGATTATCTGTCCATGGGTGGTCCTAAAAGCAAGGTCCAAGTGCTGGGCATCCCCACCTGGAATACAAGGTCTGGAGTTTGGGGTTTTTCTCTTTCTCTCCTCCATCAGACTGCTTTGAAGAATAAAGGCTTGCTTAAACCTCATGTACTGTAAGAACAGTGTGAGAATGAGAACAACATGTGGTGGGACTTTTGTGCCCATGGAAAGATTTCTGGGCCTGGCTTTGTTCAAAAGCTGTCCACAATTTTCCTGAGCTCCTCAGGTGATCTCAGTGTCAGGCCAGAGAGGCAAACCATCACTTTTACTTCATCATTGTGGATCCCAGGACTCACAAACTCACCAGACATCTTGGGATTTCCCACCTTGAGGGCCTCGTAGCAGACACGACCAGGAGGATATGGGGTTCCCAGGCTGCCTGGACCAGGGACCTCAGCAGGGGTGCCAAGGGCAGAGAGTACTCAAGATGTTGCTGGGTGGCCTTAGAACTGCTCCACCTGGGTGCACATGCTCCCTTGCCCACAGGTCTGGGGGTGCCCTGAAGCCCATGGAACTTCACGGGAGCTACAGGCTTCAAAGTGCTCAGCTCAGGGACTGAGATGGCTCAGCTGGTACTGGGGAGCAGCAGGAGGCTGCCCCAGGAGAGGGCATGAGCCAAAAGCACCACCTGTCCCTGAGTGAGGTGACAGGGGTGGGTGATCATGCAGCTGTTTTCCAACAGCCCCGTGATCTCGCAGGGCAGCAGCAGGTCCAGGCTGGGGGCAGCTCAGGAAGGACAGGCAGCAGGTCAGTCAGGAGCAGGACCCAATGCACAGCTCAGCCGTGACCCAGGGGCTCCTGGGCAGATAGGTGAGAGTGGTCAGGGCAGTCACAGCCCATTAATGCCCTCAGTCCCACCTGTGAAGGAGTGAGGGAATGATGACTCCAGGTGTAACTGGAGCCTTAATCTACACACCCTCACACAGAAGGTGTCAGTAGAAATTAATGATGGAGTCTCCCAAAAACACCATGCTTTCTTGACCAGGGCCTGTCTCATCAGTTCAAAGGACTAGAAGCTGCCTGCTACCCTGAAGGGGACTGCAAGTGAGTGGCTCCCTTGCCCTGGTGCCTCATCACCTCTGCTGCAGCCCTCCAGGAGCTCTAGAGATGGGGAGGTTTGAAGGTAAAGTGCTTAACCAGCTTTCTGCTTAGTCAGTGTTACAAGTGGAGGGTTTGTTTGCTGTCATTGTATTTCTTATCCTTATTTCTCTTCTTCCAACTTCACTTGAGCCAGTAGGAGTGGTGGGAGAAGCTTCCTTAATAATGTCAGCTTGTAATTGTGAGCTTGGCATCTGGTAGATCAGAGAGGATGAAATCATTTGTGTTGCTGTCTGCACAAGGCTGGAAGCAATGCAGAGGAGGCAGCTTTAATTAAAACCAGGAGCCACAGATCATAAAACAGCCTTATCAACTTGCAGGCACAGCACACCGTGCTCCAGAGAGCACTGGGCTGTGGGAAGCAGAGATGGCCCAAAGTTGGAGCTGTAATAACAAAGCGTGGGCAAGGAGCAGTGATACCTACCCCAAAGCAACCCTATCAACCTTGCTTTTGGCTTTCTCTCCTGAAAAAAGAGACCCGTAAATGCAGCCTACCCCACAATGTGGGTGTCAGCCCCGTGCAGCAAGGGTGAGTCCGTGCTTCTGGGGCCGGGCTGTGAGGCTGCTCTGTCCTGTTGACCACTGTGTGTGGTCAGGGCTTTGTGTACCAGAAATCCTGAGGCTCAGTGTCTCCCACCCAGTGTGTATGAAACCTGAAACTCCTCTAGATTCCTGTTGGGTATTTTTTGGTGCAGCAGTGGATATAAAAGTATTTTGTAAATGTATTTAAAAAATATTTACATCCCATCCCTGGAAGTGTTCAAAAGTCAGGTTGGATGGGGCTTGGAGCAACCAGTCAATGGAAAGTTTCCCTGCCCATGGCAGGGGCTGGAATGAGATGATCTTTAAGGTCCTTCCAACCCAAACCTTTCTGTGATTCTATGATTTTCTAGTGCATAAAAAAAATTATTCATGCAGAAGTGCATAGAAAAAAAATATCTCTGTACTGATTGTGCTGAAAGAGAACATTCTATACAGTAAGCCCATACCAATAAATGACTGTTCTAAAAGGTGAAGCAGCCACATTCAAATTAAAGCTTTGGCTTTCTGTGTGCTTCAGGTTAAGCCAGGCTGAAGGTCTGTATCCTGCCCCTGGCCATGGATTTGCATTGCTGGCATCTGACCTGGTGCTCAGCGAAGCTCAAACTGGGAATATGCTTTTGCTTTTCCTTAGAGGTTTGGATTTGCTGAAAACAGCTAGATGTATTATTCATGACTATCTCCTGTAGAAGTCACAGACCAATTTTCCTGGACTGCATTCAATGGAACAGATTTCCATGGAGCACGGCGATGGGGTTGAAAGGCTCATGTGAAACTTCTGTTAACTGTGAGCAAAGAAACTCATGAAAGTCCCAATCCACAAGAGACTACAGAAATACTAAGTTCACTGCCTCCAAGAATTTGAAAATCATGAGTCAGGCCTCAGTCATACGGGTTTGTTTTCTTCTAAATACAGAGAAGCCTCAGGGCCTTTACTTGCTTACTGGTTTTTCTTGTTGTCAAACACTCAGGCCCTCGTACTTGTGGAAGAAAATCTATTTCTAAATTAACCAGATTGCTGTAGCAATCTTAGAGAAGCTAACATCATGTTTCATAACTTCTTTGGGGTGAACTGAGAGTTCCTACAGGCTAATGCTGAGACCTAAGGTGGACCTTCTCTTTATGGACTTGTGTGCAGGGTAAGTTACCAACCACTGAAGTTAGGAACTGGTAGCTGATTTTAAAAATGTACCAAACAAAGCAAGGCACGTCTGAGTAAGGAGCTGCATGAAGTTGTGGACAGCCTATCCCTGGAAATGTCCAAGGCCAGGCTGGATCAGGCTGTGAGCAACCTGGTCTAGTGAAAGGTGTCCCTGCCTACGACAGAGGGCGAGACTGGATGGGCTTTAAGATTCCTTCCAACTGAAGCCATTCTGGGATTCTATGATTCTGTGAATGTCTCCAAATAATGACTGCGAAAAGGATGTTGCTTGCCTCCTCCTTGCTCAGGAAGAGCCAGGGTCTGTGCTGGCAACAGGGGCAGAGCAGCTGGCAAAGCACAGAGGCACCCTCTGCTCTTGCTTTGGGATGATACATAGAGATTATTTTAACCTTAGGTCTGAACTCCTGCCAAGCTTTAGTTAGAATTATATATATAAAGGAGGGCAAGCATGTTAGAATGGGAAACTTCTGGGTACATTTTAGCCATGCAAATAATGATGCATCTGTTTCCATTCACCCTTCCCTCCTCCAGTGCCCAAATCTGATCTTTTGGACTGCTCTCTTCACTCTGCCAGAAGTGTAGTGGTAAGTACATCAAGCACCAATGCCCAGGGACTGTGTTTTGCTGGTGTGTTGAGGTGCTAGATCAGCTGTAGCAGGAAAAAACCAGCACACACAAAGGACTCAAAAACTTCAGATGTAGTAAAGTTTCATGGCAGAAACCAACAGCATAACCAAAAGAAGTCTTTCAAAATTCATCCATTTATGTGAAATGCTGGCCTGAAGTGTCCCTAATTGTTGAAAATTTTGTTTTGCAAAGTATATTCTGAAGAAGGCATGTTGCACTCATCCGGACCTGATGTTGGATGAAGTTCATCAGCTGTCACAGTTGCGTTTAAGCATCCAACACTTTGTCTGTTTTAACATGAATCTCATTTGCCGTTCATCATTTTATTTCAAAAAGCACTTTATTTCAAAGCTGATGTCTTGAAACCAAGTCCCTGTTTGTGAGGAAACCGTGTGTCTCCAAACCAGCCTGGGCTGTGCTTCCTCCTGTGCTCACCTGGGCTTGGAGGTCAGTGTATGAGTGTCAGGTTCCACTGAAAACATGCAGCACAGAGTTGCTGACAACCTTTTCACCTTAGCAGTTAATCTCTCCTGCTGGCAACCCTTACTGTTTATCCATACAAATTGAATGTCCCTTCCTGGAGCATGTCTCTGCAAGGAGAACCTGGTGGGATGGAGGTGGCTGACTCTGATAAGATGAATTAGAGCTAAATCTCTGCGTCAAAAGCTTATTGGGCTAAAAATTCCAGTGCCACAGTCATGTTGTCAAAGACCAGGAGCTGCGTTTGTCTGCCGAGCTATTTACCTTCTCCCAGAGGGAAGGCTTCCCAACATTCAGCTGTAGTGTTCCTCAGTGCTGAAACAGCTCAGGAAGAGGATCAGGGTGTGAAGATCAGGTGTGCCAATCCTTTCAGAGCTGCCCTGAGTGTTGCAACTCAGGGCTTTTAAAAACTCACCGTGGTGGCAGGTTGCACGAATTCGTGCAGCTTTTCGGGAGGAGTAAACATCATTTGGCTATGAAGTTGTGAGCAGCTGGGCCAAGAGGAGCAGGATCAGTGCCTGTGGGAAGCTTTCATCCGGAAAGCCAAGCACTGGCTCAAGCAGCTGTAATGACTTTGTGCAGTGACCTCCCGTTGTTGCTAAGTGCAGGTGTTCGACGTGGCTGGAAGTGCTCCCTTAAATGGGAGATGTTCCCATCCTGCTCAGGGTGAGCATGAGGGCAGACAGAGCAAGGACAAGGATGGGAGGAAAAGGAATGGACGCTCTGTTTGCCGGTGTGGAAAAGTTTAGAATAATATGGTATGAGTTTTATGAGAATTGAGGAGATTTTGGTGGGACACATTTGAGCCTACCATCTGGGATGAAAACTCTCAGCTCTCATTTGGTGCTATGGATGTTGGACTGTTGGGTATCAGAACTTGGCTGCTGTCCTCTGCCAGAAGGCTGAGTCACTGGCTCTTGAGTCTTAAAAGTGCTCTGCCTTTCCTAATCCCCTCTGTTCATCAGCCTGGCTGCTTCACAGGTGTCCTCAGCTGCTCACTTTGAGGTCAACAGGGATGTTCAGATCACTCAGGATCTCTCCAGAGTGCAGTTGCAGGTGATTTCCGGCTCAAAGAGGTGCTGTTTGGTTTTTGTTCTCTGGGTCTTGCAGAGTTTTTGTTTGTTTGTTTTTCCTTAGCAAAGGAGCCAAACTTCTCCTTTCTTAAGGGAAACAAATTCTTCAAAATGGCAATCATTTAGATGGTTTCAGAGGCACTGAGGTTCCTTCCTCTCTCCTGGTGGCTCATTGGGCTAATGTTTGACCTGTGATGCTTGAGACTTCTGCTTGAGCATCAACAGAAGTTGCTTTTATGCAACTCACCATAAAGAATAGTTTTGGTGCTACTCCAGAAGTGGGTAGTTTTTTTTTCTCTCAACACTTGTGTTTTGGGGACATCTGAGATGGCAGAAATCTGCGTATGCAATGTGTTTCTTAAAATATGAGCACTCTAACTCTGATATTGCCTTTATTCAGGCTTTTAAAATATCTGCATATCTCTAAGTCTGGTGTGCAAAGTGTTCTGTGTACTTTTTTTTTTTTCTCTTTGCAACCTCTTTGTGGCTTTGACCTTTAAAGGACAGTAAAATGAATCTGTTTATAAGAATGCTGAGCCAGTGTGAGGTCACCTGGGGTTTGTTACCTTTTTTTTCAGGGACCTTCAGGACGTTTCTTAATTTTTTTTGACCTCCCTTTCTTCCTTGGCCTAAATGCTTGGGGAACTTAAGAAAAATACACTGTAAGAGACTCAATAGTACTGTAAATTGTGAATGAAAAATGGGGATTACTTAGAGATAATAGATTATTAGCATAGTGGGAACATCTCCTGGAGACTTAATGCAGGATAGCAAATGTGCAGTATCTTTTAAACATTCATAAAACTGGATTTTTATTCTTGCAGAACTTCTAAATGTCTCCTAAGATTGATAAGGGCTGGCTGGCTGTGTGTGGGTGTGCATGGAGACTTGCCTGGAATGTCTTTACATTTCCTCGGAGATTGTGTGACGCCCATGAAGTCAAAAGTCCTGAATCAAATATTTCTTGTGATAATCAGCATTTGTGATGGGTGCAATCATTCTATTCTGCTAATGAAGAGTAGGGCAAAGCAATGATATTATACTTGGATTATGGACCTGGATAACAGGCTGGGAAGGGCAGAGGACAACCTGGCCTGCCGAGCAGGACTTGCTGCCTCCCTGCTCAGGGACAGTGCTCATACAGCCTGGTGACACAGCTATAAATGTCCCAACAGTTCTGCCTGGACTGCTGGGTTTGTGAGCTGTAAACAAGTCTCCAAATTCATGAAACATGAGCTTGGATGTCCTGTAAGCAGATCTGTCAGACCAGGAAATAGAGCGTGTCCTACGGCCCACAGTAACTCATCTCTGCTTGCAGAGGACAGGGAGGGGACAAGGACCCCCAGTCCTGATGTGGCCTGCCTGAAGTTAAATTTTAAGGGGGAACAGCAAGAGCTTTCAGATGCAGTTACAAAAATAGAGGATGCCCTCAGATGCGGAGCATTCGCTTTCAGAGCTTTGCTGGCGTAGAAATTGGGGACACCCAAGAGCAATCTCAGCTTTATTTCTACGTGCTGGGCACAGATTATTGCAGGACTAGCTCACACTCCTGTTTGTGCAATGAAACACTGCCGCAGCCTGGTGTGAAACCACGCTGGATGTCCCACCTGCACATCCTGCACAACGGTGTCATCCCAGAAGGACTGCAAAACAGTGCACTTGTTACCTCAGCCTCCAAAATTCAGGTTGAAGAGATGGTTTCAAGTCCTAAAGGGGCTCCAGATTAATAACTAATACACGGAAAGCTGTCTGGGTGTCAATATAGGATGCAAAGAGCCATTTGAGGCAGATGTTTTATTCCTGGTGGAATTTATTTTTTTATTATTTCTCCTGTAGACATTTGGAATAAGGTCCCTCCTTGTTCAGAGGCTTCCAGTGAGGTTTTTAAAGTAAATATTGATTAGGGACATAGAAGGTGTAATTGATGAAGAAATGCTCTAATTGTGATACCCACTGAAGGATCCAACAGTTATTTCCTACCTGTGGTCAAGCAAAACATTAGAGCAACACAATACTAAAATCTTCATATGACCTCAGTGCTTAATTACATATCCTTCAAATGGATGCTGTAACACAGCAATATCTTTCATGGACCAGAGGTAATAACTATTATATTACTTTAGTCTAAGTCATTGATACTTTCTTGTGGTCTGTTACTTTCTGTGCAAAAATGGTCCCCTCTGGTGCAAAATTCTCACTTGTAAGCAAACCATCCTACAGATCTTTAGTTAAAGGACATTTGATATATTCTACTAAAAAAAGCAAGTGGATTGGTTGTAAAGTCCTCTGAAAACTAGATTAATTTACTGGCATCATTCAGCTCTTGAGTTAATAAATTAAAGGCTTGCCAGCTAAAGTATCTCATCAGGGGTGCCAGTAGCTAAGGTATGAGGTAGTCTTTTGTCAGAGGCTTGATGTATGTGCGTGGCAGGAATGGACAAATGGCTCTGGACTTGTTAGGCACCAGCAATCCCCTCTAGGGAGCCAGATCCATCTGTTTTCCCAGTCTCTGCTTGGGTTCTGTACTTGGTTGCGTGATTTCCCTTTGAGCACATTTCCTCTCAGTATTGTTCATAAATATTTCCAAGAACCCAACAAACTATTGTTTGGCTTCTGTCTATATTTTGTTCTTTTTTTTCCTTTCTCCTTTTCCTTTTGTTCTTTTTTTTTTTTCCTTTCTTTTTTTTCCCCCCCGCTGGATAGTTTTACAGCAGGGAACATTACTGCTCTTGGTCTTTTCAGCAGGTTGGGAGGGAGGGTGGTGTTGTTTCTGGGTTTGCACAGTTTGTTTAGATGGCTGTTAACTTTGTTGTTGTTGACTTCCCGCTCCATTTTTGGCAGTCTGGGGAAGTGGGTGGGTCCCCGTTTTGTTTTCTTGACCGTTTGTGAATTATTTATACGGGCAGGGCAAGGTTTTCTTTGGGGTTTGGTGTTTGTGGGGCATTTTTTGTTGTTGTTTGGCATTGGTTTTTCTGAAATTCAGCTTGCTCTTGGTAATTTCCAAGGGGCTCCTGTGGCTGGGGAGCTTCTGTAGCTGTTTCCTGACAGTCTGATTTACAACCTAAAAGTGCTTGTCCCTTTGCTCCCAGGCTGCCCACTGCTCAGGGATCATGGGGCTCTGAGAAAAGTCATGGAGTGAGTCCACATTGCTGAGCAGTAGAAAAAGAAGGTGGTGACTGGCCATAGGTAGCATGCACTTGCAAACGGTTAATTATGCCTGTCCAACCTAATTGCCTTCTGAGAAGAAATCACTGGTACGATTCTTGGAGTTGTTCTGTGCAGGGACAGGCACAGGACTTTAATGATCCTTGTGGATTCCTTCCAATTCAGGATATTCTATGACTGAAGCTGCAAATGAGGGAAAGTAGAGGATGCCACTTGCCTTGCCTTCAGCCAGGCTTTCAATGCAGTCTCCCTCAGTTTTCTTGTATCTAAGTTGGGATGTCACTGTCTGGATGTGTGGACAACTAGGGGTGTGGGAAACTGTCCAGATCAGGAGGTCAAAGTGCAGTGGTTAGTGGTTGTACTCAGTCCGGTGGCTGATTACAAGTGGATTTACTCACGAATCCCTCCTGGGACTTGTCCTGCTCCTGCTTTAGGAAGGAGGTTGACCAGAGACCTCAGAAGGTCCTTTTTGACCTGAATGGCTGTGTCTTTCAAGCTGGTGTCAACTAGATGTCAATGTCAAGTGCACGCAGCGCATACTGATGATTAAAATCAGGCTGTGTGGGGGTCTGGTTGTTTTTCAGCTGATGGGATGGAGATAGACTTTGACTCTGGAGCCAGCTCTCTCATCACGAGGACTGCAATGACGGAGGATGCACTGATGGGCCATTTGTGTACTGATGTCCTCATTTATTCCTGAAATAAATTCAGTGTACACAAAGTACGTGCACCCTTCATCACACCTTTTTACCTACTGAGCTGTAAGAGCAGAGTTTTGCTGCCATACCCAGGAGCAGGAGCAATAACCCTCGCAACAGATTTCCTGCCCTTAGTCACAGCTGGAAACAGGAGCTTCTGCTTCGGCACGCACAGGAGGAGAAGGGAGAGCAGCCTTCAGCCGGATCCTAAGCCCTCATGGCCCACTGAGAAAAGCTTGGGAAGAGAGTTTGGATCAGCTCCAAAGTGGAATTGCTGATTTGAAGAAAATTAGTTTGGGAGGGATGAGTAGTGATCCCCCAGTCCTGTCATCAGAGACATTAGAGCTCTTCCTTGATTTTTAGGCTTTACTTTTTGCATAGCATTGTGGTATCCAAATAACACCTCTGAGGTGTATTTCCTTAAGTGCTGATCCTATAACAAGACATAAAAAACCCCCATAAAACAGAACAAAAATCCAAAAACATATCCCTCCACTTGCTCTACAGCTCTACAAGTACCTGCTGGTCACACTGGATATTTTGTCCACTTACTTTAGCCAATTCCCAAAAAAGGCCACCCTCAGAAGGTGTTTTATCCCTAAAATATCTCTTCAAATAGGTTTCTTCTTTGTCTTTCCCCTGCCCTCCTGAAAGTAATTGGGGGTCTCCATTGTAATGAGCCAACTTAAAAAGATTCAACTAAGCTTACACCCATTTATACAAATGGTGAAAACTTGAGTTTTCTGGATTTTTAGTTGATCAAAATTAAAATTTGGGAGCTAAAGTATCAGGATGGGAGTTTTTTCCCCCTCAATACTTCTGCATTCACTAAGGATTATGACATGGAGGGTGCTTCCTCCTGCCTTGCTTTCTTCCCCTCATGTTATCCATCCTGAAGGCTGGTAGTTGAAGATCTGCAAGGTGGAGATCTGGACTAACTGACTAGAGCTACTGCAAGTCTGACAGAGGCAGTACCATCTCTCTTGCTGCACCTTCATCCTTGAACTTCCAAGTACAGGGAAACCGGTCCTACCCTTCTCAAAAAAACCCCCTGACCTGGAAACACCAGGCTTATTTCAACCTGAGCTGCTCTGAAGTTGGTTTATCAAGTCTGCATTTCCCCATTGAATTCTCCTATCAGGGAGCCTGTTTGGAGAAGAGACCATGGGCTCACGGGGGTCAGGACTTTGAGCCCTGCTCCAGCCTAGCAACTTGGGCCCCTTCCCTTACCCACACTGAAATCACCCAGCTGGGAAAAAACTCTGACTTTTCATTCATTTGGTATCTGTCAATTCCTTTTTTTTTGCTGCCCTAAAACAGATTTTTAAAAAAAGTAAAAATGAGCAGGCAGTTCCTTCAACACCTTCATGAAAAGATGGAGCAATATTGTAAGCTGATTTCACTCCTGTCTCCTTCTTAAAGGGAAAGAAATAGCCTGTGGTATAAATATGCAATTAAAAATAGTAGCAATTAGAGCATCTCAAGAATTAAGCAGGAGCCTGCTGTGAAGTAGAGCTGGTTTCCCTTTGGCCCGGTCTTCTAATTTGGAGCTCTTTGACATCAGGATCTAATCCTGCCTGTCGATGCCCAACTTCTGGGTTTGCCAAATTAAATGTGGTGTACACTCAGATCTGCTTCAGACCTTTGTTGCGTGTCAGTGGTGAAAGGACATCCATGTAAAGCCCTCTTTTTGCCCACAGCAGTGGGGGCTTTTGCGTGAATCAACTTCATTTGATCGTGAATGAGGGATAAATGTGCCTCTTGCACTGTAAGTGCCTGCGTGCACAACCAGCACACAGATTGGGAAGGTGCCTCCATGTCTGCCTGTTTGTTATGGGCATTTCAGTATCGCAGGACAGGGTGGAGGCTCTGAGTATCCTTCTGCCCAAATCCGTCCCCCTTGCAACTCGGAGCAAGCCAGCAGACCGAGAGCAGTGCTCCTGGTGCAGCTCTGGATGGAGCAAACAAACGGAAGTAGTGGAAGATGTTCAGGAGAGTTCTCTGGAGAGCAAATCACACACGGAAGGGCCATGTCTTTGATGTGAATCTTTGCTCTGCCTCTCTCTGCAATGGGCTGGTTTGGAGGCTTGTAATAGCTCTTCCTAGCACCCAGGCAGAGCTTGCGGAAGTTTACAGGGAAGAATAAAAATGAGTACTGTTTTACATAGTCACAATGGCTCTTTCTGAAAATGGAGCCAAGCAGTGGGAAACAGAGATTTTCCACATTTTATTGGAAAGGTTTGTATTCAGTGGAGCTGGTGCTCAGCTGTCTCTTGGCCCAAGCTGACCTGCTCAGCCATGCACCTGCAGAAACCCCTTCTCCAGGCTTGGGGGGATCTGCAGCTTTTCTGAATATACCTGCACTTCTCAGTGAGACAAGCCAGGTCCAGGAGGCCAAACCTGAACACAAGGGGTCTTCTGCAGGCTGCATTTCTAGGTCTGCGCTTCCACTTCTCCCCAGAAACTGGGACGCTGCTGTCTTCTGGGGTGAACGTGGGGCTCAGGCTCTCCCAGTTACCAGGTGATGCTTGGAAGAGTGATATTTGGTGTGAGCTGAGACCTTACCATCACTAAAGAGCAAACAACCCCTGCCATGGCCCTATTTCATAGAATCATAGAATGATTTGAGTTGGAAGGGGCCGTAAAGGTCATTTAATTCCAATCCCATGGCACGGACCGGGTTGTTCAGAGCTATCTCATTAAAACTTGTTGGTCTAGTACAGACTGGGAGCCTCTGGGGCTCCAGCTCCAATTCTGCAGCATCCTCAAGGCCATTTTGAACTCTGAGGCACTTCAGTGAATGCAAATAGTTTTCAAATGAACGCCCCAATCCAGATACACAGCTGCCCCCCAGTTGTTCAAGGCTGGCACTCATGGCTGACCCGGTGTTTGCCCACCATTACCTCTGTGTCGTGCTTTTCTAGCTGATGTTTCAGAACATGCCAACACAGAGGTCACCACAAAGGATATACTTCCATTAATTCTTCTATTTTGGAGAACCAGTCCATGTCCTGAGGCGCAGACATTTAGGATGGGCAGAAATGACAGCAAATGTTCCTCAGCATTCAATTCCTTGTGCCCACAGCTGGCTTCAGTCACATAACTAGAGCGTTTGAAGACCAGTGCATTTGCTCTCTGCTCTCTGTTATTTTTGACATATTCTAGTCATATTTCTATTCTACTTTTGATGTACTGTTAGTAAAACCTAGGAGGTTAAAGGCTGGGTAGGGAGGCAGCAGCAGCAAGGCTCTGTCTTGAGGAGTGCTTTCCATTCAGGGATCAAAGCTTGATGCAAAGCATGGAGGTGCCCAGAATTTTTTAAGCACCGTCCCCCATCTGCAGTAAGGAATTATGTTGGGCACAAAGAAGCACCTTGTGCTCCTGATCATTGCTTGCCTTCCACAGCAGAGCCTTGAGCATGACAAAAGAATTGCTGTTACCAGACCTTTGTCTAGACACTATTGGCCTTTTTTCATTAGTCATGGTACACTTAGATCCTTCCTAAGAATAATAACATTTGAGGTGTTCCTCAGGCACTCAGCTATATGTGGGTGACCCTAGACATGTGTATAACTCTGCACACAAGAGGGTGGATGAAGAGGACCTGGACAGCCTCGATCCCTCTTTACCTGGGAAAACCCTGCATGAATTTACTTACACTGCAAAGCACTGTGCCAGCAGTTCAAACGAAGTTGAATTTAAAAGGGATCAGATGTTGGAGAGCTCTTGGCTTCACAAACAGCTATTTCAGTGCACCCATCCCCTGTGCTGCAGGCAAAAGGATGCTGACTCAGCCCTCTGAGCAACCCATGTGTCTGTGCCTGTTATCATCATCCTCCTTAGCTTTTGCTGTAACATCTGTGCCTGTCCCCAGACGAGATGGCAAACTCCTTGGGACAGAGAGCACAGCTCACCTAGAGGATTTTAATTGCCCCAAACACCCTTTTCATTGTTCTCAAAGGGAGTTTGGCTTCCACAGTTCATGTTAGATGAAGCTTAGGAAAATGTCTCTACCAACAGATATCCCATGTCTGGGTTGAAGGCAATGTCAGCAGTGCCAAGCTCTGATGGTTCTCCTCACTGGCGAGAGGGTTGCAGACATGTCCTGCACCCTCTTGGAAGCAGGAGTGGATGATGAATGGAGAGGGTACAGCAGGGCAAGCAAACAGGTCACTGCAACACTCCTGGCTGCCCGTGGGGCCAAGGCGGGCCTCCAGTGCGTGCTGGTTGTCAAGTCTGTTTGAGTATTGACAATGCCCTGTTGAAGCTCCTTCTGCGCACCCAGAGTAGACATGGGAACAACACAGCCTCATGTGCTCCTGCGCTCTCTGGTTGTCCTTGGCAGGGTGGCCAGCCTTTGCAAACAAACACAGCAGGCAGGCCCCCCAAGCTGGGTCATGCAGGGTGACCATGAGCACGGGTAATGACCCTGTGAAGAGATGTCTGTCTCCAGCTCCTGCAGGCACTGGGAAAGAGGCTCGTTCCCAGGGCTGCAGCCTGGGTGGGGGTGACAGGAGGCAGCACAAATCCTCTGCCCCGAGCAAATCCTAAGGCATCACGCTGACTAATCTCACAGACCCAGTTAAACCAGCACTTCCAGGCACATACTGATCCCTCCAGTCAGATCGTTCCTGTCTTGAGCCCTGACTCTTCTCCAGTGCTCCTGGAGACTTTACTCTTAGCTATCATAAGATAGACTCTTGTTTAAAAGCTTAGAAGAAGCATTTACATCTTTTGTTGTCTTGTTCCTTAGAAGGTTGTGTTTAACTGGCCATGCAGTGGGAGGTTTTTCCTACTGTAGGTCAAAAGGCAACTGGGAAGAACTGAATTTTTATTTAAGGCAGTGACCTGCCTTCTGTGTGGCATCAGAGCAGCAAGTGTGAACAACCAGCACAGCCTGAGAAGTGAGAGATGTCTCAAAGTGGTGATCTGATCCTTGATGCTACCACCCATCTGTTTTTTCCTAGAAGCCTTCTGTGTCTTGCTTTGCAATCTGGGAAGTGCAGAACTGCCCCAAACACAGCTTTTACCCATGCTGGCACACTTTCTAATGCTACTTGCTCCAAGAGTGCTTAATTTTTTTTCCCCTCCTTGCAATCCCCCTGCTCCTCCTGCATGCTCCTCCTCCAGGCCTTTAGCTGAAAGCACAGCAACATCTCCTGGAACTGGGTGGCTACTGCAAGTTCAGTTGTCCAAGTGCCATCCTTAAATCCTCATCAATTCACACAACTCGAGAGACTCTGGATTTGTGCCCGCTGTACAGGCACTGGGGATGGCGTGGGGGTAGTGTGTATCCTGCACATTTCCTCACCTTTGTGAGGAGGAGGAAGGGACCGGCTATGGGGAGCTGCCTCTTCATTATTCAGATGTCTCTCAGGAAAGTTTATCACACCTAATGGGGCATACACCATGTTAGGTGAAGCAGGGAAACTACAGAGAAAAAAACTGGACTGGTGATACCACACCAAAAGACACAGGAGGGATTCACCCCACCAACCAGTGCATGAGCAGCTAAATTCTGGATTGAATTACCACAGAGATGGTCTCCTGTAAAAGAAGCAAAATGGGGATGTGAACCATGGGTATCCTTGACATCGGAACAAGACACTAACTGCTGTCCTTGCTGACCTCCTTTGTAAGAAAGAGGCAAATGCAGAAGGGCAACAATTGGCACCTCTGAGGAAATATAAGAGATGACAGCAGCAAGGTTGGGCAGGATTTGTCTCTCAGCTGCGTCTTCCCTGTTTTCAGTGACTGCGTATCATGGTACCACCTTGGTACACAAAAGCCCTTGGGTCAGAACGGAGCTGGCCACCTGCAGGCTCCTTCCCTTCTCCTTCTTGCATATAAGGTGGAAAATACTGGAAAAGAACTGTTGCTCCCATGGCTTAGAAGAAACTGGAAGGAGGGCAAGGATGGACATGAATGTAGATTTCCTGTCTGGTGCCACACAAAGGCACTGCTTGTACTACAGCAAACCCGGCAGCATTAGCAGCTGTCCTCGTTGCATCTTGACTTGCTAATTAGTATTTTAAGTGCTTGTAAAATAGTTTGAATATATTCCTTCAGTTTTCATGCATGTCTCTATCGCTGTTGCTATTCCTTCCTTCTGCCCTGTGTCATCACCTAAGTAACATGGTTTCTGCTTCCAGATGGGTTGAATTCTCTAAAGCGGCAGGAAAACACAACCTTCTTTGCTTATTCATGCACAGAGTGCACTTATTTGCATGAGAAGAGATGAGGCTGTGGAGCAGCACTCCCTAAAGGTTGGGGAGAAGGGAATCTATGCTCACAGGCAGGGGAATAATGAGGCACAAATGTGGATAAGCTGAATTTCTTGTTCTGCAGCTATGCTGGGTTTTGATAGCCGATTTTCATCATTCAAACTGCTCTGTGCAGCTGATCTATGGAAATGGTGGGCTGGGAACACTAGTGGCAATCTCAGTTGGATAGCACCAGGCAATTGCCTTGGCAATGTATGCAAAGGATGCAGAGGAGAACGTTCTACATTGCTGGATTCAAAAACAGGCACGAATTTCTGAACAGAGTGACTAGTGTGTTGTTGTGTCTCAGGCTGCTAAATCTGGTTCAGCAGTAACGCTGGCAGGCATGGACAAAGGTGCAGCAATGGAGGGGGGGGAACGTGTTGGATCCGGACATTAGCTGAAGAATTTGTTAAATTACCCCCACAAGCTGATGAACTTTGAATTACCCTGACAAGGAAACTCAATGATTTTTTTTGCAAGTAATATCTGACAACTGCACAAAAGACCAAACTCCCCCCCCCCCCCCTTATTTCACAGATTTCCTCTTAGTTTTTAGAATGTCCCTTTCTGTAAGTGTGAAGACAGGAACTATAACAAACCGTTTCAGTGGTTTTCAAAGCACACAGTCATGCCAGCTGCTATTTATGAATGGTGTTTGGGAGGTTCTGCAAATGGAAAAACAAATAGATTTTTGTACATGCATAATTCTGGATATTTAGCACACAGAGGGACTTCCCAAATGTTTTGTGAGAACAAAAAGCCCTTTCCCTGGCTGTTTACAGATGACTTGCAAAGAATAAGTGAGAGGTTTGAGCATGGCTGAACTGAGCAGCTGCTGAGAATTCAAACAACTCCTCTGCTTTGGAGGATGCAGAAAGGAGACACATCACAGGCTAATGCTGTCCATCAAAGCAGTGGTGAGAAGGAAACCTTGTCTCATTTCCATTCTCCCCACTTGCTCTTTGGAAGTTGATTCTTTAAACGTTATCCTTGCTGAAAGCTTTTTAGTGTTTAGGTTCCAGCTGTGATCTCATGGGGTTTGATGAGCTTTTTTGAGCCGAAAAGAGTTTGTGTGAACAATGAAATTAAGATGATCACTTGCACCTGTATGTTGCACTGGGCTGTGTCAATCCATATGATGAAAAATGCATGTATCAGCACCTTTGATTTTCCCAGTGTTGATTTACAACTGTTGCATATCTTCAGTAAGGCAAAGTCTGGCTTTCCAGATTTCCAAGGCCCTCCAAAATATATCTTCTGTAGCAATACCACTGTGATGAAGAACACAGGATTTCTTCCAAAGCCAAGTTGTCCCCTATTCCCTGTGCTGTCAACACCTGTATCCAAAAAAGCTGAAAACAAAGTAATCTGTAAAGTGTCCTGTTCATCCTCCATCACCAGAGCTGATAAGATAATCCTCCATTAGACCATTCAAGGCCATAAAAAGAGGGTTTAGGTCACAAAAACGTTTTGCTTCAATATAAGCAGGTGGGTTTTTGTAAGCTTTTCCTTGTTTGTTCATGAATTGGGAATCTCTCACGTCCTCTACAGAAGCTGTTTAGGACATTTCTTTCTTTGTAGGTGGGGTTACTGACAGTGCAGGAATACTTGGTTCAGACTTTACAGCAGGTAAACTGAGGACTCAAGTGCTGTTTAAACCAAAACAAAATCGAAGTAAAAATACACCTCTTACGAAGTTGTTTCTGCACAGCTGGTGCAGTGCAGGTGAAGGCCCTCAGTGGCGCTACAAAGCTTTTGCAAGGCTCGTTAGACCTGACCTGCCTCTCTGTTTTATTTGAAACTTGTGGACAGCAGCTCCTTCAGGCTCACGGTAACATCGGCGTGGTGGAGATGTCTTCCCACTTCTGAAATACAGGCTTCAGCTTGGCTATAGTAGCAATGGTGTCCTGAAGGGAGGATGAATCAGTGGTGACTGCTTTCTCTAACACATAGTTGTGCATTAGTCTATAATATAAAATAAATATCTTCATCGTCATCAGACGTAAGACTGTAGCTTGCTCTGGAGTGTCAGAGTTCCCACTGGAATGTTCACTAGAAGAAAAAGAAAGGACAAGTGGTGGTTGTCCTCTACTGCTTTGACATATAAAGGGAGTGGAATAACTAAAATCCTAAATATGCATCCTTTCTGTAAGGGGTAGCAAGATGACTCACCCTACATCAGCTCTTATATTCACCCATGAATTTCACGGGCTACAGAAGCTGACTGATTTTGGTCCAAGCTGATGTCTCTTGGGTGGGAATAGGTGTCACATCAACCTCAGTCTTGCATAGAACAGGGGCATCTTAGGGTCAGACCCAAAGTGGGTATTGCTCTACCTTTTGTGCATGGCTTTGAGGATGTGTCTCTGTTTTGGTTCCCAGACACAATAAATAACCACAAATGAGGTTGTTATGAAAACTCTCAGAAGCTTCAGACAACACAAGCAGCATTCTAGACTGGAAGGTCAGAGGATCATAGAATCATTTAGGTTGGAAAAGACCTCTAAGATTGACTCCAACTATTAAACCATCACTGCCAAGGCCAACACTAAACCATGCCCCAAGAGCCACATCTACATGTCTTCTGTGAAGAAATTTTCCTTAATATCCGTAGAGCTCCCCTGGCACAACTTAAGGCCACTTTCTCTTGTCCTATTTCTTGTTATCTGGAAGAAGAGAACAACCCCAGCTGGCTCCACCCTCATTTCACATAGTTGTAGAGATCGAGAGAAGGTCCACTCTGAGCCTCCTTTTCTCCAGGTTAAACACCCCCAGCTCCTTCAGCCTCTCCTCATCAGACTTGTGCTCAAGTGGTGGTGATATAGGCCAACTTCTGCTTGCCTGTGGGTAGATTTTGCTGGGTGATGTTTAGACAAAACCTTTGTCATTGGTTGCATTTAGTTTGTGGACTTCTCTGTAATTCTGTAATTCAGTAAAAGGAGGATTCTGACCTGGAAACCTGCTGCCTGGTTGGTACGGACAGGCCCCTGTCCCTTTTCTTGGAGCAGACCCAGTTTGTCCTATTGCCTCCGGGGAGTCTGTGCCCCCCACGCACAACACTTTGCTTCCCCTGCCTAAGTGTGCTCATGACTGTAGTCAGACATCTTCAGGAAGGTGTGTGCATATTCCATGTCTGATTTTTGAGCCGACAGAGAATGACTGGGACAGACTTCACTAAAACCTGCTCATGAGCTGGACATTAATGTCATCCATTCTTTGGATTAAAGGACTGATGGTTAAAGTGCATACTAATGAATTAACAGAGACCTAGGGGGACTCAGAAGTCAAGTGTTTGACAGCAGTGTCTGCTTTGCATGTTTTTCTGACAGTTTCCTTGTCAGGCCATATTACACAGTCACTTCCAAGTCTGAGGGGTGACAAAATGGATTAGCATATCCAAGCTAAATGACATGTAAAACAAACATCTTTCATCTGCTAAGTATTCCCTTTTGGAGCCATTCCCATCCTGACGGCTATAAGGGCCTGTCAGAGGCCACAGACTTCCTGCTGCTTCCTGCCGCAAAAGGACCAACACCCAGGGATGGCATCCCAGAGCTGAGACAGGTACATGCCAGTTGGAGCTCTTATCCCAGGATTGTCATCAGCAGTGGGCTCCTGCTCATGACCTTTCAGCCCACAAGCTGTACAGCTGGAGATAAGCAGCTTGGAAGAGCTCTAGGGCTCACTCACACCTGACCATGAAGACATGGTTAACTCATAAGGCACTACAGTGCATTAATCAGCAAATGATGTAGAGCCTGTTGGAATCAGAGGGAAGGCACTCTGTGGACTTGAAACACTGTTGGATTGCATCTGTGCTCCCTCTGAAGTCAGTAGGAGTGTCAGACTTCTATTGTATTTATCTTGGATGATCTCTAAAAAAATTGGTTTCAGAGCATCAGTACTGACATGTGAAAACTCTGTCTTGGAAAACAGTCACCCTCAGTAGCAGCACTGTGGATTTATGATAAGATCAGAGCAGATCCACTCTATGTGTTGGTGGTGTCTCCTAGATCTGCCCTTTTTACATTTTTGTGGGTGGGTAAATCCTTTCAAGGCACCAGAGAGGCTGCCAGGCTTAAGGAGGAGAATATTGAGTAGACTAAACCTATTTCTGCTTTACAGCTGGGACTGCATTTCTTCTGTTCAAACAGGTTGAGATTAGGGTTTGTTTGGCACCTAAGAGGTGTATGTCAATGGAAAGAGTAACCCTGCAAGTATGCATGTTTACCCCTTGCAAAATATCAGCACAACTGCAGGAAGCGACTGAGCAAGGACCAGCACCACCTACATCTGCCAGTGGTTCATCAGGTAGAGGTTTCCCCACCCCAAGCTGGGTCATGCTGGAACCTGAATTAGTTCATTGCAAATCAATTTCCGTTAATGAACATGACTGTTGTGTGATGGAGACCCAAACCCACCTACAGAGTCCAAAGATGGGGCACCAATTACAAGACCAGCTTGTTTAAAGTCAGACTGACTGTCAGTCGGGGTGCCAACTCTGTGTGAAGTGCCAACCTGTGCAAATGGAACTTAGACCCACCCCCAAGATATTTCAGTGTGGGTCAGCAAGAGCTCAGCACCCACAGATCTAATAATAGATTGGCAACAGGAGGCCAGACATGCATTCATGCTTGCTAACACAATCTCTCTGCTAACTGTTGCCACGTCTCGTGTTTGTGCTGTGACTTGATGTTTATTTAGAGTTTCGTGAGCTACAACACAAGTAATTTACTTCAGGGTGCTCAGGACGTTTCTGATACCCAGTTCTGTTCATGTGATGCTGGCATATCCCCACGCTCTGGCATCCATCAGGGTGCAAATGCTGTGTTTGTGAAAAGTCTGGATTTCACTCTTCTGTCAGGGTCTGCCAATGCAGTTATGTCAATCCTATGTTGTAAAGACAAAGTCACCCAGGTGATGTCTAATACTTGCCTGTGAAAATGCTTCTCGATACTGCTATTCACAGCACCTCAGCTGGGACCAAACACCGTAGAAGATGCATTTCAACCCACTAGAATGATCAGGCTTGTTCCAGCACCAACAGTAATACTCATTTTTCTAGACAGAACTGACATTATAAATGAGTTGTTGGTTAATTTGCTGCTTTCTTAACATCATTGATCCTACAGCTACGTCCTTAAGCAGCAATGCCTGAATATAAAGTACCCAGCAGTAAAATTATAACTCCATTTGGATGCAGAACACAACCTTCTTATTGCCAGACTTTCACTCCCATCAAGAGTTTCAGGGTTACTCAAGCAAAAATAGCTTGTCTGCTTGAGTGAGTGTACAAGGGCTGTTCGTCAGCACCATACACAGAAGTGCAAGCATTTTACCATCACGAGCTGGAGAGCAGGTTAGGAAAATCTGTCTTTCCAGAGCAATACAAACCCATCTCCCATGGAGATCCCTCATAGAGCTCAGCCCCATCTCCCATCAGCAGCCCTGGCTTGGCTTGATCAAACGCTCACCCTGCTCCAGGAAGACAGAGCCAAAAGACACCCTGCTTCGCTGATTTTCGTAAGGCCATCCACCGAATTTACATCTAGATTAGCAATTTGGGGAGGACAGTTAACTGGGGCGAGTTTTACTGCTCGCAGAAGCAGAACCGCACAAGGTGAGCCACGAAGATGCTGGTCCTCACCAAGATGGGTTTCTGTCTTCAGTGGAAAAACTGTGTGGTGGAAGTGTAGTGATGGGTTGTCCCTGCCCATGGCAGGGTGGGTGGAACTAGATGATCCTTAAGACCCCTTCCAACCCAAACCATTCTGTGATTGCAAGATTCTTTAAAAGGCTCTCCTCCAAAATTTGGACAGCTATATTTGATTATATTTTCTGCCTTTCCCCTCCCAACCTTTAGGAAATGTGACCTGCTCCTGGGCAGCTGTTGTGGGGAGCTACTTTTGACAAAACTTCCACACAAAAAATGAAGGAAAGTGAGTAAAAAGTGCAGGAATATCCCTCAGAGAGGAAGCAGCCACGTAAAACCAGGGAACACGAACAGTAAAACCAAATGGGGGAGGAACAAATCAGAGCCCATGTCATGCAGCTTGTGGAGCAGAAATCAGAACTATAATAGAGTGATAGGATATTTTTCTTTGAAGATTTTTTCTTGTTCTCCATGGGAGTGCACAAAGACCTCTGCTCACCTTGTAACCGCAAGTTACAAATGGAGGGTAAGAAGAAGATTATTAATCTTGGCTGCTTGTGTCTACCAGAGGAATAAAAAACCTTTAAACACAAATTACTTGATGTAAGTAGGACAATCCAACCTTTATTCTTTGCCAGGGTCTTGGTTTCTCTGAGTGAAAAAAATGAACTTTTTCAGTAATATCTGTCTGCCAGAAATTACTTCCAGTGGCCAAGGCACTGAAGGTCACAGTGAAACATCCCCAGACACTCAGGAATAATTTTTTTTCCTTATTAAATCTGCTTTTGATATAAATAGCCCCCTCTCTCACCTAGACCTGTGTGTTTTTCTGCACTCCCCCACACAGACATATTTATATGAATACAGAATTATTTATTCGCGAAACTTAAAGTAACCTTTAAATCATGTCATCAGATATAAATACTCCTATCACAGGCTGAAATGTCAGGTCTGCTCCCCCTGCCATGGATGAGAATACCTCAGCCACACCTACCTTGGAGCTGGGGCTGGACCAACCAGATAGGAAGCAGGAGATGTATAGATTTGATCCTATACATTTCCGAGTCACTCCAGCTAAGTCATGTTTCCCTGGGAGCTGAGAAACAAGAGAATAAGATTTCTCCTTCAAAGGTGCGTGCCCGGAGCACCAGGTCTTTAATTATGCAAAGAACTGGAGCCAGCTTCCTCCGGTCTTTCCAGATAAGTGGTTTCACCAAGAGATTACAGCGAGCAGGATTTGTCACCTGGCTCTGTTGGCACAAAGGTGCTTCTGTATTTTGCCCACTCAGAGTCCTGCCACGGTGTTATAGTTTCAAAATCTTTCATGGAATTTCATTTTATTTTGTCCCTTGCCAACACAGCAGTCTGGGGGCTGGGAGCCAGGACCTGGAAGGTTGCTGAGCGTCAGCTCTCTCACTACGTGCTCCCAGAGCCAGCTAACTCTCTAAAGCCTAACCAAAGGGATAGCCGATAGCTTGGCATTCCAACGGGATGGCTGGGGAGAGGATTGGAGGAGGTGTGTTCTTTTTTTTTTTTTTTTGGGGTGGGAACTTCACTCTTTCCCTGGCTTAGGAGGTGGTGAGAGAGAGGGTTTTCCGTGCTCGTTTCTTGCCACCACACCGCTGTTGTCCATCTGCTTGGGTGCCAGCTGCTGCTTGCTGGGCTGGGGACAGCACTGGGAGGGGCGTCCTGGCTCGCCCCCAACCCCACGCACCCTGTGCTGTTCTTCTGAGAGAACAATCCCCACTGCCTGCATTCACTGCAGGCTCGTTGAG
>JAWWEU010000005.1:24335446-24348162 GCA_035583155.1 Acropternis orthonyx | reverse complement strand
GAACTGCACCGAAGGGGCACAGACAGCACTGCATTTGTTTGAAAGGTTTGGTTGCGCTGTTGCCATCTGTTCTGGTTGGGTTATATATATATATACGTATATGTATGTATATGTAAGTAAAAAACTCTTATTTTCCCGTCCTACATTTTGTGCCTAAAGCATCTTAATTTTGAAATAGTGACTTGGAGAGAGGAGCTTTCCATCTTTCTACTCCAGGAGGGCTCCTGTTCCCTTAGCAGATATTTTTGTCTTATTAAACGGAAGACACATGGAAATTTGTGCTTATCTGAGGACCCACCTGAGTGGATCCAGTTGTCATGTCAGCAGACCAGTGCCTATGAAAGACCAGCAGCCCTGGGCAGACATTTAGCATCTCCCAAAGCCTGTGAGCTGAATCGTACAGACGCTTATTTGTCCTCTTCATCCCACATGGGAAAAGCTGGCTCAAGTCTCATCCCACTCCGGCTCTGGGAGCTGGAAAAGCAGCGAGCAAACTCTCACCCTGCTGAGCTGGGTGTTGCTGGAGGTGGTTTTACTGAAGGACAAACTGGTTACGTGTGAGTGATACATGAGCTGTGGTGAACTGTGGAAACCGTCAGAAATTCAGTGATCATTCTAATACCAGCTTGGCAGCCTCAGAATACCTTTCACTATCTGATAATTAGACACAAAACCAGCCTTATTTTCCTCGTTTGCAATCTTGCAGTGTCTGGCTTTAGCAGGGCACCTGTTCCCCAAGGCAAGAGGACCTTACCCAGGGAGAAGCAGGACAGGGTGGCCTCCAGACTGGGGTAGCTCCCTCTGTCAAACAGCTTCATATCCAGAAATTAGCTGAAATCAGATCTACAGATCTATCTTTGAAGTTCCTATGGATGCAGTGAATTGCTGCAATCACAGGAAATACACAGAATATGTCTTGGGAAGCTTTGGGAGAGGCAAACCGTGGTAGTAGAAAATTGGGTGGAGGCTTTGGAAATTGCCTCAGTGTTGGGTTAATGCTTCTAATTGAAGTGAATGCTAAAGCTAATACAGACTTCAAGGGGAGTAGTTACCCCAAGGATAAATCTTGGAGATAACTGGGATAATTTCTCTATTTTTCGTTGCTCACATGGAGGAAAGACTTCATAGCTGTGTATTTACTGTGACTGTACAGGAGGGAGAGTGACATATGAAGAAACATATGCAAGCTTTCTTCTCCAAAGAGAAAATTGGATCGAGACAAAAATGACTTAAAAAAACATTTTAGGATCATACGAAACTATTCCTTGGAGGCAGAGAGAAAGAATATAGACACACAGATAAGGGTTGTTCTTTGCGGAATTTCAGCGCATCAAAGGAGCCCGGTATCAGCCCTGGAATAACATCAGAAGAATTGTGTGAGGAGAAGTAGAGGGACTGAGAGAAATCTTTCTGGGCCGGGGAAGGTACAGGTTTGTGTTCATGCCCTGGAAGCGAGTCTCGTGATTTCTGACCCGTTACACAATGGATGCTCCCGTTTTAAACACGGAGGTGGTTTCTGGCTTTTCCATTTTGCTTACTGGGCTTGAGAGAGCATGACCTCTCATCTCAGATGCTTGTGGTGATGGAGAGATGGATGAGTAGAGTTTGTGGTGGGGCCAGGAAATGACAATAACTTATTTGGTCAGTTTGTGTAAGAAATATTATCATTTATGGGGTCAGTTTTCTACTACAAGCAGAGACTAAGGTAACTATGCTTGTATCAGCTCTGTCCCCATATTGGAACAGTTCATCAGCCCACTGTGTCATAAACCCACAGGATAGTTTAGAAAGGAAAAATGCATCAAAACAAATTAGATGGAATGCTTCAAGAGTATGTACACCATGGAACCCTGATCTCAGGGTGCAATTAAAAAGGTTATTACAACACATCAGTTTTAGAGCAGAATTTATTGCTAAGAAGAAAGAAAAATCCAGGGCAGAATTTGCTTTCTCCTCCACATCTCCATTTTTCATTGCAGCTAAACCAGCTTACAAGAGGGAATGTGCAGCTTCTGAAATTATTGTAACTCTTCAGTGAGCAAACTGCTGGGCCTCATAAGCACTTTCCTGTGTGAAAACAGTGTAAAAACTAACCACAGCTCCAAGACAGTGCTGGGTTAAAAGGCATCATTTTCAGAGCACCAGTGTGCTGTCTGTGTGAATGAATTGATGCTGCTAGTTACAGAGAGTGAATGAGCTTTTAAAAATAGACCAGTGTGCCTGAATCCAGCTCGGTAGCTTCTCCCCTTTGGCTTGGCTGGATGCCAGTGAGCATCAGGTGGTGGCTTGTCATAGTGTGCTGTCCCCATCGGTCCAAGAGGGCTTGGAGTAATCGCTGAGCTGGATTTTTAGCTTCAAGTTCCTCCGGTTTTTGTGCCCGAGCCCGACAGCATTACTGTGTTCACACACTTTGGGTGAGTTACCCGGTCATGGGACTGAACTGCCCCGCTGAGGGCCAGCAGATTGGCTGCCAAGAAAAACAGAGGCAGGGAGAAAAATCTGCCCCACAATTCAATTTTCTTTCTTAGTGGTGATAACCACCCCCAAAATTCCGTCCCCATATAGTAAAAGCCTTTTTAATTGTGCTCTGAGGTCAGTGCTGAGGTCAGGTACATCCTCTCCAGATATACAAAAAGAAACAAAGCATTTGGATAGCCAGGGGTTTTGCATGGCCCAGAGTGGTTGGGTGGCCTCTTTTTGTGCAATCACAGCTCCTGCTTGGCCAACCCAAGGTGCCAACACAAAATCTTCATCTCTTTCTTTATTCCATCACTTACACTGGCATAGCTAATATTTAGGAATATTTAGGAGTACCCCTGACTCCAGGGAAAGCTGTCCCAGCCTAGAAGGACAGGTTCAGCCCTGAGATGCTCTTTCAGGTGGCTGTTGCCTGTTGAACACTGAGAAAGGGAAACCCATGTTTACCTTCAACACTTACGAGAGGCTCCTGTATACTCTGCATATCTGGCCAGAGCCTGTCGATCACAAGTTCAAAGACATATAAGGGTATTCTCAGGCCACGGAGATGCTGCACTAGAGAGAAACCCCCCAAGGACCAAGTTGGAGCCCAGAAAGTGTGTTTGTGTTTTGAAGATCACTTCTCTCCCTTTCCTGTCTTGGCTTTGTTTGCTGCTTGTGGGAGTCCCACAGCGTCTGGGTTTGCCAGGACATCCCCCGATACCTCTCACAGCAAAGCCTTTAAAAGGCTTTGCAGGAAAAACATGGAAAGAAGCGGGAGATTTAGGTGCCTTTTACAGCCTGAAAGACCAGCCAAGCATGTTGCAATGTATTTCAGGGCTGTATTAAGATGACACATCACCCGGTCATAAAAGGGCTCGTCACACTAAAGAAAACCCAGTAAATGGCTGTTGCTGCAGTTATTGCCTGGGGAGAAAGCTGCCAAACTGCCTGCACTGGGAGGTGGGATGGTGCCCAAAAGGAGGCAGGTGCCTTCCCTGGGGGAAGTTGTCCCAATCCCTTTTGACCTCACAGTGATGATCCCAGTGCCATGATAGCCAGTCACTGTCTTTCCAGGGAACTCTGCTGACAGCAGATGATTTTTAACGGTCTAAGAAATAAATAACCCTGTACAGCCTAAAACTCTTGGTGCACCAAGAAAAAGCCCAAACAGCCATGGGAATGATTTTGTATACAGATGTTTTTATGCTGGATTGATTTGCTGTTGTTTACTTATCACCATATTGTGCTTTTTATATACTACCTAACATGCTATTTATATGCTATACATATATGTATTTATACATCTACCTCCATCCAACCCCATGTAGGCAGAGAGAAAAGGCTGAAATGGAGCAGGACCCAGCCTTAATGCCTGTAGTGCCCTGACTCATGCAGGTGCCAGAGTAGGGATGGCAGCAGGGAGGATAAGGAGGAGGAAAACGATTCCAGGTGCTATAGGGGAAAGGGAAATAAGTATGGGATGTGCAATAGGGAAGGGGAATGTCAGACCAGCACCAGCTCCAGCCCTGGCACAGGTGAATTATCCACGTGCACAGCAAAAATACAGCTCCTGCCTCCCGGTGCTCACACAGAGCGGAGGCGGCTCGGCTTCTTTCCTGGGAAACGGCATTTACAAAAATAGAAAGCTGGAAAAGCCACCACACAGCAACTAAATATAGCCTGACCGACAGATGAGCTGCAGCGCTCGCTTCAAAACCACGGGTAGGGGAAGGGGATACCCAGGTCCCGGGTGGGATGGACGGACAGGTGGTCACGGCAGAGCCTTTTCCGTGGGGCACTACCTGTGAGCATGAGTTGCACAAGCGGAGGAGTTGCTTGGAGATGAAAACCTGGCCCAGTGTGAAAAAAATTGATTACAAAATGTCCCAATTTTCCATTAAAATCTTGTTTTCTTCCCTATTGCTTGTATGATGTCATTAGGAACACTGGGAATTTTTTCTCCGGAGTGGATCACAATAGCAAAATAAGCAACTTTTGCTGAGTTAGACTTTTTTTTTTTTCTTTTTTTTTTTTAATCTGGCTCACACAGTAAATGCTGGTTCATGCTGGCAGCGGGGAGCACACCAGGATTTGCCAGGACACTGCCACAGCCAGCTCTACTCACCAGAAAAACAGGACACATGCATAGAACCATAGAAACATAGAAGAACAAAATGCCCTGAGCTGGAAGGGACCCACAAGGATCATCCAGTCCAGCTCCTGACCCTGCACAGGCACACCAACAATCCCCCCACCCTCTGGGGGAAGAGCCTTTCCCTGACACCCAACCTAACCGTGCCCTGGCACAGCTCCAGCCATTCCCTTGAGTCCTGTTACTGCTCACAGAGGGCAGAGGTCGGTGCTGTTCCTTCACTGCCCTCATGAAGAGGCTGTAGAATGCATCATTGAGCTGCTCTTCTATAGGCCTGATAATTTTTCCTTCCTTGGAGATGCTCAGCATTCCACTCTCCCAAAAAAACCCACACTTCATTCCAGTTGTATGTTTGCCAAATGCTGATTTTGGGGCTAATTCCCCAAAGGCACAGAAGCAGAAAAGAATGAATGTAGTGTGACCCCTCCAAAGATGCTGGTGGTGGAGCTGGGCCTGGGGCCAGTGGTTCTCTTCTTTATTTTTTAATGGCCAAGCCTCCTCAGAAAACATGGTCCAGATGCAGCAGGGAGGTAAGCAAATAACAGATCACAACACAGAGGAAATTGCAAATTTATTTTGGGAAGGGGAAAAACAACAGAGATTTTAGAAAATGAACTTCAGTACCAACACTAATAATAAACCAAGACTGGTCATCACAGACGTGCTTGCGAAGGGGGCCAGCAGCGAGGACAAAAACTGAGTTAAAAGTGAGATTGTTTGGTAAAGGGAAAGGCTGAGGCATTCTGATGAGGGCCCAAGTGTGAGAAGTTATCTAAAAATAAACAACAAATAAACCCCCAAAGCTCTGAAGAATTCAGCACCATCTGGAGATTCTGGGCAAAGAGGAACAGCTTGCTGCTGTAGGAGGCATTAAAGAGCAGGGTTTATATACACATGTGTAGATGTTTAGAGATGTGCATCAAAGCAATGCACATCAGCAACAGAGGTGAGTCCAAGGCTCAGAAGTCGAATCCAATCAGCAGTGTCTGAAGTTACAGTGGAATATGTCACTGTTCGTGGCATGGGGTTGGACTGGATGACCTTTAAAGGTCCCTTCCAATCCAAACCCTTCTGTGATTCTAGAACTGCACACCAGTCTCAGAGCAGCCCCTGCCTGGGAAGGGTACAGTAAATCCAACAGAAAACCACCTCAACTGCAAAGTTATTAAAAAACCCATTAAGATACGAATATATTGGCAGAAAAACACTCTTGTGGAGAAAAGGGATGTTTTTGCCAGTTTGCTGGGCTGAGAGAAGCAACACTCAGCCAGAGCCCAACTCCCCATTCCAGAAACGCCAAGTGCTGGGAGCTGTGCCAAGCCCCAGCCAGGGGAGTGTGACTTGTAGCTATCTTAACATTGCTTATACCACAGGATTATCTCTGAGATTAAATTAAAAAATAAAACAAAACAAATTAAGAGATGCAGGGCTTTATTGCTCTGATGAGTTTATTTCAAGGTGGACTTGAGGGCTCTTGAGTCTTCAGGAGAAGAATCATGCTGCACCCCAAAGCGATGGGAGCACATAAAAGCCCTGAAAAAGTGCCTTCTCTTTATATCCCAATTCAGCCCCCTGAAATGAAGTTTACTTCAAGATGTGAAGATTTTTCGGTTTAGCTATTGCTTCCACAGCAGGTTGAACCAGTGAAGTGCAGCTGAATTACTAGGCACAAGCAGTAAAATTAATTAAATTAAAAAGTTAAGCTCCCATTATCTGAAATGGAACACTGGAAATTAATAGACTCTTACAGCCTTAATCTCTGTTCTTCAGATCTCTGGCTGCAAAAGGAAGCAGCATCACCCCTGCCTAATTTCCTCATCTAGTTATACAGGATCGCAATGCTCACAGCTCACTAATATTTGTGCTTTGTTTCGATATTCTGGTGAAACACCTCAAAGGCAGGACTTCTATTTTCAGTGCCACATCCAGACACCCTCTGATTAATCACTTACAAAGCAACATGTTGATGAGAAGGATAAGAAGGACTTGAGCAGCTTCACATCTAGTGAACAGAAAAATAAGTATTGAAAAACCTATAATAAAAGACTTCTTTACACTTATCCACAAGATGATCAAGTCCAGGATGACAGGAAGATCAAGTCCAGGATGCACAAGCAGCCTGTATTGTGGGATGTCCTAGTGCCAGGCTTTGCAACCCTGAAACTTCCCATGACAGAACCAAATTCCCTCTTGTGCTGTGATGCCAATCTCAAGGTGGACGTTGCTTGAGGAGATGTTCCTGCTCTTACTGCCACCACAGTTGTACCTGGGAGGTTTAGATTAGATATTAGGGAAAATTTCTTCATGCAAACAATTGTAAAGTATTGGAACAGGCTGCCCAGGGCAGTGGAGGGATCTAAAACACCTGTAGATGTTGCACTTGGGGACATAGGTTAGTTGTGGGCTTGGCAGTGCTGGGGGAACATTTAGAGTCAATGATCTTAAAGGGCTTTTCCCACCTAAATCTTTCCATGGTCCTATGATGGGATGTCTGTCTCTCTGGGAAGACTCCAAGGATGAAAACCAGCAATTCAAAGTTGCTTGGATGCTCAGGCTGTGCTCAGTCCTCCTTGGGAACTGCAGGTGAAAAGGAACAGGGAAGAGAAGGACTGCAGCAGAGAAGGACTCCAACCATTGCTCTGCTCTGCTTTCCTGTTCAGTTTCAGGTCTTCTCCTCAGCACTCTTCCTAGACTCATAGAATCATGGAATGGTTTGAGTTGGAAGGGACCTTAAGGCCCACCTTGTTCCACCCCCTGCCATGGGCAGGGACACCTCCCACCAGCCCAGGTTGCTCCAAGCCCCGTCCAACCTGGCCTTGGGCACTCCCAGGGATGGGGCAGCCACAGCTTCTCTGGGCACCCTGTGCCAGGGCCTGCCCACCTTCACAGGGGAGAATGTCTTCCCAATACGTAATCTAAACCCGTTCTCCTTCAGTTTAAAGAGAGTTTTCAGCTAGAAGCCCAAGCTGCCCTACATTAGCATAGTATTAAAAGCTGTGATTTTGTGGATTTTTTTCTGTGACATGTGCCAACAAAATTCACCTCCCTGAAGTATTCTAGAAATATCCTGGACAGCACAACACAAACACCCTTCCTCCAGCCCAGCTCTCCCTTCTACCAATCCACTAGAAAAAAATGATTTAACCAAATAATAGATGTTGGAAAGGTCAGTCTCTGCAGACTCACAACAATGGCAAGAACAGCTAATTATTATCTTCCTTTCCTCATACAGGTTTTCTGTGACGCTACAGCAATTAAAGACGCTGCTGGGGAACAAGCTAGATGGGAATTAGTCTAACTTGTGGAAATTACCACCCAATGGTTTTTGATTTTTTTGTGCTGCTATGTAAATTCCCTTTGCTCTGCTAAAACTCTTTTAACTGAATGCATTACTTTGACAACACACTGGAACAGCTGGGTTTAAAAAAATACACTTAAAAGCTGTTTCCACCTACCTCTGATCCTAGCCTGTATTTCTCCTGGTGGTCTTGAAAACAAATTCCTGGATGCAGATACTCTCCTGGTGCTTTTTCTCAGCTCTCCCAGCAAACTCCTCTGCCAGTCATATAGAGCTTCAACAAGACACGCAAGTCAAGAGGGTTAATCACTCACCTCATTATTTATCCTTGCCAGTCGTTTCTCTTCTGGTGAAAACATAGCTGTAATCCTGCTGTGTAAGGCAGTCTGCATGTGGGAGCTGTTTTATCTCACTCCCACCACAGAGAAAAGGGTCTCTGTGTGTAGTCATCTGAACAGCTGCCTCATCCTCCAAGGATGTTCCTCACTGGGGTGTTACCCGATGCCTGGGCTTCCACTTCCACTGAGTTTGATCAGGTGGGGAAGAAGCCCTTTGATCACGTGCAGATGCCTCTCTGAGGACCCATCTGTGCTCTCTGACCCCCACAGCAGGTCCTTCACACTATGTGGAATCCACTGTTCCCAGCCTGGTTGATGGAACCTGGATGCCCAGTGTTGCAGGTTGGCAATGTTCAGTGCTGGCACCTACGGGGCTGCACATTTCTACTGAGAACATTTTGCCTGAGAAGTCCTAAAAATTGCATTTGTCTTCTCACAGCCTTGTTATTTGGTGACACTTTGCTGAGGCTGACCAAATGTATTGGGCTTTGCCTGGCCAGGTTTTGGTAGCAGAGGAGTGGCTTCTGTGAAAAGTTGCTAAAAGCTTCCTCCATCTGTCCCAATCTGGAAACTGAAGTTTGTGGCACAGAATTTCCATATTTTTCCATATTTTTTTTCTGTCTTGACACTTCATCAACTTTGTGCTTGTGTTTAGTCCAGCACCATCAATTAGAACACTGAACCATTTCCAATCCGAGATCAACCCTTGAACAAGTCCATGAGTAACCTCCTTCCACTCTGATACTTTCCTTGCTATCTACAGCTCATGATTTCTTTCCTAAACAGTTTCTTGTTTATCACATTATCTCATCTCCAAACCCATTTTGCTGGTAATTATGATCACTCTGTATTGTTGGTTTCGTTTTAACAATAGCTTGGCCAGGGCATCAGCTCAGCCCATCCCTTCTCAGCATAGGGATGATCATAAATTCCTGACTAATAGCAACCTGCTTCTCAGGAAAATAATCAATATATTTTAAATGCTGGAGTTCAAGTGATATAATATATTCCTTCTACTTTCAATTTTGTTTTTTTCAGTAAATTAAATTTTTCTAGGAGAATGACCAATTCCTCTTTTGCTCTACAACTTCCTGCAGAATGCAACATATTTTTTAGGCACAGCAAGTATTTCTTGTCTCTCTCAGCCACTTATTTTGTACAATACTGTATTACTTATGTCATCTTATGTTCTTTTATATTGAACACGATCTTTTATGGCTAGTTTCAAGCTGCAATTTTCCCTCTGGATATTTATTCTAGGCTTTCAAACGCTGCATGTATGCATCTAGGAGGTAGACTACAAGGTTCTGGGCAGGAGGCGGGTGGGCAGGTAGCATTTCCATCCTGCTGGGGTCAACTGCTATGAGAGAGGATATAGTTTTATATCATGTTAGTTAGAAGCTACCACAGTGTTTAACACATGCAGACAGCAGTGGTGAAGCACTGGACAGCAAAATGACTCTTCTGTGGTGTTTTGCTGTAACTTTTGGCAAGGCTGCCCTTGCTTCACACCCTTCCTGAGGCTCAGCAGTGGAAGAATCATCCATGGAGGATCCGGACAGTCAGAAGAGATTTAAACACCTGAAAGTCCTGTTTTTCTGCTAATAGATGGAGAAGTGGGCAAAAATCAGTCTCCTGAACCCTCTACCATTCAGCCTAATTAGGTCATGTAATGCCATTAATAAGCAGGGAGGCTTAGCTGATCCCCAGGGAATGTCAAAATCATGTTCTTTTTCACTCCATTATTTAAAAGTCCACTCTGATGGAAAATCTCACTCACCAACTTCATGGTGACACCATAAAATGGTCCCATCAGACCAGTGTGTAGAAGAGATGCTCACCTGTCACGAAGGAGAGGACACCTGAGTACACGGTGGCTGGGCTGGCTGGGAGCATGGGGAGGGCAGGGGACCTCAAGTCTGCAGAAGGATTTGGTATCTCCTGCCCACAGAAATTAGTGGTATGGGCAGACAAGGGAATCATAGAATCATTAAGGTTGGAAAAGACCTCCAAGATAAAGACTGAACTTCAGATCCATTTAGTTTCTATGATTTGCAATGCATTTGTCTGTGAGAATACAAAACCACTACAGCAAAGTCACTTGCAGCACTCAACATTAATGTCACAAATTAAATGATTGTGGTCTGTATAGCTCAGGGCACAGGACTTCACCTCCCAGCATTGCACTGGGGAAAGGACACAAACATAGTTCCCCACAAAGGACATTGTGTGTGTTTCCAGGATTCCAGGTGGGAGGGTGAGGGCAGCCCCAGCCTTCACAGCCCTTTGGCTCGTTGTTTGGGGAGATCCAGGACTGAGTCTGCCGGCATCCCTGAGCCCAGTTTTTAGACTGAACCACCATTCCCTCAGCCTCAACCCAGGCTGGCATTTCACGGAATCATAAAATCACAGAATGATTTGGGTTGGAGGGGACCTTAAAGATCACCTCATGCCACCCCCTACCATGGGCAGGGACACCTTCCACTAGTCCAGGTTGTTCCAAGCCCCATCTGACCTGGCCTTGGACACTTCCAGGGATGGGGCAGCCACAGCTTCTCTGCCCAACCTGTGCCAGGGCCCCACCACCCTCATGGTAAAAAATTCCTCCTAATATCCAATCTAAATCTAATCTCTTTCTGTTTGAAAGCATTCCTCCTGGTCCTGTTACTACATTCCCTTATCCAACGCCCCTCTTCAGCTAGGTTTCAGTAATATCATTCCAGCATTAAAGAAAGGAGAATTGCCATCGCAGGGGTTGCTGCTGACAGGTTTTTTCCCCTTCCCTTTGTTTATGAGAACCAGGAGCAGAGTGCGAGGAGAGTTTTGCAGAGCTCCAGTGTTCCCAGAGGAGGAAGACTCGGGCTTGGCAGTCTCCAGGCGCCCTCTGGTGCAGACACAACCAGCTGGCTCCAGCCAGCTCCACCTGTGTATTTATCCAGCGGGTATCCGTGACGGGTGTGAATTGGGGTGTTTGGGATGGTCGCAAGCGGGGTGACAGCCCCCCTGCACCATGAAGGCAGTGCTTTCCAGGAGCCTCTTCATCTCTGCTCTGTGTGAGCAGGGATGGGACCCAGGGAATGGCTGGAATTGTGTCAGGGCAGGGTTAGGATGGTTCTCAGCCAAAGGGTTCTTCCCCCAGAGGGTGGTGGGCACTGAGCAGGCTCCCCAGGGCAGTGGGCACAGCCCCAAGGCTGCCAGAGCTCCAGGAGGGTTTGGACAGTGGGACAGAGACAGGTAGGATTGTTGGGGTGTCTGTGCAGGGCCAGGGGTTGGACTGGATGTTCCTTGTGGGTCCCTTCCAGCTCAGGACATTCTATCAGTCTGTGCAGGCTGGGCATTGGCACAGGGCTCGTAAGACCTTGCTTCAGATTTTACCCAAATATTTGTTGGTAAATGGGATTGGTCCGATAAAATTAAGAGGACCAGTTGATACCTGGATTAGGACACAGAATGGTATAGCTGGCATGTCAGTAGAAGAGAGGAAAGTTTGAAAGAAAGGGGACCTCCCAGATAGCATGAAAAGATAAATTTGAGGGTAATGAAGGGATGTGCAGCTATGTATGAAACACAGACCAAGAGGGCAGCCAGCAATACTAAAACATTTGCTGGTAAGATGGCTAGAGGAGTGAGAAAGGCAGGGGGGAAGCCACGCAGAAGATGAGCAGAGCCATTCTAGACTGGCAAACTGAGCTTGAAGGGCAGACAAGAGACACGAGGAGAAGCTTGTAGCTAGGTGGGGATGCAAAGAATAATTAATGAGAGGATAAATTCTCAGGGCAATAAATTATGTCAGTTAGGTGGTAGAAACACAGCACACAGTGTGTAACTAATTAGGAATCAGAGGGCTCATTATTTCACCTGGGAAATGGGCTGTCAGTTGGGTTTGCTGAAGGCACTGAGTCTGGATTCTTGGGCCTCATGGTGCCAACCTAGGTGGGAGCTTCTGAGAAATGAGGGAAAGAAATGGAAGAGCCATCAGCTCCCTGGGGTACTCTGGAATAGGAGGTGCAGCTGCAGCCCCTTTTAGAATGATAGAATATCCTGAGTTGGAAAGGACCCCCAAGGACCATCCAGTCCAACCCCTGGCCCTGCACAGACACCCCAACAATCCCACCCTGTCCCTGTCCTGTTGTTGAAACACTCCTGGAGCTCTGGCAGCCTCTGGGCCATGCCCTCCACCCTCTGGGGGAAGAACCCTTTGCTGAGATCTAACCTAACCCTGTCCTGGCAGTTTCATGCCATTCATTCAGGTCCTATCACTGGTCCCTGGAAGACTAGAGGAGGTTAAGAATGACCCCATTTATACAAAACCGGACTTGCTGGTTGATAGCATTTAGATTCCTGAAAACTACTGGGACAACCTATGAAACACCCAGTTCCTACAGATTTGCAATACTAGTAGGATGATAAATAAATTCATACAGATTCTTTATTAGTAAAAAAAAAAAAAAACCTCAAACCACCCCCC
>JAWWEU010000005.1:24280931-24330879 GCA_035583155.1 Acropternis orthonyx | reverse complement strand
CTATCACTATTTCTCCTCCTAGTCTGTATTAGGGAGATGGATGGAACAGTGAGACCTTAGATCTAAATTTCTGATCATTCATGATTTCTCCTTACACTGCAAGATATACTCCTTATACCAAGCACTGACATGTGAACCTTTATTTCTCCTCATTTAGCACTTACGACTTCGAAGGTGCACCATAATCCTGAAAGTGGCCAGGTCCTAGTAACAGATTAATGACATTTCTTTGCATCCCTGATTTAATTTTCAGTTTACCTAAAGGGTACAAAGCCAAGCCATTGTCTCAGAATGATCTGCTAACTGCTGTTCACAGAGCCCAGTGCTTTCCACTGTACAAGGGAATCAGCTTCGCCATACGGAATTACAACTGCAAATGCACGATTCTCCTCTTGCCCATTCTCTCAACACAGGCAACCCAAAACAAGAGCTCTCATTCGTGCATACCACAACCAGCCATAACACAATGCAGCACATCTGCAGACTGGTGAGGGGGTATCTTTTAGAAGAACAAGCTTTGGAATTCAGGAAGTCTGTATCAGACGCCATCCTTTCCTCTCCTTCCCTGAAGGCATCACTGTCAGACTCTGTGTCCAGCGTGTTCACAACATTTCTCTGCACCAGTAGACATTTCAAAGGAGCCAGAGAACATCTGGGTTCTGATTTCACTGCACTTGCTACCTGCTATAAACAGGAAAATGAAATTGCAGAAGAAGTGTAACTTTTTGATGTTTATGGGGGGGAAAAAAAGGCAGGAAGTGTTGTTGGCCTGAAATTCAAAGAATGCAAGTTTGAGGTCCTAAATAAGGCAAAAAGCCTTTAATTCAAGAGATACAGCTCTAAAGGTTGCCCATCTGGCACAACAGTTGTATTCAATGACCAAAATTAAGCTCTAGACAAGAAGCCCGTGTGTTAATACCCCTCAAGGGAGCCAGCTGATTGCAGTTACCATGTCAATGGTTACAAATAAGCTCCTTAATGACCAGTACACCTGCTACACCATACTGGTGATGTCAGTTATAAAAGATGGGTTTTGCTTTAATAAAAGTGGATTTACTGAAAGTGTCAGGCATTAGAAGCCTCTGGAACAGAGGAAACCAATACACCCAGTAGTCTGGCATATACTTTTATCACCTTCATTCACCAACACCCTTGAGTCACAACTGTGTTAGGACACATTCCCATTTATATCAAGGAGTTCAAAATTACTCTGGTTTTGGTTTCCTAGCCCGTACAGGCCATGCCCAACACTGTGAACCCCACAGAAGCTGCGGGGTCAAGCATTTGGCATGGACTGGCTCTACCTGGCTCCTCCTTTTCAAAAGGCATTCCGGTATGTCCACTCCACTGGCTGGACATCAAGTTTGCAGCGGGAAGTAGAGACTTGATTCTAGAAAAGGTGCTGCTGAGAAACAGTTAATACTGTTCTGCAGAGTCTGAATAAAAGCTTAGTATGTTTTCAATACAGTCTCAAGTAAAGCCTCTGCTGGAAGAATACACCATGTCACTTTGTCACCTCCTGAAAGACAAAATATTTCATCACCTGAGCACGTGTTCATCCATAGGCTCAACGTGGCTAGGGAGATCAGGGACAGTTAAGCCTATCCATGCCACCTTCTCAGGATTTATGCCAGTAACTACATGATTTAAAAAAAAATAAACATCTAGAGCCCCAGGAAAGCACAGAGAACAATCACTCCTGGGTGTTCCTGGAACGCACAGTGAGGCATCTGAGCTAAAATACCCTGCCAACCACACCCTTCCCTTCTCCCTCCCCATGAAGAAAAGCCAGCGAGCAAGTTCAGAAGTTCCAGAACTTTTAGGTTTCCCACACAAAAAGGTATGCCCTGAACAAAGGCACTGTGAAAGGAAAATAACATAAACTAGGGGATACAGACACCATAAGAATCACTGGACAGTCTTCCTTACGTCCCATAAGCAGAATAAGACTGAGTATTTTTTTATAAGTATTCTCATCTGTTTCAGGTCATGCAGTCCAAAACTTCCAGTATAGCCTGAAAACCATTTCTAAAGAGTGATGGTACCTGCATGTTCCCTACAAATCCAGGATCTGCTCCCAAAAAGCCAAATGCAATCAGGACAAAGCACTCATTTTCCACCCAGGAAGCAAAATCACATTAACTTGACATTGCAGGAGATGCAAAGGATTTCACCTCAAACGATGAGGGAGACACTGTTATGCCAAGTAAAAAGTTTGCATTTTTAAAGCACTTTGCATCAGAAAAAAGAGCTTAGAAAAGGTTTTCTAGACCTCTACAAACCACTGTCACAGGGATTGCTTTTTTTTTTTTTTTTTTTTTACCAAAAGATCAGTTCTAAGAGCAGGTTTAACTTCCTTAACATCATTCAAGGACCACTCGATGAACATAACAGCACTAAAAATGTTACTAGTATCTGCCTTTACTGTTGGTTTCAAATTAAATGGCAACAGTGAACTTACATGATCTTCTACTACTGTTGTAATTAATAGCTTCAAACCAAAACTCAACAACAAAATAAAAATAAGAAATCCATACCAATCTACCCAAAGAGATGAGGGGAAATTTCCCTCTTTCCCTCTATCTTAATTTGGTACTAAGCCAGCCTTCAACACACATCAGAAACGTGTTCTGTCTTTCCGAACGATCTGCTCCTAACAAAATAACACTGCCCTTTTCTCCCCAGAGAAAGAACCAAGGTACAACTGCTGACTCTGACACAACTGTAGCTTGAAGTTTCAAATGACTGTCCAAATACTAAAAACAGAATTGTGAAAGAAAGGCAACACAAGCAGAAAGTTGTGTGATGAACAAAAGAGCATTTCACTGCCACATCCCATGCAAGTGCCTCTGAGAAGCAGCGCAATGCTGAAAGCTCAGAGCAGTTTTATGGAGATAGCATAGTGCTCCACTGAGCTGAAATGGAACTGCCGCCTTCCATCCCATAAAAGCCAAAGGCTTTCAATCTGCCCTTTATACTTGGATGAATAATTCATTGCAGGCTTGGCCAGCACCAACAGCTCCCTCCCCTCCACCCGAGGCAGGACTGCAGAGTCAACACAAGTTGGTCTCTGTGCCACTAAGAGAGATCATTACTCCGAGCACTGGAGCGTGCCATTGTAGCACCCCGCTCAGGACCCAGGCAGGGGAACCTCCCAGAGAGCACAATTCCTTGAATTTAGCCAGCACCACAAAATTTAGCACAGCTCACCATCAGGAATGCTGCTCCAGATCCAGCTGCAGGGCAGGCAGCAAGATTAACCTAGTGCCTTGAAAGATGTGGGAAGGAGCACAAGGTGGTGGGATATGGTATAAAAGGACCTCACTATTCCTTGGCATTTGTTTCCAAATTACAGGACTTGGGAATGCTAGAAGAAATTCAGGTTTTTGTGATGGGAAAAAAAAAAAAAAGGCAAAGAAAACACCATGTGCCATGCTGGTCAGGAAAAGGAATTGAAACCCTGAGGAATACAAAGACCTTTTTTCCCTGGAAGTTGAAGACAAGCCATGCAAAAGGGAGAAATCAGAATTCAAGCAAAGTCCTGCAAGACACACCAACTACAGGATGTTCAACTACAGCACTGCATAACCAACTCTGTTGTGGGAACCACATCAATCACATTTAAAATATTAATAAATAGTCTGCATTTAGGAGTCTTTAATTACATTTTCAATCTGCAATTTACTGTATCAGTAAATTCAAATTATGCTTATGGCAGGAGTTACTGATAAAAGCTTCAAGAGGATGCAAGATGAGAAGCATGTCACATTTCCAGTGCATTCAAAATAACAGGACTTCTTCAGATTACATATTTATTTCACAGTCTACATATTTTGAATAGAGTAAATCACTTCCAGTCCTCAGATTTCCTTCTCAGGATGCTTATCAGCTTTAAAATTAAACTTTTAAACTAAGTTAGCATTTTAACAGCGTAAGACTTTCCCTCTTATCCTAAACCAAACTTTCCAAGTCTCCATGGCCTCAGGCAACTGACTATATCCTTCATTTCCAAAACTTGCACACAAAAAACAAACAGGACAAGGATGTATCCTTTAGTCTGACAGTTTATCAGTAACATTTTGCTTAGACAGTGTTATTTGTCTAGGACAGGCAGTGGCTAATTCTATTAGATCTGGAATCTTAACTACGAGGTCCTTGAAGGATCAAGGCTTTCAAGGCTATCTGGAAAATCCAGCTGTCAATACTGTGAGTTCTCCTCCATTTGCTAAGATTGGTTTATGCAAGTCATTTCTGCCAGCTCCAAAGCAGCACTCCCAGTATTTGACTGCTTCCTCCCCTTTGGGGAGCCAGAATTCTGGAATGCACTAACAATTAAGTACTTGGCGTGCACTAAGGTGTTGTCGTGAGCAGCAAACACATCCCAGCCAAGGGACCTACAAATTCCCACTGCAAGCATGAATCCCTGCTGAATTCAGACGTGCACACACACACATGGCTCTCCAAACCTCAGCCAGCTGCACGTGGTTGAGACAGTGGGCCAAGACAGATGGAAGCTGCATCGTATTCTCCAGGTCTCTGTGCACAGAAGGTTCAGCAATCTTCATTTTCAGAGCAAGCATGCACAGCACGAAGCAGACTGCATGAGACCATTTACATTGGTGGTCTCTTTGCTTCAGAGCCCGTAATTTTGTGATTCAGCAAGTACCTGTGCAGCCCTACACTGTCAAGGCAGGATGATCAGCCTCCATGGAGCTGTTTGTAAAAGTGGACAGTGAGCTTAGGAAGCAGAACAGCTTTTGCCTTCAGCAGTTAACTGCCATGCGCCAACTGGACATGACGAAATCTTGTAACAGGCTAAAAAACACTGAGCAGATTATTTTTTTGTAGGACACTCATATTTGTCATTTGCTTAGGTATCTTGCTGGTTATTTCCACAGCAACTTTACTGTGGCCTTTTGAGGACACACATCTCAGTGGCAGCAAAGCAGGAATCTTCATGAGATACCTGGGAAGGCAGAGCTTGGCTGATGAGGCTTTGAAGAGCAAAACCACCCTTTATGTCTCTGGAAGACCAAGCCCACAGTAGTGATTGACTGATATTTGCAATTGTGAGATTGTTTCAGCACATACATAGTACTGAAATCCATCAATATCCAGTAAATCATTTTCTTCCCCCTCACCAGTAAGTGCACTTAGAACATGAAGATGGAAGTCTGATTGCAAGGCACTGATTTGTGACTTCCAAACCTACCCAAGCAAGGAAATGCTGCTCCCAGATGATGCCATTTACTGACTGCTTTTGTATTTAGCACAATTCCAGGCCCAGAAATGGGGACAGAATGTTTTTCACCTTCCCAAGTGCCTCCAAGGGCTTATTTTCAACATTAAGTGAGATGCATTCACTTGTATACGTATCTCCTCCCCCCTACTTTTATCAGGCAACACCAAAATCCAAGGCACTGCTTTGAACAAAATGCAGATGCATGTTCAACAACACAAGTGTAGACAATCCTCCAGCCTGACAACATCTATGGATATTGAACATACACAGGCTTTTAAAGACTCACCTGGCATTACAGCCTGGAATTCAGCTCATTTTAGTGACAACACACCCTATGTAATTGCTCTGCAGCAAAACCTAGTCACAAACTGTACTTTTTAATCAATGTGATGCATTCAGTCTTTGCCTCTCTAACACACATCCTTCCAGTAATGGATTCCAAACACACCGGTGCCAGGAGCAGAGCAAACAGCATCACCACAGAACAAACAAGGTCAGAGGCTCCCAATGAAAAGCTCCAATGAAACAGTAAAAGATAGGACATACATGCAGTGGAATATCTGTCATTAAAAGTCAATCAGAACATACTCTGGCCTTGACCCAATGCCAGGAATCAAAGTTTCCAGCCTAGGGGGAAACGTGCTGTGTTAAACAAGCACAAAAACTTAGCATGGAATTTCTCAAAGATTCCACATCCTACTTTCCTGCCTTCTCTTCCCACCTGAAGTCTCATTTGAGATGAGAATTGCAGTGCATCCTTTTCACACACACACAGAGTGACCTGCTTCTTGCAGAGAGGCTGGATGACACCCAGCATTTCATCCTGCAAGACTTCTCAGCAGCTTTCCTCTAGTGTGGAGATCACACCATATTTCTCTGCAAGACGAAGCCCACAAAAGTGATTGAACAATATTGTAAATATGAGGGGTTTTCAGTACAAAAATAGTACTAAAACCGATCAATACCTAGTAAATAATTTTCTTCCCCCTCACCCAACACACAACAAAATGAAGATAGAAGTCTGTTGGCAAGACAGAAATCTATCACTTCTACAATCTAAAATAAAAAAGCAAAAGCATCATCCCTAGAGTGCACACACACATCTACTAAGTGCAATTAATTAGCTAACTACTCCTGTGTCAGGCTGCTGCCCACAGAGGAAGAGGAAACAGTTGAAACCAGCAAGATCTGAAAAGCCAGCCCTGAGCTAGCTTCTACCAAGAGCAGGAACAGAAGAAATTGAAAAATGTACAACCATATGATGCTTCTGAAATAGACCAGGTCTTCAGAGACATCAGAGGGAATGTTGGCAAATACCAGCAAGCCAAGGCAGCCTTTATCAGGGTATAAATCCCACTGTGTGTCTGAAACAGCTCTAAGGGGCAGTTAAACTAAACTGTAAAATTACTGAAGTGGAAGTTCTCTAGGCTGCAAATATCTACACTTGTGATAACAAGTTCAGAGCTGTGCTGTCTTCTGCTTGAAAATTGCTCTTGCATGTGTAAGGAAAGTAAGTCAAAATCAGAGACACATTAAATTCCAGATAAGTAAGAAAAATTTCCTGTTGAAAGTAGCCAAATTATAGTTTCAAAACAAAAGCAAACCATGTAAGGCTCCTCCACAGCCTTGACCCTAAGAAAAAGCTTAGACAGGTCCAAGAGGATTTTTCTCCTCTTAGATACTTTTAAGTCCAGCAACTCAAAAAGTATCACTAGATTTCCTGGACTATAAAATCAGCCCAAGAATGTTCAAAACATAAACTGTGAAGGTCTTTTGCTCTAACCTTGTCTCTCAAACACATACTTTGGTATCCACTGTTATCATATGCAGCTCTAAACAATAATAAGTGTTTATCAGCAGGCATCAGTTGCTGTGGGAAGCTGACATCCAAGCACCACTGCTAGAGAGGGAGAGGCAGAAACTGATGTAAAGCTGAGATTTCTTTACTGTTCCAAGCTGCCTGTGTGATTGCAGCACCCAAAATAACTCTGCTCACAGGCATTCCTATGATACTCCTTTGTCTTCTCTCCCTTCCACTCTTGACCAGTTCATCAGCAGCCTGTAAAACATATCTGTGCTTCATTTTATGTCACTGGTAACATGAGACAAGCACTGAACACATTCTCACCTCTCATGACTTATCAGGATGTGGGCAGGAACTGGCACCATCACCTGGACACCTTCCTGCTCTCTTGCACGTGCGTGCAAACACACCAGTTGCAGTTCTGCTACTCCAACGTGCTTCACCTCATGCCAGTTTCTCCCTAGAAAGGTTTGTCAGCGATGAGAAGGACCAGAACACAAAACACAACCTTTAATCATTCAAATACCAAATGTAATATTTAAGTTAACATCTAGGGTTTTGTTTTCTTTCCCTCTCCTCACAGGAATAAAACCACGCAGCTTTCATCATCTGCAGTACTGTAATCCAAATCTGACTTTATCAGTATCCTGAACTGTGAAAGAGCAGCTGCTAAGAACATGATTCATGATAGTACACAGCCCTCCCCTTCTGCCTTAAGTTTTTGCTGCAAAACTACAGAAACCTCCTCTTAAAGCCTATTAAGGCATTTTCTTCAGAGGTGTAACAATAACCAGGCACAGCACTTTCTGGTCTCTAAAATCCCTTCCTTCTTGACCTTGAGAACCATCAGGTTCCAAACAAAACTGAAATATTATTATTAGGTTGGCTGGCTGCCTACACACAGTCCCTTTCCAATAAAACCAGCTTGGAAGACTCCAGGCAGAAGTTTATGCATCACATAACTCTGCTCCACTCCTAGCAGACACCAGAAGACTACACTGGATTTCACAGAATCATTCCGGCTGGATAAGCCCTTTCAGATAAAAGTCCAACCATTGACCTGACACTGACAGGTCCACCACTAAACCATGTCCCTAAGCACAACATCCACAATTTGTTATAAATTATTATATTATTATGTAACATTACTACAATTGTTATAAATTCCTGCCACCACACTTGCAAATGATCTCCTTTACTAGAGGATTCCTTGCCCTTTCCAGAAAACAGGCCTAGCACACATCAGTCATTTGCTAAATGGTAACCTTGATTTAGTAACTTCACATTAATCTACAGTCTAAGTACAACCACTGAACTTGTAACTCTACCCTTCTACGTTCCTTTTCCTGCCCCTACTCCTCCTCTTTTGCTTTTTTTCCCAAGGCTGACTGTCTTTGCCCTGGGACCCTGCACCTCTAAACCGCTGGGTAAGATCTTTGTAGAGGCTCCAGGTACGCACAGGATAGAAGCCTTTGGCACCAGCAGTTTCAAAAGGAACACCAAGGACTTCGTAGGAAAGGTCCTGCCAGTGCACAAACAATTAATTTAACAGCTCCAAAAAGCAAGGATATTTGTGGAGGTGTCCACTCAATCCCCTGATTTACCTTCTAAGAGGTCCAGGTACACCAGAAATGCAGTGTAGACTTGAGTACTGTCAGCTATATCAAGTGACATCATTTCTGTGAACTGAGAACCAAAAAGTAACACTGGTGAAGGAAAACACAAGTTATATTAAGAATGCACAGGCCAAACCCAGAATCTGTACAGTCATCAGAGCCACTGAAACCTGAAATCAGTTTTAAGGCAATCAAAAAGCAGGACTTGTTTTCTGACAGTAGCTTTAAAGTTCCTTTTACTGCATTCCCCGTATTTTGCCACTTAAGGAAGCAAGCAAAATAAACAAATTAGGAATTGCATCTATTCCTGGAACAGCTCTAAATTTGTTAAATACTACCTCTTTCTCGGTACGTAATTTCACCTATTTTCTTCTGCAGCACATCAACGCACAATGACGGCCGAATGAAACATCTCCGTGGTTTCGGATGTGTTAAAAACTACGCGGGAGTGGAAGCTTAAAAGCACTTACGTTTCCCAGCGGTGATTCTGCGATTCACAACCCCCTCCCCCAGGGGGCATGCCCCGACCACCCCACGGCTCGGAGACCCCCGCCGTACGCCCCGTGTATGTTATATTGACATCTCCTCCCCCAACACATCCCCGTGGGGGCAAACCGAGCTGCGCCCCGGAGCCGCGAGGCGGGAGGGGAACCCCCGCGGGAGGCCGGGCGAGAGACCGGCGCTCCCAGCTGACTGCGCGCCCCCCGCCCCGCCCTACCGTGGGGTGACTCGTCATCCAGTTGCCGCCGGCCGTCCCCACCCAGCCCCCCCGGGCCGGGCAGGCTCCCCCATCCCGGGCCGGGCCCGGGCCGCTCCCCGCTCGGGCCGCCCCCGCCGCCGCCGCCGCCTCCATGCGCTCTCCCCGCTGCGCAACGCGCGGCCCCAGCGCCCCGCGGGAACGGCGGCGCCGCCCCGATAGTTCCGCCCCAACCCCGTTCCGCACCCCCCGGGCCCGGAGGCGCTGCTTTAAGCCCCGGGTGCGAGGGAGAGAAAAAACATGTTCCTTATCGCAAAGCGTCCGTTCGCCATCCCTTTTTCCGGTGGCTAATTTTTTTTCCTATTTGTTTGTTTGTTTTCTAGTTGAAATGCCGACTAAACTAGGGAGGTTTTTTTTTAACCAGGCCAACCTCCTCAGAACTGTCCCCAATTCAATTGCCTGGGGTTACCACCCACACACCGGTTTATGTATTAAACATGTATAGATTAATTTTCATTGATGCTTTCTTACAGAGTAATCATCAGACCTATAAAGAAGAAGGGTTAAAGGGTTACAGCAAAGAATATGTTACTAATATAAGGTGGCCAAAGTGTTCATAGACTGCTTAAGGGATACAGATTCAAGGTATTGTTATTAAAAGCATTCTGAATTGCTTTACTAGGAATACCTCTGACTTGCAGTGAGAGCATGGTTTGCCGAATGCCAGCTGTGCCAGGTGTGCCCTTTGTGCCAGGTGTGCCCCGTGTGCCCGCTGTGCCAGCTGTGCTCGTTTTGCCAGCTGTGCCAGCTGTGCCCACTGTGCCTGCTGTGCCCGCTGTGCCAGCTATGCCAGGTGTGCCCGTTGTGCCAGCTGTGCCCGCTTTGCCTGCTGTGCCAGGTGTGCCAGGTGTGCCCGTTGTGCCAGCTGTGCCAGCTGTGCCAGGCGTGTCAACTGTGCCAGGTGTGTCAGGTGTTCCACCTATGCCTGCTGTGCCCACTGTGCCAGGTGTGCCGGGTGTGCCTGCTGTGCCCGCTGTGCCAGGTGTGCCAGCTGTGCCAGCTGTGCCCCCTGTGCCAGCTGTGCCAGCTGTGCCTGCTGTGCCAGCTGTGCCTGCTGTGCCCTCTGTGCCAGCTGTGCCAGGTTTGCCAGGTGTGCCCACTGTGCCAGGTGTGCCAGCTGTGTCAGGTGTGCCAGCTCTGCCCGCTGTGCCCGCTGTGCCAGCTGTGCCAGGTTTGCCAGGTGTGCCAGGTGTTCCAGCTGTGCCAGCTGTGCCAGTTGTGCCAGCTGTGGCTGCTGCGGTGCCCCCCGTGACAAACCCCAGCGCTGCCCTGGGTGCCCCCTGTGTCAGAGCAGCCTCGGGCTGTGTCCCTGCTCCAGACAGAGCTGGGTGCTGTTTGCAACGCCAGGGCAGAGACTGCAGAGCCAGCGCTGGGACACTGGCCTTGTTCTTGTCCAGGCTACAACAAGAAAAATCTGACTGAGGCTGGAAAATATTAAACATCTGCACTGACCCAAGGAAACACCAAGTGTGATCTTGAGAAGATCAGTTTGACTCAGGGCCTATTGACAAATAAACAGTCCTGTCTTTAACGCTTGTTTATAGGCTTAATGATTATTTTATTATAATAAGCATCAATGAAAATTTATCTATACATATTTAATACACAAATTGGTGTGTGAGTTGTACCACAAAAAGTCACATTGGAAGCAATCTTAAGCAATTTTGAGGAGGTTGGCCCGGTTAAAAGCCACTATTTTAGCCAGCACTTCAATTCCCTGGATAGAAAATAAATAAACAAATAAACGCAAAAAAATAATCCAGTCTCTGAGACTTTCATGGAAGAGTTGGCAACAGTAGTTTACTCAACTGCTGGGAAAATAATTGGGTGGATTTGGGTCCTCAGAGGTGAAGAAGTAAATGAAAGGAAATAGACTTGTCTATAGATATTAGCAGGCTAGATCCTCTGTTTTCTACTGTGTGGCAATAAGTCTAAACTAGAAAAAAGCTGCCTCAGAGAGAGCTTGTCACCTGTCAAACTAAGGGAGTAGGCCACTGCCAGAGACAGTCCTTACAGCTGGAATCTTCTTGTTTGGCATGGATGTTTAGAGAAGGGTGAAACAGATGGCTTAAATTAATTTCTGTGGGACTTGCATCTGCAAAGAGCTGCTTCTTCCTCAAAGCTAAAATATTTCATCAGAGTGGCTCATTGTCCTGTCACAGCAGGATTGAGTCTGGGCTTAAGAAACAAAATACAGGATAGAATTTTGACAACTCCTAAAGAAGTCAGAATCTGTGCAGATTTCATTGTGCATGCACCTAGAGTTACATGCATCCATAGACGTCAGAATGCCATGAGTTGTCAGGGTAACTGCCTGAACTCTCCAAACTTTCCCCTCTGCTGCGTGGCTGGGAGTGAGAGATTAAGATGAGGTGACTCCTCTCTCTTATGCATGGAAGAACATCTCATGTTTCAGGCATCTACCACTCTCTCTCATCTGTGTGCCACAGGAGCCATCCAGACCTGTGCGTGGTTGTGAGCAAGGGGAACGTCACTTTGAGGAGCAAATTACTGGTTTTAGGATGCTGCTGGAGGCATTGCATTTGCCCTCAGCAAATTGCTATGGCTCTGATGCTGTTCTCAAAATTAAAAAAAAAAAAAAAAAGGGAGAAGTCTGAAGAGAACTGAAAGTACTTTATATTTCACTGAAGACATCAAGAGCTGCACAGGATAAAAAGTACAGTCAACCTTTTGCAAACACTGACTGCAACACCACCAAACTGGATCTCACCTTTACACTTTGCAGGTAGAACAAAGTTGTGGCTTTGCAGTTGCTGCCTTCCAGATCTTCTTTACTTTCTGGAGGAGAATAATGTCTGCTTGGCCCCGTTCCTGACCCTGCATTCCCTCCCACGAGAAGCTGGGTACACAGCCTGTGTTGTCGCACCGCATCCACAGAGGAGGCCTGGCAAAGGGGAATCACAGGAGATGGATATTTCTTCTGAAGTCTCCTAAAATCAGGATTGTGGCCCAGCTTGAAAGTTCAGTGGATGGAAAATGCCGGCTTACATCCCTCCACATCAAGTGTAATTCAGTAGCATTAGTCCCCATCCTCCAAATGCAAGCAGGCCTGTGGGCGGATTCAGCCAGCTCCTGCAAAACCCTAATCACTTCATACAAGCTACAGAGCTGTTCCTTCTATTTGGTTAATGAATCCAAGCACAAAAGCAACATGTGGCAAACTAACCATGAAAGAAAAGCCTCATTAATGTATCATTCTAGAAGGACAATTACAAAGGGGTCGTGAAGGGCAAACGGGAGGAATATATTTGCAGCAATTGTTTAGGAAGATGCTTAAAAATGGAGGGAGTTTCTCAAAATTTTAGTGCAGATGATTCTGTGACCTTTGGTGATTCGTTATTGAAGTTTCCTAGGATCTTTCTTTTTGTGTTAGTTTTTTGAGGAGTCATCTGATCAGGAAACTGAGACAATAAAATTTGGTGTGGGTGATAAATTAAGTTCTCTAAACAAAGAATAGCAGACATGAGCTCATTCTTTCTCTCTCTCTCTCTCTCTCTCTCTCTCTCTCTCTCTCTCTATATATATATATATATATATATATACTACCTGGGCTGCAAGAAATTCACAATGACATTATAGATAATTGAACAATTGTTTGCTTGTTAAATGTTTCCTCATATTTGAGTTTTGCAAGCACACAGCCAAGAGTGGATCTTAAAGTGGATCTGTCTGCCCTGGCTTTTATCCACAGTAAAAACCAAATACAACATGATGGGGCCCTTAGAGTTAATTAGAGATTTCATCTTGAAAAGGGTTTAGCATGCCCAAATCCTATTAACTTCTAAGAGAGCTGTGATTACTATGCCCTTTTAAAAATCATGACCAAGTAATTTTAATTGCTGGAACGTGTTTTATTTATTTTGATGGTAAATTGTCGTTGGTCCATTCATGGGAATGTTTCCATGGCAGAAGAGTCAATGAAATACAGGGAATATTTTCCCTGTATACCCTTTCTTCAGAGGAGAGGTGCTGAAACCTGGGGTTGTTCAGCCTGGAGAGAAGAAAGCTCCAGGTAGACCTTAAAGTCCTTTCCAGTACTTGAGCAGAGCTTATAAAAATAGAGGGAGAGTGACTTTCTAAATGGGCAAATAGTGACAGGACAAGGGAAACATCTTTAAACTGGACCAGGTAAGTTTAGATGGGATATTGGGAAGAAATCCTTCCCTGGGAGGGTGGGCAGGCCCTGGCACAGGGTGCCCAGAGAAGCTGTGGCTGCCCCAGCCCTGGGAGTGTCCAAGGCCAGGTTGGATGCGGCTTGGAGCAACCTGGGCTGGTGGGAGGTGTCCCTGCCCATGGCAGGGGGTTAGAACTGGGTGAGCTTTAAGGTCTCTTCCAACCCAAGCCATTCTATGACTATGATATTAATTTTCCAGCCATGTCCCAGCTGGGACAGTGGCACTCTGTGCATCCCTCCTTCCTGCAGCGCGGGATGGGTGTGAGCTGTGCAGCTGCTTCACACAGAATTCCCAGGGATGTTTGACAAAATCTTTTTGATATAAAAGCACAAAGTAACCTTCATCCTCTATCTCGGTGGGAAAGATGAGGGTCAGATCTTCACCTAAAAGCAGCGAACTAAGGGATGTCTTCGCGTTAGCATCCGCATTGAGAGGGAGCTGGCAAAGCGCCTCTGTAAACCTCGTGTGAGAAATGCCGGTTTCGCACCTTTTCCCGGGACCGAATGCGGGCAGCGCCCGTGCCCCTGCCCCCCCGATGGCATCCCCGGGGCTGGGGGTCCCGCCGGGGATGGAGGGGCGGGGCGGGGCGGGGGGCGGCGCGGCGAGCCGGGCTCGGGCCGGCCGGGCGGGCCGGCGGCGCTGCTCCGCTCCGCTCCTCCTTCTCCTCCCTCTCCCTCCTCCCCGCTTCTCCTTTCTGCCTCCTCCTCCTCCTCCTCCTCCTCCCGCACCCCCGGCGCGGCTCCCGCGCGCCCATCATGGCTGCGAGCGCCGGGCGCCCCCCGCTCCCGATCCCGCTCCTGCTCCCCCTCCTGCTCCTGCTGCTCCTGCTGCTGCCGCCGCTGCGGGGCGGCTGCGGGGCCAGCCCGGCCCCGCCGGAGCCGCCGGAGCCGCCGAGCCCCGAGCCCCCGGCGCTGCCGGAGTCGGCTCTGCAGCAGCCCACCGTGCTGCTCGCCATCCTCGCCCGCAACGCCGCGCACACGCTGCCGCACGTCCTCGGCTGCATCGAGAGGCTCAGCTACCCCAAGAGCCGCATCGCCCTCTGGTAAGGGGTGGGGGGCGATGCGGCCCCGGCGGGGGTCCCGCCCCGGCGGGCGAGGGGGCTCTGCGGGGACCCCCCCCCGGAGCTTGGGCTCCGGCTCCCCGGGGAGAGGTCGCCCACCCGGTTCGGGGTCCCCGCGGCTCCCGCAGGAGCGGGGGGGGGCTTTGCCGTGAGCCGCAGGGAGATGAGTTACCCCGGCAAAGCTGGCCGGAAGCCTGGGAACATTCACCGCCTGAGCATGTGTCCAGATCCACAGGCACGGAGAACCCGGGCCGGGAGCGTGGGGCTCGCTCCCGGCTGGCAAATCCCGGGCTTTGTGGGGAGCTGGTTGGGTTGTGCCAGAGCTGGAGAGCAGGCGGACTGGGTGGGTGCCGGTGGGCACTGAAAGGAGCATTGTTGCCAGGCTGTAGCCCGGAAGATGGATTCAAAGGTGTATTCAGAAATCGCAGCATGGGGGCAGCTGTGCCGGCCAAATGGGGGTCTCGATGAAGGAATTAGAGCAATTTGGGAACAGGTCAAGCTGCCTTTGCGAGGGGACAAAGAAAAAAGTAATCCTTCAACCTGAGGTAACTGTTGGGAGGAGCAGGAGTTGTTTGGAAGGCCCCCAAACAGGTTTTCTTTTCAAGTGTGGCAATGGTGTAAAATAAGAAATGGTGCTAATAGAGCCTGATCCAAAGTTCGCTGAAGTCCAGGGAGAGGCTCCTGTTGACTTAAAAACTCATTAAAGTTTAATTTTACTTTGTGTAAAGGGTCGTGGGGAGGACCTTTCCTCCAGTCACACGTCTAAAGTGTCACTAAACGGATGTTTCTCTGTGTGCTTTGGGAACATGGTTGGGATTGTCTTCAGGTACAGGGTTCCATGCAGAACATCAGTGCCTGGTGTAATCAGTGCATGGCTGTGTTTCACCTTTCTTTTTAATCCTTTTGGATTGAAGATGCACAAGGAAAATTGTGGTACCAGCCCAGATTTGGTTTGCCGCACAAGTGTGGCTCTGGAATGAAAAGCTGGTGGGTGGCCATGGGTAAATCCATGTTCAACCTGTGTGTAGATCCATGACTCCTCATTTGTTGTATTGGCAGGAATTTTGCCAGTTTGGATTTCATAATAGCAGAGGTGTATAAGAACAGATATTATCAGACCCCATAAGGCCTGTGATTCAGCTAAGTTTAGTGTTTATAAAACTTTGTGGGAGTTGTATATGCATTCCTGATCACCAAAGCAGAGTGGATGCTGACATGCCTCTCGCTGTACAAGTGCAAAATAAGTTTGGGGATTTTTTCTTTTAAGTCCTGCAGATAATTGGTTGGCTCTAGAACTTTTTTAATAAACTGCTTGCATTATCCTCACTGTACTTAAGGACTCTGCAGTATTGTGTGAAAGTATTCATGGGGACTTATTTTAACATAAGTTGCAATATGCTAAGATTCTTAAAAGAATCTCTCTCTCTTTTTAAGGGGATTGCACACAGAACTAAGGCATGGTTAAATGGAATATATGCTGTTGAAAATGTCAAGCTTTATAAAATGAGAATGTCACAGCCACTGGAAGGAAAGTTCTGAGGATGCTCTGAGTTGCCACAGAGAGTGGAAGGTACTTGTAGAGTGGCAGCAATTCCTTGGAGAGGTTTGGTCCAGTTCACTTCAGCTCCCCCATAAGACTTGATCTTTTTCAGAGCTGGGGATGTTCAGGGCAGGAAGCTCGCATGTGGTATCTGTCAAGTCTCCTGAGAACAAATGAAACCATACAGTCCATTTCTGGAAGCATCTTGTGTTTCAAACAGACCTTTCAACAGATGAACTGAATTTCAACAGATGAATTCCAGGATTTTACGGGTCTCCCTGTGTTACTGGGATACCTTGGTGAGAAGGGCAGGGAAGTGAAGTTTGTCAAGGACTTGCATCCCGCCATTGGCACTTATATTCTACTTTAAAATTCTTTAGAGTAAGTCAGCATTTTAAAATGCCTAAATGTAGGTCTTGAGAATGAAAATTAAAAGCATATATCATCTGTCAGTCTCCCATGTGCTCTCTGTGCATAGCTTGAGGGCTGAAATTCAACAGTGGATTCCTCAGACAGATTTCTAGAGGGAAGTTTTATGAGTGACAGTAAAGATGGGTTAAGAGATAAGGAGTTTGAAGCAGGTGCTGAATTTTCTTTGTGCAGTCTGTATCAATTAATCTCAAGCTTTGTTATCCTGATACTGAGCAAAAGATGTACACTGGGCAGCCTTGTGCTTGCTTCTTCCATTTGATCTTAATTATGACTTAATTCTGGACTTAATTCTGAAGACAGTTGCTGTTGTGGTCAGCAACCTCGGAAGGACTTGCTGGCTACTAATGAGTTGAGCAGGACATTTGGTCTGGGGCCAGCTGGCACGTTGGGACCTGTGGCCTTTCAGTTAAACCCTTTCTTCCTTTCATACTTCCCTCTACAGGAATCGGGAAGTTACGTCTGAACTGCCTCCTAGGCTGGTCCTTGGCCTGTCTTAACCCCAGCCGTCCTTGTCTTGGAGAATCATAGATCATCCCAGGTCATCCCAGGATTGTGCTGATGACCTAAGAGTGGGAATTTCTTTGGAAAAGCGCTCAGATCTCTGTCCTGGCCCTGCTGAGCTTGTTGGGATGGACTCAGCCATGGCCAGTGTGTGAGTCTTCAGATCTGCCTGTCCAGATGGGAACAGCAAGGGCTCCCAGCTTTAGCCACGGAACCCAACTTCCCTCTCTGCTCCCGGAGTTCTTGTGTTGCTGTGGAGGAATAATTCTGGATGTGAAGGAGGAAAGGTCACAGTTGTCCCCTCGGGGCATTCAGCTCAAAAATACACAACACTGTGAGAAATGTGCTGGTGCCCAGCAACAGTAGAGAGCCTTAAGAAGACATGGCTGTTGGACCCCCAACAATCTAATTTATAGCCAGGGAAGGTTCTTAAAATGTGCTCCTTGTGTGGCTGAGCTTGGTGTGATCACCAGGCTGGGCTGAGCCCAGCCCAGCCAAGCTGGGAAACTTGGGCATGTAGGGAAGGTGTTGGAGAGTCGTTAAGGGAGAGAAAATGATCTTTATCCTGGACAAAAATGACCCAGAGTTACACAGTCAGCATGCCCCAACCCTCTCTTGGATGGGTTGAGTTTGGTTTTTTTTTTTTTGTTGTTCTGTACTTTACCAATGCTAAGTGTGTTTATTTGAGATCCGTTTGATTATAGGTACAGAGTATTTGCATGGCAGACAGGTTCGTCTTGTCTGTAGTGGACAACTTAAAGGTCTGTGTATTCAGAGGTTTATCACATTGCTTTACACTTTCCTTAGTCTTGGATTAAGTGGTGGTATAGCAAAGAAATTTAATCTTTAAATACCTGCTACTTCAGATTGTGGGCCATCTGCTTTCTCATCTCTTACTTACCTGGGGATGGAATGCCTGCATAAATGAGTTGGTGCTTGAGACCAATTATTAAGTTCTTTTGTGCTTGAAAAATCTGTGTCTGCTTTGGGGATCACAGTGTGCTTAGATTTCAGAAATGATAATGTGAATGATGGTGAGACGGGTGGAAAGCTGGAATAAATCCCAGCTGAGAGATCACTGTGACACTTCTCCGGGGAGTGAATGGTTTCAACTTATAAGAGCTGGTTGTAGCTAAAAATAGAAGCTGATGAGATCAGTGTAATAAGTATATTTCATAATTATATATTATTAATCTAGAATTAGCTGATTATGCATTGTCTGAGCATTGTCTTATTCTTCAACAGTTTACTTCTCAATTGTGAAAAATTCAACATAGAAGACAGATTCCAATGAGATGCACGGATCAGTTAAAGCTTTAATGGCTGTTATTGCTCACAGGGAAGTGTTGGCTTTCAAACCCCCTGTGTGTTCTGTCCTTGTTTCCATTTGAGCAACAAGGTCACTTTAATCTTCCTGGCCACTGTTTTAGGAATGCCGAAGTTCGTCTGCTGGCTCTGCCTCTCCTGCTGCTGTCCACTGGTGTTTTGCCTCTATTTCAAATGTGTACACCCACGGTGTGACTTCCACATGGCAGTATTAAAACGTAGGTTTTAGAAATTCAATTGACTTTTCAGTTGGCTTGTTGATTAAACCTGTGGGATTTAGTTTCTCATTAGTATTTGTAAGTATTTTAAGTTTATTATGTACTTTTAATAACAGTCATAGACTGTCATGCTAAGAGAGATTGGACTTGCACAGCCTTGGAGTTATGATTAAGGTGATGTTCCTGTTGTGCAAGATGTTGCAGAGAGCCTTTCTACCAGAGAACTTGCATTTAGGTGACTACATCAAAAGAAAGAATGGGAGTAAATACTTCCAATTTTACCTGGGGAATTGGGGAAGAAAGGTTAAATAACCTGGGCAAAATTCATGAGTTTATCAAGACTGGAGATAGTATTCATAACTAACATTGCTTGCTTCTTCTGACTTGCTGAGGTCACTTTTACCCTCAGTGTAAATTTATGTAAGAAATGAAAAACCAGAGAATGCTATAGAACTGTCCCCATTCCAATATCCATAATCGATATTTTTTTTGTCCTTGGAGTCTCTCTCCCTCATCCAAGTCTTGGCAAACTGAAGCATGTGACATCATGAAATTGTTCAGTAGAAACATTTGAAGTGGAACCAAAAATTACTGCCTTGCCTTGCTGAGGTCTTAATGGCAAGACATAACCTACACTTCAGCTCAAAAATTTGCAGTTCTGCAGATAAATGTTAAAGGAGGCATCAGCAGTGTGATGGCAAGTCCTGGGTAGCAGGAGTTTTTTTTTTTTTTTTGTACTGTGCTCACAAATTGACAGATTCTGATGCCTTTTTGATGGCATTAAAGAGCATTTTGTCCCACGCTTTATATTAAGCTCTACCAGACATCAATCTGAATATTGGGACATTTCATGAAATTAATAAATAGCCCCCCCAGAGTTGCAGGGATTATACTGTAAAACTGATGTCTTGAAATGTGTAGGAGTTCTGTGAGACTAGTAAATATAATCCAATACGTATGTTGGATTTATTATTTTTTTTAATATCTGAATCCTGCACGCTCTGTGTCTCTGAAAATGCAACCATTTATTTTGTCTGGCAACCACATTATGAGATGGGTCTGTCCCTTGTGGTGTTGTCTTCCTGGCGCTTTGTGGTGCAGTTGGTGTGTTTGGAGGTTAGAATCTGATAAAATAATACATTGCCACAAAAAAGTAGGACAGAGTTTGATAGAGGAATTTGTTTATGAGAAGCCTTTGGATGCTTTCAAAGGTTGACAAGATTTTTTCAAGATTTTTTTTAGTGTGCGTAAGTGCGCAAAGTCAGAGTGAAAAGACCTCCAGGGTCATTTAGCTCATTCCTGCCCTGGGCAGGGCCCCACTTCACCCCCAGTTTGTCTGTTGCCTGGGGTTGGGATTCCTCATTGGGTCTGGGGCCAGCTGGCCTGCTGGGACCTGTGGCCTTGCAGTGAAACCCTTTCTCCCTCTCACGCATCCCTCTGCAGGAATCTGAGCTGCCTCCTAGGCTGGTCCTTGACTGTCCGAGCTCTGTGCTGGAGGGTCTGCTGAAGCATCCCCAGGTGTGGGAATGTGTCAAAAGGACCAGCTGCAACCAGTCTTGGCTGCTAAGTGCTGGTGTTAATTACTAAAAAAAAAAAAAAAAAAAAAGCAATTTCAGTGGCATGGCAAACTATTTCAGCACCTTATTTCTAGTGATTCTGGAAGCAGGGATCAGTTAGGTCTGATCCAGGGGAAGCCTGTCCAATTCCTGTTAGAGAGGGTAAAAACACCTCTTCCCTTCCTCAGTGCTTCTCCAACTGGACTAATGCATGGATCTCACAGACAGGTTTACACTGGAAGGCACCTCCAAAGATTGACTGGTCCCTGTGCAAAGCAGGCTCAGGTGAAGGCTGCCCAGCACCATTTCAGTTCACGTTTTTAATATCTCAGGGATGGATAGTCCACAATCCCTGGGCAACCTGCTCCAGTGAGATTGTTGCTGTCAAGGGGTGTCTTGCAAATTTATACTGGCAGAGGGTGGCAGACATTTGAGATGAAGGCTCTTGAATGAAGACTGTTGCTCCAACAGCTTTTTTTCCTTTCTCTTTTGCATCTTTCTATTAAATGGAGCATGTCTTCTTTTCAGAAAGCTGCCTGATCACTGCTTCTCAGGTTCCTGAGGAAGAGCCCTCAGGTGTCTGAGTGCAGCTGGAGGAGGGTCAGTCCCTGGGAGGTATGGCAGGGCCCTTCCTGAGGAGAGCAGAACAGGGATTTGCAGTGAACCAGAGGCTTTTTTGATCTTCTGTGTAAATTATCACACACCTACAATTATTTATCTGAGTCCCCTGGAACTGAAAGACTTCAAGTACTGGGTCAGGATTCTCTAAAAACAGGTCTGTGATACACATGGCGTGCACAACATCACCCATCACCAGTGCTCGCTGTTGGTCCTGGGAGAAACCTTGGAGGACCATATGGACTAGAGGGCATAGAGGGCTGAGGTGATGTGGGGAGCTGTCTGTCAGAACCTGGAATTTCCTTCCTTTGGGATGATGTTTCAGACTTCCTGTTATTTCAGTCTCTTTCTGTGCATCTCATTTCCTTTATGCTAGTGAGGCGTAGCGTCGGTCAGTGGTGCTCATCGCCAGGGGTGGATTACAGTTCAATGGGGCCCACATGCACCAAAGTTTCAGGGTAAAGAAAGACGGGAATAAAAAAAAAATTTGGTGTTCTCTACAAGGTGAACTTTTGGCCTTCTTCTGCCAAAAATGCCCAGCTCCTTCATACAAACGTGGCACTACTAATAGGCTCATCAGCAAAGAAAAAAGGGAATTTTTTTTCTTTTTTTTGTGTACATCATTCAGTGCCTGAATCCACTTTTTAAACATGAAGTGGTTGGTTTTGGGTATGTGTGCAAGCACATGGAATTGTCTTTCTGCATGTCTGTGTGTGGTGTCCTTAGACCAGAGCACTTTTGTTACTGTCAAATGATTCCAGTTTTCCTTCTGGACAATTAACAGGCTACCTAATAACTGTGTGGTGATTTTAAACTTTTTCGAGCTGAGGATGGATCTGCTACACGCTTTCAAATGGAGTTTAGTTGCCAAAGTTTTCTGCAAACTGCTTTGGTTGTAATACAGTTTTGTAGTGTAACATGTTGATCCTCCTTTTCACAGATGTGGCACTGCTGAAAAATGGCTTCATTTTGTACCAGAGACTGAAGTCACTGCAGAAGACTGGAATTATGTTCATACTCCTGCATATCGTGTTTTTCTTTGGGAGAGGTGATCAGTTATTTGAGGTAGCCACAGAACATGCCACAGAAATGAAATCTCCTTATTCAGAAGTGAAGGATGGTGTATCTTCTGCTTTCAGTCTGACCAACTATTTAAACAGTCAGTACGTTTTTACCCCTTACTACACCATCAGGTAAAACAGCATTAGTTGTTTTGTGATGGGAATATGTTTTTACCAAAGTCTGTCCTTCCTCCTTTTCCAAGGACTGTTAAAGCATGGAGGCTGCTGGGGATCCCTGCATCAGTGTCATCCCTGATGCCCAAGGGGTTCTGATACATGGAATTAATAGGTTTCCAGCTGTTTGCCTTTCATTCTGCTGGCTGCATGGATAGGAGTAACACACCTCTTTTAAAGATCTGGACCAGAACATGTATTAAGTTTGAGCCTGTCACCCCTGGAGCTCATGAGGATCTAAATTCATGCTGAAGCAGAAGACAGTGGGTGTCCATGTCAACTACAGTGCCACGATAGGGCTCATTTAAGCTCTTTCACATCAGTTTTGTAAAGGTTCATCTCCAAGAGGGAATTGTTTGGTTTTACTTTTTTTTTTCTTTTTAAGATCTTTCTTTAAAGATCTGTTTTCCTGTTAAGGAGGAGAAAAATTATTTTTATTTAGGCCCCCCCCTCCCCTTTCCTCAGAGAGGTTACAGGCTTCCCTTGATTCCAAAAGGATTGTTTGCTTAGTGTTGCTCTTTGATCTCCGTAGCAGGGGAAAGGTTATGTGTGGCTGCAGCCTGGTTTGAATTTCACCCAGCGGCAACAACGAGGTTGCATTAACTGTGAAGGGTTAGTTTACATACTGAAGCTGATAGCAGGTGCTTATCTTTTCAGTTAGCAGGTCAGAATCTTGGGTTTGCTACTGGATGCTCTTAAAACGGATACTACATTGTACCTTTGGGGATAGAATGAGAATGGAAGGCTGTTCGAGTTATTTCCTCGGTATTTTCAATCATTCTTGTCCTTACAAGGTATTTGGGAAAAGTCAAGGTCAGGTTGGATGGGGCACTGAGCAACCTGCTTATTGCAGGATGATTGGACTGGGTGACCTTCCAAAGGTCCTTTTGCACCCAAACCATTCTAGGATTGGAAGAAAAGGCTATTTTCCAGCAGTCACAGTTTAAACTGCTAATTATGATGTGGAAGTTGAATATTAAACTCTGACAAATGTAAACGTTTTAGGTTTTTTTTCCTTTTCCTTCTGTTTGTTAGCTTGAATCCATGAATTACTCACCACCAGACTTCAGCCAAGTGAACTTAAACAAGTTCTTGTAGTTGGACTACTGTGTCATTAGATAATTAAAAGCCTACCTGTGGCAAATCCTAGAAGGAATTATGAGCTTTAGACAGCCAGAAAAAGCTGTGAGAAACCTGTTCTGTTCCTACAGTTTGTGTTTAGGAGGCAAAGAGGAACATGACCCGTAAGGCTTTGCAGCAAAGCTCTTCTCTCTCCACCAGTCATCAGCACTTCCCAGTTTATGTGAGGACGCAGGAATGTTTTGTTATTATTGCATCAAAAAAACTCGAAGTGTGTAAGTGAGATTAAAACCTCATTGGAGAGAAGCCAGTGTGGTTTGGATGTTTGCTGCAGAGTGGGGAGCAGGTGCACAGCACTGGCCTTGGCCGTTCTCCCTTCTCCCTGATGTGTGCTTGGAGTGTGGTCCTTGGCCACTTGGTCCTGCTGCCTGACAGTAGGGGAGGGACTTTTCGGGATAGTTTTGTCTCCCAGCAGCAGCCCTGTGTGAGAATATAAACAAATGGTGCATCAGTGGCTCAGCCCATGGAGAGCAGGGATGGAGGGCAGACTGGGGTGCTGATTTTGTCGTGTTCCCGGGGTGTCTGTTTGCAGTGCTGCCTTTGGTGTGAAATCCCAGGATCCGGAGATTTAGCTGCAGGTTTACTGCTCAGTGGAGTTTCAGCACTGGGATACATATTAATGCTCTGAACTCCCCTTGAGGTTTATTGAGGGTGTGTTTTTACTCTTGGAAAAATCTTCCTCTTAAATAAAGCCAACAAGAACATTCTTTGTAGTCTAACCAGATCTTATAATTAACACCATAACCCATAAAGACAATGACAAAAATATTTAAAGGTCAGTGAAAAAGCACAGCAGTTACATACACAAGTCACTACACTAGACTAGCAAAAATGCTAAAAAAACAACAATTAAAAAAAAAACACAACCAAAAAAACATACTGAAAGATATTTCAGCATAGGAACTGTATGATTAGGATAAAGACTTCTGGCTTTATTTTGGAAAACAACAAAAGCCATGTTATTTCTGCAAACTGAGGGATTAAAAGGAGTTCTGGTGTCTCCAGAAACTGTTGGCCTGCATTTTGTTCCTCCTTAATTCTTGGCTGGCACTGGCTAGAGTTACCAGTGAGAGGAATAGCTGAAATAGCTTGGAGGTTAACTTTCAGGCTTTGAAATCTAAATGTTCTAGGACCTGTTTTACTGGCAGGCATAAAAAGTCAGGAGAAGGAGTGGTGTGATTATGAATCAAGATTGGATAATCTTTTGTATTATGGAAATGATCCCTTGCTACATGAGGGATTGAGGTGAAGTTAGGTCTTGGGAATGGTAAGACCTGGACAATTCTAGTTACTTCTGACCTTTGCAGATCCTACAGATGGAGAAAAGAGGCTGATAATGAAGGGTGTGTATTATGGCCTGTTCTAATGTGATACTCCTGTATTAAACTGGTGTTCTTTAGGGCCTTGAGATTAGGAGTAAGCTTTGGAAATCTGATTTTGTTGCTGGATTCTGCATGGCTGACAGAGTTGGGAAGAAGTTGATGTTGACTTGGTGGATGGCATTTTTTTGTCTGTTAGTGTGTGTAGGGAGTTTCTGGTAGTACTTTTACAGAGTACTGGTAATGCCTGGAACTCTATCCTGTCTCTGTTTTGTCTTGGTTTCAGCCTCTCCAGCACCTTCAGATGCAGGTGGCACGTTGTAGAGATATGTTCCATCTGTTCTGTTTTGCTGTATGGAACAGCTTAGCTCAGGGTTGGGGTCTGGGAGTTTCAAGCTGCTGCAGACTGAGATAGGGGAGCAGGTTATTTGGATCCTGGAGGTTTAGAAAAGCCAGTTGCTGTTAGGCACCAAACACTGCATGTGCTCTGTGCTGTTGATGTGTACCCTGTTGGTATCTGGTTTGATGTAACCAGTTCATGTAAGCAAGTGAGGAACAACAGAGCAGTATCCCAGCACTGTGCTCATTTTTCCCAGTCTTACGCCACTAGATTTACTTGACTCATTCACATAAATCAGTTTCTGGATGCTGCCGATGTTTGCTCCAAATTATACATGCTGCTTCAGTAGGAAGATCTGGATGGATTTTGCTTTTGGTTGTCTCTTAAGTTGAGCTCCAGGGTTCTGGAGTAGCCTACACAGACCTTTCTAAATAGGTTAGCAGAGAATAATAATTCCTTTTGGGTTTTTTGCCTCTTCAAATATTTTCTTCCTCTGGCCCTGGCTGTCAGAGACTTTGGTTACACTCATTTTTCAAAACACTACTCTGAAATAAGTTCAGTGTGTGTGACTGGAATATGAAAATGTCACTGCTGCTAAACACCTTTTCTTAATTTACGATTTATTTTAAAATCTTTTTTTCTACTTGAAGCAGGGTTTAAATGCAAATTAGCATTGTTAAGTCACTGATAGGGCTTATGGGAATGTTTTATCACTCCTAATACACACTCACTTCCCCCTTCCCCCTTTATTTCTCACACAAACAAGTTGTTGCTTCAACAAAACATCTTGTCAATGAAATATTATTTCAGACTGGTGAGCTCATGGCTGTCTGCTGGCAGAACTCTGTCTGCTCTGACTTCATACAAATGAAGGCTCCTGCCAGGATTTTTTGCCTAATACCTGAGCCTTGAAGGACGCTCTGTTTCACAGCGCAAGAATCAAGCTGCCATCAGTGGTCCTTCCAGCAGCTCTACCGACAGCATCACATCTGGCTTTTTGGATGAGCCTGCCTTTATATGAGGGATGCAGATTTAAGGGGGAGGAATACATGTTCAGGGTTAGACTGGGGCTAAGCAGCAGTTTCTTTTCTACACTTAAAGAATCACAATGCAGTGGTGTTGGTTGATTCCAGCTGTGGAGAGCTCCAGTCACCTCCAGGTTTACTCTGTTGTTCTGTTGCTAGGTGCATCATTTGTTGCTGCACATGGAGCACGTGGATTGAAATCACAAGTGATAGCCAGAATGAACTCAGTGTACAACAGAGATTTGCTGAGGAGAAACGTGGTTCAGGTCTCTCAGTTACTTTTACCTCTCCAATAGAATGAGATCTCTAAGGAAAATATTTGTATATTAGATCTGCCAGCAGTAATCACCTGCCTGACAAACCTGACCAAATCCTCCTGTTGCTCCTGCAGGTGTGTGGCTTGTTGGTTACTACACCTACACCTTTGGGGCAGCCCAGGGATTAAGAAAAACATCTGGTTCTAACAGATTTGACATGTAGCTGGACCAGACCTCCAGTCTTTCCTGCTCAGGAGGAGGAGGATGTATTTCCTCCAGGTCTGCTGAACCAATAAAGGTATATTTCTTCCACGTCTCTTGAACCAACAATGGAGATAGAGCTATAGAGCTGCTGTCATAAAATTTAAGAATGTACTTAGAAGAATCCAAATAAAGAGGCAAAGCCCCTAGGTTTGAGCTCATTAGGTCTTGTATTGTGTTACGTAATCTTAAGAGGTTAATGAAACTCCTTAAAACAAAAGTTCTGCCCAGCTGCATCCACTGAGAAACTGTAAGATGTTTAAGAGCAGAATCATTTCTCAAAGGAGGCAGAACCAGTCAATCAGTTTTTCCATGATTTATCTTTACTTCATGTATTTAAGAAATGCCTCTAGTGGCTTCGTACTTCTGTGTTGTATCAGCTGTTTGCTTGCAGCTGATCTTGCACATCAGTTGCTGCTGCTGTGTGGATTTCAGATGGAATTTTTCAGGGATTATTTGAAAGGCTTCACAGGAAGGATCTGGGACACCTTTGGATGAAAACTGGGGCGGGGGGGGGAGGAAAGGAGATGGTAGGGGTTTTGCGTTTGAGTGGCAAACAGGTGATGCTAAAAATCTGGGAATTACATTTGGGCACATTAAGTGATGCTTTGCCTCTGCGGTATGTAGTAGATCAGATTAAATGATCTGTTGGACACCTTGGAATAAAAGTCCTAAGAAATTTATATAGATTCAGCAAATAAGCAATTAGGTTTCAGTTTGTCTGCTGATACATCACATCTCTCTGTAAAACCCAAAGTCTCCAAAGACAGCCTATGTTATTTTATGCAGAGTGGGTACATGTTTTGTGATATATAAGCAGCTGCTGCATATTGTCTGATATTCCCTGTGTAGTGCTGGGATTGTGGTTAGGATAGTGTTTATCCCTGGCAGAGGGAGGGCCTGGGGTTGGATTCCTGCATGCTTAGCTGAGGGTTCATTGAAGCCAGACTGTCACTTTCTTCTCTGCTCTTTCACCCTTACCATAGCAATGCCTTGTTGTGAGGTATTCCAAAAATTCAATTGCCTCAAAGTCCCAGGGAGCCAAAATGTCCATGCTGGACAAGTGCTGTGATGCGTGGAAGGGCTGTTTGAGTTGAGCCTGTCCCTGAGGGGACAGTCAAATCTAACACCTGCAGATGTGTTTGGGTTGGAAAGCCCTTTATCTTGTGCACTTCTTCCACTGCCAATGGAGATAGCTAAGCTGGGAATCTTTCCCATTGAAAAATGACATAGTTAGGAACCACACTCTGCAAAATAAAGGCACACATGTATTTTGTGGGACTTCCAATTACCCAGTTTGCTATTGTAAGATCTAAATGCCTATTTCCTCTCTTTATCTGCATCGAGGCAGTGGATGGGGAAAAAGCGGTCTATCCTCAAACTGTGCATTTGTGGTCAGAATTAAGACTAAAAGAGTTAAAATAGATCATGCCTTTGCATTTCTCAACCACACTTGCTGATGCAGCCTTCACTGCTCAACTCTCCCTAAGCTATGTCCCTCTCCAGTGATGCTCTCTGATATTTATTCCTCTCCATTGGTGCTCCCTGAAACCCCCACAAAGAGGACAGAAGGGAGGACTGTGATGTGTACTGCAGTGGAAGCAATCCCATGCTTTGTTTCCATGATCTCATTTCCTTAGTTGGGGATGAGAAACACACAACATTACTTACAGAAGACTGCAGAGCCTTTAGCATATAAGATTAGAGGAATGTTAAGAACTCACTCCTTTTCTTTCTCTTCCCTTTAGACCTAGGTCAGCCGTCAGCATTAGTTTGAGTCCAGATTCAGTCTTTCCCAAGAGATGTGTTCTGACTCTGGCATCCATAGCATGTCCTCTGTGTTCCCCTCACAGTAGCCATGTGTGCAGCACATGTGTCTGTGCCTGCCTTCACAGCAGAAGCCACGTGTATTCCTGTATCTGTGAGGTACGTGAGATGACAAATGGGAGAGATTCAGCTCCAGAAATTTTAGCTAGCCCAAAGTGTTTGTAATTTAAAGTAGAAATACTTTGCTTTTGATTTTTTTTCTTCTCTCTAGTATGAGTGCTTCACTGCTTTGAAACCATAAACACTGGAAATCTCCAAAACCCCGGGGTGTTTTCTCAGTGCTGAAGGCGAAATGCTTTGGATGGGAAGAAAGACTTTGCCTTCTGAGCTTGTGAGAGTTTCTTTAAAAGCAGCACAGAGGAAAAGTTTTCTTGAACATTGCCACCACCACAGATTTACCACTAGTCTGACAAAACCGCTGTGAATGTGCTAAGTAAACTAATCTACAAAAGCTGAATATCTGTAGTTTATTTCAGTGTATATTTTGGAAGGACTGTTGGCTTATTTTGTCATTCCCAGCCCTGACACCCACTCCTGTTTTGGGGCTTGTGAAAATCCATTAATCTCTTTGCTTTTGTTTCCCTCTCTGTAAAATGAAGTTGTAGTGCTGCCTCAGTTCTGGGGTTCTGGGGGCCTCTGGCCGTACCTTCTGACCTCTCTGATTCATATCACCTAATTCCCAGGGGTACATTGAGGAGAGTACACTTTGCCGTTCAAAGCAAGAACACTAAAATCTGGTAGAAATTCAGAGGCTGTTAATTCATAAATTGATTGTTCCAGGCTAGCAAAGTGATGTTTGTTGTGGGTTTGCCTGCCATACGCGGAATTCTCTCAGCATATGAAGTGGTGTCACCTTTTTGGCTGTTTCTGCATGTGGAATGTGATGGACAAAATTACATCCAGGAAAACTCTCTACTTATATCTCTAAAGATTGAATATTTTTTTCCCTGCTTGACTGCAGTTGTTGTTTTTCTCTTCTCTTAATTATGTATAAAACATTTTCAGCCATTTGCCAGCAAATAGGACATAATCCATTTATTTTGAGACCCTGTACCATTCCTTGCAATTCAGAGAATCTCTCTTTTTCAAGGCTACTGTCTACTTGAGGAAAATTATGCCAAAATTCTGAAGTCTCAAGTTCCATGCTGGCTTCAGCAGAGTCTAACTCTGAATTAACTCACTGATGACTGTGAGATTTAGTTCAGTGTTGGTAAATACGGAGTTTGGCATAAATGCTTTTATGCCAAGTGAAACCTCTGTCAGTGAGAGGGTAATGAAACCTGCTGTGTTTGTGTGCTGTGAGTTGGCAGTAGGTTGGGAGAATTGGATGGTCTCATGTTGTTAAATGCTATGTACTGTAGGTTGTAGGTGTATATTGTAGGTTCACAGGGATTATGCATTGGTTGGGTTTTTAAACTGCCTGTTCTGAGAGGGAAGGGCTGGTTGTATCTCCAGTGTTAACACTTTGGTTTGGGTTTTTTTTGCTGATTCCTTCATCCCGGAATATAGGAGGTTAAATGAGTTCTGTGTTCTGGTTGTGTTCCATTTCAAGGGCGTTCTCTGAAGCTCTGATGATCCCTGAAAAGGCAAAAGTCTTTTATCCATGAGCCTGTGGCTAACTTGGGTGTTTTAACCCTTGGCTGTGCCACTTTGCGGAGTGTTACTGGAACAAACTGCCTCCTGATCATTGCCCTGAATGGTCCCTTGTACAGCTTCTGTGTGATTGGGTGGTGGTGGAGACCAAGTTTAGTGCAGGTGGTGAAGAGGAAGGTCTGTGAACTGTTTGGAAGATGGACACAAAGGAAAAGTCAGGGCCCCAAATGTTGAACTTAGTTTAACAGTGCAGTGAAGATGTGATGTGGTGTAGAGGCTGATCTTCCTGGAGTCACTGAAGTGCTTGGAAACAGAGGCTGAATTAATTATGTCCAGGAAAGGGACATGAGTAAGCATCTAAATGGTGAGAGCAATGTTATGTAAGATCACAGAAGGTTGAAAGGGACCTTAAAAACCACCTAATTCCAATTTCCCTGCCTCACCTGCCACCAATCCAGGTTCCCCCAAGCCTCGTCCAACCTGACCTTGAAGTCTTCCAGGGATGGGGCAGCCACAGCTTCTCTGCCCAACCTGTACCAGGGCCTGCCCACCCTCCCAGGGAAGAATTTCCTCCTAATATCCCATCCATCCCTGCCCTCTGGCAGTGGGAAGCCATTCCCCCTTGTCCTGTCACTCCATGCCCCTGTCCAGTGTCCCTCTTCAGCTCTTTTGGAGGTGTGCTCCCCAGGCAGGTATTGACCAACAGCTAGAAAGACAGCCTGGCTCCCAAACTGTCCCTCCTATGGTTACCCTGAGGACTGGGGAAACCTCTTTCCCGCTTCAGAGATGAAAGCTCTGTACCCATTTGCAGTTTTATCATTTGGAGTCAGTAACAAACCAGTTGGAACCATGTCAGGTGTTTGATTTATTTCTTTTAATTCTCTTGCATGACCTTTTCTGTATGTTTTTTTTTTAAATGTTAATGCAAACTATAAAGCCAGTGCATGTGCCTTGCCTTGAAGACAGATTATCCTGACCTGCACTCATCTCCTTTCATTTCCTTACTGTATAGCAGGCAGCAGTGACCTGGGATATGTGTTTTGTGATCAATCATAGCTGTGCGTTCGGCTTCCTTCAGGTGGCTCCCCGTAGCAGCAACTCCTTGAATACCTATGGAAGAACCTGGAGATAGTGTAGGTGGATTTCAAGCCTTCAGCTTTCCAAGAGTGTCTAGTACACAGCTAACTCTTGCTTTTGTGTTTTGAAGTTTCTTTGCCTGTTTTTGATACTGTGGGTTAGATTCAGAAGTGTTTTTAAAGCAGAAGTTATTTTCCTCTGGTGGAAGGGTGGTGTTAGCCTTGTGACTCTTTGGAAGGCCAGGCTGGACAGGGCTTGGAGAAACCTGGTCTAGTGGAAGCTGTCCGTGTCCATGGCAGAGGGATTGGAATGATATGAGCATTAAGGTCCTTTCCAATTCAAACCATTTGGGATTCTATGATTTCCAACAAGCCTTGTACCTGAGGGACTAAGACTGTTCCTCAGCAGATAGCAATGTTAGATGGGATGAATAATGCAAACCCCATATCAGCCATGACATGGTTCACCCCTGAGATGGCACCAGGAGGTCATGTCCTACAGCCATGCTGTCTGTAGTGTTTTTCTGGAGCTATGAGCTCTCAGGCCGGGTTTCCTTCCTCGTTCCAGGTGTGTTCCTGTGTGTGCTCTTGGGGTACAGGCTGGCTGAGGGTGCCCAGCAGTGCTGGGCTGTGTGGTCAGGGGGCAGGCTGGGTGAGAGGAGCTCAGTCCTGTTCCATGCCTCGTCTCGGTCTGTGCTCTAGGCAAAGCTATTAATCATAGAATCATTAAGGTTGGAAAAGATATGTCTTCTGTTAAAGTGAGAGTAACATTTCTCTTGCCTTCAGACTTGAAACTGGTCCCTTTGGAAACATAGAATACTGTAGAATATCTAGAGATGGAAGGGACCAATAAGGGTCATCAAGTCCAAGTCCCTGCTCCTTGCAGTGATACCTAAAACTAAACTGTTTTAGGCATCTAAATGTAGGTATCTTAGGTAAACTAAGACCATCACTGAAAAACTCCCTGAACTCTGACAGGGTTGGTGACATGACTTCCCTGGGGACCCTGTTCCAGTGATGGCCCCTGCCCCCGCCTCCTTCTCAGTGAACTTTTTCCTAATTACCCATCATGAACTGGGCAGCTTCACTCTTATTTCCTCATGTTCTATCACTAGTCACCAGAGAGAGGAGTCTCCATCCCTGGACATATTCAAAAGCCATCCAGACATGATCCTGGACAAACTGGTTTGGGTGGTTCTGCTTGAGCAAGGAGGGCATGATTTCCTCCAGAGGTTCCTTCCCAACCTTAACTGTTCTGAGATTTTTATCTTGTGATGTTGAATGACTGGTCCACAAGTTCCTGTTAAAAAGCCACTTTGGACAGCCCTGGGGCTAGGTGCTCTGAGGAAGAGGAGGTGTGGGAACAGGAGGAAGGCCAGCTTACCTACAGGTTTGCTTGTGACCTAGGGCAGTGCCTGGATCCCTTGAGAAGAACAAGATGAAAAATGTGGCAGCTCTCCTCCTTGTGAGGAACTTGTTGCAGGTCCCTGGTTGACTTTTCCTAGTGTACCTCCTGGCTTGGTTGTTACAGAGGCTGTAGAAGAAACAGTCAAGAAATTTTCTCCTGTTTCTACTCCTCTTTGTCTGTACTAAATGTTATAAACCCCCCTGGGATTTTAACATCCTTATATTTGCCCAGTTTTCCTGTAAGCACCGAGTAATTCACAGCCCACCCAGGACAGCAGGTGTGTTTATTATGCGCCTGTGCCAGTCTTGACTCTGTTATCTTGCACTGTAAGAATAAACTCACGAGATTTTTCGTGTCAAAAGTTCTCTAAGTTTCTAGGTGCACAGTTGACTTACTGTGCTGCCTGCTGAGACAGTGCTGGGGATCCTGAAGTGAGTTTTTACCTGGGAGTGTTGATTTTAGAGAGGGTGTTGGTATTGACCTTTCCAGTATGTGAAAGGGCAGTGATATTCAATCACTGACTTTGTCTGCTTCTGTAATCGTAGAATCATGGAATGGTTTAGGTGGGAGGGACCTCAAAGCCCATCCAGTGCCACTCCCTGCCATGGGCTGGGACACCTTCCACTAGCCCAGGTTGCTCCAAGCCCCGTCCAAAGCTGGCCTTGGGCACTTCCAGGGATGGGACAGTCACAGTCTTTCTGCCCAACACTGGTAAGTGTAGTACCTGGTACAAATCACCCAGGTACCTGAGGGTGATGTCCTCTAGGGGCAAGGGTGGGCTCAGATTTGTCTGTGTTCTGTATCATCTGCTCCTGGTGGGAGCTCTGCAGATCATCGGGGTGGAAAGTTTCGCATTGCATAAGCAATGAGGAAAAAATGAATTTGTAACTCTTGCCTGTGTAAGGCAAGCCTGGAGCTCTCTCTCAGAGTCTAAACCTTTAAGCTTGGCAAGAGCTCCCTGTGTGAGAGCACGGCAAGAAGTGAACTGTTGGTTTGACAACAATGCTGTGCGCTTTGACGGCGGCGCTGGGATTTCTCTGTGTCTGCAACGATCCATTCATCTGCTACACGCTCCTGCCGCAGCCCGCCCTGCGCCCAGACAGTGAGCCCTTTCATGGCGGAGAAGTGCAGAGTCATATTTCTGAGTGCAAATTAGCTGAGGGATTTATTTGCAGTGTGGGCTCAGCCAAGCTAATTTCTCTCAGCAGCTCCACCATGAGTGAGCCGTGTGGAGCTGGAGCGGGGAAGGTGTAAGGGGACACCCGAGCGTACACTGCCAGCAGAGAGAGGAGCAGAGGGGTGGCCCTCCTTGCTGGCGGGACAGGTTACATGTAGAGGTCCAAGAGTCCTTCAGCCAAATGCTGAGCATCTTCCCCTTTGTCTTAGTGTCTTCCATGATTACACACTTCAACAGGGTGATGCAACAGAGATATAATACCAGAATCATTGTCCTACATGCCCCAGGAGTGTAAGGAAACATCCCAGCCCTCTGGGTGTTGTTGGGATGCTCCTCAGTGTTGATGGTGTCACACTGGAAGACCCTGTGGTGGGGCTGCAGCACTTGCACAGTCTCGAGCTTGGGATGGTTGGCTGTGTCTAGACTTTCTGCCTGCCTCTTAACTCCCCTTTTCCAAGCCTTTGTGGGCAAGGACAGATTGCTCCTTCTGGTGGAATGGACACGTACCCACAGGGCATGTGTGTGTCTCAGCTCTGCTCTAACTCTATGCAGCTCAGGAGGGTCAGTGGAGGAGCAGCACTGACCTCTGCCCTCTGTGAGCAGTAACAGGACCCAAGGGAATGGCTGGAGCTGTGTCAGGGGAGGTTTAGGTTGGATCTCAGGACAAGGTTCTTCCCCCAGAGGGTGGTGGGCACTGACCAGGCTCCCCAGGGCAGTGGGCACAGCCCCAAGGCTGCCAGAGCTCCACGAGGGTTTGGACAATGGGACAGAGACAGGGTGGGATTGTTGGTGTGCCTGTGCAGGGCCAGGAGATGGACTTAGTGGTCCTGGTGGGTCCCTTCCAAATCAGCATATTTTGTGATTTTAGGTGTTGACTAAAGGAGCCTTCTTGGAGGTGGGCACAGAAAACTACAAGGTCCTACAGTCAACTGTAGAGGTTTAGTGTGGACCACTGCAAGGTGACTGCTGTCCAAAAGCCTACAGAGGTGGAATTTTTCAAGCTGTAATTTAGTGAAGGTCTACCTGAATCCTCAATATCCAGACGTGCTGAGCTGGAAGATATCTCCCAGCATTTGTGCCACATTTTTTCAGAAATCGCTGCACGTACACAAAATGTTTTACTGTCGAGGTTTTCTTCATGATGTCTCTGTGCATCTGAGTATGTAGGCAGGTAGCAACCTGCTGGAGACAGATTTGGAGAGCTTGCTGCTGTTGTCCTGTTGACAGTCCTATTCAGCCTGCAAAGGAATTCCTAGTCCATTGGAGAGGTCTGGGTGGAAATCAGCCCTAAACGTAGAGCTGACCTCAAACAGATGTGTTGGGGTGACAGTCGTGTTGCAGGATCTGCACAGGGGTTTTTTGAAAGCTTTCTGACAAAAACTCTGACTGTTGATCAGAGTGAAGGGCTTTCTTCAACCATGAGGACATTGTGCTGTGACCTGAAGGTCACTGCAGGTGAAAGAAGTCATCATGGTTTGGTCATCTTTGCATCAGGCTGTGTATAATGGTTGGAAATTTCAGGGAGTGTGATGTGAAAGTATTAAATACTCTTGATTTTCAGTTACTATTTTAACTTTGAGCATCTCCTGCCCTTCTAAACACATCCATTTTTCTCTCTCCAGAGGCAAAATCTTTCTGGATAGCCAAGCATCCTTTGCCACTTTGCTTGTAGGAAGAACAGTTCCTGGGTGGGTCTTACATTTCTTCTGCAGTTCTGCCCTATTTTGAAGCAGAACTCTTCTCCAAACACTAGATTTGAGTTTCATCTCAGAAAGCAATGGTAATGGCGCACTTAGTGAGTTCTTCTCTGGAGTGTTCTGGTTTTACAGAAAAACTGCCTGCAAACCTTTGGGAAGAATGGCTTTATTGTTGCATATCAGCAAAATTTTCACATGGAAAGGTCAATTATTGTGTAAAACTCACTCTGGTGTCACACAAAACTTCCTGCCGGTTTCCAGATCACAGAACAGATTCTCAGCTGGTAAAAATGAAATTCTTCTTTGCTCCAGAATTAGCTTGGGGTGTTTCTTACTGTTTCTTGAACTCCTCCTCCTTAATGACATGAATTAAAATATTCTGGTTTTGTTCTCTAATTTCTTATGTTGTTCCTGTCAGCCAGCATTGAACAAGAGATGAAAAATCACTTTTTTTGGTAGCCATTTAATTATACAGTATTTGGATTCCAACAAGAAGTGTTTCTATGTATGTTGAAATGACCTCTGTTAAGTCTTGTAGGACATGTTTAGAATGAAAACCAATTAATAATGAAAAGGAAGTAATATTTCATATTTTAAGTCAAGAGTTCCTAGAAGTGTCTTGCCTGGGAGGGTACAGTCTTAAACACTTTGGAAGAATGGCACATACCAGTCTCAACCACATAACTTCTTTATGTTTAACTAATTCTGTTCTCTCCATGTTGGTGTAATCTGAAATAAGCATTCCTTTATTTTGTACCTGCTTCAAAGGAAAAGAAGTCTTTCAATCCTGTGACAGTACTACAGTACATAGCAAAAGAGAGATCTTGGCTTGCAGTAATAATGGCAAGTTTTCACCATTAATGCATGCTTGGCAAGGATGTGAGATTTAGGGGAAGGTGGGGAGGTAAAGAAAGATGTAGAGAGGTATTTGGTTTTCTTTCCCAGCATATTGCAAACCTACCTTTATATTCTGAAAATCTCAATATTACATATGTACAGGACAAGGGTAAATGGCTTCAGAGTGACAGAGGACAGGTTTGGATTTGATATGCGGAAAGAATTGTTCCCTGTAGGGGTTGGCAGGCCCTGGCACAGGGTGCCCAGAGAAGCTGTGGCTGCCCCATCCCTGGGAGTGTCCCAGGCCAGGTTGGACAGGGCTTGGAGCAACCCGGGCTAGTGGAAGGTGTCCCTGGCCATGGCAGGGTGTGGAAGAAGATGAGCTTTAAGGTCCCTTCCGACCCAAACCATTGTAGGATTCCATGATATTATCTGGGGGAATGAGGGACAAGAAAGTGAGGGATTTCTTGAGATAGCATGGAAAGAGCAAAGATCCCAGTGCATACAATAGTATATGCACATACATGTGTGAATCATTCCCTCACTTGGATTTGGAAGATCATTGAAGGTTTTGGAATCAGTGCTGCTGCCAGCAAAATCCATTATCCACAGCTGCTGGGGCAGGGGAAGGAGTTAGAAGGGAGCCCTATGTGTTGCATTCCTGTGCTATGAGGTCCTGTTCTTGTACAGCTGCCCAGCTCGGAGAGTATCCCTGCTTGTGTTACTGATTCCATGCTCCCACGCAGCTCCCTGCCACTGGTCTGGGCTTAGATATCTTGGGGACCAAGCTAAAATAATTGAAAACCAAAAGAAAGTACTTCCAAAAGTCTGTCCTTAATTAAGGAAACCCTAGAACAAATGCCAAGTCCTCCCGAAGCCAAAAAGTCTTATATGTATGTTAGGATTTTGGCAACTTGTTTAAATGCTTAAACACTTCTTTGAGCTTGGGCTGAATGTTCTGGCCCTATTAATGAAGTGTGCAAGGAAAATTCTGATTTAATGACAGTGTGATTTAGAAGGTTTAGATCTGTCCAGAGTGTCTGGACTACATTGTTGGGAGCTGGCTCGGTGGTGTCTCATGGTGTGTTATCCCTGATGCCATTGATACGTGGGAGATGTGAGCTACCAAGTCTTGGATTAATAGATGTGAAATAGGGCTGGCAGACCAGGAAAAGAAAATTATTTATTACCTGACTCTCCTTGGCGCTGGGTGAGCAAGAGCCATGTCTGCCAGTTTGTGGGGGAGTGCTTGGAAGGATACAGGGAGCCCTGCTTGGTTTCCTGCTGTTTTGGAAAGATGGTGAGTGAGAGAATATGATGTACTTGACAGTAACAACTCCATTTAGAGTTATACAATAGACTTGTCACATGGTTTGGGTTGGAAGGGACCTTAAAGATCAACCCATTCCAACCCCTTGCCATGGGCAGGGACACCATCCACTTGACCAGGTTGTTCCAAGTACCAGCCAGCCTGGTCTTGGACACTTCCAGGGACTTCATCACTTGCTCTTCTGTGGTAAAGACAGACGTTTGCACAGCTGAAATGAAATCCCTCTCACTGAACTTCAGAGGTGTTTTGCCTCTGTCTTGTTTTGAGTTTTTTCCCCTCCCCTTTAGTATCCATCCCTTCTCCTCCAGTTTCTCCTAGCTGCACTGTTTTCTAGTCAAGGTAATTAGTCTCTGGTTCACAGTGGAAACTGCGAGTTCGGTGGGTTTTATATTTCAAACTGGTTTTCTAAGCCAGGCAGCATTCATACAAAAACGGGCAGGGAGAAATGGCTTGTCTGTTACTTTATTTACCATTTATTTTGGGAAATCTAAATCCAAATTTGTGTTTGACTCATATTAGTAGGACTCCATTGCTGGACTCTGCTTTTTCAGTTGTTTTTGGAAGGGCTGAGCTCACACCCAGAATGAGCACAGTCATCAGTCAGAGCAGCCTGGGTGACAGAGCTCAGCTCTCCTCAGGGCGGGGAGCTCTTGGGGCTGCCTGAAGGGACTGAAAGCTGAAGGCTTTTGCTGCAGGATCTAAACAATTCAGAGGTTAAAATTCACATCCTGTGCTCCATTTATTGTGTGCCATTAGTGCTGTGGTAAAAACCATGGGACCACTGGAGTAACTTCTTAGTTATGGCTTGGGCTGCATGAAGTGGTAGGGGTTTTCTAATGCTCAGGGGTTTGAAGTCTTTGGTGTTTTCCCAGAGCATCAGAGAACCCCCTCTGTGCAGGGCCTGGTTGCTGATGGCTCTAGGCTGAAAGTGGTTAGGAAGATACTGAGACCTGCTATGAGGGCTGAACTCTGCACTTCAATATGTGGGCACCTCTGTTAGCACAAGTTCTGGAACACAGCACCCAGAAATGTGCCTCCTCCATAGATTTGTTTTGAGGCTCCCTCTGAACTCTTTTTTGCTGCTCAGCTCTGTGGAAAATGGCCAAGGGGAGCTACTGGTTCTTTTGTCACCAGTTTCGGTGTTGCAGTTGTTGGGGGTGATCTACTAATAGGCTTTCCATTGACTTTGGGCTTTGCTTTGGATGAGATCCTGTGGGTTTAGGGCATGTGTCCAACCTGTGGCTCCTGCTTCAATGAAACACAGTATTGGACTATATCCTGTAACAAGCCTCGTGGGTGAATTGGATCCCTGGCTGCAGGCAAAGAGGAACCAAGGAAGATGGGTAGAATGGATATCCCTGGGGTTTCCTGGGACTTGGTTACATGCTCAACTCGGTTCTGCCGTGTGTGAAAGCAGCAGGAGCCCTGGAAAGCCACGGGCATCCTCTTTGTGTGAGCTATTTTCAATGCAACCCCAACCATCAGCAGCATCCTGAGCGTTGTCATCCTTCATGTTCTCACTGGGGTGATGGGAAGGGCCCACTTGAACCTGGGAGTTGAAGTTTGGCACTCACAGCCATAAAGGGTGATTCCAACACCTTCCTCAAGGCCAGCAGTCTTCGAAACACTGACAGAAGGGGAAGGGATCCTTTCTTTTTACAGCTTTCGTTTTTGAAAGCTGGCTGCCTCCAGTCCTGACTTTGCAGCATGCACATCTTGAAGGTGAAGTACTGTCCCCTGTTCGAAGCTGTCTCTCCCACCCTGTGTGCCAGAGGGAAGAAGTGGTAAATGTTAAATTCAGTAGGAAAGTTACTGCAGGGCCCTGGCTGTGGAGTTTCCCGCAACTTATGTCACAGTGACCCATATTCTGACAAGGCAGCAGCACACAGGGTGGGTTTTGTCCTCTAGTATTTTTCCTACACAGAGGGTGAAGGTAAGAATTTTCTTCTCTGACCCAGTGCCTGAGGTAAATAAACTGTAAATAGCTTGGGAGAGCAGGGTAGGGTGTGCAGAAGGGAGAAAGGGGAATTGTTATTTTTAGTTTTAGTTCCTATTTTGGAGAGGGAAAGAGAACCATCAAAGCCTAAATTAACTCCTCCTGGCAAACATAGTTTGAGGTGACATTATCAAGCTAAAATTAGGAGCAGTTTGTAAAAGGAGCTGTTTTCCTCATATGCTGCTACTTGTGTTACTTAATTAAAACAGTAGGTGCTTAATGCCGTGCTTTACTTTTCCCCTACTCATAATTCATGAGTTTTTTGGGAGGGGGTACTTTGCTGAGCATGGACAATAAGGGCTTGTGTCCATGGTATGGCTGCTGGATAAAGCCAGAGTAAATACTGAAGTGGTGATAGGTATGCTGACAAAGCCCCTATATGAACCTTCTCACTCAAACTCTTCAAAAATTTAACTTGTGTTTATTGAAACAGGTTTAATTCTGAGTGGAAAAAGCTGCCATGTTACAGGAATAGGAGTGTTCATCTGGAGTTGTGTTCCAGTTTATTTATTAAACTTTTTTTTTCAGAGAAGAGTGGCAAGAATTTAATTTTTTGTTTTGTTTTCTTTTTCCTTATCACTCCATTTTTTCCAGGTTGTGTTGCACAGGCATTAGATTGTAAATCTTGCAGGGGACCTGTTTTCTTGAATTAAACTCTAGATGTTTTTAATTGGCTCTTGAAGATGAAGTTGCCTCCCTTTGGGTGCAACCATCATCGATGGAACCTGTCCCTTTTGAGAGAAACCAACTGTTTCAGTCCTCTCCCCCAGTCACTGGTTGCAGGCAGAGTGTGTTGGCTTTGAGAGGTGCCTGCAGGGAAATTCCTGAAGTTTACCGTGTCCTGCACCTGTGAAGGAAAAAACCTGTGGCAGTGATGCAGGGGGTGTTTGATCACATCTGAAATACCACATCTGGTTTTGAGCCCCCTTGGTGAAGAAAGGTGTTAACAAACACGAGTGAGTCCAACAGAGAGCCACGAAGATGGTGACACATTACGGAATGATGGGAAAGACTTGTGCTCCTTTCCAACCACACCTTTCCTCTTCCTTTTGTTGCACTGACACGTTTTCTCAAAGCTTCTGCTTCATCTTGTCTGCGTAAATATTTCCAACCAATCCACTCAATGATTTGAACCTGATGCCGGGTCAACAATAATGCTGATAGACTCACACTCAAATAATGATGCTGTGGTCACCAACCTGCTTCCAAAAAATACACCAAAAGATTTAGGCACTGCCTTAGCCTAAGGGCCATGCAGGGCACCTGAGCTGTGTCTTAGTGAGCTATGCAGAGCTGGGTTACAGTGAATCACTCTCCTCTCCCTATCAAGTGCAAATCATGGACCAGTAATGATCAGAGGATGTAATAAAAACACTTCCAGGACAGCGAAGTGAGGAGAGGTGATAACATCTTGTGAGATGTGCTGTCACCATCAAGCAGACTGGCTGGACACGCAGAGGAGACATGTTGGCCTGTGCCAGCACAGTGTCTTCCCTGTGATTCTACTTTACCCTTCATCACATGAGCAGTCTCATCCCATGATCTCGAGGTGTGTTGACTGCTCTGTCCATGGGTATCAACCTTTCCCAGTGTCATCACCCAAGGAAAGGATGGTCAGTTTTCCAGAACTGGGGAGACGTGCTCCATGGGCAACAGACCACCATCCTGAAAAGGGATTAAGAATGAACAGGGTCCAACTGGTCTATCCATCTGAGTTAGAGCACTGAAGTTTTAACTGCATACTTGGCTTCTTGAGGTCCCACAAACTGGCTGTTACAGAAGTGTTCGTAACGTGGAGTGTCCTGATGTGCCTCTCATGGCTTGAGAAGCTCTGGCTGTCAGTGAGAAGTTCTGCTTGCATTTTTATTTGCCTGTTTTCCTTGTGCAGGGGTTGTAATTAAAAAAAAAAAAAGAGTAAAAAAAAAATAGTATGTGCGTGTTTTTCCATACAGTTCTATGGCAAACACCAAAGCTGTTTTTTTCCTGGGCAGAAAGGTGGACTGGTTCAGGTACTACAATAGGAGTTTGTGCTGATTCTATTTGACCTTAAAGTAATTATTCTGAAACTAGTAGTGATAATTGCTTTGGGGTGGGGTTTAGTTTTCTTTTGGTTGTTTTGTTTTGTTGGGGTTTTTTGTTTGTTTGGTGGGGGTTTTTTTAGGTTTTGCAGGCTTTTTTTATGGGTTTTTTAATTTTATTTTGTTTGGAACTTTTTTTTTCAATTGGTTTGGTTTTTGAGACTGAAAGCTGGCAAAACAGAAGTTTGCCAAATTGCTAGTCATAGGGCTTGTTTCATGCAGGGCAGAACAAACTTTATTGCTGCCTTTGAGAACTTTTGGTCTTAGAAGTGCTGCTGAGTGGATAGTTCTGAAGAGAACAGTTTGACCTTTGTGCCAGAGCCTTGTCTCACCAATATCTCCGAAAGGTCTGCTGGGATGTGGATTTACCTTCTGTGTATCACCATTGCAGCCTGGGACAGTAAAATCACATAATCATGCCATTTTTCTTCTAACAGACTGTGGGGAGATCTAGAGGCTGCTTTAGTCTCCCATTCACGTTTCACTTCTAGCTGGAGGATCTTAACTGTTGGGGTCTTCCAGGGGGAATTTTGTCAAGGGCCTGCTGCCTTGCCAGGTGCAGGATGGGGAACTCCAGGCACAATGGGAAGAGCATCTTTCAGCCCCCTTGTTGTGCCTGGGGAGCAAAGAAGACCTCGTAACTCTGCCAGCCACTGTCTTTCAACTTTAAGGCTTCTTCTGCCAGTCAAAGTTTTGGGCTTCGTGAAGCAACTCTGAGCAATGGAGAATCTGCCTTCCATCATGTTAATAATTTACTCTGAGGTTGAATGGCTCTGCCTTTTTACATTGTCAAGGAAATTTGTGTTTCGTTCATGAGCTCTGGGTTTCCCCGTGCACATCCCTGCCAACAGCTCTCCATCTGATACATTCGGGGCTTGTGTGTGCCCAAAGTTGAACAGAGAGGGATCTCCTGGCTGAGATGGGAGCAGCCAACATAAAACTGAGATTAATTTGACATGTAGGCATCTGAATTTTCCCCTTTCCCTCCCCAGACTGTAGCAAATCCCTTCATGTGTCCCCAGTGATCTTATGTGAACTTAGAAGAACTGGGATGAGGTTTGCTGAAGGGAAGAAGCACATGGACCTGACTCTGTGGGAGCTGTGTGCTTACTTGAAGGGTTTTCAGGATCCTTAAGGTTAGTCTGGACCTGGAAAAGAGTATGTTGTGAGATGAACTGCAGCATTCGTCAGGATGGCCACCATCATCATCGCTTCATTTGTGTGATTCCTAATTGCAGTGTGGTCCCACTTCATAGCAACACTTTCTTGGTGCCTCTGCAGCTCCAGTGATGACCATGGACATAAAGCCAGTTTCACAGTTCTCTGGTATTAGGAATTGTGGAGCTGTTGTTCGCTGGTTGTGCACCCGGAGTGTGGGAGGAAAGCGGAACACTCTGGTGGCTGCAGGGGGCTGAGGAAGTGTGTGAAAACAAGGGCTCATGGGGATGAGCTTCATCCATAAAATGTATGGGGCAAGTTGCACTTATACTAAGTCAGCACTATGACAGTTTTAGTCCAGTTTAAACATCTTTGCAAACTAGATCTACAGTGCAGTCTGACTCACAGTCCTGGTCAAAAGCAATGACTAAGCCCAGCCTTGCTCCGTCACAGGAGAGCAGTTAATAACACAGGAATTAGCCTCTCTTCCCTTGCTGAACTCTCATTATTTATTGTTTCAATAGAAACAGGAATTCAACAAATAGTCTTCCTGACCTTAAGTGATTGTAGTATTCTGATTATAAATAAACTGAAAGTCTGAATTCTTGATTATTTTTTAATTTAAAGCATGGGAATGATATCTTCTGGTGTCATGAACCAAAAGGGATTTTCATCTATAGGATCATACACTGACTTGGGGTGGAGGTATTTTCCTGATACAGCTTTGGAATAGCTCTGGGGCTTTGGATGAGCTCCCTTCCTTCTGTGTGCCCTCCCCTGACTATAGGTAGCTCTGGATTGAAGCAGGGTTGAGAATGCTCTGGGAAGTGCCTTTGGGTCTTCGGAGCTGGAAGATGCAGCAGGAACTCTGTAGCAGCTGGGAGGGCTTCCAGCACCCTCCCCTGAGGGATGTGTTCCACACTGTCTTTCCCGTCTCCATGGGACCTTTTGGGATTATTTATACTCCCAGAGGAATATGAAGGGGTTACAAATTCTCAGTGGAGCCTGCTGAGCTGTGCCCTGCTATGAAGCTGTGCTTTCCTGCCTTCCAGCTACAAAAAATGAGCAGCCGATGGGAATTTGTGGTGGAATCTGCCATGGCCACGTGAGCAACCAGGTGTTGGATGTGCAAAGCCCTGATCCCAGGGAAAGGCACGCCGGGGAGGAGCAGCTGGGGTGTGACTTGGCTCGCTCGCCTGTGACCCGAAGGCTTGATGATCCCAGGCAGAGAGGAGCTTGTGGCTTCTTTGGGAGCATTTCTACGTGATTACTGTCAGAGATGTAGATCTGTGCCTCCTGTTCCAGTCTGCAGCTCTGCTACTCAACCCTGAGGAAAAAACATTCCGTCTGTTAGCAGCATGTTTCAGTTATTAACCTGTTCTTATCTCAACCCACAAAGTTTTTTTCCCTTTCCTGATTCTCTTCCCCATCCCACAGGGGAAAGGGTGAGCAGCTGCATGGTACTTAGTTGTCAGCTGGGGTTAAAACACAACAGCCTGTCTTGTCTTTTCCAGTGATAAAGCAAAGATTTAGGCAAAGAACCCAAATCTTGTGTTAACATGCTTCCTTTGCTCCTGCTTTCCCAGGGCAGCCACTGACCATAACATTGACAACACCACAGCAATCCTCAGGGAGTGGCTGAAGAATGTCCAGCACCTCTACCATGATGTGGAGTGGAGACCAATGGAGGAACCTCAGTGAGTGCCACAGCAAGGGGCTGACCTGCTTTTCTGTTTTCAAACCAGCAGTTGTACTAAATGTCCAGGCATTAAAATGTGGGTTATTTCTTTTGTGGGGTCTGTCCCATTAAAATTTTGTTCTTATGGAAAGAGGTAAGGTAAGGTCTCTGTGAAGAGGTCTTTGCCTTTAGTAAAGCAGCTCATGCAGATCTTTGAAGAAAACATTTTCCATTCAGTTTTTTAATGTCTGCAGCTGCTCTCTCTGCGTGGTAAACAAACCACATCAAGAGTTACAGGGAATTAAAACTATCATGCTTTGTTTACAAGGAAGCAGAGAAATTGTTGCCCATTCCCTTAACGTCTGTGAAAGCTCTGAGAACTAGATGTAATTCTGTATATTATGCCTTTGCATGACCTGCAGGACCATTTCTTTGAAATATGTGCAGGGGTTTTATTGCTTTAATTTTTATTTATTTCTAAGATTTGCTGTTCCTGGTTTTGTTCTGTTTTCGGTTTCTTCCATCCAGGAAAATTACATCAGTTTTCCCTGCCTTTAGGCTTGCTATTTTTTTTTAAGGTCCTCAGTGCAGTGGTGGCGTATTTGTGGTACAAATCCATGGGGAATGCTGGTTTTATTGGTATTTTTAATCCTTTCATTGGAATTGAGTTTTCTTCATCCTGTCAAACTTTTTAGCTTATTTTTTCTTTAAACTTCTTTAACTTCTACAAAAAGCTGTCGAAACTCATAGCTCCTTCTCTGGCTTATGCAGGCACTGCTTCAAAGTCCTGGATTTGTATTGCACAAAGGGATCTATCCCTAAGTTTCCTCATATCTTTGCTACAAAACCTTTGCTTTTGGACCTGATACTGAAAACAGTAACTTTTGTGATGTGATGGGGTTCGTGTAGTCATGTGTTGGGTGTTCGGAGATTTAAGAGCTGTTCCTGGGATGTGTTAACAGTTCCTAATAATGCCCAGACCCCAATGGAATCTGAATTGCCTTCATCTTCACACCTTAGCTTTGTTGATTCTGCCGAGCTGAAGGGAGCTGGATTTACAGCCTAGCAGAGAGCAGAGGAGTTTGTACCAGAGGGTCAGACAGGGTAAATCACCTGCAGTTCGTTTTGGAGGGGTACCCTCTGCCAAAGGAGTTCATGGCTTGGGTGCTGCTGCACTGCTGGATTGTCAGGAAACCCTGTGGCACTGCTTGTTCCCTGGTGCCCTCTGTGCTCCTGCCAGCACAGAACTTAGAATCAGTTTCCCTCAAAACCTCTCCTGGATTGCGTGAGATGAAGCTTAATGCTGTTTTTCTGTCAGAATGAAGGCAGCAAGGGAACTCTCTCTCTCTTTTTTTTTTTTTTTTTTCTAATAAGGCCCAGACATGCTTTGCTGTCGAGTTTTTCTTTTTCTAGGTCTTACCCAGAAGAAATTGGTCCAAAACATTGGCCAAGCTCCCGATTCACTCATGTGATGAAGCTGCGACAGGCTGCCCTGCGTGCTGCACGGGAGAAGTGGTCAGACTACATCCTGGTGAATACACAGTTTGATTTCTTAACTGCCCTCAGGGAAAAGCTTTTCAGGTGGTCACTTGGATACTGGGGACTGTCAAAAAGTTTTCTCTCAATCTAAAGACAAATTGAGATGTTGTGGGTCATTTTTTGGTCTGGTGAGCCAGAGACTTTGCAGCTGGGGAGTTGAGTCCTGGGATAAGTTCAGGGCTTTCTCCACGGGTATCAGGGTTGAACATAATCCTGGTGGTGCCAGGTACCTGTAAGGGTCCCCCAGAGTGAAACCCACCTCGATGAAATGTAAGGGAATAGTTTTGCACATGTGGGAAGATGCCGCCCTTGGTCACTGCAGTAGCAGTTAATGAGGCTGTTTCCACAGCCCCTGAGCAAAGTGAGGGTGTGAAGCCAGTTTGAGTTGTTCTTGGTTCTTTTCACAGAATAAATTTGTCCTGAATTTTTAGAAATGTTGTTTCAGCTCCCTTATCCCTGTGCTGCTGTAACATTGTATGAAGTCAGGGAAGCTTCACATCTTTGCCCATCCCACTGCTGCATCATAGGGGCAGCTGCCCCTGGTCTTGCTGGTAACAACAGAGTGTGCCCTACGAAGCAGAACCCACCAACTCACTGTTTCTGGGGTTTTCTTTGGCAGCCATTGGCTCACAGAATCTAAGATCGTTGAATCCAGTGATTAACCCAGCACTGCCAAGGCCACATCCACACGGCATTTAAATCCTTCCAGGGATGGAGACTCCACCACTGTTCCTGGGAAGCCTGTTCTAATGCTGGACAGCCCTTTCAGTGAAGAAATTTTCCCCAGTAACCAACCTGCCCCTGCCCTGGACCAGCGTGAGGCCGTTCCCTCCCCTCCTGTCCCTGTTCCCTGGGAGCAGAGCCCGACCCATCCCGGCTCCCCCCTCCTGTCAGGGAGTTGCAGAGCCAGAAGGTCCCCCCTGAGCCTCCTTTTCTCCAGGCTGAGCCCCCCCAGCTCCCTCAGCCCCTCCTGCTGCTCCAGCCCCTTCCCCAGCTCTGTTCCCTTCCCTGGATATGCTCCAATACCTCGATGTCTTTCTAGTCATGAGGACCCCACAACTGACCCCAGGATCTGAAGTACTTCACCAGTGCCCAGTACAAGGGCACAGTCACTGCCCTGGGCCACACTATTGCTGAGCATGTACCTCTGACTGCTTTGTTCCCAGCAAAGTGTCGGGGAAGCACATAATTTCATCCGTGAACAAATTTCTTTTTCTCTTCCTTCTCTAGTTTATTGATGCAGATAATTTACTGACCAACCCACAAACCCTGAACCTGTTGATAGCAGAAAACAAGACATTGGTGGCACCGATGCTCGAATCTCGCTCCCTCTACTCCAACTTCTGGTGTGGCATCACCCCCCAGGCAAGTGACCTCATGAAGGGTGTTAGGTGACTGTATGAGCTGTGTTCTCAAAGGCTTCCTACCCTGTGTCTGTGGAGCAGTGGACATTTTCTTCTGTTTTGTGGGTTTTTCCCATCTGCTTCTGTAGTGTCCTTCTGAACAGAAGCTGCTGTAGCTCTGAGGTCTGCAGGGGTGGTGTTAACAGGTGATGCAATCCCACTAACTTTACAAAAAATACTGATCTGCAGACCAGAATTTTTTTTAAGGTAGTTCCATATGTTTCTGTAATGGCCTTAAAACTCTTGTTGCATAATTTTAGGCTAGTTTTCCTGTATAGTGTTGCTAATCCAAGAGGAATTTGCTTTTCTTTCCACAGCTCTCCATTGTGTATAAATTGTTTTTCACACATATATAATGGGAAACACCCGTTACCTTGTAGGCAATGTGTGTGCTGAGGTGTGTGTATAATTGGTAGTGGTGCTGAGCCTAAAAATCAGAGTTTCATGTTACCTTTTCAAACCACAGAAAGTATCAGAGACAAAAATATGTTAGAAAATAGCATTATTTTTAGAGCCAGAATGAGGGTGAGCTGTCAGTTTACAAGCTGACCCTACACCACTGTGGTGTGTAGCTGGTAGGTAAGTCCCCACCTAGTCACTTGCTGGCTCCTGCCCAGTGGGATGAGGGAGCAAATTGGAAGGACAAAAGCAGGAGAAAAACCCAAATGAATCCAAAAGCAACCCTCATGAGTATAGATAAAGATAATTTAAGAAATTAAGAGGAAAACAACTGCAAACAAATGATACAAAACCAGCACTATCCAGGCTGCTTTAAAGAAAATCAACTGCACGCTATCAAACCCAGTGCAGTCACCTTGTCCATAAAAGGGTTTTGCTATGAGAATCAAATGTATAGAGGGCAGATCTATTGTCACAGTGCTTCTTTGCCTTTTTTCCCTTTGAAATGTTCTTGATATAGCTCTGGACAGGCTTTCCAAGACATTCAGGCTGAAATGGGGGCTATAGTTAATGCCTTTTCTCCCAGGTAAGCCTCAGTAATGAGATCAGCTTTTTGACCTGTTCTCCAGTCTGCTGCTGGCCTGTGTTTTGTCAGAATCCTAAGTTATGTGTCTTCTGGAATAGCAAGAGTGTGCGTTCTCTTGAAAAATTTCCATGTTTGCCCTGGAAAGCTTAAGGATTTCCTTCTTAATTCTCATTCCTGAGTCTTGTCTCCTTATTCATAAAGCTACTGCATAGACAAATGTGTTTAATCCTGAACTGCATATGTATCCCTGAGCTTCCTCGGGGCAAGCTCCACATTCCTGCCCTGCCATACAACCTTGCTTTATTCCAGAGACCTAATCTGATATTAATTGTTCTTATTGCTGGAATGAAGGAAAGAACAAACTCTATTTTACCATTTTTTTCTATTTGTCTGGAGCAAAACATTGTTATTCCTTCCCAGTGTTACCAGGGACACCAGTGGGGATCAGAAGCCAGATGAAAACATAATAACTGTACTGGGTCAGCGGAAAGGTCCATTTGATAGTGGCAGTTCCCTGCAGATGCCTAGGGGATAGTATAAGAATATGGAAAAAAAGTGTGTGATACTTCCCTAAATTACTTGTCTGTCCTCTGAAAATCCCTTCTGGTTTTTTTTTGAGGAATATACTTGTCTTTAAATATCTCAGGAATTTTTTTCTTCTCCAGAAGTCACTGTCTGAATCTACTTTTTGACACCTATACCATCTTACGTGACAAGGAGTTCCACAGTTCAGGCTAAGTAATTGAATAAAAATAGCAGAAAAAGCTCCTGAACTTTCCAAATGCTTGGGAGGTAAATATGGAGATAAGAAAAGGGGTGCAGGGAGGTGTGTTTCCTTGTTTCACTTTTGGGTTTAACATGGAGATATAAATTTCCTAGTGAAGGTATAGAGTGTCCTTAAAGTTTTTAAGGCTAAGTCCTGAGTAAGCCAGGTTTTTCATAGATGTGAATCAGCACTGCTCCACAGGCTGAAGTGGATATCTGCCCGTGTGCAGCCAGTAGGAAGTTCCCATCACTACCAGCATTAGCTGAGAAAAGGGGAGGGAAGAACCTTGCAGCAAATGCATCTTGTAGAATTTGGTGGGAAAAAAAAGCTGCTCAAGTGAACAGCAAAGTTCCTCTTTTATTTTTCATTTTCTCTTAGTTGCTGCTTCTTGTTTCTGTGCGCAGTCCCAGGGCTTCATGTGTTCAGCCTTGCTCTTCCAGGGGACTTGGGGAGGGAATAACAGCTGGAGCATGCCCTGAAACAGGGCCTTCCTTTGGCACTGAGCCACGGTAAGCCAAACCCAGCTCCAGAGAGCCAGACGTTCAGCTGTCACAGAGCAAACCTTAGGAGAGAGCACGGCAGCAGCGTGGATGAATGGGAGTTACATGGGGGACAATCAGGCGAGCCAGGGGTATTGCCACGTGCCTTTGTAGGTCATTTAAACAGCTCCAGGGAGTGTGAGGGCCCGGAGCATGGGCTGGGAATGTGGGGACCCGGAGCATGGACCGGGAATGTGGGGACCGGGAGCATGGGCTGGGACTGTGGGGACCTGGAGCATGGGCCGGGACTGTGGGGACCCAGAGCATGGACCGGGAATGTGGGGACCCAGAGCATGGACTGGGAATGTGGGGACCCGGAGCATGGGCCGGGAATGTGGGGACCCAGAACATGGGCCGGGAATGTGGGGACCCAGAGCATGGACCGGGACTGTGGGGACCCGGAGCATGGGCCAGGACT
>JAWWEU010000005.1:24267356-24280831 GCA_035583155.1 Acropternis orthonyx | reverse complement strand
GTGGGGACCTGGAGCATGGGCTGGGAATGTGGGGACCCGGAGCATGGACCGGGAATGTGGGGACGTGGAGCATGGGCTGGGACTGTGGGGACCTGGAGCATGGACCGGGAATGTGGGGACGTGGAGCATGGACGGGGAATGTGGGGACCCGGAGCATGGGCTGGGAATGTGGGGACCCGGAGCATGGGCTGGGACTGTGGGGACCCGGAGCATGGGCCGGGAATGTGGGGACCCAGAGCTTGGGCCGGGAATGTGGGGACCCGAAGTGCAGTCCTGGAGCCAGGAGCAGGCAGACAGGCTTGGTGTGGCCCCTGGCACAGGCAGGGCAAGCAAGAAGGGCATGGCCGCCCTCCCGGCTCCTGTGGCTGGGTTGGGTGATAGGTGTGCCTGGTTGGTTTTTTTTTCATCTTTCCGCCCTCAACTTGACTAGATCCACAGTGGTTCACAAACCCTCTGAAGCCACTGGTGCTGCTGCCAGCAGAGTGTGCCCACCCAGACAGAGCCCCCCTGCAGGATGCAGCCGTCCCAGGCAGTGGCTGCAGGGAGAGTCTGAGCCTAGCGTTGGTACCCCGGGAGAGTGCAAAAGGCACCTGTGTGCAGAGTGAACAGGGGAATGAGCTGCACTGTCTGGGGACAGAGCTTTAAGGAAGAGGTGGAAAGGCCAAGGAGTATTAAGGAGAGTGAAAAGGAAATAGTCTGGTGGAGTGACACCCTCCCAGCCTTGAGAGAAGCTTGGCAGGAGTCAGAGAAAGCCCTTCCCCTCTTGCCATCAGGTGGAAGGAGGAGACCAAGTACATAGGGGGGAACAGAAAGGGGTCCCTGCTCAGGGAGGGGAAAAGAATCCTCTCCTGACCCCCATCACCTCCCCAGGGGCCCTGACAGACCCAGGTACGAGCCCTGGATTGAGAGGGTCAGGCAGGTGGCACTTGAGGAGAAGATCTGTCTGCAGGGTCTCCCAGTTGCACTCCATCTGGCAGACAGACTGCAACCTCCAGTGTAAAGAAGAAAAGAAGGGTGGTTTTGGTAGGTGAGTCCCTTCTGAAGGGAACTGAGGGCCCTGTGTGACCCATCCCACAGGAAAGCCTGCTGCCTCCCTGGGGGGCCCAGGTGACTCTCTGAGCTAATTCGGCCCCTGTGATTATTACCCACTGCTGGTTGTCCAGGCTGGCAGTGATGAGCATGGTGAGAGGGGCACCAAGGTAATTAAAAAGGACTTCTGAGTAGGTTGGTTGATGGGACAGAAGAACAGGTGGTGTTTTGTCAGTTCTTGCAGTAGCGGGGATGAATGAGGGAAGGAGCAGGAAAACCTGTTTTATCAATACGTGGCTTAAAAGGATTGGTGCCACCAGTGGAATTTTGGTTTTTTTTGTTTATGGGTCAACTTTTATGGTACTAGGCCTGCTAGAGTCAGATGGGTTTCATCTGCCTAGCAAGGATAAAAGAACTCTGGCCTATAAGTTGGCAGAGCTGATCAAGAGGGCTTTCGACTAGGTTTGAAGGGGGAAGGGGATGAAACCAGGCTCTCCAAAAATGAGCCTAAAGGTGGTAAGCCAGAGTTAGGGGTGAAATCAGCAGCCCAGCTGAAGTGCATGTACACCAATGCAAGCAATATGGGTGACAAACAAGAGGAGCTGGCAGCCATCAATGCAGCAGGAAAGTTCTAATGGAGTCATCATCATGGGAATGTGGTGGATGACTTGCATGACTGGAGTGCTGCCATGGATGGCTATGGGCTCTTCAGAAGTCACAGGAGAGGTGGGAGAAGTGGAGGACTGGCTCTGTCTGTTGGGGACTCTCTTGACTCTGTAGAGCTTAAGGTCAGTGACAATCAGGGGGAGGCCAACCTATAGGCTAGAGTTCTTTTGCCCTTGCTAGGCAGATCCCTCCTGGGGTGATGAGGAAGCTGGAGGAAGAGCTTGCCATGCCACTCTCCATAATTTACCATCAGTCCTGGCTCACCGGGGAGGTCCCTGATGACTGGAAGTTGGCCAGTGGGACACCTGTCAGGCTTGAGGGAATGCCCTTTGCCCCACCCACACTCCCGGGGCTGGCTTGTAGCCCCTTGATGTAGCAGAGACACACAGACAGCTGAAGGGTGAGCAGGAACAGAGCGATTTAATCAAACAACCCGGGCTTATAAACCCCTGGGGAGGGCCCAGGGAGCGGGGCTGTGATTGGGTAAGGGTTTTTGGGTGGAGGGGAGTGGTCAGGGGACCCGGGGAAGGCAATGGGAGAGGGGGAGGATCCAGACCCGATGGGAACCCAGGGATGGGGGGAGGAATGGGGAGGGATAGGTGAGGTGACCAATAGGGCAAGGAGAGGGGCAGAGCTGGTTATAGGGGCAGGGCAGCCCTGCAGTGTCCCAGCAAACCATGTGGTCACTGCCCCGGGGGCGGGATCACAGAACCCAAGGGAGGGATTTTGCTGCAGTGAAACATGAGAGGCAAACAGCTTCTCTGCTTCTTTTGGTCCTTGATAGGATTTCTGCAGTGGTGATTCCAGTTCTAGAGAAGGTTTTTCCATCCTTCATAGCGTAGTCCATTTCCCACAGACACCCATCTGTAAGAAGGGCTGGAAGGAAGACCTGTGAAACTCCAAGCCCATCAGCCTGACCTCTGTGCCCGGCAAGGTTATGGAGCAGATCATCCTGAGTGCAATGACACAGCACCTACAGGACAGGCAGGGGATCAGACCCAGCCAGCATGGGTTTAGGAGGGGCAGGCCCTGCCTGACCAACCTGATCTTTTATGACCAGGTGACTCACCTGGTGGATGAGGGGAAAGCTGTGGATGTGTCTGCCTGGCCTTCAGCAAAGCCTTTGACAGCATCTCCTGTGGCACTCTCCTGGCAAAGCTGCAGCTCAGCTTGGGCAAGGCACTCTCCACTGGGCTCAGAGCTGGCTGATGGCTGGGCCCAGAGAGTGCTGGGCAATGGGGCTGCATCCAGATGGCATCCAGGCACCAGTGGTGTCCCCAGGGATCAGTGGTGGGCCCAGCCCTGTTTAATGTCTTTACTGATGATGTGGGTGAGGGGATTGAGTCCACCATCAGCAAATTCACAGAGGAGCCCAAGCTGGGGGGAGTGTGGAGGTGCTGGAGGGCAAGAGGGCTCTGCAGAGGGAGCTAGACAGTCTGCAGAGATGGGCCCAACCCAAGGGTGTGAGGGGCAGCAAGGCCAAGTCGTGGGTCCTGCCGTTTGTCCACAAGAAGCCCCTGCAGCAGCACAGGCTGGGCACAGAGGGGCTGGAGAGGGGCCAGGCAGGAAGGGACCTGGGGACACTGATGGGCAGCAGCTGGACATGAGCAGCGTGTGCCCAGGGGGCCAAGAAGGCCAATGGCATCCTGGCCTGGCTGAGCAATAATGTGGCCAGCAGGAGCAGGGAAGGGATTGTGTCCCTGCACTGGGCACAGCTGAGGCCACACCTTGAGTGCTGTGTCCAGTTCTGACCCCTCAGTTTGGGGAGGATGTTGAGGGGCTGGAGCATGTCCAGGGAAGGTCTATGAGGCTGGTGCACAAGTGGTGCACAGGTGGTGCACAATCTGGAGCACAAGTGCTGTGAGGAGCAGCTGAGGGGGCTGGGCTTGTTGAGCCTGGAGAGGAGGAGGCTCAGGGGAGACCTTCTCACTCTCCACAACATCCTGAAAGGAGGTTGTAGCCAGATGGGGGTCGGTCTCTGGACCCAGACAACCCACTATTGGACAAGAAGGCACAGTCTTCAGCTGTGCCAGGGGAGGTTTAGGTTGTGCATCAGGAAGAATTTCTTCACAGAAGGGGTGATCAGACATTGGAATGGCCTGCCCAGAAAGGTGGTGGAGTCAGTGTCCCTGGAGGTGTTTAAGGAGAGACTGTGTGTGGCACTCAGTGCCGTGGTCTAGTTGACAAGGTGGTGGTGGGTCAAAGGTTGGACTTGATGCTCTCAGAGGTCTTTTCCAACCTAGCTGATTCTGTGATTCTTTCTCGAGTACACATTATTCATGAGCACTGAGCAGCCCCAATTTCCAGAGCAAATGACTGGAGGGAAGAAAGATTAGTTTCCATGATCTTTCACCTGTGGTCATTCTTGGATGTCTTTTAAAGGCTGGATGTGTTAACCCTTTCTTTGGGTAGTCAGGTCTCTAACCACACCCTCCTTTCCATGACAGTCAGGGTGGCTGTGTTTGGGATATCTAGTCCTCACAGTATGGTCAGAAGGTGTCTGAAGGGCAGAGGGGAGGATAAATACATAAACAGGCAAATGCACCACCCCGTGCTTCTGCACAGCCCAGGGTAGAGTGGTTCTGCCATTATTTGCTCAGTCGCTGCCTGGATGCTCATGGGAAATACAACGTAAGTGGAGCTTTAGCTTGTTTTAGTGACTCATCATTTCTCTAAAGCCCACAGTCTCCTCTGGATTCAACCATCCAGATGTCAAGTTGATGTTTTAGGATTTTCTTTCTGAAGGAATTCGGTATATTTATTTCCAAATCTGATGGCTTTAGCCATATGAGCTGCACACTGTGGGTGTTGCACCCACTGTGCTGGAAGGCTGGCAAAGTTCCTGGATACAGGGAATTTCCCACGGCCTGACTGAAGTGCCTCCCCCAGACAGGCTTAGGAGTGAGTCTTAAACCTGCTTGCCCCAGGATGGAGGAAGCAGGGATTCTTACACAACAGATGGAAACTGAGATGTTACTGTCACTGCAGTGACACAAACAATGTTTTTTAAAGTCACGGTCAGAATTAATTTGTAGGTTCTGTTCTGTGAGACATTGAATGGCCTTTGTGTCTGATAAATGTGGGGGATGTCATGGATGCTCAGGCTCAGCAGATACCAGGATCAGGATGGAAAGGCTGTGTTCAAAAAATAAGTTTTTGAAGAGTCAGGAGAAAATAGTCTGAGGTTTGAAGCTCCATTTTAGGGGAAATTTGCAGTGGAAAGTCTTGGGTCTCCAAGAACTGCTAAAAATGAGAGAGGTGGTCAATCTCTAATTTTTGGGATGGAGATGGTTTCTAAATACTTGACTGACCCCTTTCCAAATGGAAGATGCTGAAAAAGCTTAGAGTTGAGCCCTGGTCAACCTCTGCTGGGAAGAGGTCAGGGTGAGAACTTTTGCTAAGCAGCATCTCTGAAACAGGAGTCTCTCGTAACAAGCAGCTTCCTCTTTGTGATTTCAGGGCTATTACAGAAGGACCCTGGAGTATCCCCTTATTCGGGAGTGGAAGAGGATGGGCTGCTTTGCCGTCCCCATGATTCATTCCACGTTCCTCATTGACCTGAGGAAGGAGGCCTCCACCAAGCTGATGTTCTACCCCCCCCACCAGGATTACACATGGAGCTTTGATGATATCATGGTCTTTGCCTTCTCCAGTCGCCAAGCAGGTATGTCTGGAGCTTTTGCTGGGAAGGATTCACTTGTAGAGACATGCAGATCTCTACTGTGAGTTCACAGGCCAAAAGTCCTATGTTGACTTCAGTGGGGAGTTCAGACACTGTTCCCTTTCCTCTTAGGGATCTGGTCAGGGATAATCAGCAGCAAGTGACTGGAAAGGCAGTTTTGGATTGCAGGTAACTTCAAAGGATATGGGAGCTGTTCTTGGCATGGGGACAATATTTCAGGGACAAAACGTGTGACTTCCGCCCTTGGTTTGTGTCACAGCAGGGAAACACAGGTGAGAGTGGAAGGTGTTGTGAAGCCTGTAGGTAAGGTATGTAAAGTCACTGCTTCTGTAAGATCTGTGAGGAAAGGGATGAGGGCAAGAGACTCTTCTTAAATCACAGAATGGTTTGGGTTGGAAGGGGCCTTAAAGCTCATCTTGTTCCATCCTCCTGCCATGGACAGGGACACCTTCCACTAGACCGGGTTGCTCTAAGTGCTGTCCAGTCTGGCGTGGAACACTTTCAGGGAGAAGAAATCTTCTGCAGGCAAGAGCCAGCTAGAGCTGGTATGTGAGCAGTAAAGTCTCTGTACTTCATATTGTGTCAGGGAGAACCCTGTTCTGGGAGAACACTGAGGTTCCTGGGGCACACCAAAGACATCACTATGGCCAATACTGGGATCAGTCTACTGGACAGTGGGAGGGTTTCAGTTAGCTCTGAAATCAGGGGTCCTTTCAGCCAAGTCACAACCTCCATGTCTTCTTCCTCTGCCTGGAATGGCTCTTGGTGTTTGCAGAGAGCTCCAGGTGTCTCTCTTAACTGCCTGATGCTGCTGCTGTGTTTGCAGTGAGGATGCTTAGTACCATTTATTTTTGGAGAGTGGATCTTGTGAATGTTCTGCCTCCAGCAAAGTCCAGGCTGGCAGACCTGTGTGTGGCAGTGTCAGAGCTGAAAGGAACTCCCAGGAAGAAGAGTAATGTAATGGCCAATGGTGTTCTTTGCCTGCTGTGTTGAAAAGGGAAAAGCTTGGGGCATTATAAGGAAAAAGAGACTGATATAACCTCAACAACACCTGTGAATGCCATTTGTTCAGAGATCATGACTGTGTTGCTGACTTGCTTAGGTGAATTAACAGGGAAAAGTTGTTTATGGGTCCTCTGAGTGATGTGCAGTTGGTGCTACCTGTCCTCCGTAAAAGCGGAGGCATTAAGGTGAGCAGGAAGGGCTGCTCATGGGGGACAGACAGACAGAGAGAAAGCCAAGGGAAGAAGGATTGTTGGTGGTGCTGGCAGTTGTTCTGCAGAGGAGGCAGGCTGAGACTGCCTCCCCACTGTTCCCAGAGCAGCACAGCAGCCACCAGCTGTCTGTAGCTTCCCATTTAGTGGTGTTTCTGATTGGAAGGTCTTAACAGCACCAAAAAAGATGGTGTTTTCTTGGCAGACTGAGCAGGGCATTTTTAAAATCAGCTTTGAGAGGATGAGGAGAGTCAAATAAGACAAATTACGGAGGAGAAGCAGCAAGAGCTGAAATTGGAGCCCTTGGGAGGCAGAGGTGACATGTGAACTTGCAGAGCAACTTTGTGGTCCTGACTTTCAGAGTCAGGACATCGATACAGAACCACAGAATGAAGACTTCCAAGATAGTTGAGTCCAGCCATTCCCACAGCACTGCCAAAGTCCACCACTGAACCATGTCCTCAAATGCCATGTCTTGTCTCCAGATGAGAATTGACTTTAAGTCTGGATAGCAAAGCAGGCTGCTTCAAGTCTACCTGCCCTCTTCTTCCCTCTGACAGCTCCCCCAGAAATGCAGCATCCAACCAGTGTAGTAAGTACAGGGCATTAGCTCCAGGTGCTTCAGAAATATTCTAGGGATCCAAAACCATCAATTTTTCCTTCCATCCTAGAGCACTTTAGCTTTTTCCAGGACTGACCCATGGCATGAAAGGCTTTGCTTCAGCTGTCTGGGCCGTTGATCTGCTCAGATTGTTGGCTTGTGTCCTGGGCTGGGTTTTGTCACTGAGAATAAAAGGATGACATCAAAGTTCAGAAATAGGAAAAATGTGTGGGTTTTGAGGTAAACTTCTCTTTGGAGTAATTTCAGTTTTCTGAAGTCATAAATGATGTTGGCTTTTGTCAAGGATAAGTGCTGTGCTTAATGCCTCAGATCCAGCCATTGATTTCCAACAGGGAATTGACTTCTGGAAGCAGCTGTTCTGTAATGCTTCAAAGAGAAGGTCCCATTTCTGCTGAGAGGACGTGGCCCATGGTTCAAGTCCTGACTCTGAATAAAACTCAGTGTGGGTGTGTTATTGCCTGCACTGGGCTCTGTAGAGCCCCTTGCACATACAGGAGAGCATTTAGCCAGCCTGATCAGCCTTTCAGGGCTGAAGGGGCTCCAAGAGACCTGAAGAGGGACTTTGGCCAAGGGCTTGGAGTGACAGGATAAGGGGGAATGGCTTCCCACTGCCAGAGGGCAAGGTTAGATGGGATATTGGGAAGAAATTCCTTCCTGTGAGGCCCTGGCACAGGTTGGGCAGAGAAGCTGTGGCTGCCCCATCCCTGGGAGTGTCCAAGGCCAGGCTGGACGGCGCTTGGAGCAACCTGGGCTGATGGAAGGTGTCCCTGCCCGTGGCAAGGGATAGGACAAGATGAGCCTTAAGGTGCCTTCCAACCCAAACCACTCTGTGATCTCCTGAGCTGCCTTTCAGCCTGAGGCTCTGAAGCCCTTGAGCCAGCCAGCAGGAAGGTCTGGTCATAGATTTGGAGAAAATTTAGGGTTGCTTAATTATGGCTGTGTGTTTAGGGCATGGCTGTGAATCATGGGCACTGTCTATAAAACCTAATAATAATAATAATAATGCAGATACTGGTACTTTTTCTGTCCCTTGTAGCAATCATTCAGTTATATTATCAAAACAGGCCTGCAGAGAGAGTCTCCATCCCCAGTTTATGGGAGCTTTACCATTCTAAAGTAACATTTATCCCGGAAAGAACAGGAATACTGGCATGAATCTGTGCAGATTAAGTGTGTTTAAGCCAGTGGAAGATAAGAGCAGAGATCAGTGAGCCAGATAAGATTAGTTGATTAGATGGGTGCCAAATCCATTAATGTCAGTAGGTAGGATTTTTTTATTCTGCCATTTACCTAAATTGCAGCTGACAGCTAAATGTGTTTTGGCAAGTAGCACAGCCAGCAATTTACTTTCAGAACTTAAAATGCGAGAAACACCGAGGTCATTAGTGCCGACAGTTCTGCTCTGCTAAAAATACCAGGGATTAGGGAAACTAATAGATGAAAGCATCAGCACACCAGGTAGTGTCTGCGTTTCATTTATTTACTACAGGGAGGGGGGTGGTTGTCCTTGTTTCATAAAAAAAAAAAAATTAAAAAGAAAGGCATTTTTTTGGCCAGTTGTGAAGGTTTTAGCAGCTTTGATTGGGGTTAGAAAATAAAGGACCTTACCAAAACTCAGTGGAAAACAACAGAAATACTTTCCTTGGCTTCTCTCTGTGTGGCTTTTGAGTGTGTTGCCTGATGTGACATCAGGCCCACAGTACAGCCAGTGGTGAGCAAATCCTTGTCATCCCAGAGGGAACAGCCTTTTGCTGATGCTGGGATGCTCCGAGTGAACAGTTGGGTCTCTTCCCTGCAAAGGAATCTGCTTTAAGGGGAGGCTTTGCACCTTCTCTTTGTTTCCCACCTCCAAAAAGCAGTTGCAAAAGCTTTTGAATAGAAGGATATTATCACCTCTGTTTGAAAGCATCTGTTCTCCTGCTGAAGTATCTCTCCAGGATTTTCCTCTGATCTTCTGGGCACAGTAAAAACTAGTCTTGGAGAGGAAAGGACCATGTCTGGTTGCAGACTTGACACTCCCAAGATAGTTGTCGTACATGTTCCTCAAAGTCCTTTGCCAGCACAGGTGAAAATGTGTTGTCTTTATTTTCTAGCCAAAGCAAAAAGAAACAGTGATAAAGAACAGAATGGTTTGTGTTGGAAGGGACCTTAAAGCCCATCCAGTCCCACCCCCTGCCATGAGCAGGGACACCTTCCACTGTCCCACGCTGTCCAGCCTGGCCTTGGACACTCCCAGGGATCCAGGGGCAGCCACAGCCTCTCTGGGCAACCTGTGCCAGGGCCTGCCCACCCTCCCAGGGACGAAATTCTAAACAATATCCCATCTAGCCCTGCCCTCTGGCAGTGGGAAGCCATTCCCCCTTATCCTGTCAGTTCATATCCTTGAAGGGTGTGATGGGTTTGATAAACCCCAAAAAACTTAGATTAAAGCCTTAGTTCAGTTAGGCCCAAAGTGAAAATTCAGCAGGTCTCAGTTTTGGGTCATGGGGCTTTCTGTAGATCCAGAGGGAGGGTATCACCTGACTTAAGTAACCAACTAGACAGTTCATATCATATGATGTCAGGTTAAGTATAAATCCAGGGGGGAGTTGCTTCCAGGTCTCTTCTGCCTGTGGTGATGACAGGGAAGAGGACACTCTGTTGTTTCTTCTGGGAGTGATAGGCCTCGCTGCTCCTTGCCGAGAAATTCACAGCAGTTTTGGTCTTTGGGAAGTACATACTTTTGTTTTGTTTGGGGTTGCTCTTTCCCTCTCTTTGCTGGGTGTTCTTCCCGGGAAACATCTTTTGGGATGTGTTTTTCTGTGGGTCTAAGTAGTAGAATCCGTGTGCTGTTGGGAGAGCAGCTTGAGATAAAGTTATTTTTGGTTTTTCTTTTATATTTGTACATATATATGTTGTAAATTTGTGTAAATATATGTGTATATATATAAGTTTTTTCAGTTTTAAGGTTTTTTTTTTTCCTCACTCCTTTGTTGAGACTCTGTGCAGCTCTGAAAGGCCTTGGCATTCCCCAAGGTCAAACCAAAACAACGGGTTAGTTAGGGAGCAAGTAGTCTCAACAGAACATGGCACTGAAATGGTTTTGAATTGTTTGCTTAGGAAGCAGAACTTTTTGGGACTGAAGTCCTGGCACAAGTTTGGTTGTGGCTGTGTAGCCACAGAACACTGAAATCTGCCAGTAACAGACCTGATTCTGGTTGCTGCTTTTCTGTGATCCCCAGGAATACAGATGTTCGTCTGCAACCGTGAACACTATGGATTCCTTCCCATGCCTCTGAAACCGCACCAGTCATTGCAAGAAGAAGCTGAGAACTTTGTTCATACACTGATCGAGGCCATGAGTAAGTTGCTGTGCCCTTGCCATGATGCATACTCTCCATGTTTGCAGAGCTGTCCTGCCAGTGGCCCAGCTCTGGTTCCCTCGGGAGGCTGCATCCTGATCTGACTGTTTTCATGCTGTTTTGGTATGCAGTTTTCCATTTTCCACCACTTTTCTACCCAGGAATGTCATCACTTCATGGTCAGGTCAACCCCATCCACAAAATCCCTCAACTTCCCCTTATCAAATGCAAAAAAAATGTATCTTTCATGTGGAAAGGGTGCTGCAGGACTACGTTTTCTTCCTGATGTCTGTCTGGCACATGGCTGCTGGCTCTGGCTTTGCAACGTGGATGCTTCGTGCTGCACCCATCCTGCACTGACTCCTCATTGCAGCAGCCCGGGGTCCCTGAAGGAAACACGTGCAGATACGTTACGCTGATGCAGGATGTACCTGGAGGTGATGTTCGGCCTCTCTGCTCTCTTTCAGTCGATCGTCCTCCTGTAGAACCCTCTCAGTATATCTCTGTTCCTCCGAAGCACCCTGACAAGATGGGATTTGATGAAGTAAGGACCCTGCTTGCTGTGTATTGTCTTGTCTTCCCACTCATCACCTGGAGGGCCTGGGTTCTCCCTGTAGCTGAGCTTCCCTATACTTCCCTTAGAGTATATTATCTTTTGGCTTAATTACCTCTTTCTGATTACTCATCTTCTGGATAGAAACCTTTTGCGAGGAGAAAATAGCCATCCTTATGTGGCTAGAACTGCTGAGCTCAGGGAAGCAGAGGGAAAGGGGCTCAGGGAGTGGTCTGATGTTTGCTGTGGAGAAAGGATGCTGATCATGTCTGTGGGCACTTGGTATCTGCTACAAGATGCCCTGTTTGAAAGGGCAGATTTGGGTCCAGGGGCAGTGCTCAACAAACCTTTGGTCCTCCTCTCTTGATGGTATGGATGTGGGGCTTGGGACAGTCTGGTGCAGTGGAAGGTGTCCCTTCCCGTGGCAGAGGGTTGGAACTAGATGGTCTTCAAGGTCCCTCCCAACCCAAACCATTCTGTGATTCAGTTTTTTAATCCAGCCAAGGCGAGGTGGCAGAAGTGAGGTTGGAAAAGGTTATTTAATTTCCCAGTTCTTGTGCTGTTTCCTCTATATCTGACTCCACAGAGCAGCTTGGCCATCCTTCCATCTGTGACAGAAACTGGTCTTTTGGAAGAGCCCACCTGCTTTCCAGAGGCAGGAGGACAGGATTTCTCTCACTTCAGAGGGACACTGGAGGGGCCAGAGCAGCTGGGTGATCCAGGCTCACAATTGGGTTCTGACCCAGCCTGAGTACCCCCAGGAGAGGTGCATACATGCAGAGGGAGAAGAGTGGAGAGGGATCTGCCATGCTTTAATTTACTGGTGCCTGTGTGTGCAGCTGCCAGGGAAGCCTGCCCTGCAACCGAGGGAGTGGTCGGGATCAGGGAGCCTTTGTCTTCTTGGTGTGTTCTGCGCCATCTGTTTGTGTGACTCGTAAAGCTGAAACCAATCCAGCCATGTGTATTTGAGCATCTGTGTTTAGTGCACAGCTGGTCCAGTTTTTTCCCATGTTTTTCTTTGTGGCTGCACTTTATTTATCCGATTTATTATTTTTGCATTTGTCCTGAGCTGCAATTCGTTCCACTTCTTACTGGGATGAGGTTTTGCACCACAGGCTACAGTGCCACACTTGTCTTTCTGGGCCTGAAAAATATCCCTGAGCATCTCAGGTTTATCTGCAATGAGGACGTCAGTCCTCAGCCCTCCAGAGTCTCCTTGAGGCTTGGATGGAGCCCTGCCCAGACATCTGTGTTCCCAGCCTTGGCTCTCAGCAGCTTCTCAGTGCCTGAAGTATTACAAAAGTCCGCTCTTTACCGTGACCTTGTACTTGGATGGTAGCCCTGCTGATAATCCTCAGTCCGAGCAGTGGCAGCGTTGTAAGTCAGTATTCCTGTGGGACTGAGACTGCAGATGGCTTTGTTACTCTGTGTTTAATATAAACCTAAATATCCTGCATCTTTGGAAATTATAGATTTGACTGTAACTGGTTTCCCCTCACTTCTGTTCATCCTCAAAGATCAACTTTCCCTCATGATCCTCCATCAAAAGTAGTTGTTAGAAAGAGAATGAGCCTCTAAGCTTTCAACTCAAAACCAACTCCAACTTTTTCATAAATTCTAAACAACCTGGAATGAAAAAACACCTGATACTTTCACAAGACCTGCTTTTCCAGAGGGGTTGCTGGAGAAGAGTGGATCAAGAATTGTCTTCTCCCTCACTCCCCAGCCAGGAGGCTGATGTCTTTCTTTTCTACCCAGATTTTCATGATCAATCTGAAGCGTCGAAAAGACAGACGAGACCGGATGCTGCGGACTCTGTATGAGCAGGAGATTGCAGTCAAGATAGTGGAGGCTGTGGATGGAAAGTGAGTTTTGGCTGGGGTTGGTGATGTTTTCAGAGTGGGATGTGCTTAACTGCTTCACAGCATCTCCTTGGATGCCCTGACCTTCTTTTGGTGGGGCAGGGTGGTCTGAGGGGGGAGGTGAAAACCACTTTTTTTATCTACCAGACAGTCTGTTTGGGGCAGTTTTGCTCTGTTTCTCTCTTCTTTTGCAATTAGTCAGTCTCTGTGAGAGAACCAGGGCAGTGGGGTTCAGACTAAGGTGAAAATCATGTTAAAATCATACTGATTTCTGTGAATTGAGCAGTTATCTCCTGGGACGGTTGTCCATCCCAGTGCTACAGAGCTGTTTGCTACAGCATTAACCCTAACCCAGCCCTTCCCAAGCTTACTCTAAGGTTTGGAGCACAGTTCTGATGAGGAGCGGCTGAGGGAGCTGGGGGGACTCAGCCTGGAGAAAAGGAGGCTCAGGGGGGACCTTCTGGCTCTGCAACTCCCTGACAGGAGGGGGGAGCCCGGGGCGGGGG
>JAWWEU010000005.1:24197588-24267256 GCA_035583155.1 Acropternis orthonyx | reverse complement strand
GGTCGGGCTCTGCTCCCAGGGAACAGGGACAGGAGGGGAGGGAACGGCCTCAGGCTGGGCCAGGGCAGGGGCAGGCTGGATATTGGGGAAAATTTCTTCCCAAAAGTGGTTGTCAAGCCCTGGCACAGCTGCCCAGGGCAGTGGTGGAGTCACCATCCCTGGAAGTGTCCAAAAATTGTGTAGATGTGGCACTTGAGGACACAGTTTATGGTGGGCTTGGCAGTAGTAAGTTAACGGTTAGACTCGATGATCTTAGAGGACTTTTCCAACCTAAATGATTTTGTGAGTCTAAGCTATGTTAAGATCATTTTATAATGAAAAATCAGAGTCTGCAGAAATTTTGTGTTTGTGAGTTGCAAAAAGGCCTTGGAGAGACAGGAGCCCACATGCCATCTAGTGGTCTTGGAGACTTGGGATCCTGTGAAGGATGGGAAAATACTCTTATCCAAGGAAAATGAACTTAGGCTAAATAATCGAAGGAAAATAACTGAAACCAAGCACCTGACATGCAGATAGTCTTACAAGAAGTACTTGACGGAGTTAAGGAAAATTGATGGTCTCACAAGAAGCCTTTGGCAGAGTTAAGGATATGATTTGTGAGCTTGATTTAGAAATGTATTTTCCTCCATGTTTTTGAGCAAAACAAGTGCAGGAATTTCTCAAGGTGTGGCTTTTCCCTGAGCACGAGCAGCATTCTCTATGCTGCACCTGTGTCTGGCTTGAATTGACTTGTGTCTTTGAAATGGTGATAATACTCCCTCTTTCCCAGAGCACTGAACACGAGTCAGCTCAAAGCCCTCAGCATCGAAATGCTCCCAGGATACCGGGACCCGTATTCCTCCAGGCCACTGACCAGAGGAGAGATTGGCTGCTTCCTTAGCCACTATTATATCTGGAAGGAGGTATGGAGTTCGGATGCCTTCACATTCCTGCAGGAAGGTGCTGTGTCCTAGTGCGCAGCCAGTCTTGGGGCAGAGCATGAAATCCACTATAGGTTTTTGGAAGTGTAGGGTGGAACTGTTTTCCTTGGGTTACAGGGGTTTTATGGAACACAGTGTTCAGCTTTCACATCGCCCCTTTCCCCTTCTGCTACCTAGAGGGGCTACAAGAGAGCTGGAGAGGGACTTTGGACAAGGGCCTGTAGTGACAGGATAAGGGGGAATGGCTTCCCACTGCCAGAGGGCAGGGCTAGATGGGATATTGGGAAGAAAATCTTCCCTGTGAGGGTGGGCAGGCCCTGGCACAGGTTGGGCAGAGAAGCTGTGGCTGCCCCATCCCTGGGAGTGTCCAAGGCCAGGCTGGACGGGGCTTGGAGCAGCCTGGGCTGGTGGAAGGTGTCCATACCCCAGGTCAGGGTGACCCCATCGACTTCAGGTTGCCCATGTGGGTCACTGTGCTCACTTGTGAACCCTCTCGTTTCAGGTGGTGAACAGAGAACTAGAGAAGACACTGGTCATTGAGGATGATGTGCGCTTTGAACACCAGTTTAAGAGGAAGCTCATGAAGTTGATGGATGACATTGAACAAGCCCAGCTAGACTGGGAGCTTATGTAAGTTACTGTTCCTTGGACATCTGGGAGCTCTTGGGCATGTGGGGAGGTCGGCAGCACTGCTGGGGCATGACAGAGGGCAGGTGTGCAGGTTGATGCTGGAGTGCAGGGGACAGTGGCAGAGACTTCAGTGGCTCTTCGATCGGGGCAGATCTGCCTTCTGGGGCAGGCTGGTGCTGAGATGCCCCGTGGGCACCATCGCTGCGCTTTGTGGGCAGCATTGGCTGAGCTCAGTAGTGTAGGAGATGCTGCTGTGACAGAGGAACTGACACAGCTCAATCCTGATCCTTGGACAGTGTCATCTGAGCTTCCTTAGGGAGCCTTTCACACCTGTACCACCCACTAGATTACGACCTGGATGTCTGGGAGTGGTGTAGGATAGAAATCTGTGAGCCGGGTCAGAGATTGCTTCTTCGATTGACCCTTTGCCCTGCCCTGACTGACACGAACAGTCTTGTGGTCCTGATTGCTCTGAATTCACTCTGAATTCACTCCTTGATCTTTTCACCCTTTAAGCTACATTGGCCGGAAAAGGATGCAGGTGCAGGAGCCTGAGAAAGCCGTTCCCAATGTCAGGAACCTGGTGGAAGCTGATTACTCATACTGGACCCTGGGCTATGCAATCTCTTTCCATGGGGCTCAGAAACTTATCGGAGCTGAGCCCTTCAGCAAGATGCTGCCCGTGGATGAATTCCTGCCAGTCATGTACAACAAGCACCCTGTGTAAGTCAGACACCTTCATGGCTCAGGGGGACATGAGGTGGGTCTTGCTGACTGATCTTAAGCTGGATCATGCTGGTGGCCCGCTTGTTGAGGACTCCTTGTGTTTGTTGGTTGTGCCCTCCCAACAAAGATCATAGAAGGTGATAGATGGAGTGTTGTCCCTGCCTGGGGCAGGGGTTGTGGGCTGGTTCTGAGGCACTTGGCTGCCTCTGGGAACAGGCTTTGGTTGTACAGGTGTGTGTGGTTGTAAGGCACGTGGTTCTGGCTGTAGAGAGCCAGGCTGTACCCCAGCACCCACCCCCACTCCCTGGGACCTCCCTGCTCTGTTGATTGGCCTGTCTGCCAAGCCAAGTGCTGGTAAAGATTCTTCATTCTGTTTCTGATGGTGTTTCTCTCCTCTGCAGCACCAAGTACATGGAATACTATGAGCCCAGAGACTTGAAAGCCTTTTCAGCAGAACCCTTGCTTGTTTACCCCACCCACTACACAGGGCAGCCGGGCTACCTCAGCGACACGGAGACCTCCACCATCTGGGACAATGAGACTGTGTCAACGGACTGGGACAGAAGGCACTCCTGGAAAGCCCGGCAGCAGGGCCAGATCCACAGTGACGCCCAGAACAAGGATGCCCTGCCTTCCCAGTCGTCTCTCAACGCGCCGTCATCCAGGGATGAGCTATGACTGCCTGCTTCCCTGGGCTCTGTGACAGCTGAACCTGCCTCACACTTTAGATTTTCGCTCTTGCAACTTCCTTCCCACTGCTTCCAATGGCTGAGTGCAGTGGGTGGACTGGAGGCCTGCCCAGACCACTGAGGACAGGGTGGGAGATGAAGAAGGAGAAAGAATAAGTGTTCCAGACTGGCAGAGAGCTGAACAAAAACCCTGGAAAGCTTTTGTTTAAAAAAAAAAAAAAAATCAGCCTGTCTTTCTACAGTTCCTCGGGTAGAACACTGTATTTATAAAGATTAATATATAGAGGTGTACAAGTGTTAATGCCTTTTGGGATGGCTGTACCTGGGCTGTGGCCTCACTGTTACTCCTTGTAGGTCTGTAGGCTTTTACCACCCTCTTTGCTGAGTGTTTGGGGGATTTTGGTTTGTTTTCCAAAGGGATCCCTGTCAGAATCAAGGTGTTTCCCAAAAATGTTCAGTGCAGGGGAGCAGTGCTCCTCTGTCATCCTCCACATCACAATCAGCTTATTTCTAGTCTTGCTACATCCCATCTAGACAAGCCTTCCAGTCCAGAAGGGATGTCTTGACATGTCTAAAATCATGGGAGGTGGTCGGTTTTGTCTCCCTGAAGGGAACACAGTGGGAGTTAATTGGTGGCATGTCCTGCTTCACCTCCTGCCTCAATTTATTCCTTCAGGAAAACAAAGCCCTACAACCTATTAGGCCATAAAAGCAAGTGTCAGAGTTTTGGGAACTTAAAATTTAAAAAAGTCCGTTGCAAACTCTCCTTATTAAACTGAAACAACCTACAGTGATGTTACTGTTCTCAACAGCCTGATAGAATTATGTATTACAGGACAGAAAGGCAACTTGCCTGGATGCTTTTTCATGTGAGGAGCAAACTTGTAAGTTTTTTGGATGAGTTCTGATGTACTTGCTGTTGGCTTACATGCCAGCAGAGTATGGTGTTTATTTTTTTAAAAAATCCTTTCTCAGAGGCCAGGTGATCGTGGACTACATTGCTTAGGGCAGCTGGCACAGCAGCTGGGTGGTGGGAGGATTCCCTCTCGGGACTCACCTGCTGGCAGATCTTTGCATTGAATGTGTGTGGCTGGGGTTTTGGTTTTAATTTTGGTTTGTTTTTAATAATTACTGATCAATGTTGTGCTTTCTGCTAAAGAAGACATGTTATTACCTGTCAGCCGGTCTGATAATACATAGAACCTGGTGCAAGATGAGCAGCTGTGTGTATTCTTCGTAGGGTGGGAGAATCATGGCAGGGTTGGGGTGGGAAGGGACCTTTAAAGGCCACAGGCAGGGACACTTTCCACTCGACCAGGTTGGTCAGAGCCGACCTGGCCTTGAATATTAAGGTTAATGGAAGGCCAGCTGAAGGGATTCTCAGGTGTGTCACTCTCCCATAATGTGCCTGTTCTGCAGCTCCCACCTGGAAGCTGTTCCTTCTGCTGTCCCGATGGGAGCAGGTGCCCACGTGACTGGTGAGTATGGAGGTGCACTGCAGGCCCTGCTCACAGCCTGGGCCATTCCTTCCTGAAAATCCCCCTCGCTTCCTCTGCAGGTCTCACTTTATGAGCCCAAGTCTGGCTGGTTGAAGGACAGCGGAAATTGCAGAGGTGTTGTGTTGGTAGGACACTTGGTGGGGCCTGCAACAACAGGACTTTCATGACCAGGTGAGCATCCAGCTTGTTGGCAGGTGTCGCTGTGGATCCAAGATCCACGTCTCTTCCACCCTCCTCTGCTTTTTCTTCTGTAACAGATCTCCTCTCTGTCTGTGAGAGTGGCTTCTCCTTCCTTCCCCCTTGCCATGGGATTTCCCTGTGTGCTGCCACATCATTTCCCTGTGTCAGTGTAAGGTGCTCCCCACTAGGAAACAGAGCATGGATTTAACAAAAATACAAGCAATATCAGCCCTCCCTCCCACTCCCCCTCCCCTTTTTTTATTTTAACTTCCTTCAAATAAACTACAGTAGCAGTTTTTGAAAAACAACTTTACAACAGAGCTGGGATTTTTAGCTTGTGGTTTGTTTTTTTTTTTTTTTTAGTTGACTCAAGAAAGTGAGTTGTTCAGGGGGCTTGATGGGGCTTTCAGGGAGGGGAACAAATTAGGAATATGTGAAACTGTCTGTTTCAGAGCAGACAACGCCTCAAGCTTGTTGATCATTCCTTTACCTTGTGTGTTTATATATACAAACATTTTTTATTTCTTGACACATGCAAGACCTGAGGGATGGCAATGGTTTCACCCTTGTGACAAGTGATAAGTGCTGTTCCCTCTGTTTTCAGTTCCTTGGCAGGTGCTGACCAGGTTTTGCCCTACTCAGAACTAACAGTGTTTTGGAAAAGTAGGAGCCAGTGGGAACACTTCTGGATTTTTTCTGGTATTTTTCCAGTTTCCTATACTTACTTTTCCATGTACTTACTCTGTATTTTTTTTGACTCATGTAAAGGCCTTCAAAGCTGAGGAGGAGGAGCACCAGCTTTGACTCGGCCTTCTGGCAGCTTCTTCACAACAAAGGTTGCGGTGACAGGCCCTAAAAATGATGAATTGCAATAAGACTGCTTGGAAACCCAACAGCTCAGTCTTTGCTTTGGGTTAAGGATGGAAGAGTGCTGTTGTGCTCTCAATGGCTTTGGCTTTGCTGTTGAGAAGTTAGAACAGTAAAAGTGAAGAAGCTGAAGAGAGCGACAGTGAGCGAAGTGCTGTGAGGTGTAAAAAACCCACAACTGACAAGCAGTAATAAAAGAAAATCAACTGACTACAGGGAAATATTAATGAAAAACAATTTATATACTTACCATATAAAGATTATAGATAAACAATTAAAAACATCTTTATCTATAAACAGTTGGAGAGAGTAATTTTAAAATCCAGAACATTCACCTTTCAACTTAACACAGGACATACAACCTCTGAGTGAACAGTACTATATATATACACAAGAGGAACGATGCTTATGTACATGAGGAGCTGCACTGTACCAGACACTGAACCAAAATGCAGAAAAAACTTTACTTCTGGGCAAAGGTTAAGGCTCAGTAACAACCTGGCCCCCCTCCCCCTGCCCTCAAGATACAACTGGAATTCATAAACTGTTCAGACTAGGACCTACAGTGGGGCTCCTGGATGTACAGTAGGTCTGCTGGACCAGGTCTGTTTTACCTACAGAAGTGATAAATCCAAATGTAGTGTAAAACTTACAGAACCTGAGCCAGTTTTGAAAACTAGTGTGACAGAACTGGGGGAGAAAAGACCGAGGCATGGATAAAATTCTGTTTTAACTAATAATCCTTAACAGTCCTAATTTATCTCTCTGGAAAACAACTAACTCCTAAATTTGCACAATGCTATCTACAGAAATACTGTAAATAGGTAAATAAAATCTGTTTAATGTATCTCAAATAAGGGCTGATTACAATCCAACGGTCTTATTTATGGCTTTTAAAAAAGTTAAAACTCTTCATGAAGAGTAATTGCACATAAGGAAGAGGCATCAAGTTCTGTTTCATGGGTTAAGAAAGTCCAAGGCAAATCACCCTGTCATGGCCTTAAGACCTCATTCCACAGAAGTAGTGTTTGTTTGTCCTGTTCATGAACAATTCATGACAATCATCCAAAGGCAAGTGCAGTTCATTCATTTTAAAGTTCTTTGGAAACAATAGCCAAAATAGGTAATTCTCTGGCACGGAGCAAGTGCAAAAAGTTTTCAGCTGGTTCACGCAGATGTGTATTCAGAATTTTATTCAGCTGTATAAAAATAAATTCAGACGATCTTCATGTAATACTGGCATGAAGGAGACTGTTTTCTCACAAAGAAGGTTGGCTCTTGGGGTGCCTTTAAGACAAATGTTGCAGCCTCTTGCACCAGGCTGCCCAGTCCTCACATTGCACGTTTTCAACAGATAATACTGACACATCCACCCATAACACTGGACGGCAGCAAAGGTGAAGTCTCAGCCAACTAGTTCTGCTTTTTTACGCAGGATGAAATTGAAGTTCACGTGGCTGTTCATGCCATAGAACACGTTGGCATCGCGTGGGAACACCAGCTCTGCAAAACAGGGCCAGAGCAGCATTAGTGTGAACGACTGCACCCAGCAGAAGGAAAGCTGGGAAAGGACAGGGACCAGGGGAAGGCTGGCACATGGGGGGCCCTCTCCCTGTTTTGTTGCACCTGTTTGGCCAGAATGGCATGGGAGCTGCCCACAGCAGCTCTCCCGTGTGAAAGAGGGAAGAGGACAGGAGATGGAGGCCAAGCACAGACTGTGTCCAGCCTGGTGGAGGCCCTGACAGCATCTCCCAGAGGCGGCTGTGTGGGAAGCCAGTGCTGGATGGGATCCAGATGCTCTGGTCCCGGGGAGGCAGAACCCACCACCCCGACCCTGTGCTCGACCTGCAGCCACAGCACCCACAAGGAAGGTTGGCCTGGCAGCCCAGAAGCTGGCGCTGCCTATGGGAAGGGAGATGTGCTGACAGGTCATGAGAAATCAACCCTGAGCACAGCATCCAGGAGGTTGTTCTCACTGGCAGCAGCAACCTGTCCATGCCCTTTCTAATGCTTCACATTTTACTCTTTCCTTTGAAATCCAACAGAACTTTTCAGACAAGCAGCAGAGTTCTGCTTCCCTACCTTTGTCCTCAGAGATGACTTGCACAAGCTCGTAATCTTCAACTGCATCAGGCTCCAGGTTGTGCTTCAGCAAGGCTCTCTGGGTGACATCAGGAATTCTGTCTTGGTTAGTTATCTGGAAAGATAAGAGTTGCAATGAGAGATTCTGCTTATTCATTCTCATGATTTAGGAATTAACAAAAAACCTGTTTGGTTTTGAAAAAGATGCTGCAGAACTGAAAAAACACAATGGATCAGTGGTAGGTGCTGACAAATCCTAGAACTTGGTATTTGTGATGTTGGAAGGTGGTGGCTTTTTAGTTCAAGATGACAGATACAGTATTAGATGAGGCATCAGTAAATCAGTGTCTGCTCTCTTGAGCAAACCTTTGAGAGATGGGACATCATTCTCACAAGCCACTAAAGCCCACAGAGACAAGCTGCCCCATCTGCTGTTTGCAGACACCTGTGCTAAATACTTCCGTGGACATCCTGCAAAGATTTTTGGCCTCGTAGCTGGGTTTGCTATCTGCTTTGGGAGTGCTGTGCATCTGGAGCAGACACAGGACTCCCTCCAGAGACTTCTGCAGTCTTGCCAGTAGCCAAATTTGTCAGGCCCTCAGGGATCAGCTTGTAGCATTTGGGGAGGCCAGACCATTAAAATCAGAAGGTAGCTAAAGGTGCTAAGAACTATGCGCCTGCGGGTGCCCAGCTGAGCCCAGCTGCGTTGCCCAGGGCCCAGCACTGCCAGTATCCTTCCATGGAAGCAGCAGAGAGGGAAATGAAAGCTGGGGCTGCTGGTCTGGCCACAGAGAGTGGCTGCAGAATTAAAGGGCTTGTCATCTTCCACCCCTGCAGCTCCCTGTTTCCAGAAACCAGCCCTTTGGGGAAGCTTCTCCAGGGAAAACTTGGCATGTGGCACCTTCTGTAAAAACACCAGTTCCACGCTAGAGGAAAAGCAGCTGGTGCAGCAGGAGGGCAGGAGCAGCAAAGCCTGCATGTGATCACAATGCTTTTGGATAAAACACAAACTTTGATTTCCAGACCAGAAACTTCCCCAAAGCAGCTACTTTTTTCAAACCTCTCATTCCTACCATGCTCCACATATTCTGAATGGTAATATTGGTAATTTTCCCTTTCCAGCCAGGTTTGATGAGTCAGTTCAGAGAAGAGGTGTTCTCAAAAGCAGCATGTATTAGATGCCATGTCAAGATGCAATTAATGACTTAATACAGTTCAGAGAGGTGTCACTGCTTTTCTACAGTATTCATCTACAAAACATATTCAGAGTGCAGATATTTTTACTTCAGTCTTTGAGCTCTGCTTTATTCCATGCAGCTTTCCCTGAATTCCTGCTAGTCTCGTTTCCTGCATCTAGCTGCATGTGTCTGTTCTCTAGCCACTTCCTGTTTTAATTGTTTGAATCTTTGTGGTATTCCACCAAGTTGGACCATGTCCCCGTGATTTTTTTGCCTTCTTTGACACGAAGGCAGATTGTTTCCACTATCAAATGCCCTTTTGCTAACCTGAATTTTCATATTAAAATCCTGCAAGGAACTTTTTGCAATTCTATAGCAATTTAGACTAATAATAGGCAAGACTTTCTCCTCATTTTCTCTGTTTTGCTGGTGCATTCAGGGAAGTTATTTCAGAATACATACTGAATTTATAATCCAGCACTAAAATTGTTCCTTTTACTGACACACCTTAGGAAGGGTTCTTTGTTTCTAGTCTCTTTTATCATTAATAGTCCTCAAGACTGTATTGTTTCAGTCACCCCAGATGAAAACACCCCCAGAGCTCTGTGCCACTCACCAGAATGCTCTTGTACACACTGTCGTTGATGCCATCCATGCTGACCCGAATGATGCAGGCACCGCCACTCTGCCGGTTGTAAACAGGGAGCACTCTGGAGGAAATGCATGGCATGGAGCTGGAGCCCTTGTCGGAGACAGAGCCACTGTCAGGGCCAGAAGCCTTGTCCAAGATGGAGCACTTGTCAGAGCCTGGGCCCTTGTCAAAGATGGAGCCGACGGAGCCCTTGTCAGAGTCATAGCCCTTGTCGGAGCCAGCAGAGCTCTTGTCATCATTGGAGAACAGCACAGTAGGGAAGGAGGATAAAGGTGACACTCCTGAGGACGATGTGTTCACGGAAGAGTCAGGAGGACAGGAGGATAAGGGGTATCCAGAGATCTACATGACAGAAAGAAAAGCACTGTCACAAGTGGGATGGTTTTTATGGCTGCCTGTGTCATTCTGCAGGAAGAACAGGAGAAAGCAGAAGGCACAGACAAAACCTCAGTCGCACACACTGTGCCCAGCAGCCTGGCAGTGGAATTCCTTGCCTCCAGAAAAGCTGAACTCGATTGATTTCACCATCTCAATGACAGTTTATGTCCCCCTGGGTGCTGCTCTGGGCTTGCAGTAAGAGCAGCCCAGCAGGTGGCAGCAGATCCAATGAACAGCATCAGGCTGTGGCTGACCAGCCAGGAACTGGGACTGCCTGGGAAGGAGCAGAGGGTGTCACAGGCACCCCTGCTCCTGCTCCACACAGGAGCCTTCACACGAGTGAAAATATACACACACACCCCCCTTCCCCTCTGCCATTCTCTTTGAAATTGCTCCCTTCCTTACCCTGGCTGCTCAGGGTTTACCTTGCTCTCCACCTGCCTTGCTCAATAGCTTCCTGATAGGATCTAAACCCCTGTAACAGGCAACGTGGAAGGGACTGTGCAAGAACTTGACTGCATCACTTCCATTTTCACACATTTATGCCGAGCCTCTCCATCCACACTCAAAGGAAGTCAAGACCAAGAGACTTAGGCAAGAGTCCAGGTGCTGCAGCATCAGGAGTCTCCCACAGCTATTCATGGTGGCACCGAGGCCGCAGCTGTACCTTCTTCAGAGGGTCCTCGGGGCTGGAGATGGGAGTCACGCAGACATCCTCAGTTTCAGAGTGATTAAACTCACATGACGAAACACTGGCCGAATCGGTGCTTTCCCCAGAGCTCCCTCCTAAGGGAGAGCTCTTGGGGGGTTGCTCTTTAGGTGGGGTGATCACATCAGTGCCCAGAAAAAGTCTGGTATAGAAAAACAAAAAAAACCAAACCATAAAAGCCAGTGAGAGCAGAACAGAGGAAAGCTTGTGACTTGGTTCAGAGCTCTGACATGTTATTTTGTTTTCCTATCTGGAGTGGCCTATTGTTTTCATTTCCTCTGTGTTGTTTATAGAGTTTGTCCAGAGAATTTGTTAACATGCTAACACAATACCTTCCTGACCCAGTGTGCCCACCAGCTGCAGCTCATGCCCCACTGCCATGAGACTCCCCTTTCATCTGTTAAAATTTTCAGCCTCACTCCCTCAGCAAGAGGGCTTTAAAGGGCAAATTCACCCTGCTGCCAATTCCTGCCCTCAACCAAGGTGCCACAGATACCAGTTCCTCTCAAGAGGCTGGAGATGTACACAATGAGGGATCACAAGAAAGGGTAAATTAAAGGCTCTCCCTCTCCGAAACTCATTCCTAAATGCAGGTCAAGTCAAGTGAATTGCAAGGAGTATCAAAGGAAACAAACTGCTATAATACACAAAGTAGAGAAGCAGCATGTATTAAATGCCATGTCAAGATGTAATTAATGACTTAATACAGTTCAGAGAGGTGTCACTCACTGCTTTTCTACAGTATTCATCTGCAAAACACATTCAGAGTGCAGATATTTTTACTTCAGTCTTTGAGCTCTGCTTTATTCCATGCAGCTTTCCCTGAATTCCTGCTAGTCTCGTTTCCTGCATCTAGCTGCATGTGTCTGTTCTCTAGCCACTTCCTGTTTTAATTGTTTGAATCTTTGTGGTATTCCACCAAGTTGGACCATGTCCCCGTGATTTTTTTGCCTTCTTTGACACGAAGGCAGATTGTTTCCACTATCAAATGCCCTTTTGCTAACCTGAATTTTCATATTAAAATCCTGCAAGGAACTTTTTGCAATTCTATAGCAATTTAGACTAATAATAGGCAAGACTTTCTCCTCATTTTCTCTGTTTTGCTGGTGCATTCAGGGAAGTTATTTCAGAATACATACTGAATTTATAATCCAGCACTAAAATTGTTCCTTTTACTGACACACCTTAGGAAGGGTTCTTTGTTTCTAGTCTCTTTTATCATTAATAGTCCTCATGACTTCTTCTAACAACAGAAAGGGACGGATTCAGACACAGTTATGCATTTCTCCTTAAAGCAACACAGGGATCTGGATCCACAGCCAGGTTTTGCAGCTGATGAAATGAGCACCACCTGTTATAGTTATTAAGGTCTGTATTCCCACACCAAACCCCCTCTGCCCCATCATACTCACGTGCTGATTCTCTTTACCATGCTTTTCTGGGATTTTGGAGACAGGACATGAGTATCAGCAGCTCCTTCAACCTCCCGTGACAGTTTGTAACTGCAGGACAGAGGCCTGGGTTAATTTTCACAGCCAATAATATTAGTTATACATCTCAATGTAGCAATAGTCAAGAAATTCAGAAACCCTCTTCTTCCCACTTCATGGAATGTTGCAGCCCCACGCAGAGGAACATTGCTCTGTGGCGAAGGGGGTATTTCACTTCTGTAAAATAGTTTTTAAAACTAATGCTGTTTAGGATGTCTTGAGATCCTGGAAGAAGAGAGCTGAAGGCTGCCACAAGCTGCCTGCAGGTGTGCGTGCGAGATAAGAACATCTGCTTTGCCAGCTGGACTGAGAACCCACCTCTCCTCCTCAGTTAAATGCTGCTGCCTTTGGAACCACTGGATGAATTTTTGGTCTGGTATCAAGCAGTAGCTGTTGCACGAAGATTGCAAGAGCTTAATTTGGGCAATGACTTCAAATTCCTAAGAAAATAAATAATCAAAAATTTAGAATTAGAAAACAAGATAAAACTGAACAAACCCATTCATATGCTAAACACATGCAACAACGGACCCAGGACAAACTGAGTTTGACCTGAAGTTCAGTTTCAGTTGAGTGACTGTTTCAAGAACCAGTTTTTCCAAATAATGAAGATGTTTTTTTTTTTCCCCAGCATCCATAATGTGCACCCACACTTGTTCCAGAGGAACATAAAATACTACCCTTCATATGTGTCACCGGAGCGTGCTGCTCTTCTGTAACTCCACTTGTATACACACTTTGCCAAAATAACTTGTACTTGTTTAGAGCAGGTTATAGAGCAGTTAAGTGCAGGAAATGGCGCCATCACAGCCAAACCCAAGTCTGCTTTCAGCCCTAGGATGGAGATTTGGCACAACTTCATTTAAACCGAGGTAACCTTTACTCCTACAAAGCATTACTTATCTCTGACCAACAAGGATCAGGCTGGAAGGAAAAACTGACAGCATTTATTTCTCAGTCCCGTGGTTTGCTCTCTGCAGCCTTTTACCTACAAATAGTTTACTGCAGCAGAAGGAAGGTATTTACTATCTTCTAGAAGGCAAGGGTCTCCTGCCACCCAGTCTGGTTCAGCTCACAGGACAGACAGTCAGGCAAAGGCTCACAGCATTTGAGGGATCCATTCTTTCCTCATGAACTTGCATTAAAATTGCTTAGGCACATAGAACAGATGCTAAAGACAAATGGCCTTGCCAAGAGAACCAAAGATCACAGAACATTCAACTTACCCTTCGTCTCTTCTCAAAATTGATCAGACCACCCTGTTAGAAGGAAAGAGAAAGGATCAGAGAATAGCTAAGCCTGACCCTTGAGATAACTGCATTCAAATTCACACAAGTTTCTTGTTAATAACACTGCACATTGCTTTCTTTTTTAATTTGAAAACAGATTTCTAAGAGCTGCACAAGAACCCAGTGGGAAGATGCCAGAACAGTGCTAGGAAGGCAAGGAGGATATTTAGGGTTCAAAACAATTGCCCCAGATTACCTCGACGTAGTCCTGAAAGGCTGTGTCAAGCATGATGAGATCAGTCAGGAAGGTGCCAAGGTAAGGGACCGTGCCTTGCATCACTCCCTGCAGGTGATCAGAGCAATGCTGGATTAAGTAACTGAAAAATGGTACTAATTAGAATTCTAGAACACTCGTGTGTAAGAAAATGAAATAAAAGTAATCTGCTTAACCAAACAGCAGTCTTACGTTTCTTTTCATTGCATCATTCGCATTATCTAATCAAGAATTTAAATCAAATTGCATTGAGAACAGGATACTCTCACATATATTACCAAGTGGGTTAATATTACAATATTGCCAGCACTGATTTCCACCACCAAGTCCCCAGGAAACTCTGCTTGCGAAAGAAGCACCGAAGAACCTGCGACAGAGTCCCTCAGCCACCTGCTGCAAGAGGAAGAGCTGCAGAATGGTCCTGGCCAGCCTGTATGAGCAGCTTCTGCTTCATTCCGGTAGGTTTTTAATTAATGATGTGTTACACCACGTGACAGTCAAATCAAGCCACAGTCTCTTCCCTCCAGAAAGTGACCACCTTCCTCAGCCATCCACTGCACTTTAATGGTAATTATTCACATTTTAAACTCTAGACTGCCAGCACTTGTAGAGTTCAGGCTGGCTCTACACTTGTGAAGGAAACGCTTGTTTCTAACATCCAAAAGGATCTGTGTTTTTTCCAGTCAAACAAATAGACAAAAATCATATTCAGCATTTTGGCCTCCCTGTCCCAGAATTCTCTTCCTCTGTCCTTTCAAATCTTTGCCAACTTTTGAGACAAAAGCCATTTTTGCCAGCAGACTGGAACCCAGACACATTTTACAATGCAATCTCTGTAGGAGCCCATGGAATTTTCAAGCTGATATGTCAGAAGCTTCATGAGACTTCTGCTCTGGCCAGAGCTCTTTATCACAAGAACTACAGCATGTATTCTACTACATGGAGGTTGTGTGGCTTTCCCATGTTTAAAGGGTAACTGGAGCAGATAATGGAATTCTTTCTTGTAGGACAGAAACAAGACAGCTGAAAATGATTAACACAAGTTTATATCCATCAGTCACCTCCTGCACACTTGCTCTGCTAAAGACCTTTCTAGATTTTGCTTCTTACAAATTCACCAGTTAGGGTTAATGACATTATCCGTTCAAAAAGGGGAGGAAAAACTTAAACACACCTTATTCTTTTGAAGTTGCAGTCGCTTCTGTGACTTTTTCTGATTTTCCTTCTCGCTGCTGTCCAGATTGGCAAATTTGGATGTTGCTTCCTGTGAGGTAAAAAGGGATTAAAGGTAATTGATGGAGGATCCAAGTAGTAAGCTGGCAACTACATCTGTGTAAAATAATTGCAAATATATTTAATGAAACAAGCTGGCTAGCAAATATATTTGCTGTACAGCTACATATGTGTAAAATCATCATGTGTTGATTTTTCTGGGACTCAGACACTGACTGGGAATTTTGAATAAAATCCTGCAAGATGACTGTAAGGGAATTTTTCTGTAAAACAGCTCTACTCTGGCCAAAGCTAAGTGCTGCTGAAAATCTCCTGAGAATTTAAATCAGAGAAGCTTAGACATACTTCAGGTGGCCAGATGCTTCCCTGAAATCTATGCCAGCACTTCTGACCTCAGGATTTCTCTTTAATTCCCTCATCAGGCCTGCTGCAAGCAAACATCTCCATCTTATGCAATATTTTGCTGTTTTTCTTACGCTGCAACACCAGAGATCCAGCAACTGTGGCTTATTAACTAATCCAAAATCATGCAGGAAATGAAAGGACTAGGTTTCCATCCCCGCAACTCCAGCTTTGCTATGAATGGATGAGCTATTTCACAATAGATCTTTAACCTTTCTTTCCCTGGATACACAGGGGATGTTGGAGTTACTGTTGTTTTTTTCCAGTGGTTGGATAGATGCGACATGAATCACAATCAGTGTCTGTTTAGGAGAGAACACTGCTCCCCCTCCATGCCAGCCAACCTGTTTCCTATGGCACTTTGTCTGCTTTGCACTGGGATTTGCAGGAGGGATAGGCAAGGTCAAACACAGTTTCCCTAGAAAGCTATTTATAGTGAAAGAAAACAGACTTTGAGGATTCAGTGGATATTAATCCTCTAAACGGTCCAAAATGAAAAGTAGGGGAGAGGTTCTAGCTATTCTGTGGAATTTTTCTTCTCTCACTGCTTTCAAGATGTTTTGAGAATCTACTTAGGAAGCTGGAGAGAGTGATTTGCTGGGAGCCAGAGGTCTGGGCTCAGACTGAGTTGTTTTGTCTTTTAATATTTAGTTAAATAGGCTGTTCTGAAGACACATTTCTCCTCTATGCTTACTACTGTCTCACCTGTTTTAAAATTTACCTACAGATGTTGATAAATGGATGATAAACAAAACTGACAGGTTTTAATGTGTTCACCCACCATTCCTGAGCAAAACACAGTGTTCCAGATCCCAAGGCAAGGGGATGAGGGAGAAATGCCAGACTGACTGGACAGAACTGCCAAGGAGTAAACTTGTTACCCAGTTTATAGGAACTTTTTTAATGTAAGCAGAAGAAACCTATCATAAACATTCCTTAGTTCCAGCAGAATATAACCTTTCCTTGCTCTTCTTCCTCACCCTTTCAGGTTCCTGAGCTTGTTGGCGTTCGCCCAGGAGAGTGCACAAGTCAAGCTGTTCTAGACAGAGCCTGCTTTGTTGTCCATGTGGCCACACATGGAGCAGGAAGCCTGTTTCTTCAGAATTTCCAGCCCTGTTTTCTAGTTCTAAGAAAGGTATGGGATAGATAAACATCTTGCATTAATTCCTCAGCTGAAGCTGAGTGGCATTTTTCCAGTGAGCTCAAAAACACTACAGTGGTGCAACCCAGTGGGTTGAGGGGCTGCAAGACCACCTTTTCACCTGAATCCATGCTGCTTCAGCCTGCTGTTTGTGGGTACACTAGCTAATGCCAGTGTAGGTTCTTCCAAGAACATGGAAATCAGCTCTCAGCCCAGCAAAATGCCTGGGTTTTACCTCCCTGAGGAACCACACTTGGTCACTGAGGGAGAGACGAGCGTTGACAGCTGGTTTCAAAAAGAGTTAACCTCAGATTTAATTGAGATCACAAGCCTCACACTAATTCTCACCTTCATTAGGAGCTCTCTACTTGTCAGATAATTGTCATGGTCTGAGAAGATCTCAGACAGCTCTTCATACATCAGCATGATGTCCCTGCACAGGAGAAGATTAAATCATTTAGGTCATTAGAAGCACTCCAAATCAGATCAGGTTTTCGGTTTTTCTCATGAATTTTTAACAGATGGCCTTATAAAAGATGACAACACCAGAATGCATCCAGAGGGATGCTGCATATCTACTGGGAGCCTTCCTGGGATCTTCTGGTGCTCCCCCAGTCAAGTCCAGGCCCTATCTGACAGGATCACAAAGAAACACCATCAGCACACAGACCCTGAGCAGGGTTTTCAATTACACTGCAAGATGAGAGATTGGTGTAAGAATAGGTAAAGGGATACAATGGAACAGAAAAATTGCTGAGAGGTAACCCAAGTACTTGATTTTTGCCCTGTTCCATGCACTCTGGAAAGCTGAAAGCATTTAAGTGCAGGAATAGTTTCCTCTTGCCCAACACTATAAATATACAATGGTATGAGGAAGCAGAAGGCAAGTTCCACCTCTGTGCAGGGAAAATACAGAAGGATACTGCCTGGCAGAATGACATTTTAATGTATCAAAGGCAAAGAGATCTGTTTTTCCCATACTGAACAAGCAGAACACTATCTTTTCTACACAGAGACTTCTGGTGTCTGTGGGGCAGGCAGTAGATATGCCAGGTAAAGAATTATTAATACGAAAAGGTGTTCCCCTGGAAGAAACATTATCTTCAATACTGGATTTTCTAGTTTGAGGATATATTTTATGGAAATATCAGGACCAGAAGAGGATTAGTGAGGACTTGTAGAAGGCTGGCTGTCCTCAAACTTCATGGGAGAGAGGACAACATGCAAAGATCATGGTGACCTGGGAGTGCTGTGCATGAGCTGGAGGAGTAGCCAGTGCCATAGTTTTTCAAAAGAGGTTGTGGAAGATCCACTATGCTAAAAAGGACAGAATCCAGTACCCTCAAGGGCAAACTGTCCCCTCAGTATGAAAGAGGAGCTCAGCCTCCCAGGAATGTGAGGTTCTTCCCACGGAAGTGATGTCCATGAAGAAGCAGAACAGGGAGAGTGAGAGGATGAAAAGGAGCACTGAGATCTGTGCCCTCAGGAGCTGAGGGGGAGGCTTACTTTGAAACACACATCCAGGTCGTCTTCAGCCGATAGATGGAGTTGGACTGCAGTGCTGAAACAATGGCCCTCAAGGAGGAAAAGTTCTTTAGGATCCTACATTCCTGTGAGAGGAGTGGTTAGAAACACAGGAGCATTAAATGTCAGCATTACAAAGACCTTAGTGCTCTTCTGTCTGACCAGTGTTATGCCTGCTACATGTTCTCACTGCTACACAGGCAGCTACACACAGTGCAAATATTGAGTATCAATAGTACCACTCCCCCCTCCAGCCATCAAACATTTTATAGGCTTTGGCATTTATATCTTGTTTTCCTCACTTCCATGTATTTGTGGTGTTAACAGCTTCCAGTTCTCAGCAAAAATAAAAGTGGAACCAAGTCCACGAAGCCAGGCTAAAAGGCACAAAGGTTACACTTCTTAAAAAGCTCTTTATAGTTAGTAATCCCTTTTACCCTTTAGGGGTAAAAACAGGCTTTGCCTCTTTGTATGTGGTATTTAAAATGTAAACTCTCAATCATCTAAGTGTCAATTAAAAATAAAGACATGCAAAGGAATAACCTGTTATTCAAGTATGTCTACACTGTTGAAGAGAGAAACCCTCACAGCTTCTCCAGAATTGGGATCATAAACATTTCTTATATAGCTTCTCTGTAGCAAAAGCATTGATGGAAAAGGATAATGAACTTAGTTCTCAATAAGAGTTAGCAGAGATTCCTGGTAAAGCAGATGGAAGCAAGGAGGAGGGGGAAAGTCTGGTCTGTGACTCTTCAGGAAGCTCATGGAAATCTGTTGATGGCTTGTAAACAAGATCACAGGCACCACAAATGTCAGAACAGGTGTCTGTACGTGCAAATTCAGCAGATAAAACACTTGCCAATCTGACTACTGCATGTAGATGAGAATGTATTCAAAGTCTGATTCCTCTTCTGAACGTTTCTAGGGGGCTGATTATTACCCTAACAATGCTGATTACGTAAAGGATGCTTACAGTGAAAATAGACATGGATTTATTTCCTTTGTAGGACTGAACAAAGGCAAAGCATCCACAGCATAAGCACAAGTCAGACCCTAATAAATCAGCAACTCTATTCAGGAGTTGCACTAAATATGATTGAACAACTAAGGCAAATACCTGCTCACCCAGTTATTTACCTAAAAAAAAAAAAAAAAAAAAAAAGGCTGTGCAAATTAGGAGGCTACATTACGTCTGGCTCAAGCAGACAGGCTGGTCACACAGCACCTGAAGCAGGTGGACAGTTATGTAAGACAAAGACCAAGTTCAAGATCATGTGGTAGGACATGCCAGGCCTGAAAGCTGTTTTCGTATGGTATGGGGCCAAAAAAAGCCACACAGCAGCTCTTCTTCAGGGACTGGCACGTTTAAGGATGAGACCTTTCTTTATGCTCAACTTGAAATTCAGGATGGGCAGAACACAAATTCAGAGGCACAAGTTACCAGATTTTCTTCTTTTTTCCCCCCCAGTATAACAGGAGTTTGGACTAGAAGGTCCAATTTGGAACCATCTTTACTCAACTGCACATTGCATAACTTAAAGGACATTGGGAATTCAATATTGGATTTAAGTGTTCTCAGTGATTTAACTGACTGCAGACTAAACTTGAGCAAGCTTTCATTTGTATGTAAGAAGAATTTTTAAGACTGGTTTCATGCTGTGTCCTTCACAGGGAGAAAACCAGAAAGAATCCTGTGCAGAAACAGCTTTGATTTTAAAAAAAAAAAAAAAAAAAAAAGCACAACAGGGTATTAGTGATTTCAGTTTTCCTTGTTATTTTTAAAGAAAATATTGGTTGAGTGAAATTGGCTGCTTCTGCTCAGGGACTTCAGACCTAGATGGAGCAGAGAGGACTGGCAGTTAGGGAAAGCATTCACTTTATCTTTTAAACCAAGAAAATGGATTCAGAAGTCACAAAAAGGTGACAAACATGGAACTCCATGCTGCTGCATTACAGGCTTAGCTGTCAGTCAATAACTGCATTTTAATGAGTGGATGACTTTCTAATTCAGGCACCTAACTATTCAAGACACTCATCTGCATGCACAAAGCAAGCACCTTTCTTCAGAAGTGGGCAGCTAACTATATACGCACCCAGCTGTTGTACCTGTGCAATTGTTCTGTAGAGCATGCACATGCATTTTTCATGTGTTTAGCTATGACTGGAGCATTTAATTTTCTGTGTGAATTAAGTATAGGGAGAAGCACTGAATCAACAGAGGTGGAGAACAAAGTTCTCCATCCACAGAGCAAGTATGATGAGAGCAGTGCCTGTCCTGGCTTCCCTTTTGCCCTGTGATGATGAGGAAGCTCTTCATCCTTGCCTGCTCAGGCTGCCCCATGAAGGCCCTTTTAGCTGGTGCCATCTGCAACCTAAAGATCTGCACGTAGAAAATAAGGACTTAAAACTTCCTAATCCCTTCACATGGGCTATAAAGCATCCATTAGATGATAACAAAAGCAAGCAGACATCAGTGCCGTGGGAGAGGTGAAAGACTTTCCCCATACCAGTTTCCTGAACCATGCAGTGGCCAGAGCTCAGGTGCCAGGACTAAATGCTGCCTCTGGAAAGTACAGAAGTGCACTGTCAAGGCTGAAAAGCCTCTGTCTTTTGCTTTTCCCAACTCCTTGTTTTCTACAGCTTAGAAAGTATCCATGTTGTTCTTATAAGTCAACACACATCCATATGGAAGTGTTTGAAATGTTCTCTTAAAAATCCAAGAAATTATCAAACTAGAGTTGTGTAAAGAAGGCATGGAAAGATTAAGAAACATGGAATCTGCTGTAAGAACCTCCTAGAAGCTCTGCTGAGGCACATGGAGAATAGGAAGGTGATTCCAAACACCCAGCACGGCTTCGCCAACCCAGTGGCCTTGCATGATGGAATGATTTCATCAGTGGACAAGGGAAGAGTTACAGATATTATCTAGCTGGACTTCTCCAAACATTTGATATGGCCAAGTATCAACCCCATTTCCCCAGAGGGGAAGAACTAAGGAGAAGAAGGGCAATATTCATTTGCTATCACAAAGAAAATCAGTTAAAAATAGAAATAATTAGAGCTAAGATGGCCTGAGACCAATGTGTACAACCCCTTTCTCCCCTCCCAACTCCCTCACTCCAAGGCACCTGCCCAAAAAGCAATAAACAGAATAAATGCTTTACATGTGCAATATGAATCCACTTCTCAATGATCTTGGCTCTCTGCTGGATTTTGAGCTCCTTGGTCACCAGGATAGTGCTGACAACACATTTGGTAACTGCATTGAACTGGGTGATGGTGGCTCTGACAGTAGGAGCCAGGTTCTTGTTTTCCTTCTTATCCCTTTGAGACCAGATGGATCCCAAACAGTGGTAGGGCACAACTTTCTTGAAGAGCATCTGGAGTGAAACAGAGGTGTGGTAAGCCAGCAAGATTATCCAAAGCCTCTTTTATACACAAGGATTACAGTACAAATTGGATTTAAATCTAATACGGTATTCAAAGAGAAATACTTGTTTTCTCTTAATTTAAAATATACGCTTCTTTATAGGTTTGATGCCCTAAAATAACTGTCAGTTAAACAATACTGGGAAAATAAGGGACACCTTTATATCAGATGCATAACCAAGATGAAAATTTTTAATATAATGATATTTTGAAGGAGATTGAAACAGACGAAGCAAATTAGAGCACTGCCATTCAGAGTACCTAGACAGCTTTAGGCCAGGTAGCAAGAGTCAGAATGTGCTATTTCTCAGGTGTGAAGTATTGAATTTTGCAAACAAGGGCTACAAAGTATATACTCCCACTTTTTTTTTTAAAACAAAAAAAAATGAAACCACACCTTCAGAGTAACTGAAGGAAAAAGTCCAGTGACTGAAGCAGTTGGGATAACGATAGAGCTGTGTTCTGTGTCCCAACAGCAGACCTGTTCTGGAACACTACACTTTAAAGTGTAATATAACTTTAAATAAAATAATATATACTATATATTATATAATTTTATATAAATAAATATATATCTATAATTATATGTAATATTCTACAAACCACATCCATGTATGTCAACTGTTCTGCCACAACATGATCTTGAAAAGAGGAGAATTCTTCTGGATTACTGATCTCCAGTTCTTCCCCATCGGGCATGTCACTGGAGGAAGTGCTACAGAACCCATCTGGCCAGGGTGGAAACCAACACTTAGTCAATTTATACAGCAGACAATGAATCAAAGCAGGTGTTTATTGTGAAACATCACTGTGTTGTAGCAGAATGCCCCAAGGGTCCTGCCTGTTGTAATGACCCCACTGTGCTACACCTTTGAGTGACAAAAATGACCAGAAGGTTAAATTGGCAAAGAAAAAGTGGAATAAACAGGAATAGAGAAAACTGAGCTGTTCAGGGTTCTCTTAGCAGAGAAGTGGCTTAACCCATTTGCCAATTTTTTCTGACAGAAAAAACATCGCCAACACTCCAACAAAAATTCCTTGTTAGTAATGTAGAATTTTGTTAATCTGCTTTTCAGTATTTCTAATTTTTAAAAAATTATCAAAATACAAAGGGCCAAGGCTGCAGTTATATCCCCACAATATTGCAGGAAGTACTCTTATATCCAGGAATAAAAGGAGATACCAGATTTCTTGGCAGCATTTATGGCTAAATAGACTATATTGAAGAGAGTTTATTCCACCATCCTTTGCCTTCCCTCTCAAGAGAATTTTTCCCAGGAAAGGGAATACAGTTTGCTGAATGTTTCTAAATTTGCACTGGGCAGCAGAGAGAAGGTGAGAAAGCAGAGCCTTCCTCATTGAGGAACCTGAGCCCGTGCAGCAGGGAAAGGGTTTCACAGCTGCTCCCATGTCACCTTTTGGCTCGCAGATGCTGGGAATAAAAAATTAAAACACCCAGAAATAAGCCTTTGTTTCCCATGGTAGAGGATGAAGTCAAACAGAAAACCCCTCAAAATAAATCCTAATCCCTTTAACTGTAAGACAACTGTAACTCCATAAGGAAGGAGGAAAAATTATGGACTTGTTGAAGGCTAACAACGAAAGTACTGAATTTACTACTAGTGAGATTTCATTAACAATATCAAAGTATTTTATGCGAGACCTCATACCCAGGGAAAGCAGAATATCAAAGCAAACAACAGCAGACAAAGTACAGAATCAGTATTTTTCAAAATACTTCATTTTTCCTTCCTTCATTAATCAGCAAAACAATAATCACTGTAAATTGCTATGGTTTTGATGTAACAAACGTTATCTACAGGTTGATTTCCATTTGTACATTCAAATTGCACAATTTACTGACAGAGCTCAATGTCATAAATGGAGATCTCTATTCCAGAGTTACTTTTCTGTGGCTGTTTTATAACAATATGCATAAATAAATGCTCTTTGACCAAACTGTTACAAGAATCTCTTTTTGTCTTTGTAATTCCTCCTTTTCCTTTCAGCTCTTGAAATTCAACTCAAAATCCACATCACTGAGTCCCAGCCCTACCCAAAAGCTCATAGCTCCCTTAAAGCCAGGTTCTGGAATGCAGTGCAAATTTTCCTTTTCTTTTTTCATGCCTTCTTTTGTCCTCCATAAATGTGTAACTAGTCTTTTCCATGCTCTCCAACAAGCTGGAATTCTCTTGTGCTCAAGTATCTCATCATCTCCAAAGCCCTCTGATCCACTCAGCCCTCTCAAAGCCTGACTGCCCTTTTGACTGCACTGAGAGCAACCACGTGCCCCTTATAAATTTGCAGTCTCTGCCTGTCCTTGCTTTGATTTGCTCAAGCTGCAAGAATTGAGGCCAGGAACAGCTTTTATCTCCCTGTCTGGTACTACTATCTAATCTCCTGGCATGGTTGATGGCAGCACGGGACGGAGGTTTCATTACCCAAATCAAACTGCAGCACCGGGACACAAATTTGTAAACTCAGAGCACAATGCATGCTTGGAAACAATAATTATCATCAACAACTGCAGACAACATAGTAAGAATTTCGAAAGAAATCTCTGAAATGTACAAAGATGGAGCTCTGACAAAGTAAGGCAATCCTAAAACTCTTCTCTGAAGACTCCACAGTTTTATTTTGTGCTCTGACTCTTATCTTACCCTAATTACCGGGCTCTCTTCTGCCACAACTTGAGAAATCCATCCTGTTCCCTTACCTGTGTTCAATAATGAAAAGGCCTGGGGTATGTGCATTCCTCCTTTTAACATTAACGAATGAGTTAATTTGGCATCTCGCAGTATTACACATTCACACGGTATTTCTTGAACATCCAGCAGGCATGATTTTTATGGGCTGAAAGCGTTTTTTTCTGGCATTTCCTTTATCCTTTATGACATGAATTATTCCCTTTCACCTCTCTACCAAAGCTGGAAGTTGATTCAAGTTTTCATTCACATACTACGTGAGCTCTTATGACTTTTCACCTTATGCCACAGGAAGCTTTCTGACCATAGTAAGCGTATGTGTCAGGCTTGCTGGTGCACACAGATTTGTGTTACTACAGTTCACTACTGTTCCAGTAGACTGTGACCCCCAATAACATAAGTTTTTCCTCTGTCCTTGGACTCCAGCAGTCAGCCACTCCAATAGGAAAAAACAGCCACAGACACTTCCTTTGACAAGATGGTAACTAGGAAGAAAAGCTGCAGGAAAACAAAGCCTGTGACTCATGCTATATTTTGTCACAGCCCTGCATTCTGTTTCTTGTTGGTTTGGGGCTTTCCTGCGGGGGAGGTTTGAAGTGAGAAGCCCAGCTAGAGAGCAGCTGCGTTTTAACTCAATGGCATGGGAAGTGTGCTGACAATTAACCACTTGGCTGCTGCAGAAATCTCAAAACTTTGGCTAAATATTAGAGAAGTGCTGGATTTCCCCATCCACCCCAGAATGAACAGATACAGGTACGTATACTGGAAGACTATTTAATCCCTCACAGAGCCTCACACAGGAGTGTGTTTTTTTTTTTTTTTTTTGGTGTGTGTATGTTTTGTTTGTTTGTTTGTTTGTTTTTGGAAAAAAGAAAAAAAAAGAAGAAATGAGAAAAAAGCCTCACAATATTATTGATAAACATGAGAGGTGTTGAAACACAGTCCATGTAAATTCCTTACAGTCCAAGAGAACGGAAAGACAGAAGTGAGAGGAAACTCACCAACAGTTTCTGCTTCTTGGTTCTGGAACTGCTTCAAGAGGTTCTGAACCTTTCTCTCCATGTCAGAATTAGGCATATTGTTCTTCAGGTAATCCAGCAACTTCAGCAAACATGTGTGATCAGGTGGCTCTCTGAAATCCTCAGAGCACTGATCAAGCCAGGCCCGTAAGACTGATGCTATTTCGCTAGAAGCAAACACAGAGAGAGCACAGTGCTCACATATAGCACGTACTGATGAACTGGAATTGCATGTACCTGCAACTGATGTACCCGTGTCTAACAGAACAAAGCAAACACCCAGCTGAAGTATCTTTGCTGAGCTGTTCCATGGCCACCTTTGAATAACTACCAGACATTAAATACAGAATCAACAGCAGAATGTAATTTCATTCCCCCTTGTGCCAGTGGGAAAAGTTCAACGTTTGCTCCATAACCACCCCCTGGGATGTTGTGGGAAAATAGCAGGGAGGAAACAAAGTATTCATGGCTCCTTCCAGTGGAAGTGCTGAATCAAACACTTCCTTTGGAGTCTTTCTCAGCTGCTGCTGCAGAGTCTGGGGACCAAACTGAACCTGCATATCCACACCCTACTGCTCATTGTCTGCAGTCCTTGTACAAAGCTTCCCTGTTCATGAAACCTTGGGTTTCACAGAGGAAAAAGGAGTCTAATCCTGAAACTAACCCCCCACAGGCAAACACAGGTAGTGAGACTGCCTCATCTGTGAGGATAAAACCCTCACTGCTATGTACATGTGCAGCATGATGCTGCCCATGCCAAGGATCAAACTTGAAGCAGCAAGAGAGCTGAACCAAGAAGACACACTGTTCTTGCTAATCTTAGGATGAAATGCCTAACAAAAATATATCAGCAGAATCTTTGTTTCGTCTTTAGCCCAAATACAAGGAGAGGCTGTCAAATTATGCCGTGCAAAAAGGCATCTCCCTCATGTTGGCAGTGTAGAAAAAGGATGCTTAAGGAGTTAAAGGGCCATTGGATTTTGTTCAGGAAAGTTATCTCAGACTTTCTTGCACACATGAAGCTCAAAGGACATCAGCTGCCCATGGACAATCCTACAGACTGAGGGGGATGAGGGAAACCAGAGCTGATGAATCAGCGTGATTTCCACAGGACCTAAAATGGAGGGAAGTGATCTGTTTATCTGCTTTTCCTGGTTTATGTAGGTTTTCATCCACACCCACCTACTAGATTGGTACTTAGATACTGCACAATTGTATGCTTGTGGGAATGCCCTTAAATCCTATATTTGCAAGGATTTCCCATAATTTCAAATGATTTTGTTAGAAAATAAGAGTAAGCTATGGTTTTCCAGGAATAATTTACACAGTTGTTGACAAATTTCAATTAAGTGTGGAAAAACCAGAAGACGGCTGGAAAGTAAGCAAAATTCTTAAAGTATTAAGCTTCTTTTTTCAGAATAAAATATAAAATAAACTTCCTTAGAAAAAGGTCCTGAAGATTTCTTCCGTGTCACTGAAACCATGCCTGTATTTCAAATTCCTTCTAACCTGGAGAGGTCTTCTATCAGAGCTGTATACAAATACTGGCACGTTCCTGCTGCAAGCTGGGAAACCACAGCAGTCTCTGGTTAACTCAGCTGCTCAGTGCATCCAAAATAAACCAATATTTAAGAAAGGGTAAAGAGAATTTCTCCCACTCTCTGTGTCTCATCTGAACTGTACGAGTTTTTCCTCAAAACTCAAATCCCATACAGGTTTCATTTTACAAGTCCCATCCATTTTAGCCTGTTGTTTCTTCCCTTTCTTACCCTGATATTGTGGCAACTTTGAATTTTCAATTAGAGTATTTGGAAATCTGCCAGTAATATTGTTTGGTTAGGCTTGCTGACAGGAGAAATTACAATCGGAACTACGATTTCAGAGCTCCAAAAAATATTTATAACCAAAAATTAACATATAAACACTTTCTGGATTTCAGGTTTCATTGCAAATGTAAAACACGTCGTGCAACTTGGAATACTTGACATTTGAGAAGCATTGTGGACTGAATTTTCACAAGCCAGCTCAGACAAACTTCCACCATATGTGCAAACAAGTACAACCTTCATGGTTTAGGCCAGTGGTGGCCAAACTTTTTTATCTGGAGCTTCCAGAGTGTTTTACTCCACCAGGACAGGTGTCAGCCAACAGCCAGTGCTCCACGACCACCACGGCACAGCCAACAGTGCCAGCTCAGCTCCATATCTCAAGGCCAGGAAAGGTCACAACAGACAAATGTGCCTTGCTCCATGCCCAGATTATGCATTTCCTCCTGTTCTGTGCTCCTTTGCCTCACCCACATCACCAATATCATCCTCGCTGGTTCCACCACCAAGAACTAGGTTGAGTATCCTATTCTTATGAGCATTTATCAGTTCAGCAGTGATCTGGAAGGAGGAGCCTCTCCCCAGGGCAAGTTCTTGTACTAATACTGGTCACACATTACACTAAGCTCAGTTTCCAGAAACTTGGTTGGTGGCCACTTTCGTAAGCTGAAGAATAAACAGAGTTTAAGACAGACACAGTCTCCCAGAGCAGGGTGAACAGTTCACAGCTGTTACAGATATTGATTTTTGCCAGCAAAATCATTTCAGTCAAGAGGGGAAATAGGAAAGAGAGAAGAGGTACACTGTGCCTCTACTGACCTCCTATTGCCTGACTGTTTCACTGGTGCATCAGGGAATGCAGCTTTCCAAAAACAGGCTGGAGACGTGCCCATACCCTGCAGGAGCTTTATGTTTGCTGCCCTTGCAAAGAAACTCCCTGTACTCAACAGACCCAGGTAGGAATGGGAGGCTTCTGAGAGCTCAGACATGAAACAAACATCACAGACTACATTTTTCATGGGTTGATTATAAGCTTATAAATTTTTCCTTTCCTGCCTATAAGAAAAAAACCCCATCCTCAATATTTAACTCCTATCCTGCCAACCACAGGCTCCAGGTTCTGAACAGCAGTGCTTTCAGGTTTTACACCTATCAGAAAACCTTCTGATTTCCACATCAACTTTGCTTGAAGCCCATCTCTAGAAGGTTTCATTCTCCAAAATCTATCTACTGTTGGGTGGAAGAAGCGTATCTGAGTCTGTCATTCACAAACCGGGAACAAAAACTACTCACCCACTCCCCTTTGCCCGCGAGCTACCACAGAAGGTGATGGGGCAGCTCCAAGTCTGACAGCTCTGTTAGCTTAGAGGGCACAGAAAAGGTGGAAAACGAGACCTTCCTACCCCATGGTCACATGGGAATTCTGCATGGCCTTATCTAAAATGCAAAGGCAACTATGACAGTCCTGAAGAGATGTGATAGGAATTAAAGAATACTTTCTTGACAAAAAAGGCAAAAGCAGCATTTTCTTCTCAGCACAATTACTTTTAAAGAACGGGTAGAAGGGAATCTCAACAATTAGGGAGAACCTCAGTTGCAAAAAGAAAATAAAGGATTGATTTCTTATGAAATGATATGGGAATGTGCACAAAATTAACTGTAATTTGCCAAATGCATACTTAAGACCATCAGCTTCTTGACAGAGGGCTATTCCCCATCTTAAGACCAACAACCTCTTGACAGAGGGCTATTCCCCTTCTTAAGACCAACAACCTCTTGACAGAGGGCTATTCCCTGTCTTCCACTGTCTGTGCAATAATGTTCAGGCTTACTCACACAGACTAAATTAAGAGAGTTGGTTGCCTTTTCTCACTTTTGCTTGTTAAATCAGGGGTAAACTCAGGGGTTCAGTGTACATAAATGGCAAGCAAAGGTTGCTGCAAGGGTGACTTCTCACACCCAGTCTGTTTGTAAATACTACTCTGATGACTTCCAGCTAATGATCTGCTCCTTCTGATTTGGGAAAAACTCATTGAATAACATATGGAGGCTTTTGCTGGGACACAAAAGTGACTGGAGAGAAGCTCTGCTAGCTGTTCTTTGTTGTAATTGAGATGCCAATCATTCTTTTTCTTTCTAATTATTCTTTTCTGCTTAGTTCTGGTTGTTTTCATAACTCTCCCACTCTTCCACTGCTTATACTGCCCCTAGTTTGACTCTGCTTCTCGTGTAGCCACACTGGTTTCTGTTCTGTTTTAGCTTAATTGGCTTTACTGGAATGAATGCTGATTGTTGCTCTCCCAAATGCATCTTAACTGCTCCCACCATGGATTTCCCAGGCATCAACAATTTTCCAGTTTTCCATTCCAGCCAATTTTCTCCCATTTGTCTCGTATTCCTTTGGTGTCTGTTGTCCTGGAGTACAATGTTCCAGGACCAGTTTCATTTCTACAATGCTGTAACTGTGCACATTGTTTTCCAGTGGGACTGTTTGGTTCAGGAGGAATTAAAAGACAAGTTTTTGGTCACAAAGGTCTAAATGCACAAAAAGCCATGGGCGAATGTTTGTTTGTCACTGTGAGAAACTCCAAACGCTGTGGCATTACATTGAAAGTTTTGGTCTTTACTATTTTAATGCAGAAGAGGAGAGGTAAATACGCAAGACATGCCATGTGGTAAGTGACTAACTCCTTAATTTTCTCTGTTTGAATTGTTTCCCCCAGTTGCTAAGGTATGAAACAAGGAGAATTCAGTTTAGCATCGAGTTGCTTTCTCTGCAGTTTTCATTGTGCCACATTCCAGGTTTTAATAACAAATAAATTTCACACCTTCATAATAAAGAAGATGCAACTATGAGCTGACATTCAAGACAAACAAAGAAGCACCAAGTATTTTGATTCATTTCTGTGGCCTGTCATTCATCTGAGGGAGAGCACCACCAATGTACTCCAAACCAGCAAACCAAAGCCAGTAGCAGAAGGAAACCACAACGTCACAGTCCAAGAGGAGGCCTGAAAGGACTTTTGCTTTTATTCAAGGATTCAAAAGCCTCAGGATGCAGCCATGGCAGGACTAATGTTAGACCTCTGGAAAGCAAACAAACAAAAAAACATGGCCCAAGACCACAGACGAACATGGCAACATTGTCTGACCCTTGAAAACCTTTACTGCAGGTAATCTCAGTTCATAATGCTGGTTTTTTTGAGCGAGGTCTTCAAGTAACCAGACTAAATTAACATTAAACTCACCTTCCCTGAATGCAAACATTGTAGGCCAGCTCAGACTGCCAACCTGGCCTTTTTGCTATGTGTCTGGACAGGAACGAATCACTTCTGGGGACTTCACTGACAGAAATCTTTAAAACTCGTGGCAGCAAACTCAGCGCCTTTCACGGCTGAAGTGTGATGTGCTGCCTCAGCTCTCCAGGCCTAGCAAGTCATCTCAGTGCCATGTGCTCAGCATGATTTGGGACCCTCACTTTACCCAGAGGCATCTCAGCATCCAGGGAAGCCACCAACTTCCAAAAGGTACAAACACTACCCATGACCTTTTAGCGTTCGAAGGCTTTACGGCTCTTTCTCTGTCCTCAGCCAGGTCCTCAGTGCCTACTTTCTGTCTGCATGTTTAATAAATCACCTCTTTAAATGCATGCAGCCTGTGGATTGGGTGTAGTTGTCTGCCAGCAATGGATTGGTTGCCCAGAGATCAAAATTAACCCCATCTTTCACAAGGGGCAGGAAATAGGGCACAAGTTATTCCACTCATCACCCTGCATGGAAACTCAACCCTTTAACGTCCAGTTAAAAGTTAACTGAGGAGCTCTCCTGCTCTGAAAAAAGATCACAGTGATTAGGTCCTATCCCCACAAGCATTGTTTCTAATTATCTTGCAGGCAACACACACCCATTTTGGCAGGACTGAAGGCCCCAAACAGCATTAGTTGCTTGGCCTGCTGATCCCCTTCCCAGAACATGTAAAGGTGCTCAAGATCTCTCGGAGGTGACAATCTCATTCAGGTTTCCCATGACTCCTGGCCAGTAAGGTGCAAAGAGAAAGAACTACTTGTTGCTCTAATTTCTTTCCTCACTTGCCTTTTCTCAGATTCTGTATACATCACACACACAAAAAACACATTTGAACTATATAGCCTCATTTTAAAAAAAACCCCAAAATCATAACTGAATTATAGTACAAATTTTATGGACCTCTCTAATTCTTAATGCTACCGCTCATGCTGATAATTTTTGTTGGTGTTTAACGTATATGTAGTTTTATTCTGAATTATATATTAGTGTTCTTTCTACTCTCTTCTTTCTGAAAGTCAACAGAAGTCCTATGCTTAAAAACATGCAGTGAACAGAGAACTCCAAAGACAACCACCTAAGATGAGGAGGGAGCTCTGTCACATCTGAACATATAAACATGCAGAACTCAGACATGGCACTGGGCAATCTTGTTTACGTAATGCAAGGGAGAGCAAAAAATATTGCTTGTAAGAGGTAGAGGGACAAGTAAGTTACTCCTTACAACTCTTATTAGACAATTCAGACAGACATGGCATCATATTTCTGAAAAACAGGCTGAAGTCCACATTTGAGTGCAATGTATGACCTTTTCTGAACTTCATTCTTCTGTTACTTGCAGTCATGAACTTTCTGACTGAAAATAATGAGAAAAGTGGAAAGCAAGCCAGTGAATAGGAAAAGCTAAGGTGGGAAAAGCTAAGGTGGGTCCCAATAGGACAAAAAAGGCAGGTTGTTTTAAGCTAACAAAACTTCATGTTGTTCAGACTCTATTATAACTCTAAGATCCAAGGTATTTTGAAAGTTACAGCACCTTTGTTTAAACTACCTATTAGATGTAATTTAGTCAGATCCCTGTTGAAAAATACAGTTTTTGAGCACTCCAGCAGCCCAAAAATGATAGGAATGCTGTTTAAATGAACAGGAGAAAATCCCCTGAGCACAAGGGATACTTAGAAGGCACGTTTCTGAATATAGCTGAAGCAATCTTGGGTCAGTAACAACTACATGTCACTGCAGCAAGTGTGAGAGGTGCTGGCTTAGCCCCAGATTTTGGAAACACAAGGGCAGGTTTATAGCTCCCGAAAACCTCTCAACCAAGGCTGTGCCACAAGTGTGCTCAAGCCCTAGTGCAGACTTGCAGGTTCTGCACTACATGAACACTGGATAGAATACTGACATAATTAAAAAAACGCATTTACATGCATCAGTCATTCTCCTCCAAATATATCACAGCTCTCTACTACAAGTACAAAAGCGCAGAGATTTTCAATGTAGAAATTAGGAACCTGTAGACTTACAATTCCTTCCATACATACTCTACGATTTTGCAAAACTTCCCCCTTTCTTTAAAGCTCCATGAAGTATTTAAACAGCTGTAAATTCTTCTCCTGCAGTTGTTTTCAATGTCTGCAGCAGTTTTTTATGTCAAACCACTGGAAATGCTTTAAATTGCATTCCCAGTTCTTATTCCCCAAATGGATTTTTAAAGCCTCTGAACTGTCACAATAGGAGTCTCACAAATCCAGAAGGTCTATGGCCACAAACCATGGGCTTCCCCATGAGATATTTTTCCTCTGAGAAATACAGAGTTAATGGCAAGAAGTAACATGGCTCTACTGCCTCTTCCTCCTGCCTCTCCAAGTCATATAAAACAAAGAACACAATTATATCATGTTTCTGTTCTATGAGAAAAGAGGGTAAATGCCATTACATTGGAATTATCCCAAACAAGAGAAAACCTCAACTAGTAAAACTGCTAGGACTAGAAAGTCAACCACTTTTCCAGATACCATTAATCATATCTAAGAGACAAGTAGCCAGAGCAGCTGAGAGCCATGGAAACTTTTAAAGGAGGGAAGTGAATTCACATTTATATGGGATCTGTTAAAACTCCTGGCAAATTTCTTTATTGACAATTTCATTGTTGAGATTTCTATAGACGTGTAGTTGGGTAAAGGTATCAGACTCAGACATAAAAGGTATCTTATGATGGCTGAAGGATCAGTATCAGCTATCAGAAAAACTGTTTTCTTTCAGAAAAACTCATCAGAAGTTGAGCTGGTGCAGGAATAGGACGCAGGCTCCATCCATTTGTCACCCCCTGGCTGTGCAAAGGGCGCCCGTGATGATTACGTGCCAAGACAGAAGAAAGCATTGATGCAGCAGGAAGCAACTCGACAGGGTTGGTAAATTATGTGTATGTCCACAGGAAAACAATTCCAGTTAAAAAAACCCCCCAAAACAACTAAAAACCCCAAACATGCTTCTACTAAATGTTACTTCCCTTGCACACTCACCTCCAGGCATAGCATAAAATTGATGCATTTTGCCCAAAGCCTCAGTGACACAATTAACATCAACATTTTCTCTCTCCACTTCATGGACTCCATGAAAAGGCACTTGGGGGATTAACCCCACTGTGATTTATACTAGTGAAATGATCTTCCCCAATACTAATCCTGAAAGTATTTTGCAGGAGGGTACGGCTTTACCTCATGTTTTATGTCTGAGATAGGGGGAGGTTCAAATGGTTTGCCTGAAGTTGGGAGAGACCCTAGAGCTCAGCTTGGATGGAAGTGTGGGAACCACTGGCTGTCTATTATTGCCTCTCCTCACTCACTACATAATGCTGCTTTCTTGGTGCTTGTGACCAAATTTTAACTACCAGCTGTTCTTTGATCAGTTCTCATGGCAAAACAGGAGAAATACACTAGTCAAGAAATAACTGGAAAGTTGAGCTCCTATGTTAACTCCCAAGGGGGCAAGAGGAAACAAAAAATCAGTAACACTGACAAGAATCAAGCGTCTTCACACTGTAATCAAATACAATGACACATGCCACAGCGCATGCAAACCACAGATGTCAAAGTACAAATGCTGATGATCTAAGGCACATTTTACACCCAATGTCTAAAGACAGAATGCTAGGAAGATAGCCAAACCAACTTTTTCTCATTTAAATTGCAGTTCAAAACAGCTTTGCAATTTCACTTGCAAATCAGGATGACCTCAGAATTTAAATTTCACTCTAAAAGCAGCACCGTAAATCACAGGGGCACTAATGGAAAAGATACATGCACACACACATTGCCTGGAATACCCTCAGCTTTGGTCTGCAGGCACTGCTGCAATGCACAACAAAATCAGTCATAGGCAATAACCACTTACTGCCACATATATATAAGGCAGAGGAAACAAACAATCCTTGTTTGTTTAATCAACAAGCTGTTGGCTTAGATGTGTTCACCTCAAGCTTAATTCTGAGACAATTTCCCTGCAAAAGATCCCTCGATTATATTATTGTATATGTTACATGAGAATTGATATTTGGCTTTTCCACAAGCTTGCTTAAGCACTCAAACGGTGCTATCCATTTGCAATGGAAACAACAGCTCTGCTGCCCACATCCTCCTCCAATACCAAATCCTGCCTTGGCCTTGCTCTACAGTGCAAATCCGTACTTACGCCCTGAGGATGATCTCAGATTCAAAGGAATTCAGGTTTGACACCTCTCCATGGCTCAAGGTCTCCAGGTTTCCAAACCTGAAAAAGGAGATGGGTATTTAGAAGAAACACTACTGAATAAAATCAATATCCCAAACATCATCATTCATGTACAATTATCATAAACAACTACAAAGTGCTTCTAGCTCAAATTGCAAAATGGAATCTAACAGGTGGGCAAAATTAAGGAGCTTGAAGGTTATTTCATTCAGAAGGGAAAAAAATCCTAAAGAGGCAGCCACTACTTCCCAAGAGAATTTGTTAATTTATATGAAGCAGCCTGTACACAGGAAGAAACAACCACAACAGTGTCTCTGCTCACAGCTCCATGACCCTTTCTGCCTGTTTTCACTCCACCCTTTCCCACTGCAATATTGCAGCGTGCAAGGAGACTGTAACACAGCCCCTTTCTCCAATACAGCTTCTCTTTCTCTGTTAAGAAGAGAGAGGAAAGTACTCAAAGTCAGAACTAATAACAAAAGGTGGTTCTCTGCAACAGCAATGCTTTTATGCATTGAAAGAAGCCATTTGGAAGTCCAGATCCTCAGCAAGAATAAGGTGGTTTGAATCCTAAACATAAATAAAGTCACTTTCTCTAGTTACGTAAGCAAACTACTGGTACAATGCAGAAAGAGAGGGAATAGCAGCTGCTACAGGAACAGCAGTGAGCCAAACACCACTAAAAAAAGCTGCTGTCCCAAAACGTGTGGCTCTGCTACCACAGGACCCATCTCTTCAACATCCCCCCTCTGCCTTCCTTGTCCTCTCCACTTACGCTCTAGGAAACCATCCTCCAGCAAAAGGAATGAATGGAAAACATAAGACTACCTTGTTCTTTGCTGTCATTCCCCAGGTCCAGCTCTTCTATCAGTTCCCTCCTCTGTACACTCCTCCAGACAGTGACTGGTTGCTACTTTTATCTGTGCCCATGCCAAGCAGAGCACGGCCCCACTTTTAAGGGACACGATTATCAGGGAAAAATAAGATATGGAAGAGAGGAATCTGACCTGCTTCTACCCTGATCTGGACAGCTAAACATCTTTGGAAGCACTTGTGAGAATTCCACTCTGGAATATCCCACAGGGGATACCAAGGCACCCCCACATCCAGGGGCAAGAGGAGCTGCTCTCCTTGCCCTCCTTCCAGGAACTTCCACTGTGTGCTTTCACATCAAAACACAAACAAGATCTTTTTCTTTTAACTCTCCCTACTCCCTTTATCAAAGAAGCAGAAAGGACCAGAACATACAGTGTTAAAAGCTTGGCAGGTTTTCAAAGCTGCCTGCTGCACTTAGTTGCCAAACTTCCATAAATACTGAATACTAAAGGGATTCAGATGTCCAATTACTCCTAAAGAGCATTGAAAACAGAAGTCATCCCCCTCACTTCTCAACACACCAGTTCATGCTCAAACTTTTGTTGAGTGACTTCTAATCTATGTTAAAAGAAAACCTTTATATACTGAATCTGGGAAAAAAAATTAAAAGGGCTCCAGTCTCAAATTTAATCAAAGGCAAAAGCTTAATGTGAAGTCCTAGAGGGATAATAATAACAGGAAAAACAATCATCTTCAGCTTCTAGAACTGAAGTTTTTCTTCAGTACAGCATGTGCTTTTTTATTTGCTTCTGTCTTACAGGGAAGAGAACTTCACCTGCTTTTGGACAGAATAAACGCTTCCTGCCTCAAATTCAGTGAATATTGCGCTGCCTGGACAGGATACTCTGCAGACAGCATCAAATGACCAACAGGTATCCCCACACATTTAGGGTACAGTATATCCAGACTTCCCAGGACACTTTTTCAACAGTTCCAGGACTTTCTTTGCTTAATCGGGATTTCTATATGTCTAATTCATACATCAGAAACTAAAACTGACAATAAATGCTAAAATTATATTGGGTTTTTTGGTGTTTTTTTTTTTTTTAAGAGATTGCTCTTTTCATGACATCACTGGAACACAAAACAACATTCAAGTATAAAACACAGATTATACACTGACACCCACTTTAGTCTCTATACTGTGATTTTTAACAAGTATCACTAAAAAGAAACGTAAAAATACACACTCTTTGCTACTTATTCTGAACTAAGGTAGAGACAAAAACCAAGCTGCTTAAAATCAATTACTACCCATGTGGGTTTTTTTAAATTTTTCTTTGTAACATCTGCTTTTCTTCACAAGTCCATATATCACAGCAGCATGTAAACCATTCTAATTTTTATAGCTTAAGCTTAACCTGTATCTTCTCCCAAGCCATAAAAGTCTAGATTATCTATGATATTCAAAAAGCCAAGAGAAACATCCATGGATTCTTAACCACTACAACCCTAAGATTTGTGAGAGGGGAAGGAAGTGGTGACCTCCTAGAACATCCAGTGGATTCCATCGTTTATTATAAAAGGCTGGGGATAATGCTGGCAAGGTCCTCTGAAGCGGACACGGTAACTTGCTCAGAGCACACAAGGCAGCAAGATCAGTACTGAGCTCAGAAAAGGAAGTTCTGTTCTATCAAGACTTCTCTCCTGGGCTTTCTTGCCCTCTCCTGACATTTTGAAGCATCATCAGAGGAGTAGGGCAGGGCCAACTTTCTTAGAGCCTCAACATTTTAATGTTGTTTTATATATTCACCATCAATTTTTAGCATTCCTCATGTTCTGTGTCAGAACTGGGATGGACTGACAGGGAAAACTCGGAGTAGTAAATCTAACTGTACCTAAGTTTGCACTCCAGGACAGCTGCTCTTTTCTTAGTTGGCTTCTTACCTGACTACCAAGTTATTACAGTTAATATCATTATTAATTGAGCCACATAACATTCCTACAAAGCAACTAGTATTATCCTTTACAGTTACAAAAGAAAAGCACAGGTACTTTATCCATGTTCCTCATCTAACTAGTGGGAGAGTCAAAATTAAATCCGAGGGGTTCTTATGCCACTTCTATGTTCTAATTACTAATTCTATGTTCTAACCACTACATGCCAGAATAACCATTTCTGTGCATCACTTGATTTTGAAAATACAATAAATATGATACTCTCCAAATAAGACCACATCTGACCCAGCCATGTCTCAGTTAGAATTTAGGGTGAGAAAGTAATGCTGCATGTTCCAAGTATTTATACAGACACAGCAGCCATGATTTAACAGTCTTACCATACAAGCTATTGTTATAACACTTAGCAGTTCTTGTGCTGTCTGGAAAAGTTTATGGCTACATATTCATGTGAAGTAATAGAAGGGAAGAGCAAATTCTTTCTTGTGTTTGTACAATCCCTGTTTCAAATCAGCTGCTCCCAGACAGGACAGTTAGGTCTGAAAATACCAGTATCCACCAAAACACAGGAATCTATTCTAGGTATGACTTTGCAGCCAACACATTCTGCTGAGTTTTTTCTGGGGGAAAAAGCTGAAATAATTTTCCGGTGTTGGTCCAGTTTGGGTCTTTAGCAGCCAGACATGGTACCCTTTCCCTACTCTAAGAGCTAGGATGTGGGCAGAAAGGCATTTATACTGGATGTTTATGCTGAAATTCTAGATTTTGCAGCATTCTTGACAACAGATTATTAAATCCATGTCCACCAAAAGCAATGGAAAAAATTCCTGACAACAGCCCCCTGTCATCTAGATAATGGCTCAATTTCCATTAAATACTGGCTCTTACCTGTCCAGGAGAAGTTCCAGTACTGCCTTGGTAGAAGCAAAGGCCCTGTATGTTGAAAGGAAGATGCTGATGTAGGAAAAATCTGCATCACCAAAAGCTGTGAGAAGGTTCTCCACCAGTTTCTCCAAAGTTCCAGCTTTTATAGCCCTGATCTTGGATGTTTCATACTGTCTGACAGTATGCTCTGGAGGTAACTGGTCTCCTTCACCCTACAAAGGGAAACAAGAACAAAGCACAAAAAATCAGATGGGACCCAGATCCCTGACACAGTTTTCACTGGGATAAATTTCATCTTTTCACCAGAATTGCCCATCATCAGTTACTAAATTATTTTGTAAATTTTGGCTCTTAAGAACCAAATGCTGTATCCAATAATGGAACTTTTAAGTATCTTTATTTCTCTTACATGCTCCTCAAAATATTTTATAGTGTGACCACTACCAAGTTAACTCACGAGTCCATCATATATAATTAGCTAAAAGAAAATCCATTATCCCACAAAGAACAGTATCACCGAAGGGAACAAAAGTGGTAATTCAGCATTTCACTGAACTTCTGAATAAACATGAAAACTGGCCGCAACTTTAGCATTGGCACTTGTGATTCCCTTGCTGAAAATACCAGCTTTGGGGTGCCACACAAAACCAACGGTCAGGGACACATCTGGGTGCAAAACATTTCATGACGCTTTAGCAAGAGGGTGTCAAAGCCATCTTGCAAACATTCCATTATAACATTTCAATTTTCTCCTACAGTTTCCATTTGGCACAGTATTTGCCCACAAATCTAGGGTTTGGGGTTGGGTGTATTTTTTAAACAGCATTTATTTTGAGTGTTTGCACCTGCCTGAAGTCTGAAAGAACTAGAAACATTCCCTTAAATTCTGCCATTATTTAGAGGTCAGTTCAGAAAAGTATTTTTGTGACTGGTTTAAATCCGATTTTGTAAAGTATGTGGGACAAAAAGCCTTAAAAATGGGGTTATAAATATAAAATATCCAACTGAGGGCATGAAGGCAGCATGTTAATGACTTGTAGTCCCTACCAACCCTGGCTTAGTATACTGACAAAACACAAAGAAAAAAATCATATAGTAATAAAATAATTAGGAACAGATATCTCACCCACTTCTATTTACATCACTACCTTCCATTGCTTTGGAATTACTTCTAATAGATAACCCTGTCTGTTTTAAACAAATGTCTTCAACATTATTCTAAAGTTCTGTCTTTAGCACTGTTCCAAACCTCTGCTACCTCATTTCACTTCTTAACGAAGTCCAACAAACTCCTGTTGGTACATTAAAACACAACTTGCTGTGTCTACTAAAAAGACCACCAAAACAGACTAGAGAGGGAAAAATTTTGCAAAATTTTGTTCTATGGATGTTATGGCTTTTTTAAAGGTATATAATGTGTAAAATATCTGACTTAAAAGTGGATCTGGAAATATACATTAATTATATACCTGAATTAAAAGTGTATCTGTACTTACATATGATACTGTCATCACAGAAACACTAACAGGATATGTTGTCACCACTGCTGTATCTCTCACATTCAAATTTTCCCTAAACCAAAACTCAGTTGGAAAAATCACTCAAATTTTCTTGCTGACTTTTCATCTTAGAATTAAAATGTACTTTTGAAAATAACTAGTTACACCATGCAACCACTTTGAAACAGGGAAGGTCTGTGCCACTGTGTTTAACTCTTAATTTTCTATCCAGCATATTGACCCACTCACAGTGTAAGGGTTTACGGGCATATTTACCCACTGCATGTAAAAACCTCTTGTTGGCTGATGTGGCTGTGTTCAAAACAAGGTCAGAATCTGCTTCCAAGACCCACACATGGCCAAAATTTTCCATTAATTGCAACACTGCAGCTTCCCCAAGACATCATGCTGGGAGAATGTTAAAAACAAACCCACCACCCCCCCAAAAAACCCTCAACCAAACAAAAAAACCCCAAAACCAAACAAAAAACAAAAACCCCCAAACGAAAACACTAAAGCAAACAGCCCCCCCCCCAACCAAACAATTCCAAACTCTGAAAAATCTAAAACTGAGTTTAGCAGCAAAAACACTACACCGTTAGAAATCATTGTAAGAGTTTAGGGATTGCTTGTATTTGTATTATTTTAGCAATTCTGTCTGTAAGTTTAAAAGGAAAAGGGACTTGGCAGATGAGCTCAGTAACAGGCTTGGAAAGTAAGACCTTGTGGGCTGACTTTCATGCTAACAGGAAACTGTTCAGTCTGGATTTAATCAAGAAGCCATCTCTTCACTCACACAACCAGTCTACCCAAAGGCAAAGGAGTTTTCATGGGGTTTTGTGCTCTCTGCCCAGAGTAATAACGCATCTACTGCTGTTAAAAGATGCTCCTAAAGCTCTTTGCAATTTTTGACAGTGGCACACAATGACCACTGTTAGTGATACCAATAAATGCCACGGATTTTGCATTGTTTTCTGCATCAAAACAACAACACAAAAAAAGGCTCTCCAGCTCCTGTTTGTCTCCTTCAGCACCATGTCCAGCAGTCTAAGAGAGATACTAAATCCCAGTATTTCAGGGCTTCAGTAACATTTTCTTGGTACTCTACAATAAACACACATGCAATTTCATAGTCCGATTTCTGTTTTTTAAAATCTTTGATTTTTCAGGCAACAGATTAGAACCCTGATAATCTGAAAGTGTAAGTGACAAGCAAGTAGCTTCTTACAAGACTGTCAGTGTCATTCAAAAGCAAATGCAGAAAGATTGAATGGAGGTAGAAAATTTTGCAAATCCTTATTTTTTTGTCATTGTGCATGTACTGATCAAGTGTAATTCCAACATCTTTACTAACCCTTGGCAATGCTGTACCCTCAGAGGGGCCCACTCTCTCTTTAAGGTGATCATCTTACAGCTGTACAGCACAAACATTAGCCAGTTCTTGCTGAAACAGGAGAGCTCCATGCAAACTAAAACACATCCAGACTGAAAAACTGCCTTCAAACACTACCTGTTAACCCTCAATGGGATTATAAATTAATTATAAACTCCATCATCTCCTAAATTTATATTGCACCCTAGCAAGAGAGATTAGAAGACAAAAAGGAAAGTAAAAACTTGATCAGTACAAAAATAGGCTGCTGTCCCAATAAAGACATCCAGAACTGCAGTAATTATTTCAGAAATATCACTGTAAACAATAATTTTAACCCAGAAAACCACTGCTCTGCAGGTTTTTTCCAATGCAAATATTATCTGTTGAGATTCTGAAAATGTGAATTGTGGAATGAAATCAATGTAATTGTTTCTTATTAGGCAGACTGTGAAAAAACACTAAAACAACTGGGATGAACAATAAGTAAATGATATAACAAATATTCTTCCTGCTCATTCATTTGAAACATTACCACTCTACTAAATACTTTATTTAGGAATTCTGCTGTTATTTTCAAGAACATCTAACTCAGTCTTAAACTCCACTTTTACTGATTTTGACAGGCTTTTAAATGCTTATCACTTTCCTTGAAACTTACAGCTTTTCCAAATGGAGAGTCTTTCACTCTGATTTTATTAGCTTACTGGATAGACACCCCATGCTGGAATAACAGTGCCTAACGTACACTTTCACTTACAAGTTAACTCAAAATAAGGCACTCTAAATGTGTCTAAATTTGTCTAAATGTGAATCTGCTTTAACCTTCTGAAAGTAGAAATAAGATGCTTTTTGTTATTTCACCCTTATTTTTTTCACATTGCTTATTTATACACAGGTTCTCCAACATATATCTTTAATATCTACACTCATCCTTGGGGGAAGAAAAAAAACCCGAAAGGAAAAAGAAATCAAATCATGGAATGATTGAGTTTGAAAAGTTCCAGAAATACCAGGTTCCATAATGACAGCCTAAGAGAAGAAAAACCCAATCTAGCCTTTGTTTAATACATAGACACACATCATTAAAGAAAACAACAAGACAGATGAAACCGAGTTGTTCAGCTGGTTTAGTCAAGTATTTTTTTAAATAACAATGGAAAAGATATTAATAACTTATTTGACACCGTGTTTCCTTCCAACAAAGACCTTAATGAATTTTATAACTGAGCCTGCTCCCCCTAAGGGGAAGAGAGCAGGATTAGCCCCATAGGTGTCTTGACAGATGAAACCTGCAGCAGCTGACAATCATGCTGGACTGACTCAAACTCACACCACATAACCATTAAATAAAAAAAAGCCCTGTGAAAAGTAGCAATTTTGCCCTAACAATACCACACAGCAGTGACCAGATTAGTCTTATCCAACCAAGTCACAGGAATTTCAAGGGGTTTTGGGACAGGCCCTGGCCGTACACATCCCTCCTGACACCCTGGCAATATTTAACAGCCCTGTATCCCACCACTGTCCTCTTTGTCCTTGTCCTCTGCTCTGCTGAACCTCCAGCCTACAAAGCAGTTTGCATGAGATGACACTGAATTTGAAGCAGAATTTCCAGCTTAGGAAAGCATGGCTTGCAGTGCAGACTTGCCTTCCCAAGGGCAGCTGTTTTTATTCTACAGCGCACTTGGAAATAAAATGAAATAAAATTACACCAGAGCTCTCTCCGCTTCACCAACTCCCATTTCCCCATTTTGGATATTCATGAAAAAACAAAAATCAGAATTCTGCATGCTTACTGCACCAAACTCAGAAGCCAAAATAACTTCCTGAGCTCTTTTCCATGTTCCAACAACAGTATTCTTGCATTTTCAAAGCTCCACCCTTCTCCTTTCCTACCTTACCACATGAATAACCATTCTTGGCAGCAACCCAGAGTTTCCAGGACCAATTAATTCCTGATCATCACACAAAAGGCGTTCCCATTTTCTCTTCAGAGCTCACAGCCTGGCTGGTATCTGTCTGAAGCACTGGCAAACAGTATCAAAGGCTGTGGGGGCAGACTTAGAGGGCAGAACCAAGAGGGGAGAAAGGCCTCTTCTATACAAATGCTGTTGCTCAGTTAGAACCCTTTCAGTCACCTTGCAGCTACTTAAAGCCACTGGGGAAAATAGGAAACATTCCATGGTTGCTGAGCTATGCAATCTCACACCTGAAGTGATGCAAACTTAGACTCATTTGGGTCTCAGTGAATTATGTGGGACTAGCTCTAAATGAATCAAAGCAAAAGTAAAGAAGCCTAATTTACACATCACCTCTCCCTGCATGCATCTAAATGAGTTTTAGCAAGTGCATAAAGAAATTGAGTCTTCCAAAAGCTCTCGGTTAAAATGGCATTGTGCAGCTCTTAGAAATGGTGGAGCTTATCCAGCCACGGGAACATAGAAATGCCTCTCCGAATTCACCCACTTAGAAGCGCCTGTGCAGCACAGTAATGTACCCATATTATTCAGTGAGAATCAAGTCATCCAAGAGGTTCACCGTGCAGCACACAAGCTTTTTAAAGAGACCAAAAATCCCCACAACAACTCAAAATCCCCACCTCCATCTGGTATGATTAAGCACTTACCTTCTCGTTGCTTTCTAGCTACAAAAGATTCCTTCTCATCCTGACTATCACCCATCTTCTACGAAGACTTTTAACAGAACTAAGACAAGCCCTCTAGCCCCCTCCTCATCTGACTGTCCTCATCAAGTTACCTGAATCTGAAAAATTAGATTACTGAAACTGTTTCATTTTTGTTGTGTTTCACAGCTCTACAGTTTACCACAAGCCTTAAGCATGCCAGAGATGTGTCATTTTCATAACATGTCAGTATTATGAAATACTGCTTTTCCCGGTTTTGACTGGACATTGAAGCTTAGCATGTTCCTAATTTAAAACAGAAAAGCAAGAAGAAATAAACCAGTAAGTCAGGTAAGACTCTTAGTCATGTGCATCTTACATTGCTGGGGGAACACTGGTAATCAAATGACATTTACTAGAAACGCTCTTCTAATCCAGCAAGTGAATGTGTCCCATATTAAGTACCTTCTCAAAGCCTGTCTGTATTAGAGAAAAATTATTTGTAAAACTCGGTGGCCTCCTCTCTTCAGTGCACAGGAACAGCAAAATAACCAAACACCAAACCAATCAGTAAATAAATACACAAAATAATAAACAGCTAAGTGAGCAGGGCACCAGGAAGAAGGCAAGGAAAAAGATTTTAGTTTCCACTTTGGCAGTGAAGTCAGCTCATTTTACAAAATATTCTGACTTCTGGAGCCAAAGGAAGTATTACAGTGTCTCCATGAGAGAAGAGCTCTAGAAAGTCTCTTTGGACTTGGCATTAAATAGTCTGTGATTAACTGTCTTAAATAATAAAAGCTTTTAGAGGTATGGATTACAGCAGGTACCTAAGGAGGGAGAGGCAGCTGGGTCAGGTCCCCTGTACCCCCACAACCGTAAAGAGTGATTAGTGTTTCTGCTGCCAGCCCTCATCTTAACTCCTCTTCCTCCTTCTCCACACTCTCACTTCTTCCAGTCTGTCCTGGAAATTTGTAGGTGCCAAAGCACCCAGGAAGCATAAGGGAGAAAGAAAGGGGTGCTGAGCAGGGAAAAACAGAGTATAAAAGACAGCTCAAACATTTCACTTCATTCTGAAACAGCTTTTAATGACTCTGATTCTAGATTACAGGGGTAGGTACAGTGCACCTTCCATCTGAGGAATACTGAGCAGTTCAAGCTCATAGCAGAGCAAAGTCTGTATTTATCTACAGTATTTTTAAGCTGCCTAGCTGTAAAAAATTATAACAACTATATGTCTACCCTAAGAAATACCAGAATAAAGCTAGTATGGAAATTTTGTTTGTGAAACACCAGTCAGTAAACCATTTGCCATGTTTATTTCATGAAAAGTTCTAAAATATGCGGTGATTTTTTAATGAACAGCAAGAGTAGCAAAGAGAAGGGATGATTGATATTACCACTAACACAGACAGATTTCATATGGTATCATGACTTTTGACTACCAACGCAATACTTGCCCTGTGAAAAGTAACAGTTTTTTCCTCCTTCCAGAAATGTAATTTAACTTAATTATGGAGCTCATCATCACTTTCTGCTCAGTCAGTAGAAACAAAGTCCTGTATGAGGCAGTAGGCAATAGTGCTAAACTCAACATGGATTTAAGGGTGCCACAAGTAATAATTCTATTGCATAATAGTAGCATGAATGCGTATTATGTAACCCAAAATGCTTTTATTCATCCTGACTGTATTGTTGGCTCTCCTTTCACACTATAAAGCTTGCTCAAACCATACACAAACATTACATTTATACAGTAGACAGAAATTAAATTTATACAAGTCAGGAAATCAGTGTAAACTGCTACTGCACTCAGTGTAAACACCAAGGGCAAGAGTGATAGATTTTTTAACAGTATGAAGAGCTGGAAATTAAAACTGTAGGTGCAGGGAGATTAAATGCATTCTGACAGACAAAATAGCAGGAGACTGATTCGGATTTTAAAATAAACACAGCATGAATACGTGCCTAAATTGAGTTATAAACCTCATTTTTATGGCTCTGCTTTTTACAACCCTTTGGTTTTGAAACTAAGAGACCTCTCCAGGGTGGGGGTCTGAGTAGAAAAAGCAGTAATGGTAAGCTAGTGTTTCCTAATACTAAGTGTTACCAGCTTAAACATTTATTTATGTGCTGAAAGAGTCCAAAAATATTAAGCCAATCATTAGTCCAGGCCAAACTGCATTTTTACTGTATTATCTAGACATCACAGGGGATTGACTATGGAATCTCTTAGAGTTCTTCTCTTGTACACTCCACCCTACAGAGAAAGGGAGTGACTCTGTACGACTACACATGTGTGTACGTACCACTTCTGGATGGCAACATCCTTGTCCCAATTCTACAGCAATTTTCTCTATGATAAATTCTGCATTTCATATGACAGACAAATACATGACAGCTAAACACACGGCATACCTACAGAAGCTATTGCGTTCTTCTAGCTACAGCACCAGCCCTTACCCCTTGCCTTTTGACACAGCAGAAACAGCATGAGCCAGGCCTGAACCCACTGCAGAGATCTGTATTTTGGCTTAAGAATGCTGTGTTGCACTTGGACTTAAATCCCTAGGCAATGGATGCAAAGCAAAACACATAATTATGTGGAAGCATTGAGTCAGAATGCGGAAAAGGGTCCACATTTGCTGTCTATTCTTTTGATTTTTCTTCCTTTTGTGGGGGTTGTTGAATTACCCTTCAGGAGTTAATAGCATACTTCTGCTCTTCTCTGTCCTGTTCTAACTTTATGACCACCTGATGTTTTCCTGAACAAAGCGCCTGTTTTTGCAGGAAGAATGCAAACCTCGTGCTTTAAGTAAGTGTGCAAGAGTTCATTCACATTTTGTCTGCTACAGGGAGCCAGCAGCCCAGAGCACAGCCAGAATCAATCCCAAGCACTTTATGGGAGGAATGCAAAGGCCTAAGATCTGTCTTCCAAATGAAACACATTACTTATTGGACATTTCCCATAGCAGCACAATGGCATCTCCAAACAGAAGGCACTGCCCCTAACCCTAGAGGGTTTCTACTCTAAAAATACAAAACTTACCATACAGAGAGTCAGAGATTATGACAAACCAAGCAAACAAAAGCACAGGTGTATTTTCATCATAATTTTCTTATTTGCATGGAACATTTAAACCAGGTTCCAAATGCACCTCAGGAGCATTTGGTTAACCTATCTCTTTCGCACTAAACACAACAGTTAACCCGTAAGGGTGTACTGATGCGTTTGCATCACAACACCAACACCACTTTGAAATGTTATGAAGCTTATCTGACAAGTTGAGAAATACTGTAAACAACTGAAGGATATTCTGCACTTGATTCAAGTCAAAACAGAAACTCAATATATTCAATGTAAGCTTATGTGGGGCATCAACTATATATAGGAGGGAATAAAACATGAGATAGCTTTAACATGATGGTTTATTTCTGCTTTAGGATACATAGATACTCACAAGCTTAGATGCTTGATCTTTTAGAGTCAGGAGCCACTGAGATCTGGAAATCTAATGAGATCTACCACAAGTCTCGAGTTTGAAGCCCAAGAGCTATGAACATATCTCAAAGCATTCACTCATTCCGTATTCAATAATTCTGAGACCTTTCAATAAAAAAATGCCAATTTATAATAAAAACATGTTGTTTTACTTGCACAAAATGCCCACAGAGTCCTCAGAAAGGAAGAAACAGCCACTGACTGGGAGAAAGGTTGAGCCTTCATAAGGAGAAAGGCAACTGTACAAAGCGGCTGCAGGGGTGGGAAAGGAGAAGAAAATAACCCTTTAAAACTCCTTTCAAGCCAAAAAGGTGGGAAAATTATAAGAGAAAAAAATAGATGAAATAATAGAATATAATAACAGGATCATTCCGCAAAAGCATTTTAAATGCCCACGCCTCATTAGTGTCACTGTGGGCCAGCAGCACCATTGCTGTGCTCACAGCCACGTGTGGGAGATCCACGCAGGTGGCAGAGAGGAACAAGTCCAAACTCCATCAGGCTGCAATCCAGTAACACGCAGAGCAAAATGTCCCTGAGTGCTACCATGCAAAGCGGCACAAAGCTTCACACCTAAGGTGAAGGCTGCCAAAATTTCATTCTGAATGCCAAAACTGCTAGAGGGGAGTTATGATGGGCAACAGATGGCTTATGCAACTAAAGGCAGGTAAATGTGAAAAGTCAGCAAAAAAAGTCTGCTGAAAGTCCTACGCTCAAAGGTCACACAGTGGCACCCAGATCAGAGAAAAGACCTGGAGGCTTAGAGTAGGCAGAACATTAAATCTTTCAGCACATGCTTGGAAGAGGCAACAAAAAAAAAGCAAACAGTTTTGCAAAGTATAAGTAAAGGGTACCAAAGCAAGTAAAAGGACATTATTCTTCCACTGCATAAAAGGTCTGATGAGATCACATGTAGGGTATCATGCTCCGATAGAGCTGCCTTATTTTTAAAGTAGCTGTTATGAAGCTGAATGGAGTAAAGCAAAGGGTGGCCCACACAACTCCTACATGTGCAGAGTCTAAAACAGCAAGGAAAGGATGCAATGTTTTGCTTTACACACACACAAAAAGCAGGATTTGAGCACCCAGAGTTCTTGACCAGGAGGAGGTTGCAGAGCCACTGGAAAACCAGCCCACACCAAACTCCAGCATGGTGTTGCAATATGGCCCTGACATCTCCTTTATGTTCTTGTGACTCTTTTAGTAAGTGCCTGTGTTCAATCTTGTTCTCCCTCATTAAATATTTGCTGCAAACAAATTGAAACCAGAATTTTACAAACAGCCACACATAATAATTGCCATTTTAAACTAAACTAGAGGGTTTTCTGCTTCTGACAAAGGCCAGATGCTATAGAGGAAGGTGAAGAAGTAACACCCATAACATTCCAAATAACCAGCCTGCAGGAAAAGACTCTTCTCAGCTGCAGGACATGTTTGTTTCATAGTTGAATAAAAAAAACCCTAATGTCTTGTGTTTTGAGTCTCTTATAGTACTCATGCATTTGTTCTCATTATTCATATAAATGTCCAATCCTTTCTGACTCCTCCTAGACTCAGTTGGACTCCATTACTTCTTCCAGCAGCGTGTCCCTTCAGGTTAATTACATGCAATGCAAAATCACTAGTTCCTTCCTCTCCCTTGCTTTCAAAACCACCAAAGAATCCCTGGAGATAAAGTGTCCCTTCTCCACTCGCTGTTTTGAATATTTTTACTATATCCTCCTATCCACTGCCAGAACGGACCCTCAATCCAGTGAGGATTTATTGTTAAACCTCCACATCAACTCTAGTTCCAACAAGACGCAAATTTAACAGTCCTTACCTTTTCAGTGCCTCCAAATGCTTTCCCATCTGTTGATTCCTTTTCTAGTTCTCTGATCTTTGAGATGAGGAAACAAGCACCAGAAATGAGTGAGGTATTATTGTCTCCCACTTAACAGTATTTTCTAGGCTTCACTTCATTCCCCTCTTCCCTGATACAGCTTTCACAACTGCATCATGGTGGGCAAATACTTCCAAGGAACTCCGGACACTCAGAAGTCCAGGTCTTCTCCCCAGGTGGTTTTAATTAATTCACTTCTAGTCCTAAATTGTTTCCATGTGCTACTCTGCCTTGTTAAGCAGCTGCTTCTTGCAGCATGTATGTCACATGTGAGGAAGATATTCATGTGGTAACACTACAAAGCCACTAAATAAATATTCTCATGCACTTCTGACAGCTAATACATCTCCCCCTGACCTTTTATTATGCTTCAAACCTTCAGCAACCTACCAAAAGAGAGACTTTTTAAAGTTCACATTGTCCCAGAAACACTTTTTTCCTCCTCTTTTTCGACCTCCCCAAATACAGGGGAATCTACCAAACCCAGGCCTCAGCACTGTGGCTGTTTTTAATCCCCACCCAAGCCATATTTTTGTGCTATGTTACATTCCAACATACTTCACCTCACCAGTCTGGTGAAAATCTGCAGCCATGCTTTGAAAGTTGTTGGGATCAAAGATGCTTTAAGAATGCATGACCATTATCATTTCACTCGGATATGCTTTTACTTTCCTTCCAGTGCCTGAATTGTCACCTACTGGTGACATTGTGCTGAACTTAACTACAGTGCAGTTGTACTTCAGGCATTAGCAGGAGTTCAGTTTGGTTCAAGGTAGAAGGACTTCCATATCTAAAACATGGAATTCCTCACTATAGCCTTAAAACCTTATATTTAAAAAACCCAAAATAAAAAAGAAACCCGCATCCTCATATATCTCAATAAAATTCTTATTCCAGAAGGTGTAAAAACCTAACACAGACTTTACAGTTGCACCCTACATGCCAGTGTACCACCCATGAAGAACTACAAGTTACTTCTGCAGGGATTGTATGGCCACTGAACAGGAAAACAGAGCATTTTGGGGGTGAAACAAGGGCAAAAGTAGTTCTGGGAGACTGCAAGAGCACACAGTGACAACTCCCTGGAGATAACTCCCAGCCAGCTGCTCAACTCTTTAGGAATGAGGTCCCAACTCCATTTAGGAATAAAGTTTTACAATATCTGATACCGTCTTCCTGGAGTGAGAACATCAGTAGACATCACACACACTTCGCCTCTGCTTTACAAGACACAGCACGCTGGCTACACAAAGACAGACAAGAGCAGGATTCAGCACTGAGTTAGCATTTATTTACCCTTTTCACACAAAATAACCTCATCTTCTTCAAGGGGCTAAGTCACCACTTTGTGATCATTTCTTCACACAGCTGTACCCCCTTACAATGCTGGCTAAAGAAGTTATATATTTAGAAAACAGATTCCTAGAGCAGTAGTAAGAGATGCAAGTTCAGTGTGCATTTGTACATGTTTTTCAGTTAGCTTTACCAAGGTTAAATCCAAGTGTGACTAACATGCTTGCAATGCTTCAGCCTCTTCCTTAAATAAAAACATCAAAACCCAGACTGTAAAACTAATGGTTTCTCCAGGGCTATTCTCTGTACAACACCTCAATCCAGTTTGTACGCTGCTGCTCCCAGGCTTTCCAATGACACATGGCCATATTCCTTGCCAGCTCTTCTTTAACCCAACAAGTGACCTACATCTAGCTTTGAGAAAGAAAATACCACTTTTTTTGCAGAGTGAGCTGATATTTTGGTTATTCCCTTTGAAAAAGCAAGCAAGATAATATTCAGTGATGTCAGCAGCAAGATATTTAAGGTACGGAATTCAGGGAGAATCTCTACCATTCAAGTAGCACAGTTTAAAAGGACAGTCATCCTGGCTGTCAGAGGAATTCCCAGGAGAGAGCAATTATAGCACAGGATGTCATTATATTCCTGCATGTCAAAGGTAAACTGAAAGTATGCCAAGGGCAAATTTTAGTCCATAAGCAGGCTGGCTGTGAGATTTCCAAAATGCACATATACACCAATGCAACAACGGAACAGTCTCCAACAACTTTTGTTCAAGAGGCTCCCTTAGCTCTTGCCATGCCTCTTACTATAATGATCCTTAGCAAGTGACACCTCTGCACAGCCTTTAGGAAGGGAGGATGCCTGTATCGCTCTCTGTAGTTCCACATGGCCATGCCGGAGTACCACTCAACTCACTGTTTAGTAACACCACAAGATTAAAGCATTGACATACTTTGACAGCTTGGAATGGGAGGTTTTAAACCCAACTATGAGCATGACACTGTGCTGCAAAGCCAGTTACCCTTCTAATTAAGCATGTTGGATTTGGCACTGGGAAAGTATGGACAGTAATCTTTCAGGCTTCCATTTTAAAACTCTTAACAGACTCAGTTTCCATTTTTGAGTGTGTGTTGCACACATAGCCTATATTACCCAGCTGATGACTGCATCCAAGAGTGCTTAGGATATCCCTGGAGCAGAGATCTGTGCCTGAACCAGGAAGTAAGGAGAAAAATATTCCATGAGAAGTCACTAATAAGGGCTATGATAGTATGGTGCTATTATGCCCACAACTGAAGGAAGGACAGGAGGAGTCTACTCCAAACCAAACGACAAAGCTGAATGAGATGCGAAAAGTTTCTTTTGGGTAACTGTGTACCTGTCTATAGGCAAAATCCTTCAGTTCCCTGTGCATACAGCTGCTTGGTGGGTCTCCAGCACTGGAGAGGCATCTTCTCCCATGCAAAACTAATGTGAGCACACCCCACTTTTCTTCCTTCTCCAAGACAGTTCCCCAGAGGATCTGGAGTGGACAATAGCACAACTATCAGCTCCTTGGGAACTGCTTTTCTGCTTCTGCCAAACATACAGACAGAACTACACCCTGGCCTTGGTCTGGGTGGTCAGGACAGGCTGGGGGAACCTCATTAAAGTGTTTGATTTAGCCAAAAGGGACGAACACCTGCTCTAAATCAAGACAAAACAGCAAGCTGCAGCAAGGACAGTGATCAGCCAAGCCCTGGACTGCTGCCTCCACAGGAAACTACCCTCAACCAGAACATCTGGGATCTAAGAGTAAGATAAAAAAGAAATCACAGAGCTGGTCAGAGGGCATGTGGGAGGGCAGGAGCAGGCTCAAAAAAATTTGAGGTTTGCTTGTTCCTAAAATGTTGATGATTCCAGGCACCATTTAAATCTCAACCTATATTTAGGAGGCCTTTGTTGGAAAGAAAGAAATCCAAACTAAAGCTTCTTTTCTGACATACTGTTCAAGTCAGAGAGAGGATTATGTCCTAGGTCCTAACTGGGATACAGCTTGGTTAGACACGAGGTTTTTGTAATGTTTTTCTGACTGAACTCTGCAACACCAGCTTCCTGCAAATGTATGTGACTGTAGAGGTGTTTAGAAGCCAAACTTGCGGTCACATGCAGTTTTCAGTGAGAGACAGTCACTCGAAATTTATTTTTAAAACACCACAAAATTCCCAGGAAAGGCAATTATCAAATAGTATCAGTGTTAAGAAAACACACAAATGTTTCATGATAGATTTGGTACTTTTCAGCTTTTCCCCCTTTTAGTATTTTTAAAGTATTTGAAAAGCACTCTTCTATAGGAGCTCATTTATAATTTTGAAAGAACATATTCTGCTATACACCCAATGTTATAGTATTAAAGACACCATGAGATAAGTAATATTTTGAATCCATCTCTGCCTGAACAAACTCCAGAGCCAGAAGTTCAGTGGCCAAGAAGAGAAAGCATTAAGAAAAAACCAAGTCTCTCCAATCTGCTCTAGACTTCTATGCAGTGGCTGATGAAGCCAGGCAGGCTGGCCATGAGGGAGCAGAGTATTCCAGTCACCTGGATATTTAAGACTTGAAGGAAGAAGAGTCTGCATCATCCATCAGGCAAAGCAAGGAACTCAATGCATGAGGATGAACTCTGACAGCTCAGCAAACATTTAAGGTGTGGAAATGCCGCACAGAGGCTTGGGAGACCTCCCGCTCCTGGCTGCAATTCCGGTGACCTGCCCCACTAAACACTCCAGAGGCAGAGGCAGATTGTAGGTCTGTTCCTCACTCCTTCCCAGACACAGCACTCCGACAGGAAAAATGTTTGCAGGCTTATGGAGCCCCTCCCATTTCAGAGGCTCCTTTCTCACTGCTTCCCTCAGACTCCAAGGGCAGCTGGACAGCCCACCCCTCCCTAATTTCTGGCAAGGTGAGATAAAGCATTCCAGCGGGTTAACAGGGAGCTCTACAAAAGTCACTTCAAAGCTTTTTAAAACCTTGTCATCTTTTAGTGATCCTCTTGTCCATCTGCCCACACCACACCCGTGCCTTTATTCTTCCCACCCCACTCTCCCCCGCTCCAATTTCCCCCATCACTTCTCTACCCACTGCTTTTTCCATTCTCTTTCAACTGTTTTACTTCTCAATTTACTGTTTACAATAAATCCCTCACTGGAGTTCACCTCTCTAACACCATGCATACTCTGTCAGCATTACTGCTCCTGGCCAGAGAAATTCAGGAATTTGATGGCTGATCTACTTTTACAGCCGCTGCTTTGCTGTTCTTACCTCCTTCTGGCTATGGTGTGACTCAGCTTGTCCTTGTTTCATTTCATGGGTACCTGGCTGTCACTTCAAGATCAAAAGTCCCCACAGAACTTTAAACATTTCCCCTGTCTTCTGTTTTCTTGCCTTTCCTTTGTGGACAATAGCAACATCTTGTTGGGGACATGCAGGGTGCCAGCTCTCCATGGGCTATCTTTACATACTCTGAGGGAAGTTGGATCTAATTTTTCAGGTTCTTTCTCTATCATAGTTTTAAAATAAAACCTTGTCTTTCTAGCCACATCATTCAAATTTCTTGCTGCACTTTCCAACCTTCCCTTATAGTTACTGATGCAGCTTTTTCTCTAGCCTGACATAGTGCCACCCAAAATCCTGCTGAAGAAAACATCCCTTCTTTGGAGCCTGCCATCCATCTGTACAAATCTCTGCTTCTCCATTGTCTCACAAAGAAGTCAGGCCATGTATCTCAGCTTCCATGGCTTTTGTGGCTTGTTCTCTCTCAGGACCCTGGAGACCTCTCAAACTCTATCCTGGATGGAGACACCAAAACCCACTTTATTTTCAATAAAAAAGCCTTCATGTTTTCTCTGGTCGAACCTATCAAGTTTGGGAAGGATTCCCTCTCACTATTTCCAGAAGATACACTTCAGTTTTGAAGCTGTGATACCAATCATCAACTAAGACAACACACGTGTAGAGACAACCCTCTTTAAATACTATGCCTGTTGGTTCTTTTTAGCCAAAAGAGTGTTTTGTTCAGCATCTCTTAAAATACTGAGCTCCTACTAGGGCTATTAATATTCCCTAATACTATAGTGCTTAAAGTCTTAACTTTCACTAAATATTTAGCAACTAAGTATTTGGTGACAAAAGCAGTGGCTATTATTGGCACCCTTTGATGTCTAATGTTAAATTTAAAGCTAAGAAATTTGGTGATTATCCAAAAGCTTCATACCTCTGAAAGTTATGGAACTGCTGATGCTTGCCTAAGTGACAGCCTGTTTGTCTTTTTCTTTTATGAACTGTAGAAGTTTGAAACACAAGATAAACATTTGTGTGTTTAAACAGGCAAGTGTTTGCAGTGCTTAAGCTGGAATCTTATGATTGCCTTTAAACAGACTATTCTCTCATAACAGGGCCCTGGATGGGTTTTTTGGATGCCAGAACTTTAAGAAAGGTTTATTAGACTTGACCTGCCCCAAGAAACTAGAAGCTCAGTGCCTCAGGAGAATGTCAGACTGCTAAAGTAGCCCTTTACAGGTCACAAACTGACTTGAAAAAGTCATTTTTGATAAAGTAAATCTGGGCATGTATACAATCAATATGAGAGTTACTATGTTTGTTACTCAACACTTACTGATGCACAAATGGCTGTTCCCACTCTTCAGCTGACCTTGAGTCTTCAACCTAATCCTGACTTATAGCAGCATTAAAACAATTAAGTCCAACACTGATAAATCCAATGTCTTGCTAATTTAGTGCTAAGAAATTCAAAGCATAGGACAAAAAACATCATAAACCCCTATAAGCTCCAGATTAGAAAAAAAAAAGTCACCTGATGGTGATTTTAAAAGAGACAATTAAGCTTCTCAACACCAAACTGCTGGGGGCAGGGATGGCTATTCATAAATGTTAGAGGCTATTTATTCATTTTAGGACCACAGAAAAGTCATTAATAAAACAAGATCACAAAAAGGGTTTAAAATATTTTATGTTCAGAAGAGCTTAAGGGAAAAAAGGAAAAAAACAGATCATATGTTTCAGAATATGTTCAAATAATATGCGTGAGATGTTTTTTGTTAAGGAAAGGGCCAGCCTGGACACTGAAGTCATTGATGTATGCCTGGAACAGGTGTGGATTTCTGACACACTGCCTCTTTCCCCACAAAAGAGGGCTTGATTCTAATCTGAAAGAACTAACACTAGCCACAGAAAGCTAAGAGTCACCACTCTGATCTTGCAGTCCCTTGTCCTCCTGTTAAGATGGGCACCATCAGCTGTGGTGATGGCCTCAGGAACACACACACACTCCCTTCCTTGGAGAACATGACCTAGGCTTGGCAAACTCCTACATACAAGGAACAATACAGCCCAAACAGGAAAACATTCTACTTTTCTAAACCATGTTTATGGGACACAGACACATGCTAGATGAACTCCACCTCTTACACAAAACCACCATCTGGGAAAGTTACAGGAGCTCTAATATACTTTGTAACACTACTCCTGGTAAAAACCGGACACAGAAATGGGAAATCTGCCACTCAAAGGAAGCATATTTGAAATCATCTGTTTGACTAGAACCCTGTGTACTTCTTGGAAAAAAGGGAAGGGGAGATTTTAAGCACTATCTGTACGCAGGACAGAATTTATTTTTCTTGACTGTGGTTTCAGCACTGCTGTACTGCTTCATGCCACAGGAACTTCAGAAGAAAATAACTGGACATAAATCCCAGGGCAGTTTTAAAAGCCTTTAACATACATATCTGGATACTACATCAAACCAACTTCTTGTATTATTTCCTTTGATCCCAAAATAAGTACATAAACATAACAAAATACTACAAAAGTTATAGATACCTCCTGAAGACCTGGCTCAAACTGCCACAGCTGCACTGATTCCAGTGAAGTGAGGACATACCAGCTCGGGACTTGGCCTGAGAGAGGTGAAGGCACTCAGCAGCATGTCAAATTGAGTGTGTGTGCATTCAACCTCATTTTACTTACCACTTAAAGCCATCAGGCTTTGAAGACACCTTTGAAAAATAGGACAGAACGGTAATTCTTGTAAAAATGCAATTAATTTCTCATCTGGCTGAGAAAGCAATAGAAAAATAAAACCCAACCTATATTCCCTTAAGTTCTGAGAAAGCTTTGAGAGACATTCATCAGTCAAAATACCATGACTACTTGTTTGGCAGACCTGAGAAAGGTTCCTAACAGCAGACATGAGCCACAGTCCAGTCTGAAATAACTGCTAAATATTCAATTTGTCCGGCCATATGCTAAGATCCTTATTTCTGCACCGAGAATCACCTGATCCATAGCCACAACTGGTCAAATTGTTTTTACAGGTCAAGAAAAGAGGAAGAATCAACACAAGGGGAGTGTTATTTTAGATGACCCAAGAAGAGTATTTCAGTGTTTTGGTTTGGCTTTTTTTGGTTTTGTTCTTTTTTTTTTTTTAGATAATGAGAGCAGTCAGTGCTAAAAGTTAATATTGTATCAATTCCTGTGGAATTCAGTTCCCTGAAGAAAGCTCCAAAATCCACGAGCAGCCTTCCCAAATGCCCCTGTGCCAGCTTCACTTACCCCCAGCCACCTTGCTCCTTTGTTGGCAGCCTGCTGAATCTGTACTTTTTTAAGGGTGACATTGTAGACAGCTCCCTCTTCTACCTCTTCACCCCCATCCTGAAATGTGGTCTGCCAGGAAAAGGAGAAGGACAAAAAAAAAAAAGATCAAGAGGAACGTTTCCCCCTTCTGCTGACCACAATCCATACCAGGTGCTCTGCTGCTTCACGCAGAGCCGAGATGATGGGCAGCACAAAGTAAACACAACAATCAAAGCTATACAGGATACCTTCAGATCGAAGGAACACTGGATATATTCTTGGCAAGCCGTCCTTTCCTGTGCTATCGAGACACCCGACTTTCTGGTTAACTGTTTTTCCTAGTCTAGCACATATTTTAAATAGTTGCATAAAGTCTTTTCTAAGTAAAGAGTTTGGTTTTGATTAGCAGTCTTCTCTTCCCTCTCCCCTTTTCTACAGCAATTAATTGTCTCTGGCTTACTAGTTATGGAACTAATCGCACTTTTAAAACTGTTGAATTACTTCAGTGGCCAGCCTTGAAACTTTGAAGCTAAAAGCACTTAAAAACACATCAAAATTTTAATCGCCTTGACAAGGGGGGATCTGAAGCGCTTGTGGTTTGCTTTTCCAAAAATCTATTATTTCAAGAACAACAACAACAACAACAGCGAAAGGTTTTGCAGAGTGGAGGGTTTAGAACTCGACAGTAATAGAAAGCAGAGGAAAATAAAGCAGAGTTCAATTTCTCCCAACCTTCCAGCTAACATGCGCTGCCGGACTCTGCTCGGTACTGGGCACGGCACCGACACCGGGCAGGGCACCGGGCACGGCATCGGGATCTGCGGGCAGGGGAAGGCAAGGGAAGGGGACGGGACACCCGGTTACCATTTTGGCTCTCCACAGCAGTTTCATCCTCGGTGCCTTCCCGGGCGCCTGGATGGGACACGCGGCGCTCCCCCCGCCGCTCCCGCCCCGTGCGCGGCACCGCGGGCCGGGCCGGGCCGAGCGACCCCTCGGCTGCGCGGGAGGGACCGAGGGAGGCGGCCCGGCCCTGGCCCCGCCTCGGCCCGGCCCCGGCCCCGCCGAAAGGCTTCCTGTTTATCGTCACACAGACCCGCGGGCTCCGTGCCGGTGTCCTCCAGCCCGGCGGCGGGCAGAGCGCCGCGCTCCCGGGTGCCCGAGCAGGGCTGAGGGGAGCGGGGGTGGCCGGCGGGGCTCGGTGTTAGGGCCTCCGTAAGGAAGGAGTTTCAAGCCAAGCTTAACTTCTACCGGCTGGAAAGCGTGGAAATTAAAGATTATAGTGAGCCCTAGCCCTCCCCAGCAATTGCCCACAATATCACAGAATCACAGAATATGCTGAGCTGGGAGGGACCCACAGGGACCATCCAGTGCAGCCCCTGACGCTGCACAGACACCCTAGAAATCCTCCTGTCCCGTTGTCCAAGCTCTCCTGCAGCTCTGGCAGCCTCGGGGCCGTGCCCACTGCCCTGGGGAGCCTGGTCAGTGCCCACCACCCTTTCCCTGAGATCCAGCCTGCCCCTGCCCTGTCACAGCTCCAGGCCATTCCCCGGGTGCTGTGCCTGCCCCTCAGGAGGGGCGCAGACCCCGATGAGGTCTGATCTCAGCCTCCTCCAGCTAAAAGACCACCTGCCCTCAGCTCCTCCTCATATGGCTTCCCCTCCACACCCTTCACCATCCTCGAGGCCCTCCTTTGCATGCTCTCTAGTAGCTTAATATCCTTATTTTTACTCCATGCTGCTCCCAGACAATCCCCTATAAGCCATGGCTGCCTCTATAGAAGCACCAGCTGCAGGCACCTGTGTGCTGACATAGGAATCTCAAAACATCCTAAAACCCCACTAACTTAGTTGTCTGCTGAGCTGACTTTAACTACCTGCTTCTTGGGACTTAAAATAGAGTTGATTCAAGTGCACAAAATCCTTTGCAAAGCAATGAAAGCGTAAGAATTTACCCAGAGAGCTGAGGTCTCCCAAACCCCAACACTAAACCTCCACCAGATTAATGTTTTTATGTACACAAGTGTTTAGTGCTGATGACCTCAGGAGCAGTGCAGGTTCACAGGCTGTTAGCACAAGCAGCTGTTAAGACGAGACACCATATGAAAGTAAGGAACATTATTTTAAGCTACGAAACCACGGCTGAGCTGTCTGGTCACAGGTGACTTGATCTGATCACTTGCATGCTGTGCATTTATGTTTACTTGTGTGAGATCCTGAAGCGATCCAGGATACACTGAGGCACACACAGGCTTTAATAAGCTGACTCAAGTGTATTGTACCATACAAATCAAAGTCTAAGTTTCCCAAAGACCCTTGGCTTCTCCTGTAAAACTGCACAGAGCATTCTGAGTGCTTTATATTTTGCAAATCGCTTTTCCACATTGTAATTTTAAGGTGCAGAAACCAAAGTGTGAGTTGAATCCCTTGTAGCCAGCCCTACAGGCATGCAAGCAGCTTCAGAACAAATTGCTGTTGAACGGGACCAATGTATCAGCATATGAAAAGGGATATCCAGCTCCAAGGACTACAAAACCAAAGCCAAATAATTATTCTGAAGTAAGGGCTTTTTCACAGGACAACGTTCTGGTGCCACCATAAGTGCACTACCATCACTTTGGGTGGCAGTCACTGAACAATGACAGTTATTTCTATTTCTTTAATTAAAAGAGAATGGCAGTGAGTTAATGCATTAGGAAGGAGCTTACATATTTGATTCAATTTCTCTTCTGTTGAATCATATTTCAGACTGGATCCTTAGGGAACACCTTATGGAGAGACAAGCTCAGGACTTTCCATTCAAGGCAGGGCACAGCACTCTCAAGGAAGATGTTCCTGAATCCTTTTGGCTGCTGACAAGTGACAAAAGTTCCCTAAGGAAGAAGCAACAGATGACATCATCCAGTTTAGCAAGTAGCAAGAAACTACCCTTTTTATTCATTAGATTTGCCATTAATCCTGCACAGAATTAGATTATTTTCCAGATTATTTTTAGTGAGATGCAGCACCCAGACTTTAAAATCATTGAATTCTTTTAGGTTAGAAACCTTAGTCCAACCATGACACAGTGAAAGGTTACAGGAGGGACACTAATCAGGCATTGTTATATTGGTAACTGTCTCCCATGGGAAAAGGATATTTCAAGGCCCCTAAAAATCTGCCTGATATAGACTGTAAAGGGGAGAAAACATACATAACATTTAACTTCCATTTAGTTGCATTCTAGTTCCATTATATAGTGTTCAGCCACTTATTTGAGACCAAGAGACAGGGTTAGAATGCACAGGAAAACATGAAGACAAAGCAGGCTCTGATTAACCTAAAAGATGTTTTCTTAAGATTTCAAGGACAGAAGGAAGTATGACACTAATAAGAAGAGTCTGCAGCTCACTTTGGCAGAACTGCTGGAGTGCTCTTTTAGCAGACTTTAATCACAAAACTGATCTACACCAATGAACCGCATGGTCAACACTGTGTTAGACATTTGGTTCTTTCTAAATCACATTCACATGCAGTAACTACATTCCAGCCATAATCAAGCTCTGTGCCTGCCACTTCTACTGAATCAGAATTGTTCCTGTAATACATGTGAGCATGTATTCCCTCCCCCTTGCAACAAGAGAGAAACACAAATTCACGTGTGAATGCAGCCTTACACTTCTCACAGTGAAATGTTGTATAAGAAAATACTTTGAGGTCTGGAAAGTTCTCAAACTGCAGATCATTGACCACTTACAGCCCAACAATAACTAGCTGACTGTCTACAGAGAAATAAGTTAGTTGCAGAGTGATGATTTTTCCTTGTTTTCAGCTGTTGCTGCAGCTGGCACACAGATGCTTTCATGAGAAGACAATGCAAAAGACCTATACAGCAGCTGGAAGTAAAGAAAAGCTCATCTAACTGCCTCTGCTTGAGGCCTGGAAGAAGGGGGGAAGGGAGGAGAAGTCAGACATACCCAAATATGGAAAATGCTTGGGAGAGCAAAGGAAAAGGGCAAAGCAACCAGGTGATGTTAAAAATGGTCCCAGATAGCTTCTCCAGGAGAGAAAGGCATCCCACAGCCTAAAGGAAAGGAGCCAGTGTACCTGAGGGCTGCACGCAGCTTAGCTTCACTGGGAAGGGATGCTCCCTGGGAGATGGGAAAGAAAAACCCCACCACTCGCGCCGTGCCCCGCCCCCACCTCGTTATTAAAAAAAAAAAAAAAAAAAAAAGAGAGAGAGAGAGAGAAAATACTTGATTAGGCCAGGGGCCAGAACTGTTTGTGTGTTGGTTATGCAAGGTATTTCCTAGTAACCATGGCTTTGCATTCAACATTTTTACAGTATTACCTTTCCTTCTGAAGCAATGCCACTTCAAGGGCACTACCTAAATGTTAATTGAAAAAGCAAATTCCTTGAGACACTTTGTCTGTTCATCCCATAGGAAATATAAAAATCTATCATATAGAATTAAGCCTGTCAAAAGAGGCCCTGTAATGGATAATACATTGCAAGTGCACTCCTACAAAAGGAAATAAATACTGTTTCTATTAAGACTATCTCATTAGTTGTTACTCATCTGGTTTTTATAAACCACATTTAGTTCTTGCTTTTCATTTATGTCACATACCCTCAATTTGATACTTAACAGGTGCCGTGGACTACCGTTTTGGAGACTGAAACTGAAAAGAAATCATATGCAGATGAACCACAAAAGTTACAGAACGCAGAAACTATAGAAACCCAAACACAAATTAGTTTTGTATTGTGTTTGGCAGCAGACTGAACTGTAGCTTGACTGCAGAGAGCTCTTTACCACAGAAACCATACCAGGTTCACCTGGGCCTATTCAGTTACACAGTTTTTCAGGGAGTGCTTCAGAACTGCTTAATATTCAGTGCACTGCAATCTCACCTGTACTGAAAGTCCTTTATGGCACAAAGCACCTCACAGACACATACCTCCTGCAGGCGTTTCCATCAGCACAGGGCAATGCTTTGCACATGCTGATGTAGAGGGTAAGAGAGGTGAGCCAGGTCTTCTATCTGCCTCATCTGGAGCTAGATTAACTTGAATATTTATATTATTTAAATGACTGAGTTGCATTATCATTACATATAGCCAGTAAGAAAAGTTGTTGTGATCAAACATCAAATTTCAATTTCAAACCACTAACTAATCACAGCAAAAGAAACCTTACATTACTCACTGTATATCTGGTTTTCCAGTGTCTGCAACCTTTGCAATTCTTACTGCTGTGCAAAAGGGAGAACATTGCTCTCCACTCAGTCTGAACAGTGGTGAAAGATGTGACAATGCAGTAGCAGCTCAGCAAAGACCCAGATACATAAGTTCCACATAACCTATCTTCATTGATACCAGAACTAAACAGAAGCCTTCAAGTAATTGCAAATATTAACTAGCTTCAGTGTAAAATGCCAGAGGAAATGCACCCAAGCTCCCATACATAAAACTGAATTAATGATTCATAAAGCTGCATCATTAACAATGCTAAGTCAGAAATTACGTAGTTAAGGAAACACATGCAGCTTTCCATGGCCCTCTCATTTCACATGTGATTGCAATTAGATAGGCATGCACTGTTTCACAGGCTGTGCTGTCCAGAAGGCCATAATCTCAGATCTGGGGGGCATATCTCCTCCAGGAACAGCGAGTCCCTGGACTCCCGTTGGGAGAGCCTTCAAAGCAATACTGCACGGGCACATCAGTGGGAAACTATACCACTTGCCACAACACGTGGAGAAGCAACAGTGTGTTGTACTGCCTGAGCCTTTGACTCAAGAGGAATTAAAGTAGTGCCAGCGTGCCTCAGAATTTGCTCTTATTCCTATCCCCGCTCACTTAACCCCTCATCCCTACTCACTCTGCAGAAGCCTCTCTCGGTTCTTTGAAACAACCTATAGGAGCAGAGACTGCAGGTCCTAGAACTTGAGTTTCAGTTGCACATCTCAAAACACCCCCAAAAGTTTTCCCAGGCCGTAGATGCTTTGCAGGGTCTACTGTTCCCTTCCCATCGCCATGTGTGCCTGCAGTTTCAGAGCAATATCTTGCCCTAATTTTGTGCTGCAGAACTCCTCAGTTGCTCACAACAAATCCGCTCCATTGCACTCTTCAGCAGCTTTGAAGGAAGAAAAAATGACCCTGGAGTACATGCTGAGAACATGGTTTTCTAAGGCTCATAATTCAGTCCAATCAAAGCCAAAACAAAGACACTTCATAGTTGTAGTTATTTCAGTGCCAAATGGCTGCAAGCCTCAGCTAGTCATGCTGCAGAGCTGTTCAAAAGAAGACAGCAAAAAGTCTTTATGGAGGGGAAAAATAGTTTTCCACTCTGCTCATACTCACACATGGTTGAAATGTTTTCACTCAAACTTTCAAAAAAAAAATCACCTTTGAGTGGAGGCCAAGAGCCTCATTTGAAAAATTTTAAAGTTTTCTGCAAAGAATAAATACTTTAATAGTATAAAAAGTCATTGCTCAATTTCAAATTTGATTGTGGGTAATTCTCCTGACATCAGTTCCATTGTCATGGGATCAAAAATAACTTCAGTTCCTACGCAGAACTAATAAAAATTATTACTTCCTTCTCTAACAAAAAGTTATGAAAGAGTGAAAAGAGAAGGCTAATATATCCAGCAAACATTATATCCCTACAAGAACAGTGACACAAACACCACCACCACAAAGAACAGACCAACTTTATCTTCATACCAAAATCTCCATGTCACATGTAATTCAAATGGCTCTCATATTCAAGTATCACTCAAAAGATTGCCTTCACTGTGTTTTAGATCTCCTTTCTGCACTTAAGTAAGGCTTAATAATTAAACTGTTTATGGTAGAAACACTTATTAGGTTGATTTAGCACAATTCTGATTTTCCCTAATTGCTCTCTTGTCTCCATAAACAGGCTGATTCTCTGTAAGAAATTCTTATTTTCAATAAATTAAAATATTTGTTATTTATATTATTGGTTAGTTGATACTCAATCCTTCTCCTCATTCCCAAATTACTTGCCATGGTCCCTGTTCTTTTCTAGCAAGCTTCAGTTTCCAGAACAAGAAATTTAACTATTTGATTAAATGAGCTCTCAAAACTTCCCATTTACAAGCATAACTTGGTTTTTTCCTTCTGCCCTGTTTTGTTTTACTTTGGTTATAGATACAAGCTTTTATATATATACAGGCTTTTATGGTCCTGTTATAGTATGTTTAAACAGGATAAGTCTCTGTTGACTGAGGAATTTCTTCTCCTTAATTCTGGCACTAGAGTATTTTTCTTTTTTTCTCTTAAAAAGGAAGTATCTCCTCCCCAAAAGACAGCATCACTGATATCTTTTAAGCCAAGCATTCCCCAGAGGACTCTGGGTTTAATAATTATATTGGAGTGTCTATTATTTAGGATGCTGGGAGTACGTCCCACCTTATCTGGGCCTCCCACTCCTCTGAGCAGACCTGTGCCAGTGAGCTCTGTATTTATATCTAACTAGGTCAAAACCCAAGGACTTTGTCCCTCCCACCCATTGGGTTATAATCAGATGGCATGTCTTAAGTTTGACTCCTTCCTTTCATGCATACTTAGTTTCCAGGAAGAATAAATGGAGAGTTTGAAATTAAATGCTGTTCCTACTACAAATCCTAGTAATCACATTTTCTCAACCTCTCAGATTAAAATAACAAGAATAAATTGATCATAAATCCTTGTATTACCATAATAATTTATCTTAATTGCTTTCTATTATTCTAAATTATTTATATTAAACTTTAAAACTATGTCCCACCTGTATTGTAGGACATATTTTAAGATACTCAGAAGTTCCTAGATGCTGTTTTAAGAAGCCTGCTGAATACCAGTCATAAAACAGAGATCTTCTGGATCCTGAAGATGGTTGCACAGCACGGACAGATTTCTCAGAAAGATCTAAAACAAATTCTTGCAAGCTTTCTACTGACCCTGTCTTTTTTTCTCAGCACTCAAGCAATAGTAAAATCAGACTTATCATCTTTTTTTTTTTTCTCCTCGGGTTAAAAGGGAAATAATTGACGAGAAGCAACAATTCAGCCTACCTACAGGTCGTCTATTTCCTTTAATGCTACATTCATTCTATCTGATTTCACCCAATCCTACAAAGGTTTTATAGCCCTGCTACAGAGCCAAGTAGGCTCCATTGAATCAAACTCCTTTTTATTTTTTTTTAGCTTTCTTTTGAGCATTATTTATATTTGCAGGGAGGAGCCACAAACAGGAAAAATGTAAACAAAGATGTAACAATTAACTTTAGAAATAGGTATACTTGTCCGCTGCAACCACGTAACGTTTTTTCATCATACATACCCCTCAAACAATTCAAACTTCAGGACTTCACTAACTACCACAGGTTTGAACACAGGAATCTCTAAATTAGAAAGGATATCTTTTTAATGAAGTGTGATAAAATGTGATAAAGTGTGGCTTGGGGCTTTTGAGTTATTTTTCTGTTTGCCTGGTTTTTCCTCCTCCATCTCTAGAATAGTCTATGGTCACATACAACAGTCTGTACAGCAGTGACTTGCCTTCTTCAGCTTGAATCTTCCTCAGGGGAGTTGCTCTTTTTGTCATCTAAAACTTCTCCAGCAAGATCCACCATTGGAGAAGAAATTCCATAACCATTTGAAAACAAGGAAAAAGCAGTTTTGAAATATATTTAATGTCCATTAAATTTCTCTCTCTTTTGTGAAACACAACAAAGAAGATCACAACACAGATAAGGAAGATGCTCAGTCATGTTCATCAGATGCAGCACCAACCACTCATAACCCATGGCATGGTTACATCCACTCTGGATTGATAAAAGGGGTGTTAAACATATTACTGGAAGTGATCTATTTTTGTAGGGGAGGCAAAATGATTTTACCAGCATAAGTAAACTGTAATTTTTTCCATTATGTTATTATGACTCTTGTCTTCCAGCTGTTGCAGAATCTGAGCTTTCTAAAGCCCATATCCCTACCCTCCAGATCAGTCAAAATGCAGCAATGAGACTTTCTTTCTCATTCAGTTATTTAATATTCACTTTTAAGAGCCCTCAAAATTTGTTCTCTTTTGACTCTCCTTATTTTCATTTTAGAAGCTTCTCACTTATTCACTGGTGATTCTTCCCATAGATCAATGCCTGCCAGAAGCTCCCCAAGGGTAAAGGCCTTTTCTTTTATATGCTACCATATATATATATATATGCGCCCCCTTGTGTGAGAGACTGGATTCAGATCTCACCGGATTATTTTATTACTGGGTCTGAATAAGCTCTGTGTATGTGGGGGACAGGGGCCAGGCCTCCATTCGAAACTCACGTGGCCAGGTCAGATGGCACATGGCCTGCAGCCCCAAGGATTAGAAGCCCTGTGGCAGTGTGGTGGCGGCAGCACAGACCAACTGGGTCGAATGACCAGGCAGCAAATCAGTTTATTTCCAGTTGCAATGCATTTTATACCCTTGGGTAAGGGGTGATTTGTTTTTACTGCATTAACCCAACCGCTACATGTCCCCCTTTCTTTTGTTTTAATGTACTGGGTAAACGCTGTGTTATAATACCTTAAATAACATACACCCAAGTGCAAATATGAAACAATCCCAGCATCCCTGTTCCCTCCAGGGCAAATTCTTATGACCTTTATTCTGCTATTGAACCTTCATTTAAACTAACCTTCATTTAAACTAACCTTCTAAGAACTTTTATTAAACTGACCTATTCTGCAAGCAAATACCTGTAATGAATGAGCAACTTTGATTAATCCAGGGTTTGTGTTTCTTGAACTTCAACTTTTATCTTATGGTGTTTTCAATCCAGGGTTTGTTCTTAAAAACCTTTATTGAACCTCCTAAAAACCTCTATTGAAACTAATTATCTCTGAAACTGAATAACTTTAATCAGTCCAGGTTTATATGTCTTTTGACCTTCATCTAAGGGTGCTTACGTATAGATGAGATAGTGTTGTGCGCTGTGGGGAACTTGCCACTGGCTGCTGCAAGAGAGGAGCCCCAAAGAGGAGATACAGGGACTCCCTGAAACAACACCTCAGCCTTGGCCATATTGACCACCATCAGTGGTCCACTCTGGCCTCCAGTCGGGAGGCATGGAGACACACCATCCATAACGCTGCTGCTTCCTTTGAGATCTCACACAGAATCACTCTCGAGGAGTAAAGACAGCGCCGAAAGAGCCGTGCCTTGCCAACACTGTCCGAGGAGACTTTCCCTGTGCCTTTTGCAACCAGACTTGCCTGTCCCACATTGCCCTTTTTAGCCATCAGTGCTTACAGCCAGTGTGGGGAGAGCCCTTCCCAAGTCTTCGTTCGCAAAGCCTAGCCATGATAATATTAACTCAGGGCACCCTGTCATTCATACATTCACACAAACAAAATCTGGGATTTTATTTTGATGTGTCTTGTGATTGTGAACTGAGAAATTATCATTGTTTTCTTCTTATCCCTAAAGTAACAATATTTAACTACACCTTTCTTTGGTCCTTGAATTGCTGTTCTGATTGAGGAGATAGCTTTAACAGAGAACCCGTGAAACATAGACATACCCTTTCCCCATGTTCAATTTAAAAAATAAAAAACATATAATTCCTTCATAAACATTCCTGTAGATCAGAGTGTGAAAGTTTGACCTCACTCTCTCCCAAAAGCCAAGCTTCACAAGAAAGAGTCCCCTCCCTCTCCCAAAATGGTAAAAAAAACAGCAAGAGAAAAACTGTAGAAATATATATATATTTACATATATTACATTTATATGCTATGTACAACAAGACAGGGACCCCCAAACAACCCCAATAAGGGATGAGGGGAAGGGAAAAGGGAAAGTGAGACAAAAAGGGAAACGACAAACAAATATATACAATCTAAACTCAGGAATTAACTCAATAAATAACAAACATAATAGTAAACTCACTACGAAAGCAGTAGAAAAAGCAAAATTCTTAACCTTCACTGCTGCCTGAGACAAACAGCTCTGGGACAGGCCTTGCTCACACGGATAAGCATGACCAAAGCACTGAGGACTGTCACCGAGCTTGCCTGAGAAGGAAAGAGAGAGAAAGCACCTCCTCTTCCAGTTTTTGTACACCTGATTACGTAAAGACATGGAATGGAATACTTTCTAAGTTTTGACCCTGGTTACCAAGGAAGGCCTTCAAAAAACAACCCATCACAATCTCCACCCCTTATTCCATACCATTTCTATATGTAACATCTATATCTTGCGTATCAATATATACATGTATACAAAGAGTCTTTGTTTTGTCTTTAAGGCTGTTAAAAATCAATGTTGATCTATCTTGGATTCTTTAGCTCTTTGGTCATGATCACAGTCCTGATTCCAGGGCTGGTTCATTGGTCTGGGTCATCACTGGATACCACCATCAGCTTGTTCGTGTCTTTCTCATCTGATGACTTATGGTCCTGCAAACATTATCCTGCAAAATACTCAGAAGATATAAATTAGTTTTTCCCCAAGGTTAAACTTCCATGAGGCACACACTAAATCTCACCATCCTTCCTTACCCACCAAGTGTATCCTGGCCCTTGAGCGAAGACAACTCTATGAATGGGTTTTCCAGCGTGGTTCAGCATCCCAGAGGCTCCAACCCTAAAACGACAGAAGGAAGGCAGAGCTCCTGCTCTCCCAATGAAGGCGCTTTGGATGGTGATGGAAGAGCAGCTGTGGCTTCCACTGTCCCCTTGGCTTCTCCCACCATCTCCCAGAGCTCTCCCACTCAGTTTTCCTGCCCCAGGTCAGCAGGGAGGAGTGATTGATTTTTACCACAGGGATCCTTTCCTCACCACTGCACAGAGGTAGACTTAGACTCCCCCTTACTTTTTGTTTTCACTTGGCAAATAAGGACAGGTATGACTTGATGTTCACTGCTCTTAGATCGATGGAAAAACTTGGCATGGTTACTGCAAAACTTAGCAAAATTATTACAAATACATAATCTTCATTCTATTAATTACTGTCATCTATATGAACAATTTAGAGAACAGTTAGGAAACTTGCCATTGAATTACAGGGTACATGTTTCAAACAATCCAAAACCATTTAAATTTGTAGCCATGCCTTGTAATAACACTTATGTTACCTGTACTAATAGAAAAATATGACCAGATGCCAAAAAACAGTTGACTTGCTGACAAAGTTATTATGTCCAAGTGTGCTTTCCTTGTTTTTGAAGGAATGAAGCTCCTAGTGACATTCCATCGATTTTCATTAAGTCAAGCTAACAACCTTTGGGATATGTTTTGGATGAAAAAAAAAGGAAAAACAGGGAAAAGCAAAAACAATTCCCCAAATCAACAACCACCAGAGGCCACCCACTGGAAGTCACAGCAGGTGAGCTTTCGCTTTCTCTACCCACAACACTTGTTTCTTGTGAATGCCATGCTTGTCTCCGCTTGGCAGTCGCTCCCGCAGCTCCAGCTCCGCTTCTTCCGCTGCTGCTTCTGAGGCCACGCAGCCTCTGGCATGCCTTTGTTGTGCTTTGCGCGCCTTCCAAATGGCCATGGCCATGAGGTTGCTATGTGTACTGCTCCGACAAGGGCGAGATGGCATCTGCAGCCACCGCCACTGCTGCACAGCCCCTGTTGTGCTCCTGGCATGCCGCCGCCACCAATTCTCTCCGTTGCAGTCCCACGGAGCTCATCCCGGCTCCCGCTGCCGCCAGCACCCCATGTGGTTCCAGCACTTCGCCCCGCATGGCGCTGCCTTGCATGTTCCCCGCTTGCTCTGTGAGAGCCACGGGGGTGCCTGCTTGGCCGGTGGCTGTGCCAGCCATGGGTGGTGGGTGGCTGCTCTGTGAGAGCCATGAGTGGGTGTGTGGTAATCGATACACCATTTAAAGTATGGAAAGATTCTTG
>JAWWEU010000005.1:24099065-24197488 GCA_035583155.1 Acropternis orthonyx | reverse complement strand
GGAGCTCTGGCAGCCTTGGGGCCGTGCCCACTGCCCTGGGGAGCCTGCTCAGTGCCCACCACCCTCTGGGGGAAGGAACTTTTCCCTAATATCCAACCCAATCCTGCCCTGGCACAGCTGCAGCCATTCCCTGGGTCCTGTCCCTCCTCCAGGCTGAACAGACCAAGTGGCCTCAGCCGCTCCTCCTTCATTTACTATCAGTTAATTAAGTTGTTAATAAAAAAAAAAAAAAAAACCAAAAAGAAACAAAAATACTTTGATCCTGATACCACTGAACGGGGGGGGGACAATCCCGGGCGCTGCCGCCGGAGGTGGGCGGGGCCTCCCGGGGCTGGCCACGCCCCCTCCCCGTTGCTCTGGCAACGCCCCGCGCGAGCCCGCCTGAGGGGAAAGGCCTGAGGGGCGGCGGGGGGAGAGCCGGGATCGACCGGGAGAGACACCCGAGATAGACCGGGAGAGACACCCGAGGCAGTCCGGGATCACGGCGTGCGGTGCCATCCATCCCTAGGAACGGGAAGCCGAGCGGTAGGCACAAGAGTTTCACCCTCAGGAGTCCTGGGGGGCCCCGGAGCTGCTCCAAAGGCTGGAGCCCCTCTGCCATGGAGCCAGGCTGGGAGAGCTGGGGTGTGCAGCCTGGGGAAGAGAGGGCTCCAGGGAGAGCTGAGAGCACCCTCCAGAGCCTAAAGGGGCTCCAGGAGAGCTGGAGAGGGATTTGGGACAAGAGCCTACAGGGACAGAACTGACACACTGGCAGAGGGCAGGCTTAAGTGGGATATTGGGAAGAAGGTCTTCTCTGAGGGTGGGCAGGCCCTGGCACAGGTTGGGCAGAGAAGCTGTGGCTGCCCCATCCCTGGGAGTGTTGAAGGCCAGGTTGGGCAGGGCTTGGAGCAACCTGGGACAGTGGAAAGTGTCCCTGCCCATGGCACTGGATGGGCTTTAAGGTCCCTTCTGGCACAAACCGTTCTGTGATTCCATTAATCAAGGAAGGCCCTTTTCCAACTCAAAAGCTGTCTCTCCTCTTGGCTCCCAGCTGGTAGTTGCCAGTTCTTGTGGAAGCAGCCTTGGCAGTCAGCTGTGATGGGCCGCGTGTTCTCAACAGGACATGTGTGACACATCTGCAGAGAGGAAGGCCAAGGTAAAAAACCCCAAAGGACGAAGTAAAAGCCAAAGGAGCTGGTTCTGTTGCTCAGTTGTTTGCTGGCTATTGAAGTGACCTCAGGTCAGAAGTCAGTTTCAACCTTTCTGATTTGGGCTTGTTTTAGCAGAAAACAGTTGTGTTATCTCCAGCATATGTTCTCTAATGCATCTACATGTGTTCCTCTCTCTTCGTGGTTTATCAGGTTATAGTAACTGAAGGCAGAATCATTATAGCACAGCAATAAAATGTATTAAGAGGCACAGTTTGCCAGATTCAGGCATTCCTCACTCTACTGTTGACTTTCTGGTAACCATAAACAAGGAACACAATCCAGTTGGCTCCACTTTTCCTCTCTGAGGAAAAGGCTATCCTTTTTTTGATGATTATGAAAATAGCCTTAGATGGTTATGCACATGCCAAGCAGGGTTCATTTTTTTGCCTTTCCCTTCCGCTGCCTTTCCCCCACAATTTTTATGAACTATATTGTCACTGTTCTCCATTCAGTAGGAATTCTAACCATTGTGATTATGGTTCTTTGAAGGCTCCCTTAGCACACATTTTGAAGGAAGGAAAGAAGACTGGGTTCTCTAAGAAGAGTAAAATGCTCCCTTTGGATGGTCATTCTGAAATGTCCACTGATGCCGTGCTACTGCCATGGAATCAGCAGAAGTGTGTTGGAAAAACGCCCCTCAGTGACTCCACAAAAAAGGCACAATCAGACAGGTAGAAACAGAAGCATAAAACCCCAATTATATGTTCCTGACAATAGGTGTGAAGTTGTAAGATTGCACTGAGAACTAGAAATTTCTGAATTCTTGGGTCATAGCACTAACAACTTGTTATAGACTGTCTCCTTGACAGGTGTAAGTTTAGTATAATGAGTTCAGGCTGATATCTGCAATGGCAGGTATATTGTATGGCTTTCCTTTTCAAAAGAAATCACCTGTCTTTGCTCAAAGTAATCTAGATATACTCCCTGACACATATTTTTGAACTATATTTCAAAATATGTTGATGATTTACATGATGATGATGATGCAGTAAGATTATGTAATGAACAAGAAAGAAGTTAGTGCACCCATCCTTTTTACCCTAACCCTGCTGCTGAATAACAACATCTGGATTCTCACTGATCCTAAGGAGAAACACAGTGCCCAAGCTGATGGGAAGAGCAGTGGGCAGATAAAGGCTATTTCCCCATTTCTTGCTAGTTACTCCTTAAGAGTTCATAGATTCTTACACTTTTTAGAGATAGTATGTTTGTCTTTGTAGTTTACATGCACTAAATCCAGCATGTACTGCTTTAATGCTATCATAACAGATTTGAAGTTGGGATCAAACCACACTAGGTTCAGTGCATCTCAGAAGAAGCAATGTTGATTCCTTGAAGTTAGCATGATACTTACATTCACTTAAATGTTACATTTTGTCAATTAAAGTGAGTATTATACTATTAAGCTAGTCCCTCTACTTACACATTTAGTACACATCAAAGCTTTATTCTCTTCTGGTTTCAGAGAACCTACAACATCTCTAAAGGCCTGGAGAAATGTAGATACAAGTTCAGCTGAGGAAGTCAGAGGCCTGCCTGATATAGTTGGTAAAACTGGTTTTGGTCAATGTCAGCTATTTTTATTTGCATTCATAGGAGACACCATAAGTGTAAGAGTTTTAGCTGAACAAGGTATAAAATCAAGCTCAGAAATGACCTGACACATTTTTGATGATTTGTAGGTAATTTTGAAGATGAAGAGTCTCATCCTAGAAAAAAATTGTTGTGAAATTGTCAGTCAATCACAGCTTATTTTTAGATGGTAAATTTCAGTTCTGATATAAGCAGATCTCATTTTTGGAATGATACAATTTTTTGGATCATACCTGAGCTTAGTTGATAAGCTTCCATTCTTTTATCCTTCTGAAAATCACGAGCTAATAAAGGAAATTTTAAAATATGCTCCAGTATATTCAACCTCCATTCACAAAGATTTCCCTTCTCCTGGAAAGCTGTTGCACACTGTGAGAGCTGCACAAACTGCAGCAGGCATAGTGTGGATTTAGGGATTTACTGTTCATGCATCCCATGTTCTGCAGCAACAGTCCCAGGCCCCATTATCCTCATTTCTCCTTGGCAGTCCCTGAGGAAACAAGCTGCGACAGGTTGAAATGTGTGGCGGAACGGCGGCAGAAGCGTCACGATCAAGCAGTGACCGAAATGCAGCAGGAGCTGGCCAGCATTGCCAGAGTAAGGCAAGATTTTGAAATCCAGGTAGTCTAGAGTGCTGTTCTAAGGTCAGGGCCCAATATTCAAATGATTGCACTGACTTTCTTTTTAGGAGATGGAAGCCTCTATTTTGGAGCTTCAAAAATTCCTTCAACTACAAGTGATGAAATCTGATAAAAACAGTGAACTTCTGTTTGAAAAGATTGTGTGTAACACGGCTCTAGAAGCTTTCTCGTTTGAAGTAAGGCAGCTCAGAGCATTGGCTCACCTTCACTTGTTTGTGCCTTCTCTGTGTAACAGATTCTTGTGGCTTCCTGGAGTCTTAAATCTTTTTTTTTCCCCAGCGTTTACTTTTCAATGAGATTGAGAGTAAATTCTTGTTGCAGGGTTTGGAAAAACTGTGGCATATGATCCACCAGGAATCCTTGAATAGAAAGAGGTGGATTAAGGCAACGGATGAATCCCTAAAGGAGATTGAAAGGCATCGAACCGCTAAAGTGAGATGCAGCCTTAATAACTGTTACTTAAGCATGTGATTATTATTTGCTGAGAATGCTGGATGCAGAGCAAAGAGGAGCTTGTTTCCACAGGAGTCAGAGGTCTGCCAGTAGTTCTGTTGTGTGGTGTTTGCTTTCTTTTCACCAATAGACCATTCACTCATTTTATACCCACATAACCAGGAGAAGATACTTCTTTTTTTCCAGTTTCAAGGTGTTTCTTTCTTGCACAGTTATCCGTACTAAAGGTACAGGGCAGGGAATATGTGAGTTGCTTTTATTTTATTTTAATGGGAAAAAATTGTCTTGTTCATACAATTTCTTAACTTGGGAAACTGACATTTGAGTTACACTTTTTTAGTTGTTGTTGCTTTTCTTTATTCTTCTATTGCACAGATAGCAGTTGTATTGAACAAGTATACTGTGAAACTGGAGGAAATTTCGTTCTTCTTGGCAGCTGATGTTCACAAGCTCATTAATGATGAGGCCACGGTAAGTGTTCTACCTGGGGCAAGATACCAATCTGAATATTCCCAGAATGTCTTTTTTCCCCAACTGAAGTTCATTTTTTCTACTTACCATTCACTGCCATATAGAAGAGAATTCAGTTTTTCAGAGTATTCTTTATCAATTGTATTCTTTTTTCCCCTCATTTTAAATAGAAGAGACAATTTTTGTGTGTGTGTGTTGTATGCTGCTTTTGCTCCTGGTCTTATTTTTTAATACACAGAATATAAACCGAACACTGCTGGGTAATGAGAGGGCAACTGCCAAGCTGCTCTTTAATCTGATGAAATCAGAGCTTGAGAAGGAAATATCAAATCAATTGAAATGGCAAGAGAGAGTCAAGAACTGGAAGCTCATCCAAAAAAACTGCATAGTTCAGAGTTTCAGGTCAGAAATTTTACAATCATATTTTGGAGCATGAATAACACAAAGTGACTGGTGTTCATGTGTGTTTTCTATCAACAGTAATATTTCATCATTTTTTCATTATACATATGATACTTACCACATCTGATACCACATATATCACATTTCCATTATACATGTCATTTTTCCATCCTACAGAGAATTTATGGCAAGTGAAGAAATACAGAATCCCCCAACTGTGGAAACAGAAGTGAAAAATATGATAAAGGAGCAGACTGTACTTAGTGAACTGAGACTGGAGGTTTTGCAGCACATTAGGTATGGCAAAAGAGAGTAGAGCATAAAGGAAAACAGAATTCTTTCTGGAGTTAATGAGGGACTTGGCTACAAACTGCACTTTGCTTCCTGTCAGTGTGTGATTGTAGAGTTCAGAAGTAGGCACGTCCTAAACTCCTCTTTGTAAAGCTCTTTTTAATGGAAAAAATTCACTCTTGGTTTTCAGTGCACCAGCTATGCTACACAGTGAGTGATTGAGGGCTGGAAATGCAGGAGTGCAAAATTAAATCTTATTAATATTTGAAACAAAGTAGAAACGAGCAGACAAGAATGGGTAGAGAACTAGAAGCTGGTGCTTTTGTCAAGGCACTGTTTCTGGATGGGATTTCATTTGTGTAGTAAATTAAGAGAGGAGTCTGGACAGAAATCTAACCATCTATGTTTGCATATCCATCCTGACAACAGGAAGCAGTTTTGGGTGCAATACATTACAGAATTTACAGTTTTTCTTTTGCAATGGAGGTAGGAACAAGAAGATTACAGTTAGTTCCTTGTCAGTCAGTTGTTCAGTGGCCTTGAACAACAGCAGTCTCCTTCGTTTATTTTCATTGCCAAGATATCTGTAAATAAAATAAAGCACAGTAGTGTGGAAACTGATTTATAATTTTATCTTTTAACAAGTGACTGGTTTATATTTTAAGATACCTGACTCTTGTTTCCTGTTTTAATAGCACCTTGTTGCCTCCAACGCACACAAAATCTGAGATAAGTGAATGGTACAGAACTTTGGAGAGTTTAAACAAAAGTTTAGGTAAGTTGGCACATCACAGAAACAATCTGGAATTCAAGCAACTCATTTTTTCCAGGCAGCAATGAAGCAGACGCTTTGAAAGTGTATTTTTGCTCTATTCTTTGTTTCATGTGTTGTCATGTACCTTCTCAGTTGCTTTGAGCTGGCAATAGGTCTGTGGCATCACCTCCCTTTGGCCAGCACAAGCACTTGTGCCTGGTGAGATCTAGCAGGAACTGGCTTGGTTAGAAGTAATCCAGGGGAGATAGATAGAAGGTTCATTTTGACACAGATCAGTTGTCAGTCATAAAAAAATAGTCCTTTTTATCTTTTGGGGAAGGAGAAGGAAAGTACTGGAGATACTTCCTTTCTCTGACTCCTATACTGTGCCTTCCCCTCTGTGTGTCTGCCTTTTGCTCCAGAGCATATCCTGTTACAATGTTTGTAGCCTGTATAGTAGCAAAGAAGTTGGTAGCAATTGTAAATACCTTGCTACTTTTAAGCATAACAGTAAACAGATTTGTATTAAAACATCTTACTTGCTGGGTTGGTAGTGTGCCTGAGATTCAGCACAGGGCCTGTGTAATGTTTGTGTTTCACACTGCACTGTGAAATACACGAATGTTTGCCATGGTCTGTTCCATGTCCTTCAGACACTCACAACGTGGAGTGCGTGAAAAAAATGCACATCCAGTATGAGCTGGTCCAGGCCAAATGTCAGGAAAAAGTGCAGGTCTGCAAGGTGAGTGTCACAGCTTTGGGACTTCTTGGAAGGATTGTTGGTAGCCATGTACAATGTCATTGCAGTAAAGCATGTTTGACGATCCACCAGACACTGAGATAACAAGTGAAATTACTATTCTGATAGAGAAGTTGCTGTCCCTTTTGTTTCACACAGCATATGGTATTTGTACTTGAAACGTGTAAAAGCCATTAAAAGTGGCCATAGTGAATGAAGGGAGTGCTGTCCTACATTTATGTGGAGGATGCAGGGACCCTCAGCCTTTGTGCTAGATCTGCTTTATCTTGGGAAAGAAATTCCACCTCTCTGCCTCAGTTTCTCCCTTTGTATCTGATAGAATTGTATTGTTTACTAAGAGAATGTGAGACCCAGGGGCTTGAACTTTTCTCTGCCCATCGCAAGAAACACTTAAGTTTATCAATACCTCTAAAAGCCACACAATATTTGTTATATGCACGTCAATAACTTGGCATTCTTTTTGTTTAGATGAGCCTGTTGGATATGAATGTTTGCACAGTAAAAGAAGTTGAAATTATACATTCTGACATGCTTCAGATGACTGAGAAACTAAAACATAGGTTTGAAGAAGAACTGGAGCATATGGATGTATGTTTATTACATATATTTTTATTACTCCCTGGGATTAGTCTGTTCTTCCTGTGTTTCCACCTGCAATGCCATCTGCATCTTCAGGCTACTGATGTCACGTTAGAATGAGGTCCATAGTGTGAGTGAACACCACAAAGAAAAGAAGTTTGGTGTGATTCAAGGAGAAGAGTTCATAATGACTTCGTTTATATTTGTAACATAAATGTGTTATATTTATATTATAATTTATATTTGTAATATAAATATTTATGTCAGGGATGAATTATGTATAGGCCAGCCTGCTTAGAGGCAGAGGCATAGATTTAAATGATCTCCCAGATTTCTTTTAATCTGGTATTTTATGATTCTGTACATGAAAACGACCGGGCAGTTGTTCCGAAGATGATAGATGGCAGAACTTGGTGATTCTGTGCTTTACAGTAGCAGAAGAATAAACAGAAGTTTTAGTAGTCTCAGCTTGTAGACTAAAAATTCACAGTTTTATCCAGTTTACTTGGCTGGGGGTTTTTTTCCTCTCCAGACAGAAGACACCATGTTGAATACTGATGGTGTACTTCCAGGCAGCCTTTTGTCTTGTTTCATATCTTCCTACTCATTCATTTCACCTTCCAGCACTTTAAAAATAACTTGGTCACTTAAATGTTTTTCTTTAGAGAGACTTTAAGGAGATGGCTAAACAGCATGAGCAGCATTGTCAAGGCTTGTACAGCTATTTTCAGGAGGCCATGGACCTCTGGGTAGTCCATCAACTCCACCTGTCCCAGCAGAAAAGCAAATGTCAGAAGAAAGTAGATGAATGTAGATGGGAACAGGATACTCTTATACAGGTATAAACATAAAACCAAGGATGTGGTATGATGTAAAGAAAGGGCTTCTTAATGCAAAGAGCCTTCTGGAATTCAAAATAAAATTAAAAACTTAATCTTTGGCTTTTATACTGGAATTTCTACATCTCAGTTTCATTCTGTCAGGTACATCTTTGCTAACTCCTTTGTTCACATTGAATGGACAGTCATATCATATTCTTGATATGGCAACAGTGATAAAGATTGTATTTTCTGTAAAAAGGGGCTGCAAGTTGCTATTATAAAAACTTGTGCAGGCATAGAGTCTGGTTGGATGTCAAATTCTCATAGTTACAACAAGCAACCTGAGGTGGCAGTGTCAGAGATGTTCATTCTCTAAGGAAAGGTCTTCATAGGCAATGAGTTTTACTAAGATAGCTTCCCTTCATATTGTAAAATATATGTACATAGTTCATTTACTTGAATCCTAAATAGTTATGGAGATTTTAGTATATATTAAATAATTTTTACATGTATTTTTTTATGTGACCTTAGATGATGAAAGCTGATCTGGAGATAACTTTGAAAAAAATGAAAATGGCAAGCTGTGAAGAAGAGCTGAAGAAATACTTGGAGGAGGCCCTTTCTTCTTTAGATCAGATTAGACTTAGGTATGAATTTTGTAGTGTAAACTTAAAAAGTAAAGCATATTTTAATGCTGGTACTCACAGATTTGATCTTCAAAGTTGCAAGGACTAGAAGTCACTAAGAAACTTCAGATAGCCAAAGTATTTACTTTGGTAATCTTTCTGTTACCTTTCTCATGATTAGGCATTTGTAACTTCAAAAGTCATATGAAAACTGGCACATACCACTCCCCTTGCTGAAGATCTCAGCAGCAGGTATGAAGATTAAACAGCCTGAGAGGAAGCAACTCTATTGTCAAACCCAGAAGGCCTTTTGTGCCTGTTAAATCAGAAGCAGGTTAGAAGAGTGATGCAGACCTGAGGCACACACCTTCACACCCCTCCCAGTGGGACTGTGGTTAGAGCTGTGGGTTTGGTACTCTTAATACTCATTAAAACACTTTCAAAAAACCTCAAAGGGAATGGACCAAGTGAAAACACAATGCAAGGTTGCAGAGGTGCAATGTAACTTACCTGAACGTTTGAACACTGTTATTGGGTCTGCCTGAGATGGAGTTCATGTGCCCCCCACAGCAGCCCTCACAGTGCTGTGCTGGGAGCTGGCAGGGTGTTGGTAACACACCAGTGTTTTGGCTGCTGCTGAGCAGGGCTGGCACAGCATTGTTCCCCCCCCGCCCCCACCTCCAATCAAAGGGAAGATCCTGGATGGCACACAAGAAGGCCAGCTGCCCCAAACTAACCAGAGGGATATTCCAGACCATATGACATCAGCTCAGATGCTCAGGAAGGGCAGGCATTTGTTGTGCACAGTGTTTGCCTGCTGAGCTCCATGTGCTGAAGCCCTGCTTCCCAGGACGTGGCCAGACACCGCTTGCTAATGGGAAACAGAGGATAAACCTTGTTATTTTCATCTTCACTTGTGCACGCACAAACTTTGGCTTTTGCTTTACTAAAGTGCCTCATCCCAACCCACAAGTCATTTCCCATCTTACTCTCTCTGTCCTGTCCAGCTGGGAGGGGCAGTGACAGAACAGCTTGGTGGGCACCTGCTGTCCAGCCAAGGTCAACCCACCACCAACACATACATAAACTCCCCACAGTTATCTATGTTTAGGAGACAAAGTGAATGTAAATGTAAATGAAAACAGGTGTGAACACTGATTTATTTTTTTTTTCCTATAATCAAGGCTCAGCTTGAACCATTAGTTTTTATTTCCAAGTAAAATTAAAATAAACCAGAAAAAGCTCAGTCAAAGCTGAGCACAATACAGAATACATGTGGAAGTCTGTAGTTTGACCTCTCACTTCTAATATTCCTTATATAAGCACAGGCTTTGAATGGGTTCCCATCCAAAAGGAAATATGTGAAAGGCTTTATTGTGAAATTTTCTTAATTTTTGTGCATGTATGTATTTGCAATGACCTAATCTCTACTAACAAGCCAGGACATGACTGTATTCAGTATAAACAGATCTAGTGCAATGTTTAGCCTAAAGGTTTTATGAGATTGGTTAGATTTGGATTTAAGGGCACTGTAGTTGTATTTAATTTTATTTCTATAAATTCTTGAGTCTCTTAAACAGTGACCTTAAACTTGACAGGAATGAGACACTCCACCAAGTTGTAATGGATGAAGTAATGGCTTACCCAGAAGCTATTTTGCAGGAATTGATTTCTTACAGCATATCCATCAGCCAGCATTTTAATGTGAAGGAGATCCTCAAACAGGTAAAAAAAAATTTCTCCTGGTTTAAAGTCTTATTACAAACTGCACTTCAGCAAATTCATTTGCCTTTTAAACAGAAAACTGGAATGTAACAAACTTATATTAATGAATTTGAGTGTTACAGGTTCTTTAGACAATAAGAGATCCATTCAAGACTATCATAACTTATCAAAAGAGATATATTTTGAGAAGGGATATGGATTTCTTATAAGCAGGCAAATCTGTGTTTTAAAATGTTGTTTTGCTTTTAGAACTTGGAAGGCAAGATAGTCTCCACAGTTCAAGATGAAAATAATACCTCAATGGTGCAAACAAGTATTTTTACTTGGTTTCTTATCAATCTGTATTTCTTTGGATTGTAACCAGTAAAACTCTGCTTAAGTGTAAATAGCTAGTTGAGGCTTCACAAGCTGAACATGTGGTGGAGCAGCAAGCTGAGAGCAATGTGCAAGAAAATGAAAGAAAAATCATAGAATATCCTGAGTTGGAAGGGACCCACAACCTGACCCTCCCCTGACAGCTCCAGCCATTCCCTGGCTCCTGTCCCTGCTCACACAGAGCAGAGCTGCAGACCCCACACAGCTCTGCTCTGACCTCAGTCTCCTCCTCTCCAGGTAAACAAACCAAATTGCCTCAGCACCTCATAAGGCTTCCCCTGCAGTCCCTTCACCAGCTATGTCTCCCTCCTTTGGGTGCTCTCTAATAGGTTTAGGTCTTTCTTATATTGTGAGACCCAAAATTGCCCCCAGGACCTGAGGTGAGCCTGCAGGAGAACAGAGCAGAGCAGGATGGTCAGCTCTCTCAGCCAGTGCCAGAAGAGAGAGACAGCTGTCAACAATCAGATGGAGAAACAAGCCCAGCTGAGAATGAGGAGATCTTGGCACAAGAAAATGAAGAAATGGAGAAAGATGGGGAGAGCATTCTTCATAGAAATGAAGAAACAGAGAAAGAGGAAGATGGGGAGAGCATTCTTCATAAAAATGAAGAAACAGAGAAAGAGGAAGATGGGGAGAGTACTCCTCATAAAAATGAAGAAACAGAGAAAGATGGGGAGAGTATTCCTCATAAAAATGAAGAAACTGAGCATGCAGAAGAGGAAGTAAGCGTTACACAGGTAAGTAAACAAGAGAATAAATTTGAAAGTGAAGGCAGTCTTGCCAAAAAAGGAAGGTTTTTTTGCTGAGGATAAATACAAAGTCTTTTTTGTGCTTAGTTTTTACGCAAAGCACACAGGGCTTTAGTCCTTCTTATGGACAAATGGAGTGTATAAAGCAGTTTACAATCATTTCTTTTGCACTGCTTTTAGCCTTGTGAAAAACCTTTGCACAGATTTTTTTTAATTGATCTTTCATCACGGTGTTCTCAACCCATGGTGAATGATTTAAGTTACATTTGTACCGAAGTATTAGTTTTTCAGGCCTTTAATTCCGTTAATTTATTACCATATCAAAAACCATGTAAAACATTGGTGACTCTGCCTATTAAGTCTTCACGGCATACACAAATACAGAAATATATAAATATTGCTGGCACTGTATAAATGTCCAAATTGAGAATGACAACATTATTCTAAATATCCTTCAGACTCTTACATTAGCTCGTGCACTGTTGATTCTGTGCTGATACTTCTAAAGGTAACAGATGATGATTTCCCACTTTTCCTAGGCAGTGTTCAACAACTGCAAGGCAGAAAGTGCTGAAATTGCCATGGAAGTATTTTCCACTGCTACTGGAAACATTTTCACTGTCCTTGGAGTTGAAGAGGCAGGAAAGATTGACATCACAGAGAATTATTTTACAAAATATGAAAAAGAAGGGTCACTTCCTATGCACCTGGAACATGTGCTTCTCAAAGAAACCGTGTTTGTCAAGCTGAAGGAAAGGTGAGTACCACAGTTTCTATTCTTTCTTTCTCCATGTAATAGACAAATTTCAGCTGTCTAGAAGAAATGTTAGACTAAAGAGGCAGAAATTATCTGAGTATTAGTTTACAATTAGATATTTAATTATAAAATTATAATTGTATAATTATTATGTTATTCCTCTTTTTATATTGATACAAATATGAGAAAATGTTTATAGTACCACAAAAGCATTTACCTTTACAGAACATTCCTATTTTAGGAAATTTATTAAGTGAGACAACATATTACAGAAAGACAAGTAATTTGCCCAAATTCCCTGCAGAACCATGAAGGGAAAATGCCTGGTGCTCAGTAGTATGCAGCTAGCTCAAAAACTGTACCAATATTGTGCAAATGATACTGAAACCACATCTTCCTATAGGCAGAAGTTAAATTCTTAGAATTAATATATTTAGTAAATTCCTCTTTATTATTTGCTATTCCTCACTGTAATTTTTTTTTTCAATCATAGGATTCGCCTCTGCTTTTTTGAGCACTTGGAGAAATGGTTTGCAGAATCCTTGTCCAACTCCCATGTCTTTGTAGCTGCTAAGAAAGAGGAGCTGAATTCAATCCTTCTGCTGCATCTTCAGTTGCATCAACAAAAGCAGAAGGAGATACAGACAAATACCTACAATGTTCGAGCTGGTACTGACTTGTTTTTACTCTGAGCAACCTGTGCCTTTGTTTAGAGACAATCGTAAGTGGGCCAAAATCTGTTTCAGCATTAGTTGACTCAGCAGTCAAGGACAACTGAGCAAGGAAGCAGTTGAGTGTCTACAAACTCCCAGTATAATATGTTACTCAAATATTTCCAAAAGTGACATTTCCTTTCTGTAGCTCATCCTGGTTTGTGCTGTGTTATGTTTGGAAAAACAGACAGCAGTGCCTTGATCAACAACTGGATTGTACAAGGTGTAGAACATTGTATTGTTGGTGTTTGCGAATTCTCAGTCACCTTGAAATGATTTAACAAGAGTTTGCAATGTACAGGAAATAATTTTAAAAGTGTTGCAAAAGAAGAATTGGCAAGTTGAGAGAACCAAAATGCCAGGGCCAGGCTTCTGAAAACATGAGAGGAAGGATTAACTCTGTGAAATATCACTGAGCACCTACAGAGCAGCCACTAATTGAAGCTCTTTTTTTTTCATGAGAATTGTCAGGTTTTTATGGTGAGAAAAAATATTTAGACAGGTGTGTTGGTCTTTAACATATAAAGTAAAAAATTCTCTCTTAGGAGAACAGACAAATAACTTTTCAATTTCCATTTTTTCTGCAAAGAGAACAGGTGCTTTTTCTGGCAGCTTTCTTAAGATGATTGGCTGGCTCTTGCTTTATCCAGCTATCATTCCAGAAGGGACACCAAAACTGTTTTCTTTCCCTCACAAAAGCAGGGAGAAGTGTATTTTCTATTAAAAAAAATAACCTTTACTTTTGTAATGAAACTGAGAACAGAGACACAATGAAGATGTCAGCAGTGATCAAAAATACAGGAAAAACAATGCTTAGAGCAAACAAGAGATGTTTGTGCTTTGAATGGATTAGGAGCTGCTAAGGATATATGTTTAACACAGGAGAAAAGTCAAAGAAATCAAACTGAATGTATTTTATTTGCATGGTTTAGCTGCTGTGAGGTCTGGCTCTGTTTATTCTGCTGCTGCTTCTAAGTTAACTGAGCATTGTGATAGTCCACAGTAAACAGGGAATAATATCCATGTTGTAAAACTTCTTTTCTTCTCAGGGGAACTGTCACTTCACAAACAGCATCTCGAGTGCCACTGTGGAGGGCTGGGAGAAGGCCTGGAGAAGGAGAAAGCTGAATTTCACAAATTTTTGGACCAGCTAAATAACCTCAACACAAACTTCCAGTCTCGAATCCATAATTTGGAGTATGACATCCTCCACACTCCTGTGACTGAGCAGTAAGTGTGCCACAGGTGGTGCTGCCTGTCAGTCTCTGTAGTTAAATACACCTGATTGCTGTCTGAGGTGTTTCTGGTTTGCATTCTGAACCTGTTCTATGCATCGTTATTCTTCAATTAAGACTACTTCATAAAACTTGGAAAGATGTAAAGAATTTCATTCTCTCGTCCTGAAAAAATTAAGATCAGGACTGAACATGTAGAAATTTTCATCTCTTTTCAAAGTGCTGGCAGTCTTTAAGTAGAGAAGTGTTCCATCTGTTTAGATTTTACCCAGTTTGCTGAACCTGCACAGTAATAGCAATTGACTAATTGGTTTTGAAGAAAACTGCTCAATAGCATCAGCTGTCACTGATATGTCTGTGTGTTCATTCAAACCATCCCAGCTCAGGGAGTTGCCTTCAGAATTCACTTAATCCCTTTTGAGTTCTCACATTTGTTCATGTCTTTTCAGCCAGAAGTCACCAAATCATCGTGTGTGTTCCTCTTCTGACATGTTTCCCCTGTTTTTTATTATTTGCTGTTAGGTCAGCTTCTTCCAGCAACAATCTGCAATCAGAGCTCCACAATCACCTGGAATCAATTGGAGTTACTGTGAGGAGTTACCAGCACCATTTGGAGGAAGCTTTAGGGAAACTAAAGGGTTCAAATGTGGATTTTCTCAAAACTTGCAGGTATAGAGGTTTCACTGAAGTTTCATTTGTAGATAAGTGACCTATCTCTGAGCATCGGCGTTCGTTGCACAGGGAGAACAGTAACATTTAAGTGGATTTTGTTATTCATATAGTTTGCTGTTTTAAAAAAAATATTTTGTTAAGCCACACTTACTATGCTGTTTTTGTCACCTATGTGTTGATATCTATGTTTTAGAGCTGCTTAGCTAAAATAGTCTTGGAGAAAAAGAAGGCTCAGCCAGTTGCTTCTACTTTTGCTTTCAGATTATTTTCAGAGGGAGGTGACTTTTCCTCTGAGGAGGTGAAGTTTTTCAACGGATGTCTTCAGAATGAAAGTAAGCAAATTGACTCTTTTGAAAGTTTAATCAAGACAGATGTGGAGAAAATGCAATCGAGTTGCTCAAAGCAGGTATGCAGAGTTTCATCCTTTGAAATGATGTTTTCTGTTAATATATGTGATTTGCAGTCAGCCTGCTTTCAGGTCAGAACTGTAAGACTGTTCTGTTTGGCAATTACATGATGGAAAAAATAAACAGAAATGGCAAGTTGTATTATTTAAGCTTTAAAAAGTGAAAAATTGCCTAGTCCTGTCTCTTATTTCTGGCATTTTTAAAGGCTACTGAACTTATCAAGCAGTCTGAAAAAAAGCTTGCTGATGTCTCTCTGAGTCGAACCTTTATGGAGAAGGTGCAGCGATCTTTGAGACAGCTACGACAGCAAATCAAGTCAGAGGTACATGTGGAAACATCATTACTTGGCTTGAATTCCTTGTAATAATTTCTCTTACTCCACTGAAGAGATTTTGGCTGAATTCAGAGTGGACAAATATTAAGTGATTTGCTCTGTTAATTCAAAACCTGTTTTCTGTCACTATCAGCTTCAAACTGTATTTGTGCTGCTGCAGCTGTGCTGGAACACTGTGGCCTTGCAGCACACTGTGCACATCTGACCTTAGCAGCATTTTTGTGTGCTGCAGTGAGGGATGGGAAGTGTTGCTTTTGTGAATTGCTGTTTTCAGCTTCTACTCTGAGTACCAGGGATTTTTTTCACATGTTTTTGTCAGTGGTTCTCGTGGTTTGAAGTGGAGATTCTGAAAATCCCATGAACTGGGATTTCACTTCCCCAATATCTGCTTCTGCTTTAGGTAGCAAATTCCAATTTGCAATCAGTGACATTAAAGTCTTCCCTGGACAAGCTCCAGCAGAAGAGAGATGCTTGTGCTCATCCTACTGCAGACAAAGAAGTACGTTCTAATCAGCACAAAATGGTATTTAATGTGACTTGTTATTAATTGCTATTAATATTACTCACTGTGCGTGTTTGTATCAACTAGTATTTTTGACGTAGTTTTTTTTGTGTTTCTCATTGTTTACGTGTACATAAACTGGTGACAGAACAGAGACAAATGATGGTGTTTGCAAGAGTTAGGATGTTTGAGAAGGCTGAAGTAGCTAGTTTAGTAAATGTCATCTATATTAACATATCTTTCAGGCTTCAGCTTCTGAAGAGTTGTATGATTTTGCTAAAGAGGTGTTGAAAGAGCTGAAAAAGAGGAGCCAGTATCTTGACTGCTTATTAGTAAAAGCAATTACGCCACATGCCACTGTAAGATAGCATTTACATTCTCTATGTTTTATTTAATATGGAGAGAATTTCCCTATGTGCATGTTTTAAAGGTTTTCCAGAATCTGTTCTTTGAATTTTCAAATGAAGAAAGAATCTGCATTGTGCCAGCTGGCCAAGACGCTGCAACATTAGGGCAGCTTTTTTGAGAGGCTGAGTACATCAGCAGCCAGCACCAAGTTTACCAAATGCTGAAGACACATGGCATTGCAATGACTTGCTTGCTCACTTCTTGAGTTTGTTTTCAAGGTGCAGCACTATTCATAGATACATATTTCATGGATTCCTTTAAATAATTTTAAAAAAATCAAATGTGCCCTGAAGAGATTTTGTTTTTATCAAATGCGTTGTGTTTTCTTTCTTCCCTTTCCTGGATAGTCTGTCTATATTTTGTAATTTCAGTGGTTCATTTCTTTAAGAGTATAGCTTTAAATACTGTTTATGATGAATGTGAGTACCTACTCTTAACTGCTTTGAAGTGTCTCAGAGTTGTATATCTGTAACAACATTGCTACTAGAATGACAAATTATTTTTTTTCAGCCTGTGAAACAAAATAGTGTCTGGAAGATCTGCTTTAGTAGTCAGTCACTGTGTGGAATGCTTTCACTAACTGCCTGCAACACTCAACAGGGCTTCGTTTTCCTTCCCATTTCAGGAGGACTTTGCCACTCTTGCCATGGATAGGACGGTACAAGGTTCCTTTGCTCTTGGGGATGAGAGCAAAAGGATGGTAATGGGGCTGGATCCTGAAATATTCCCTGTGTTAAACCCAAGCAGAATGGATACGTCAGCACTCGACGATCTGGCAATAAGCATTATCCAAAATTTAGCTGGGTAAGTACTTGTTTGCCTCAAGGTGTTTTTCTGTCCTTGTCTTAATTTGTATTTTCTTTGCTACATATACCACTTCTCATGAGGCTCATGATAACACTACAAGGGGCTTCACAACCATGTTTTTAAAATTTATATTCCAGAAGCATATAATTCAGGTTTTCCTGAATTCCTGTTTTGTGGAGTACCTTGTATGTCCAGAATTATTGAATAGACTGTTTGTAGGTAATCCTACTACATACCTTCTGATCAGTCTAATTTTAAAAGTCAGTCTAGCTGAGATGGATTTCTTTTCAAAAAAAAAGATTTCTAATAGCAAAAAAATACCCCTTTTTGATTAATAAGTGACATCTAGTTTACAGCACAGTGATAAATTTTAGGTATTTAATTTTTGTCTTCTAGAGCTTTATTTTAGTTAAAAGGTGATTGCATGCTACATAGTTGACTGAACATACAAAGTGAAATGAAGAGTATGACAGATGTTTGATTTGCAAATAGTATTTTAATGCAGTTTTCCTTGTAGAAATGTTAAAATTTCAGTTAAACAGTCCCATTAAAGTACGTCTACATACACTGTCAGTTGTAAAAGTAATCCTATCTGTTAAATATGATCTCAGAAATCTCACTGCACTTAGCACGTGGCAGGGATAGAGAACGTGCTTAGTTCTCTGTATAACATAGTATATCGTATAGAACATAAAATAACAGGGTATTCAATAACCACTTAGCTCTCTTTTTTGCTTTAGATTTGACCCATCCAAAAAGTCTCCAGACCTAAATCAGGCCAAGCAGTCATCAAGATCAGGTGTGCCTCTATTTCTTTTAATATATTCTGTTCATCTAGACTGTAGTTCCTAGCATTTTACTGCACAAGTCTAGCATGCTCCAGACCAGTGGCTTTCCTGCTAGTTCTGAGAGAGTTGTGCTTCCCAACTTTTTTCTTGGACATCTTTACTTGGCAATAATAAGATGATTTTTGGCTCTTAAACTAATGAAAGCTGCAGGATGAGATAACAGTGTTATAAAGAGTACCTGTGTTTGTGATAGCAAAAGGGGAAAGGGTTAGAGAAAAGAACAGAAGTTATGAAAACGTGTAGGGGATCTGGGATCCTTCTCACAGTGTATTATCATCCACCCAAAGGTGAGCACAGAGGTAATCCCAGATGCTCCGTATGTAGTGTTCCCATTTCCTCCTCTCCCTTCTGCAGAGCTTGACTCCTCCAGCCATTTTCAAAGGTATCCTCAAACTCTTCCACATTTCCAAGTCCCATCACAGCCCAGAGTATGAATGCAGCCCATCCATTCTCCTTACTCACCTGCCTTCATGTTGTTTTAAATCCCCTCCCATCTCTCCTATATTTCCTGTGACATCCCCAGCACATAACTTTGATTGCTGTTGCCACTTTTGGGATACTTCAGCTACAGCTTTAGTTGTCCCCTACATATTGCAAGGAAACATTATAGAAATCAGAACACAAAATACACATCCATATAAAAAGTACTTCAGTTGGCATTTATACAATATTCTTCTTCTATCCTCATTAACTACAAAGCCATTCTTCCTCCAGTAAAGAAGAAGGCTCAAGCAAAAGCAGCTCAGAAGAAATCATCTTTGGATGAAATGAAGCCAAAAAACAGGTGAGACCCCCGAAAGGAGGAATTCTGCTTAAAATATTCTTGTGCAGGAATTTACCTACACTTGTTCCCTGCCTGTTCGATGAAAGATTTTTAATGCTTATTTGTATGAGCCTTTTTTCCATCTGTGCTTAGCATTTGGGATCTCTTACCTGTTTATGTCCACCTGTTTTGTTTGGCTTTTTTCCAGATTTTGGCTGGAAAAACATTTTTCTTTTTCTCCTTCATCTGCTGCTCTTTTGGATTCTATAGTTACTGAAATATAGACTAACCCTTAAATCAATGCAGGTTAATAGAATAACCTCCAGGTCCTGGCCATGCCCTTCCTGGCTACTGCAAAAATCAACCCTGTCCTGGCTGGAACCAGGACACATATAATACTAGTTTTAGAGTTCCATTTTTACAGTTTTTTTCCTTCAGTTTCATGTCCAGCATATGACTGACCAGCTCAAATCATCAGCCAGAGAAGGAAAACACTTGGTGGATAGTTTCAAATGAATCTTTTTCCTTCCTAGCAAAAAGAAAGATACCAAATCTGTTTCCAAGGCCAAGATATACCAGATATTTGGAAAGAAGCCTTCAGAATCTGAGTAAGTCATGTATATTGGCAGAAGAAAAGTTAATCTGAAAAAAAACCCCTCTATCTATCTTATCTATCTATCACTGTGATCTGTAGAGGTCTCTATTGAATTTTGAGGTATTTAACCTTGGTGTCTATTGGTCAAAGTGCTTACAGAACAGTTCCTTTTTGCAGCATAATAATGAAGATAAAGGTCATCTCTTTTATTCTGTTTAATGTCTGAAATGGGAGGACTCATTTTGCACATTTACAAAAAGTGGGTGGGGAATGTAAAATAGACTGTCTTTCCATTATTTCCACCTCTAAGAAGACCAATAAATTTTATACCCTACATTCTTGTGCTCAATATTCCATTGATAGGACTAAACAAGGAGCACAGAGGTCCCATTCCCCTTCTCTAAGAAAATGATCATATTGTTCCTTGATATGTGCAGTTGTACTCCACAGAACTGAGATATTTCATATGTGCCAGGCAAAACTCTTCAAATTAATGCCTAAGATGTTTAAGTGCTTGGAAATTTTGTTCCACAATTTTTTTCAAAATTATTCCAGCAAGCAGCTGGACCCACCTTCAAATATTTCTGGTTTATCTAAAGTATATGGTCAGCTCTTAAGGTAAGGTTTGGGCACAGGAAGTTGGCTGGGATTGCTCTTTGACATGGCACTGCTCTCTGGTGATCATTTACAGTAGCTCCAAGTCCTGGCAGCTTCTGAAGAGAACCAGTGCTAATGTGGGGGAAAGCATCTTAGGCATTCTGAATATTTGTTTGTGTATGCCCTGAAAAATGTATTAAAGTTAACCTGAGCATAGTATTTGAAAAACAATGAATATTGCCAATGTGATCATTTTACAGTGTGATAATATTTTTTTTTTTAATTTGTTGTTTTTCAGCACTTTCAAGGGGATTATTATGAATATTCTCTGGACAGGTAGTAACACTTTGCTCTGCCTTGGTGAGGTAAGAAAACCTTGGCATTCTTCAGTCACTTTTGCTTTCATAGGTCTGCTCCTGGGTCAGAGAAATAATTTGTGTCTTTTCAATATTTGGAAGACCATCAAAAAATTTCCCTTCCTTCTCCTGCTGTTACATACCTAGATGTGACTTGTTTGAATGTGTTATCAACAATTTTCCTGGTTTATCTTTCCCTTCTGCAGGATTTCTACGGAGAAAAGACACCTCAGATGGCAATGCCTGAAGATCTGCCAGAGACATTTGAAGATTGGGCAGAAATGCTCAGACAGAAACTGCTGTCATACAAAAGGCAGATAGATGATTACTACAATGTCTGTCTGAGAGGTAAATTCATCCAGTTAAGACTTTTAATATCTTGTGTATGTAATTTTTCAGTTTGTAAGCTGAAAAGTGCAGTGACCGAGAATTATGTGGTTGTCTTAATCCACTTATTGCTCAGTGGAAAAAACCCAGCTGATCTTATTGGAACTTGAGCCAATATTCTTTTTTAAGTATTTTCAGCTACAAAAATCATAGCAGAAGGGCACTTGACTAAGTTGAAAGACTGTACAGGTCACATCTTTAAGCAAGTGTATGTTTCTCAAAGCATTCAACCTAGAAAAAGGAATGGCAGGGACAGAATCTCCGAGAGAGAAAATTCCAGGCTGTTTGACCCTGGCAGTGTGTATTCAGCTGGGCTGAGTGGGATTTATCCTTGCAATGAACACTTCTGTGTCACGTACACACCCTGTCTTTTCCCAAAAGAATTTCAGGATCAGCTGAAGTGGTTTGAGGAGGAACTCTCTTTTGTCTCCCAATTGGCAGTGGATAGTCTTTTAAAAGAACATGAGCAGAAACTCAGCTCTTCCACTGGTCAGATTCAGCACCTCTTCAACAGACAGCTGGAAAAGTGGGAGGATTTGAAGGTATCCATCATGGAGATATTGGAATGCTTCCAGTGTAAGCCATGCTAAATGCATCTGATAACATTTTCTTCTTCTCATTCTCATTGTTTGCTTCATCACTCCCTGCTAAGCTGAGATGTAGTTTCTGTGTTTGCAGTTAGTCTGGGTAGTTTTGGAAGCTTTGTATTTCCTGGAACTCAGTCCCTTCTTTCCCTTCTTCCAGCACTGGTTGGTCTGCCTTTTTCTTACCTTGTCAGCTCTGGCTGTCACCTTACACTTGGACTGTCAGCTCTGTAAGGGCTGTGACCTTGTGGTGTGGCTACAGAGCTCCTACTGTATGGGTGCACTCCTTTGTAGGAACTATGGCATACAGAAAATGAAATACTTTTATTTACTCTCATTCATAAAAGAGGTGTATTTTGTCCAGTAATGTCAGAACTGAGGACAGCTTATTTGGTTTTACTTCTTCCTTATTACGACTCAGAGTACATTCTTTACTGAAGGCATTTCTTTCTTATGTATTTGCTTAAAGACTGTGCACCAGAGAAAACTACATTACTCCCTGGGACACCCAAACAACTCCCTTCAGCTGGAGGCTTTGTGCCAAGAGGAAATAAAAAGGCAAAAAGACCAAACTGATGGTGTTCACCTCAACACAAAGATGCTGCAGGTAATTGTTAAAGCTCTTGCTCAATGTGAACTTAAATGTTGCATTTGGAAAGGAGAATGCCTTTTGGATACACATTTTTTTTTCTCCCCATCCAAAGGAAACTTGAAAATGTTTTCAGTTTTAGGCAATCCTGTTCATATATCATGTAATTTTTAAGTTATGTATTATCAGCCTTAGATCAATACTGACATAAATACTTAGCATATGTAAACCTGCACAGATTTATTGTGGAACTAACTGATCTTTTGCATCATTCACAGAGCAGGCTGACTGTGAGCTCACTGGTAGGTAGGAGTATTGGCTGCAGTGGTCACATCCTCTGGTTGTTTGCACACAACAGATGCCTGGAAGGGTTTCTTCTCTGTGCATTTCATTAGTGCAAATAATTGACACTTTTCTACACAAGATTAAGAACTGGAAAAAGCAGAATTTATGGGAGAGATTCAGGAATCAAAATACTTTTCACACTCCACCCCATGGGTTTATTGAAAGTTGATTCCCCAGCATTAAAGCTCTTTATTTACTTCTCTCAGGCCACTTACTCCAAATCCTATACTGTCTGCAGGGTATACATATTTTTAATTCCAAAGTAACGTCTCCTTCTACTCTTAAGTGTGCATACAGACCCAGAAACACAAACACCCTGTTTTAGAATAACACCTGCCTGAAGCACTTCAACTCGAAGTACCCGAATTCCAAAATGGTCTTTGCTTTGAGCAGAAGGATGCATTTACAGACAGCTGTTTTTCTCAGGTTTAACCCAAATATATAACTACTGGGTACCTATACACAGAAATACAGTTTTTTTAGGCTTTAGATGATCAGGGGCAGTGTTAAGAATACTGCAGAGAGATGCTGTGACACCCTTTTATGTGCAACTTCAAGCTTTACGTCTGTTGTCTGCACCTGCTGCAGAATATCATGGTTGGATACTTATGTATTTCTTTTGGAACCAAATTCAAAGGAGAGGAGATCAAATTATCAAAAGAATTCCTCTCGCTTGTCTCCAATGTCCCAACAGGACCGTGCTGCTGAGTGTGCCCAGAGCTTTTTTTCTGCACTGGCTGCCCTCACTGAAAAGCTGCTCTTGGAATTAGATGAAACCATCACTGTTGATGACATCAAATTACCAAGTAAGTAAAGAAGAGATTGCTTGTTCAGGCCTCCTCTTCCTCTTCAAAGACTGCAGCAGACTGTCCCTAGGAAGAGGAGGCTTTTATATGCTGTAGTATTTTAAGTGGCAAGATTTGCATAGTAAAGCATGCAAAGCTATCTCATGAAAGCGAAGAGCACCGAGCTGCATATAGGTAGGTACTCCAAAACAATCATATTCCTGCGTTGTTTTGTTTGTGCTGAGTACATCTGCTCTTGTCTCCCAGAAACTAAAATGCCTAAAGAGAAGACATTGACTGTAATCCATCGTAAACGAGCTGGGCTTGCTCCAGAAACCTCTAAAGTTCAGCAGTTAATCAAGCGAGGGAAGAGGTAATATTTGAAGATACTGAACACTGTTCCATCTAATTTCCCTTCTCTAAACTGATACCAGGCACTGTCCTCTTAGTTTTTTGCTGCTCTTGTGGAAACTGCTGAATACTGTGCTCATTATTGGTGATGTCATTGAACTAACTATGGCACAGTTTGGGTGGGTAGTGATTTTTAAAGAGAGAATAGCAATGAATGCAAATGAAAGTGAATTACATATTGTATTGTAAAACAATAAAGTATCTTTGCTGTACTATGCCACTTGCTAGCCACTAGTTATTTATTCTGCACTTTCAGATCTATGAATATACTGTGTATTGTCATTCAGAAGATAGGAATTCAATACTGTGCAGCGATCCCGAAGTTTTAAAAGAAAAAGTGGTTGTACTAAACTAAGGAAGTTTTTAGGCTTAACCTTTTGTGGAGATTAAAACAAGTAAAATTGACCTTTTGTACTTTAATACAAGTAACATTAATTAGTATGATCTGCTCTCTTTTCTGTGTTTCTCTTATGTTTTTTGTTGGTTGGTTTGGTTTTTTAAAGGACTTGGCCAGGAATACCTGAGACTACTCTCCCTGGAACTCCAGACTATATTCTTTGCAGAGGAACTGCATCAATTTCAACAGCTCAGACCACCCTGGGCCATCTAGCAGTGGTGGATGCAAGAGAAGCTGCATACAGGGTGGGTCTGTGGAGAAGGACTGTGAGTGGGGCTGCTGCTGTTCGGGGGTTCTTTTTTTAAGATGAAAATTACAGAATCATAGCTATGTGTATGTTTTTAACATGCACAGTGCTTTCAGATCTTAAAGCCGTATTATGCATATGTAGAAATCCTCTCTTGTGTCCATTTCCTTGTGATATTGTCAGAAGCAGACAGGGTTGGTTTCTCAGGGAGCCCTCTCATTCAGATACATGACAAAGGGGAACTGTTTCAGCAGAGAAGCGTGGCTGGTGTCAGAAACAGAACACTGCCTTGCAGCAGCATCATAGTTCCAAAAGCAGCTTCTGCCCCAATGCTGCTCCTGTCCAGCTTGCTTTCCTCACCTTTCTTTGTAAAGCCTACAGCTTTAGCCTTGGATCATAAAGGCTGATTTTTCAATAACAGTTGAAGGGCTGTAAAATACTTCATGCTATCTTATACACAGAACTATCACAGACCAATGATTTCCACCATAAAAATGATCACTCTTTCTTCATTGAGGCTGTTAGAAGAATGAACACGTTGCAGAAAACTCTGACCCTCTGACTGGCACTGACTGGCACTGGCAAAACAGCAGTGCTCAGCAGTTAGAAGAATATTCTTATGTTAAGTCCTTTGGAAATAAATGGTCAGTATTTATGCATCTGACATGGACTAGTGAACTGAATTAACTTCCAAAAAGTGTATATTTTTAATAGGGAAATGTAAAATACACTGTCAACAATGGCAAATGCCATCCAAACCATCAATTTGCATGTATCTGGTTCTGGTGCCCAAGCCCCTGGTTACAGCACAGCTTTGAAGGGAACCTTTTTGGTTGGATACAAACAGTTGGGTACAAAGAGTTTGATACGTGCCACAGGAATGTGAGTTGCATTAAAAATACAGTATTTTACATTTTGGAGCATGGACTCTTTAATAAAGCTGCCTTGAGGTTTCCATGGTAGTCTGCAAGTTTCTGTTTCAATGTAATACCTTTTTAGCAGCATTGTAATAGTTCAGGTCATCCTTGTGAGTTAAGAAGTTCTGGCAAGAGCCTGAGTACATCCCATGCTGGAGATGTGTGCTTGGGCCTCCAGAGAAGGCAGCTCTCTAATCTATAGGAGCTAATGGAAGTGAGGTGAAGACCCTGCATTCTAGCAATATTTAAATATCGCTGATAATTTACTTTCAGAAGTCTTGAAAAGGATCACAGAAGGAACACAGCAAATAATTCATTATTCATACAGTTCTCTTGTCAAAGGCAGAAAATAAGTGGCCCCTATGCCATCTTCTGATACAGTGGATCAGGCAAAGTAAAACTGTATTTCATCACTACCAGTTTTCTCCTTAATTGTTTTTTTTTACAGAAATACAAATGTAAACTTGAGCAGCTGTTTGCCCAGATCAAGGAAGAGAGTGCAGCTCAGCTGCTGGCACTTCAGCGCTGGGAAGACTGGTGGGAACAATCCATCTGGAAGATAAAGCGACTCTACCTCTGACATCAGGCAATCCTCGCTGGTCTTTGTCGGTGTAAATGGACATGTTTGTACTGATGTCAGCAATGTTACAGATTTAGTCCAATAGAATTGCTTCTTTTATCTTAGTAAGCTGTTGCATTGAAAGAAGCTATTTTTTTGTCATTTTTCACCATGTTACCACTCAAGTTTCCTCATATGTAATTTTAAGAGTCTTCATATACTCATCTTTACAATGTACATAGCTTCTCGGTTTGGCTACTGTATCATGTCCTACTATGTGCTTGTGAGTGTGCACACCAGCCCTTTGTGCAAGGGCACTTAATGCACAGTTATTGACAGAGTTTACAGGATTGTGTTGCAGCTTTGCTGCTTTCAGCTCGTTCAGTCTGAAAACTCTCCAAGGCACGGATGAGAATATCCCTAACTACCCACCCTTGCATCAAGGCCTTTCTACCCAAGCACCTCTGCATGGGGATCTGATTGGAGATGGCCAGCCTGTAAAAGAAATAAATCTTACCTTGTCTTGGTTCAATGAGCCAAGCCTTGCCTTGCCTTCCCTACCCCTCCTGTGCCCCTCTCTTGATTCTCCCTCCCTTACCTTGCCTTGCCCTGCCTTGCTTTGCCACTCCCTTGCCTCTCCCTTGCTCTTCCTTTCCTTGCATTGCCTTCTTTGCCCTTCCTTTTCCCCTCTCTTGCCTTCCCTGGCCTTTCCAGGAGGGGCATGGTGTTTCTTGTCCCTTGGGAGGAGCTGGGGATTTGCATGGAGGGATTTTTTTTGGGTTCCTTTCTGTTTCCCTGTTTTCCTTCTCTACTGCCGTGATGCTGGGCAGAAAAAGGTGGAAACAAAACAAACTGGAGAGGCTTCCCAAACTGCACAAATCCCTGCAGAGCTGAGTGAGGGTATTCTGGGAGCCTGGCAGCCTGCAGTGAGCTGGGGCTGTGACTTGGGGGGAGGCTGTGGCAGCTGCCCAAACCTGACCCCCAAAACACCAGCAAGAAGGAGACTAAAGCCACACTGGTGTGTCTGAGGACCCTGTAAGCACAGTGACTGCAACAGGTTCTAGTTCCTTTCTTACAGGTATCGAAAGCATTTATCTGTTAGTGAAAAGTGGGGACTTTGTGAGCTGAGGATTCATCCTTCCTCCTCTGTTCCACTGGTGCGTGGAGGGAAGGTTTCTGCCCATAAAACCAAAAGCCAAAACTTATGAAAAAAACCCCAGACCCTGGTGTTGGTGTTCTCAGTTGTGAGAGAGCCGTAACCAGGAGATCAGGTGAAATCTACACTTGGGAGAATAGACTTGAGTTCCCTCTGCCCCAAGTATTGGCTGCAAAGGCAGTTAGATGGTCCTTCTGGGCTTTGAATTTATATTACTGAAGCTGTGTAGGAGCACTGGTTACATTTATTCCTGTAGAGCCCTGTAGAGCAGCCACTTCACTTTCCCATAGACCCATTCCACATGTAGAAAACTCAATGAAGCTTAAGATGGTGGTGTATCTGACCAACAGTGTCCTGCTGACAGGACAGCTGTCCCTTTATGGTGCAGTTTTATTTCTCTTGTTTCCCTTATAGGATCATGAAGTACTGGCAGCAGAAAGGGGATAAGAAAGCAAGCAGAGAATGGTAGTCCAAATGATAGAGCAGGCTAAGGCAGGTAAGATGTTCGGAGTGGGTTTTTTTTGTGTTGATCAGCTGTTATTCTGTTCTGGAGAAATACATCTTACAAAGGACCAGTTTATGTAAGTATTGCTCCCCTGACTCCCCAAGATCCATCTCTGTAAGTCATAGCAATGCTATCATGGACAAACCATTCTCATTACATTGTAATATGTTAATTGTAGAGGATTTTAAGTGCCTGAAAATTACCTGATTCAATGTAGTGCATGTTCCCCATGAGCAGCCTGCAAAAACTGAGGCTCCATGCAGAAAAGCACGTGGGCAATGAGGAGGAACCTGAAAGCCTTTGTGAAACACCTTGTCAGTTGTCAGGGACTGGTTGTCACTGCTGACAGGAGTTAATGACATTTCAAACTCCGTGTTCACCTACAGTTGAATTTTGGCACTGCAGAAGTTGGCTGGGAAGCTGTTGTTTCAATGGGAGGGGGACTATCCTGTGAGCATCAGGTGAAATAAAAAGGATTGTTTGATGTAGTTCGTGCTGCTGGTGTGAGGTGCTGTTGGACTTCTGGACATGCCCTGGCAGTGTCCAGAGATGCCCCAGCATGTTTTCTGTTGGAGCCAAGTGAGGCAGACAAAAGTAATTTTGATCCCTTCCATTCATCTGGGGAATAGAAGCTAAGTCTACAAATCATAGAATGGAATCATAGAATAGTTGGGGTTGGGACCTTTTAAAGGTCATGAGTCCAACCCCCCTGCCTAAAGCAGGGGCACCTTACATAGCATTTCTCAAGTCTTTCTGAACTGTTCTTCTTTCCTGTGCATGATAACAAAAGAGAGAAATCCCAGTGCTTGAGATGGGAGTTGTTCATTCCCCCTTCAGATTCGGTTTGCAAGAATGATTCACTGCACCTCTTTGCAGTACTAAACATGTTTCTGGACTAGGAGCTGAACTATGTGCAGGTTTTGGCTCATGAAAGATATTGAAGTGGCCATAAAGCACATCCTGGCTGTTCAGGAGAAGTCAGAGGTGCTACATTGGCCTTCTGGAAAGCTCCGTGCAAGTGAGCTCAATTCCTGAGGACTTGAGAGTGCACATAAGGTGGGGCCACAGATGGGGTTTAAGAGGACATAAAGGAAAACCCTGAAAAATTTGAGCTTCAAAAGTGCTAGAAAAAATCGAATTTTGAAAGTCTAGTAGATGACACATTACATCAGAGACCATTACATCAGGACGCAGTTTGAAGGGAGCAAACACAGCCCCAGTCAGTGTGTTGTGTGCAGTTGAAAGGTTGCGAGGGAAGGGAACTGCCACTTGATTGCTGTGTGAATGCACGTTTGCAGCTGGAGGCTCAGTGAAGCCTTTCAGTGCTGGCACATTTTCCGTGAGAGCAGTGGAGGGCGTTTTCACCTTTGGATCTTTAGATTCGGTGGTTTGGAGAGAACCGTGACGCATTTATGTCATTTTCAAATACACAGCTTCATCTAGTGGGCATTCCCCGTGTCACCGTTCAGCAGTTCCACTGGATGGCGGTGTGTGCACAGAAAACACCCAAAGTGCAGATCCAAAAGTGAAAACGTTTAGTGACCGGTCTCAAACTACGTGTGTCAGAACAGAAAGGTTTTGGTGACCTTCCCCTTTCATGTGCAAACTCCTATTTGCACCACACTCAAATGGCAACACAAACTCCTTCCTAATAATATGTAGGAATACATTTTTCCCTTCTGGTAGAGTCCAGCTGCAAAATTGCAAACATTCAGCAGAAATAGACTCACAAAAGTGTCAGGTGAGCAAACTCTTGCTAGCTCTACCTCCAAGTGCACCACACAACCTGCTCCCTGCACTTTCGTTCACAGCTCTACATTCCATCATAATCTTTCATCATAATCTGAGCCCCTGCAAGGTCTCTCCACAAGGAAGGAATGCCTGTAGCCTCAGTGTCTCACTTGAAGATGATGGGCCCCCCAGGGCACTCCACGGGCAGCAAGACCTTTCTGTCTTAGCCTCTTTTGTCTGGGGGTAATCTTTGGCCACATTCAATTTTGGGAAGCTAGTCCAAAACCAAGTGCAGAGTTGCACAGTGCCTCCAATTTTGTTGGAGAAGCAACAGTGAGAACCAATATTCATGGAAGAGGGAAAGAAAATCAAAATCCCAGTGCTCTTTTCTGGATAAGCTGTTATGTGTTAGAAAGCAGGAGTTCTGTAGAGCAAAACGTTGCTCTTGCCTTCCCAGGCAGGCTTCTTGCTCTTCCAAGTGGATTCCAGACTTCATGTATTTTTTTCCCTCCCCCTGCCCTGCTCTCTCCCTTCTCCAATCCTTGATGATAGTATTTGGCAAGTACTTTTAATTTAAAAAAAAAAAAAAAGAAATCCAGACTGTCTTAGTGCTACCCCAGCAAACATCTCTGGGGAAGTTATGTTCTTTTCTCAGCAATTCCTGTTCAGCACAGAGTTCATTCAACACAGAGTAAACAGCTGGAGTGACTTCCTATTCTCCATTCAGGGCTGGCAGCCTAGAAACAAATCCTTACCAAAAAGAAGAGGGGCTGAAACCAACAGAGAATCACTGGCAAAGAAATGCATGACAACTTTGGTAAGATGTTATTTCCAGCTCTCTCACAACACAGGATAGCATTAACAACCTGATCTGAACAGCACCAAGGCTGTGGAAAAGCTGTGTCAAGCAGCAATGCAAACATTATCAAGTTTTTATTTATTTGTTTATTTGTGTATTTTATATTTTTAAGCCCTGTTGTTATGTCATCCTTGTTTGGGGGAGGTAAGAGTTACCAGGTGGGGTGGGTTGTCTGTGGCTGCAATCCTAACAGCTACCATCCAGACACATAAGGATATTGTCCTGTTTAATCTGAACACCAAGAGATTTACTGTAATTCCCTTTCCACATGCAATCCTAACAATGCAGCTATCACTGGCTTCAGCATTATTTTGATGGATATTATTTTGATCACCTTTTTCCTGAGAAACACAATGTCTATTTACAAGTGCAGGGAAAGCCAATGTTTAATACAAGGGTTACAGCCATGAGGTCCTGCTATGCTCAGTCAGACTGCTCCTTGGGCTTTAATTTGAAAATCCGTATATTACTTGCTAACTTCCTTACTGTTTAAATCCCAAAATGCAAAGCACCTGAGATCATAGCTGAGTTCTGGAAGAGACCCAAGAGTTAAATCTCCAGGGAAGTCAGGTAATGCTGATAATTGGGTTCAGACAAGGATATGTATTTGTTTTTATGACAGTGATACTGGATAACACTCCAGCCTTGCATTTTTCCCCTTTTTTTCAGCTTTGTCTTTTCTTCCTTTTAAGGAAAGGTGACCGTTTCATTTGTTTCTCATCACTAATCACATGTAGATAATACTGACTGACTAACTAACCCTTTACAATAGCCTGGCTATTGAAGGTTTAGTGAGGGGGGAAGAGAGGAGAGGAGAGAGTAGTGTTGAACCTCCAAGGCAATTACTGCAATTCGAAGATCTGACCTTTTCCTTAGCTTCTACCATCACAACACTCTCACCACTTCCATCCTCATGACAGGATGGATCCCTTTCCTTCTCTCCCCACCTCCGTTTCCTAAATCACTGTATGGATCTCCTCCCTGTAACCTTGTGCCGATGCCGGGGCGGGGCCGGGGCCGGGGCCGGAGCCGGGGCGGGGCGGCGGCTGCGCGGGGAGGGCGCGATGGCGAAGCACACAGTGTCCTCGGCGCGGTTCCGCCGGGTGGATGTGGACGAGTACGACGAGAACAAGTTCGTGGATGAGGAGGACGGAGGCGACGGGCAAGCGGGGCCCGACGAGGGCGAGGTGGACTCGTGTCTGCGGCAATATCCTGGAGGGAGCGGCGGGAGCGGGCGGGGCGGCCTTGTGTGGGAGCGGCGGGGGGAGAGAGCCCCGGGGAAGGGCTGAGGGGGGAAAGGGCTAAAGGGAAAGGGGCTTGTAATGGGCAGGGGAAGAGGAAGGGGCTGAGGGGAGAGGGGGCCGAGGCTGGTGCAGGATGGGGAAAGGGCTGAAGGGAAAGGGGCCTGTGCCGGGCACGGAAAGGGACTGAAGGGGAACGGATTGGCAGGGGAAGAAGAAGGGGCTGAGGGGGAAAAGAGGCTTGTAATGGGCAGGGGAATAGGAAGGAGCTGAGGGGGAAGAAGGGGCCGAGGCTGTTGGAGGCTGGGGAAGGGGCTGAGGGGGGAAAGGGCCGGGAGGAGGAAGGCAGCCCCGCAGCCCCAGGGCCGGCTGTCAGGGCCGTGTCTCGCAGGGGGTCCCGGTGGCCGAAAGGAGGCCCCTGTGCCCGCTCCCTGTGCCGGGTTGCTGTCTGAGGGTGGCTGTGCCCGGCTGAGGCCTGTTTCTCCAGCGCTGCAGGTCGCAGGAGACACGAAGAATGGTTCTTTTACTGGGATCCTCACTCAGGAAGTGTTCTCCAGTCCTGGTGGAACTGCACAGCTGCCTTCAATGGCCTAAAAATTGCTGCCTTGGGCTGTGATCTGTGCTAGCTGGGGAGGGAGTCATTGCATGCCCTGAACCTGGAGTGTTTTCAGTCATGCCAGGAGTATGGCTGTCCTAGTTCTTGGTACTTGATTTCTGTGCATCTGGTGCCTCATCCTTAACCACCTGGCACAGGGAACATGATGGCTGCACTGCTGGCGGCTCTGAAGAACCCTCCCATCAACACGAAGAACCAGGCAGTGAAGGTGAGACTCACTCCCTAAAAATCCTTTCCTGTTCCTGGCACCCCTGTCCCACCAGGTGTACTTTGAGGAAGTCAAGGAAGCGGGTTTTAAGGTGTTCCCTGATACTGAAACATCCATGATTCCTGGTGTTTGAATCTGGTTCAAAATACTGTAGTTCAGGTGTCCTTTGTCCACATAACTTTAATTTAACTTGGTGCTGGATGAGGTGTGGTGTGCTCTCCTTCCTGTGCTGGTTGGGTTTTGTGTGCCCAGGTGCCCCGGTGTGACCCAGAGTGGCACACACCGGTGTTGGTGCTGAGTGGTCAGGGAACCACAGCTGCAGTTGTCACCTCTGACTAATGAAACCTCTAGCAGAGAACGTACAAAAAAGGAAGAATTGGTGTTTATCACATCCAATCAAAATTAAGCTGTTAAAACCTCAGGAAACTGCCCCTCCCCCTGTGACAGTGTGGGTGTGTGCCTTGCTGAATCTCCCAGAATAACCTTTGAATGGCTCATGATTGCGGTGGTGGGAGGAACAGGCTGATAAGATGTGGCACTGCCCAGGTAGTGAGTGCCTGCCCACAGGCACTGCTCTGTGCTGCTCAGGTGGCAGAGTTTTCCCTGTAGCCCCAGCCCATTCCTGAGGGATTTCACAGGGCTCTGAGAACCAGCTGTTACAGATAGTGCTGTGTAAGAGGCTGGACCGCTTTGTCCTCATGTTAACGACCTGTTTCCATTAGCCCTGTATTGATGGATTTAAGAAAACACTTGGTAGTGGAATTGTGGGGGCAGAGGGCAGAGTGACTGAATAGTAATGTCTGCCTTCATTCTTAGTTGAGCCTTAGAACCCTGGTATTTTTACTTACAGTTCTTCCTGTGAGAAGCCTTGCTAAGCCAAGTGGATGTGGGCTATTAAATTGGGCAAGGACACTGACATCCACAGTTTATGTGGGGGGAAACTGCTTGAAACGTTTGTGTAATGAAATTACTCGAAAGTCCAACAAGCCCAAGACCTTTTTTTCATCCTCAGTTACTGATGGATGAACAGGAAGAGAAGAAGAGCTGTTCTTTGCTGATTACATGGCTAAATGCCACTGTGAGCGTGCTACGTGCATTCCTGGGTGTGCAGGAAATGACACCCAGATCAACTTTAAAATGCTTATTAATGCACAATATTAATGCTGCCAGTCTAACATGTGGCTTCCAGCAGTCATGGCCAGTGGCATTTCCATGGAATGTAGTAGTTGTGTCACATTAAAGAGTACAGAGGTATGGAAGAGGGCTCTGGTGGCAAGGGAGGCCAGGCAAGTTATAATTCTTTTGGAGCTTGCTAGACCTTGAGCTTCTATATGAACATTTATTATTATTTAATTAAAATATTTAGTCATAATTATTTAAAATAATTGTATTTATTTATTATTATAGCCATAACTTCATTTGAGAGGAGAATTGCAAACATGAGCAGAGAGGCTGAAAAACTCTTACACTGTTTATCCTTGTCTGTTATGTGTTGTCACACACTGTCCTATTCAGAACTAGTAAAGGGGAAAGTATTCTCATTCACTTGGTTTGAGAGAGGAGCAGTATTTGGGTGCATCTTACAGAGAATGGATGTGTCTGTGCCTGCCTGTTGACAGGATCGTGCTGAGAGCATTGTGCTGAAGGTCCTCATCTCTTTCAAAGCCAATGACATCGAGAAGGCGGTGCAGTCTCTGGACAAGAACGGCGTGGACCTGCTCATGAAGTACATCTACAAGGGCTTTGAGAGCCCCTCTGACAACAGCAGTGCTGTGCTGCTGCAGTGGCACGAGAAGGTACGGGGGTGGGGCGAGCTCTTGCTGTGTTATTCCTGGGGGCAGATCCCTTGAGCCTGGTAGGAACCCCCTTCCTGCCTGGGGAAACTCAAAGTGCCACATTTCAGGCTGTGAGGAGGGTGTGGTCCCACAGGCTCACAGCTCCTGTGCCTACTGCTGGTTCCTTGGGTAAAGATTCTACAGTTAAAATTTGGTTTTCCCTTAGACTGAGGCAAACCAAATGGTTCAATCTGGTGATTCAAGCAGGGGGAAGCAGAATTTCCTCCTTAGAGGGAAGCAAAATTTGCAGCTTGGTTATGCAGAGAAATCAAAGCTTAATCTAAGTTTAAATAGCTGTGTTTAAAGTGAGTGTCATTATGCTGCCCAGGCATTCTGGGTGCTGGTGTTGTGGAGGGCAGGGAGAAGCTCATTTGAAATATAGCTGCCATCCAAGTAATTTCATAGAATCCCAGACTGGTTTGGGTTGGAAAGGACCTTAAAGCTCATCTTGTTCCATCCCTGCCATGGGCAGGGACACCTTCCACTAGCCCAGGTTGTTCCAAGCCCTGTCCAACCTGGCCTTGGGCACTGCCAGGGATGGGGCAGCCACAGCTTTTCTGGGCAACCTGTGCCAGGGCCTGCCCACCCTCATAGGGAAGGATTCCTCCCTAATATTTAAACCTATTCTCTGGCAGTGTGAAGCCACTGCCCCTTTGTACTCTTGTAGCATGTCCCTCTCCATCTTTCTGGTAGGCTCCCCCAGGTGCTGGTGGCCTGTAGCTCCCCTGAGCTGCTGCTAACTGCTGTGTTTCCCCTGCCAGGCCCTGGCTGCCGGAGGAGTTGGCTCTATTGTCCGTGTTCTGACTGCCAGGAAGACGGTTTAGATCCAGCAGCGAGTGGGAGCTGCTGGTCCAACCCCGACCAAGCCACTGCCACGGCTGCCCCGGGGGCAGCCCCTGTCTCTCAGCTTGCCTTCTCTCTGCTTCTTTCGTACCTGACAAGTAATGCGTATCGTGATCTCTGTCGTGCTGAAATTCTGGAAGATTATGAAGGTGAAATTTTACTTCTAAAAGAAATATTTAATACTGGCCGACATTTCAGTGACTTGTACAGTGATGTAAAAACAACTTGGTGTTTAGGGTGGTTTGCATTTGTGTATAGTTGTGGCAGATGCTGAGGGACGTAGGGCAATGTCTTAATTCTTTTCTCTAGCCAAGCAGTGTTTTGAGCTATAAAATGTGTATTTGAGAAGTGGGGCAGCTATTATTAACACAGGTAACTGGACCACGTTGCCTTCAGTCAACCTCTGAACCTCCACCCGTGAATATGACAGAAAGCAAAAGCTCCTTTCCAACCCCAAATATCATTCCCGAGAGCTGAGTGTTTTCCTTAGGCTGTTTCTTATGATCAGTCCAATGCTGGGTCTGCAGCAGGAAGGTCACAATTGGGTGAAATTGTCCATCATGCATTTTGGATGATGGAATTTAAAAGGTTGATGGTCCATTTACACTGGAGCCGAGCCCAGTGAACTCTTTATTTTAGGGAGCAAAGATCCTGATGAGAAGAAAAAGCAGCTTTTACAGAACAAATCACCTTTCAGCAACTGGAAAGTGATTTAATTTTGTCAAGCACAACTAAGTGGCTGCTTGGGGTAGCGAGAGACGCATCCTGGTATCCACACCATCCTCGCAGAGCTCCCATACTTTGTGTCTGGATGTGTGTAGTCTATAAGGATACCAGACAGCTCACATTCCTGTTGCATTGTGCCTCATTATGTTAGCTAGTGGGCCACTTGGGTCCCCAAATAAAGGGGGGGTATTTTAAAAAAGAATTAGGAAAGCCCAGGGCATCCCAGACCACAGATCACTGTAGAAGGTTTAGGGCCAGGACTGAAAAATACATATTTTACTTTCACTATTTTACTGCAGTTCAGTTGTGTAAGACTGTTGGGGACCTTGTGAAATCCTTGCTGTTTTTTTTGATATCTGCTTTTTTTTTTTTTTTTTGTACTAACAATGAAGACCAGACAATAAACCATGACTGAATATTTACTCCATGTCTGACATGCCTTCAAGTTTCAGCAGGCTCCTCCTCCAGGATGGACAGCAGGAATTGTCTAATTGCCTTCCTGGGATGTTTGTCCTAGCTGAAATCCTCCAGAAGAACACAGAAAGCACAACCACAGGAGCATTGAGCACACCAAGTGGAACACCCAGCCTTGCTGCAGGGGCCACAGAAAATGCAGGTTTCACCCATACATAGGTACAGAAGCCTCTCCTGGGGCCATCCAGCCGTGGCTCCATCCATACAGCTCTCCCAGGGGCTGGGGTTGGCTTCTCTGGTTCAAGACACCAATCAGTCCTCATTTAACGAAGTAAATAAATAAAAACCTGCAATCTCAGGTTAAAAGTATTTTCCACTGCAAGTCAGCTGCCTCTAGATGGCATTAAGTAAATTAAGGGAACAAAGAGATCTTGAGGTTCTTCCCTTCAGGTGCGGCTGTGATGGATTTAGGAATATTTGCACAATGTGTGCATCTGTATTTGTGTTCAGGGCTGTGCTGAAACACCTGTGCCAACGTGGGGACAGTGCTCGATGTGCAAGGAGGCACCTCTGCTGGTAATGGGTGACAGGGAAGGAAAAGCAAACCCCTCCCTCCCTCTGTCCTCCACCTCCTGTCTGGGTCATACTGGTGAGCAGGGGGTGGGATTCCTATTAGCAGAAGGAAACCTTCCATGGAAAACTGTTGGTGCAGGTCAGACTTGGTGGAAGGCGGGGGCCAGGGTTTGCAGAGCCGCCCTCAGCGTGGGCCGGAGTGTGGGGCAATGGCACAGTCACATCCTGCCTTCCTAACAGCCCCCAGACACTGCTGTCCTTCCCCCCTCCCACCAGGCCCTGGGTCATCACGCGTGGCCAGAGTTCCCACGGGCTCCCACATCACTCCCTGCCCCCGTTTGGGAAAAGAGCCAAAACCCTCAGGTCCTGCCTTCGTGGGAGAGAGCTGGACATGCTCTGCCTCCTCCGCTCCTCCCGCCCTATAAAACTGCTCCCTAAAAGGTCTTACCTCATACATAATGTTTTTTCAGTGCCCAGATAAGCCTATTTTTGAATCTCCTCTCCCAAGATGATAAATTCGTGCGCATTGTTGCTGTACAAACTCAACCACAAGCACTGGATTTGGGGCATTACTGTGTGTTTCTCACCTGACTCCTGGTGATCTGTGGCTGCTGGATTCCAAGAATCTTCCACAGGAGATGTCACCATCTCTCTTACTTCCTCTTGGACGTTATATAGAAGAAACCAGTTTGCCTACTAAGTCAGTCAGCTTGGTCAGAGAAAGGGGAACAAGAGACTTGCTGTTGCTAGAAGGGCTGCGTTTATCACCGCTCTGAAATCCCTTGAATGTTACATTACAAATACCCAAGCAGGAGGGGGAGCAGTCCCTGTGCTCCCATCTTTCCCTGAAACACAAGAAATCACAGGGGTGATCTCACATCCTCCTCCAGGCTCCCCGTGTACCACATTTGGGATAAACCTGACCCAGCAGTGCACCAATTCAGACAATTAAATGAGCAGAAAATGATCCCTGCAAGAAGCTAAACCATGGAGTCTTCATTCCTCACAGCAATGAGAGAAGGCACCTCAGAGGGGTGTTTTTCACACTCACCGTGTTGCTCTTCCCCCCTCTCTCCTGCATCATGAAGTGGTTCTGTTTCCCTCTGTTTTTCCAGAGGCACAGGTGCAGTGGGATGCTGAGGGCACGCACACAGCTGTACAAAGGGAGAGCCCCAGGCCCAGGGGGGCTCAGTCCTGCCTTGGATTTAACCCCAACTCCTCTCTCGGGGCCTCAGGTTTCTCCCACCAAAGTCTCCTCCTCAGCCTCCCTCCCACTGCCCGAGTTCTGTACTTCACTGAGGAAGTTCGGGTAAAGGCACAAGGGCAGAGTCTTGCTGACATATTTTAAGCTCTTGCAAAATACACATCACATCTCATCGCTGGTAGATTGTGGCAGAGGCAAAGTACTTCCAAAAATACTTAAAAGCCACGTGTGGGGCACTCAACTCCCACCCCCTGAGTCAGCAGCAGGTCAGGCTCCTGCCATCAGCGCCAGCCACATGCTCGGTGTGTCCCTGCACTCCCAAGCACAGCTCCAGAGCCAGCCCATGCTCCAAGGGCCATGAACACCAGGACAGAAGCCACGCCGGGCTGAGCAGGAGTTACCTCTGCAGTGGAGACGCAGCACAGCCCCTGCCCCCACAAACCCCATCCCTGGGCAGCTCCACGAACTCCCAGCAGTGGAATCCCACCCTGGGAAAGCCAGAGAAGCCAACCCCGAGTTGACGCAGAGCTGGGGTGCAGCCCACGGACCCCGCTGTGCCACTTCCCCATCTGTGTGGGGCTGTGATGCAGTGAAGCCACTTCCTGCCAGGTTTGCGACACGGGCAGGGGGAAGGCAGAAGTACCGGCAGAAAGGGAGTCAGAGAGGTCGAGCAGCGCTCCGAGGAAGGGCGAGGAGAGGGGGAAGAGCCACGACACATCTCCCATCCCCCGCTCCCACCATGTCCCTGGTGGAGACGATCCGGCTGTGGCAAGAAGGGGTGTGTGCGGCGGACAGGAAGGAGTGGAGCGCTGCCCTGGGCGCCTTGGCAGCCGTACAGAACCCCCCTGCCAAAATCTGCTTTAACATCGGCTGCATCCACCTCGTCCTGGGGGAGCTGGCAGAGGCGGAGGAGGTAAAGCACAGCCCGGAGGGATGCTGGTGCTGCTCACCTGGGCACCCTGGGGAAGGGAGCAATTAAGGGTCGATGCCTAATGGAAGGATTTGGGGCCTCCTAAATCCATGAGGAAGGGACACAGCGCTGGGCTGCTCTTGCTGAGCCTGTTTGCCCGGTAAACCAAGGCCAGGCAGCAGCTCATGGCTCGCTGCTCGCCCTTCCCAGGGGTGACCACAGTGGTGGATCCAGCTCGGAACAAAACAGGAGCCTGGCACAGGCTCCTCCACCCACCCAGTGCCCAGCACTGGCGGGAGACAACCCACAGAGCCCAGCTCAGGGCACTCAGCTAAAGCAAGGCAGGTACAACTGCTTTACATCCCCCATTTTTTAAAGGTGCCCCCTTTTCCCCACTCCTACCTTGGTGCAGGCGTTCACCCGGAGCATCGGCTGCGACAGGCACCTGGCAGTGGCTTATTTCCAGCGGGGGACCGTGGTTTACCGGAGGCAGAAGTGAGTGGATTGGTTTAGAGTTTAACTTTTGCTGCTTGTGGAGACACCAGCCTTCAGCTGATTGCCTGGGTGGGTTGGTACCCCCGGGGCCAAACTGGAACCCCCTTGAGGTCAAGCAGGCTCCTGTCCTTCAGCACTGCAGCCCTGGGATTAACACCAGCCCTGGGTCACCTCTCCTTCCCTGGGGTGTCTGAAACACTGCAAGGAGAGACCCAGCTGAACTCCCACAAGTCTGGGTACAGGCTTGGAGGCAGGCACGTCCTGGTGACACCTTTGTCCTCTCCTCCACAGCCATGGAAAGGCCCTTGAGGATTTCAAAGAGGCGCTGGCCCAGCTGCGAGGCAACCAGCTCATCGACTACAAGATCCTGGGGCTGCGGTACAGGCTCTTCGCCTGTGAGGTGAGACACACTTGGCTGCCAGTTCTGATCCCAAAGGTCTGTTCTCCAGCACAAGAAATCTCAGGAGAAGACAGCCAGACTCTGTGCCTTGCAAAAAACAAGCAAGCTGGTGCAATGCCACCACCCTGCTGTCCTCTCCTCTGCTGCCCTCCTGGTGGGGCTGCTCCATCAGCTCCTGCTCCCACCCCTCCCTCCAACAGATCCTCTACAACATCGCGCTGGTGTACGCCACGATGGAGGACTGGAAAAAGGCAGAGGAGCACCTGACCCTGGCCATGAGCATGAAGAGCGAGCCCCAGCACAACAAGATCGACAGGGCGATGGAAGCCATCCTGGTAGGGAGCAGCAGGTCTCGCAGCCACGTGTTCTCCCCCAGCAGCCCCACAGGGGAGGAGGGAGGGAAATCCCAGGCACCTTTTAGCAGGAGGAAAGCATGGCGAGAATGGGTGTCATAGTGAGAGACAAGAGAAGCTCTGGGATGTGAAGAGTGGGTTCCGTGGATCATGGTCAGGGCTGCGGTCAGGCTGTCATAGAGGTGGTTTAACTTTATGGAGCAAGACCCAAACCCCAGAGGCAGAAGGGACATTGAGCAGTCCCTGCTCTCCCTGCCAAAGACTCCAATGACCTCTCTGTGCTCCAGAAGCAGAACCTCTGGGAGCTGGTGGCCATTCCTGCGGGGAAGCTGTTCAGGCCAAATGAAAAGCAAGTGGCTCAGCTGGAGAAGAAGGACTACCTGGGAAAGGCAATGGTAAGAAAGAAGTATCCTATTTATCTGGACCAAGCCTGTGGGCTGAGGAGAGCTGCTGTCTGCCCTCTCACCGCCCATCTGAGCTGCCATCTGCTGCCTGCTGGGCAGCCAGAGATACAGCGCTGGTCCATCCCCCCAGGCACGGAGAGAGGGATGGTACACAGGGTTCTCCTGGGAAACAGGGACTCTGCAAGAAAAAAGGAGCTAAAAGCACGTTTCTGCAGAGCAAAGCCTATTTCCAGTTTGTCTCCTTATGTGAGACACAAGGGACAGTCAGCAACAAGCTGGAAATATCCCACTGGAGCTTTGACTTGAGCCAAGTTATTTTCAGGGCTGGGGGAAAGAAGCTACATAGCATCTGACACCCCCAAACAAGCTCCAGTTCTTCTCCTGCTCTGTTTGAAACAGGCTTTTCTCCTGTGAGTGTGCAAAACCCAGTCACTGGGCTATCACCCTTGGGCTCAGGTCCTGGGAAGCAGTGGGCACCTGGAAAGGGAATCAGACAGCCGAGTGCCAAGCAGCTCCTCAAGCGTCAGGGAACCCCAAAAACAAGTTATGATCTTTCTAAATTATGTTTAAGGTCATCTGTAGGAGATAAGGGCTTTAATTGGACACTTTGGCTCCTGTCAGCGATTAAAACAGAAAGGGAAAATTTTAGGCTGTAATGACTCAAACCAGAGTGTCAGCGAGGCTAAGAGTGAAGAACTTACCACACTGAGAGGGGAGCTTTGGTGCCAGAAACACGCAGTCCAAGATGCTTAGCCTAAAATCACAGTCCCTCCTGAGCCTGAAGCATCCTTAGGAGCTCAGCTTGGCCAACAGCAGAGGAAGAGGGTGGACATCAGAGGTCTGCAAACACCAAGTCTGTCTTTGGCTGTAGGTGGTGGCATCTGTGGTGGACAAGGACGATTTCTCAGGATTTGCTCCTCTCCAGCCACAGGTAAGGCTGTGGATCAGTGAACAGCACCCTCAGGGACAGTCCAGAGGAAGGTGGGGGGGGTGTCCCCCCACAGTGGGGACCGAACTGCACCATCCCCACCGTGAACTTTCTACCACTGCCATGGGGGAGGAGCCAGGCACTGCCCCCACGGGTCAGCTGCTCCCTCCATCATCAGGAGGCTCCTCCACCTCCGTGCCTGAGGTTAAGCTGGTCCCCTGAATGGGGAAGTAGCAGCCTGGTGGCACATCCTCTGCCCCCACCATCGCTGCAGGGTGATGTTTGCAGCAGGGAGCTGTCTCTGACCCTCCTCGAAGGATTCATTAGGGATCCTCTGCCTAAGCTTGAGTGAAGACACAAGGGCAGTTCTGCTCTCCCTTTCCACTCTCCTCCGTGTTCCCAAAGCGCTTCGCATTTCCTGTGCCATTTTCCAGGTGATGTAGTAGCATCTTTCCATCTCTAAAGCTGTCTGAGAATTGTTACAGGAGCTGTTTGAGAGAATATGGGGAAGCACAGCCACTGCTGCAGCACTGCACAACATCAACTGCACCCTTCTCAATGCAGTCAGGTGTTGACATCTCAGCCCTCTGTGAGCTGAAACTGAAATCAAGAGTGGAAAACCTCTGAAAACCAGCTGCAGGTGGAAGAATTTGAAAGCTGCTCCTTAGAAGGAGCAAAGCCAGTGATATTCCTCACAGCACTTCAGGCACCAGCACAGGGACGTGGCAGAAGCCTGCAGGACATTTCTGCAAAGCAACCAAAATTCTCCAGATTAGTGCTAATTTTCCTTTTTGTCCTCCTGCTGGCAGACCTCTGGTCCTCCACCCAGGCCCAAGAGCCCAGAGATCCTCAGGTAAGTTGGATGAGGGATGGATGATGCTGCTAACCCACACAGCCAGGCACAGCCCCATCCTGCACCATCAGGGCTGAGCATCCAGCTGGCACCCAGAACTCAGGGAGGGGACAGGGAACGGATGGAAGAAACAAGGAGGCAGAAGTGTGGATTCTCCCTCCAAAGGGAAGTAACAGCATTGCCAGTACTCCTTGACCTGTGCGCTGCTCCCACACCCAGGGCCCTCACAGGGCAGCCACACCGTGTCATGTACGAGTTCATCCCCGAGACCGCCGAGGAGCTGCAGGTCCTGCCAGGAAACATCGTCTTTGTCCTGAAGAAAGAGAAGGACAACTGGGCCACGGTGATGTTCAATGGAAAGGTACCAGGAGTGTGCTGGGCAGCAGGGGAGGTGTGGTGAGGTTCTGCAGAGGCAAAGCCTTGCCAGGAGCAACTGAACAAGTTTCTGACTTAAGTCCCCTGTGCCCTCCCTGGCTTAGGCCACAGGGCTCAGTGAAAATCCATCCAACCAGCAGGAACTAAAATTCAAGCCCCAGGAATTCTCCTGGACACAGGGGAGGGCGAGGACATGATCTGTTGTGTCCTACAGCAGTGTGTTGCCTCCTTGCCCAGTAGTCACCAGTCATCTCTCCTTCCCCTGCAGAGAGGGATCGTCCCCTGCAACTTCCTTGAGCCTGTGGAGCTCCAGAACAAGCTGCATTTCCAGGTGAGGAGGCGGTGTCCTGGGGAGGGCAGATCCCCACACATTCACCCACCACCCACCTCCCAGTAGGACCCATATGTGTGATTCCCTCCCCCCTCATGATGCTGGGGTTGGTCCTTCTGGCCCATGGTCACCTTAACATGAGCTCAGAGATCTGCAAAATCTGTGCTGGTGCCACCCTGGGTAGTGGTTGGCAAAGCTGGGGAGTTAAGGGGTAGCAAAATCACCCCTCCACAGTTCAAGACCCCAGACAGAGCTGGGAAAACAGCTGGTTTGGAGGTGTGGCTGCACAAGGCAGCAGCACTCCAGCCCCCTTAGGAGGAGGGGGACTGACAGCACTGCTTTCTTCCCACTGGCACAGGAAGAAACCCCTCTGGAAGAGGAGATGCCCGAGTCAGCCACCTCCAGGGTGCCAGAGAAGCCGCGGCGACCGGCGCCAGGTCAGGGAGGGGGAGCTGAAGGGATGGGGGATCAGAGGGGTGAAACCCCCAGCAGCAGCTTTGAGGTGGTTTCCTCTGTGCCATGTCCTGACCCTTGGAGACCAGGGCTAAGGCTCATCTCCATCCTGCTCCCAGCCCCAGGTGCATTCAAGGACTGGGAGACACCACGCAGCGTCACAGGTCTGGGGCTGAGCTCTGACCTCCACAATGCTGCAGGAAAAACCCTTTTGGGGTAGAAAACACCACTGCACAGACACTTTTACCACCTGGGTGTTAACCTGGTGCAGTTCTGTCTGGCCAACCTGCCAAAAAAGATGGGAATATGTGGAGAACCAATTGCCAGCCCCCTGCTCTGAGGTGGGCCTGAGCCAATAGATGATGGGAAAAGGTGGATCAAAGGATGACTACGGACAGGGCTTGTGTCCCAACAGAGCAGCCTCATATAGCCCAGGGTTAAAGCTGACACAGAAGATGGCTGTGGAGTTAAGAACAAACAGCTCATGGACCCAACAACCCCAAAGACCATCTTTAGGCCATCAAAAGCCATCTCAGATCAATTAGTGGGACCACCTTCAACAGCACAGCTCTGTCTCTTCCCCTAAGGAGCACAGTCACACCAAAATGTAGATCAGATCCTTTGAAGAGGCTTTAACAAACCAGCATGAAGTCACCCTGCCTGGAGGTCCAAATTTAGCTTTACAGCCCCAGTGAAGGACAGGGATTGCCTTCAGTGTTCACAGTGGATCTAGGGAGATCTTAAGAGTAAAGACACTAAAACCAGCAGCTTGCATTTCTTGTTAAAGTCTGCTCAGGAAAGACATCCTACCCCTAAACTCCCATCCCTGCCAGAGAGAAAGCACAGAGCCCAGAACTCTCCTCAGTGGTTGTATCTAGGGCTTAAGGATGAAGCCCGTTGTGGCAGATGCAGATCCACTCAAGGGACCACCACTGGCCCCAGGGTTGGTTGGTGTTGCTGCAGGAGTTCTGACCACGTATTTGGGCACAGAACAGCAACACTTGCCCCATCCCACCTGCTGAGCCACCTCTTTCCTCCTCCACAGACCACATTCCTGCCACTGCGACGCAGCCAAGAGAGACAGCAAAGGTAACATCCTGTTAATGCAGACCCCAAGGTCCTGTTGGTGTCACAAACCTGCATTTACCAGGCAACTAGAGCTGCTTTTTAGGACTCTCATCTTAGTTGGCCCAAGGCACTTGAGAAGTTTGAGTTTGGCTGGAATGCACACCCTCCTGGGCAGGGTCAGCACATCACAAGGTCATGCTGGGGAGAGAGATGGGAAAACACAACATTCCCAACCCAAAAAAAAGAAATGAGGGGGTTGGAGGGTGGACACAGCTTGGATTTGGTCACCCCAAAGCCACAGTTTGGTGCCAAGTGCCTCATCTGTTCCTGGGCTCTCTCTCTGGGGCTGCCAACCAGCCGACATCCAACCATAGCTTGGGTGGCACATTGTGACCAACCACAACTGTGACCACCAGTTTGCCCATCCCAGTCTCTTCTCCCTTCCCTTGCCAAGCCACACAAGGTGACATCCCATTCACTGCCTGCAGGAGGCCAAGCCAGCCATCCCCAGCCCCCACATCCTCAAGGTGCATCACAAATACACGGTCGCCGTGGCAGTCGAGCCAGGCCTCTCCCACACGGAGCTCCTGGCCCTGGTCTGCAGGAAGCTGGAGCTGCAGCCCGAGCACACAGAGCTGAGGTGAGGCACTGCCTGTCCCAGGGAGCCAGAGCCCTGTCCCCAGGGCTCCCACCCTCACCTGCATCCCCTGCACACCAGGTACAAGCCTGCAGGGAGCCAAGAGCTGGTGACTCTGAGTGCCAAGAACCTGGATGTGGCTTGGAGCCAGAGCAAGGACAACTGCCTGACTGTCTGGTGCGACCTCACTGAGGTCAGTGGCAGCTACAGGTGGCAGCCACCTTTTCTTTCCCCTCCTGTCTTTGCTTTCCTTGCCACGAGCACAGGCTTGTGGCTTTCAGTGCAAGTCAGCACCTTCCTGAAAGGCAGAGGAATAAAGAGTGGGTGAAGAGGAGAAGCAGAGCTCGTCTCTCTTACCCTGGTACAAGGAAAAAGGAGCAGCTGAAAGGTGTGTTGTCCTTACCAGCTTGTTCCCTGCCCTAGGGAGAGGGGTTTTTACCAGAACCAGACAGCAAACTGGGGGAGTCGCCACAGGAGGCAACGCCGGAGGAGACGGGACCAACCCAAGTTGTTGCACAGTACAATTACGAAGCCACTCAACCTGAAGACCTGGAGTTTCAGGCAGGAGACGTGATCCTTGTTTTATCCAAAGGTAATCGTGCTCCTCCTGTGGCAGGGGAGGGGAGGAGCCTCCCAGCTCTGCTGAGAGCAAGGGTGGCGTGGTGGCAGCAGCTTCCCACACACACATCCATGTCGCACACACTTTCAACACAGTCATCACACTCCTGTTCCCCAACATTTAAGACAGGAGTTCCACCTGAGCTGTGCTTAAGCTTACCCTTCACAGCAGATTTTTCCAAGGAGATGCCTCATTTTGGCTGCAGCCCCTGCAGTGGGAGAACGCTCTTGCTCCCATTCCTCTCACCTGGCACCTTTTTCTGTCTGATTTTCTTTCTAAGGGTAAAATCTTCCATTAGCCTCAATCCTGTTTAATATTAGTCTTTAGTGCTTCTGTGAGAACTGAGGCTTAAATAGAGACAATCTCAGCAAGATCTAGTACATACGTTTGAGTTGGATCCTTTCAAGCCTGTGCAGAACACACAGGAGAGGGGACAAAGCAGCTGTGCTTGAGCAAAAACTGCTGGCAAGCCCCTGTCAGGTGAAGAATTATATACACAGGGCATGTTTCCCTCCTTGAATGAGCCTCTTGAGTGAAATTAAGACATCAGGAATAAGTTTCAAAGGCAAAAAAATTGTCAGCAATTGTGGTGGCTGGCAGGCTTTGGCAGCAGCACACAAGTAATCAGAGTTCCCCCTCTACCATTTTACAGGTTAGTTTTTGCACCATGAAACACTGGTGACTCCCCCCACCCCAAAATCCTACTCTCCCCCTTCACTGCTGAGCTAAATTATTTCCCATTAGAAATATCTGGTTCCCCCATAGCAAGACTTTCAGAGCTCCCAGGTTTTACTCAACCCAGGGTAGTAGAGGCTTTGGGTTTTTTTAGGTGAACTTGAAAACCAGGTGAAAATACAATTTAGTTGTATTTTGAAGAGGACAGCCCAAGGTCTCAGATCATCTCCTTGCTCTCCACACTCACCTTGTTTCCACTCAAGGCAGTCTCCAAGCCCCTTGGTCTGTATTTTGATCTCATTTCCTACCTCCCATTTGGCATTCCTTCTTACCTTGCAGCTTTGCTCTGCTCCTCACTCCTCTCTCTACCAGGTTCTAGCACAGCTCAAAGGCTTACCAGCAGAACCACCTTACAGTGGTGAGCTCAGGCCTGCCTGCAGCACATGGAGGTGACCATGTCCCTCTCTGTCCCCAGGGTGACAAAAGCTGTGTGGATTTTCTCTTCCAGTGAATGAAGACTGGTTAGAAGGCCAGTGCAAGGGGAAGACTGGCATCTTCCCATCCGCTTTCGTTCGACAGCCTAACACTGGAGACCCAGAGATGTGACTTCACAAGAGCTTAAAGTCATGGGAAAAAATGAAGGATTCAGCTGTTGCCATTAAGAAGTTTCCACATTAATCCCTGCAACTGAAAATTAACTTTATTATGAACCTATATTGCTACTTGTATCAAAAAGCTTTATATTTTCTTTTACCTTTTGTGTTGTTCTCTAAAATAGGTGCTTGTTAGGAAGTTGTCTTCCTGTTAGGAATTCCTACATCCTGTACTTGCCCAGAGACTCTCCCTGTCCCACCTGCCCTATCTTTAACAAAGCTTTTACGCAGACATTCCAGGAGCTGGGAGAACCCACGAGGGCAGTGCCACCCACATTTACAGCCCTGTCAGCAGATCCAGAAAGGGAAGTGACATTCAGGAAGCTAAGGACCAGGAAAGGCTGAGCAGCATTCGCTTCCTTAGAACATTCCTGCCAGCCCCAAGAGCTTAGGAGACACCACAGAGCCCTCACCCTGCTCAAACTCACAGTTCAGATTCGCAGGGATTTTTTACAACCCCCACCAGTAAAAGCAGACACTTTTTCCACCACTGGGAGCTGTGTCTCAAAGCTTTTTCTGATCAGCCAGAAGAGACAGTAACTTAGAAATACGCTGCCTGGAATGTCAGAGCTTTGTTCCAAAGCAAGGGCAGCAGGTCCCCCATTTTGGGCTCTATCACACTGAGCCAATAACCTGAATTTATTTCTAAAGGAACTTACTCTAAAGAGCTGCCTGGATACAACAAACATCTGTCATTTCAAACCTAGAACATCTCTGGAGTTTTCTGTGACACATCTGGAAGTACAAAAACAGCCAACAGATCCATGGCAGAAGGATCCATGTCCTCCAACTCCCACTGCACGTGCTCTACCAGGTTCAGTCTGAAACCCGAGAGGAGCTTTGCAAGCTACTCCCATCCCAGACTTTTGGTTTGGCACGTAAAACACACTATACAGGCAGCACAAAACCACAATCCAATTATCTGCACCAAGCCCAAGGCAGAATCACTGTGATTTATTTAGGTCTCTTTCAAATAGGGGTGGGGGGGTGGGGGGGAATTCAAAAAGGAAACCAACTTCGAACCTTCTTCTGGCTTCTCCAGAAAAATAACGTGTTTTTAAAGGCCTGCAGCCGAGTCACCCGGGAAATAAATGCTACACACAGACCTGGATGGAGAGAACATGGTTTAATTAAAGGCAAAGCTGATTTCAGCAGCTGCAGTTCTTGCACAGACAGACAAAAAACACAAAAAAAAAGCTTACGACACAAACCAGTTTCTGTTGGGGGGCCCCTTCCCTCGCCCCCCCGAGGGCAGCGGGTGCATCCCGAGGCCGGGCGCTCATGCACAAGTGGAACTGGGACCTGGCGCTGCCGGGAGCGACACGGAGAACCTGGTGAGCTCGTCTGGGCTGCAAGAGCCAGTGAGGGGTCAGAGGCTGGAATGTGGCAGCTGCCGGGGCGCGCAGCGCGGACACGGACCCGAAGGAAGCACACGGTGGGGGGGCGGGCTGTGGCCCCACCAGGTGGGAACGTCACTCTTAGGACTCGTGAAAGGAAACACAGCTTCGAAATGCAACGCGGAACGGCGATGTTGCTAGGGTGGAGCTCATGGGGGAGCTGCTCGTACCCCCCGAGGGGTCTCGTGTCTCCTCCCCCTTCCCTTTTTGTTTGCTCTGGGGCTGCCCAGACTCCAGTGTCGCTCCAGCTCCTGCATGTGCTTTGCTCTGCAGCTGAATTCCAGCCCAGAGGTCCTGAATCGTCACACAAACCCCCTACTGCTAAACACAGCAAATGAACATTGAGATCGTTTCCGTAACTTCCCTGGGAAACCTAACAAAAACGCTGTCCTTGAACGACGCTTCCAGTCTTCCTTCCCCCTAATAAATAGCAAATAAAATGGTTTTCCTTTTCCCTTCTGCACCTTTTCATCTATGAACAGCACCACGCTGTTTCCGTGCGTGGCTCACGCACGTGTGTCCATGGGTGCCTTGGGTTTCTCTCTGGAACTGAAAGCTTGGGGCTGCAGCTGGGGCAGGGAGGGGACGGGTGTCTGCAGAGCTGACCTGTGCCTTGCTGGGGGTGTGGATGCCCCACACTGTCCAGGCTGACTGTTGGATTCACCCAGCCCTGCTGGACCCCTGATTCTTCTTTTCTGCGAGATGTTGTGCATGGCAATGAAACTACGAGAGCGCTCAGCGAAGATGGGAGGATGGAGAGAAAAGAAAAACAAAAAACCAAAACAAAACTAAAAAAAAAACAAACAAACAAACAAAAAAAAACAAACACCCTGTCCCCCCCCTCCCCCCCCCAAAAAAAAAAACCCAAAAAAAAACATTGAAAGCTTTCTACCTACCTACTAACATGAGTCAGGCTGTGAATGCACAGACTAGCCTGCCCTTTGTGGGGCTAGCCACTATGCTACAGTAAAATGTACAGGAATCACACATTAATTTAAAACCCCATAGAGCAGTTAACTTGCTTGTTCAGCAGAGTGCTGCGATGCCCCACATCACCCATTATAGCTCAAACACCTACTGAGAGGAGGGCATTTCATGCTGGAGTCTCTAACCCACCCGTGGGCTGGCCAAGGCCTCTGGGCGAAGCGGTGCCAAGTGCCAGGCTCTCCTTCATGAAACTCCTTCGCTAACCCAGGAGACAGAGCCCCACCTCACCTCCGACCGCCTCTGACGGGAGCAGCAACCTGGGGCTGTCATTGCTACACACTGACTATGAAGCACGTCTGTGTACGGAAGAATTCAGTGTGATCTTACTACTGAGACAGTAATAGAGATGTTTAGGAGCAATTTCAACTACATTCTCAGTCAGCGAAGCAATATCATTAATGGATTCCTATTGTATCTCCCCAAAGAGAGGATAAGGATTGAGAAGTTCTCATTGGCTTCTCCCGTCTGCCCTTCGTTCTCAGCTTTTGCTTCCCATGTGGCTGGGGACATGCACGATGGAGAAGGTGAGAGGCGGTGATATCGGGTTACTGAGTGAGCCAAACAGCAGTTCCTCTCTCCCTCCAAAGGGCCCGGGGATGGGAGAGTTCCTGATGTTGCTGGCTTGCACTGCAGACGTTTTTGTGCACACTCAGTGGGTCGGTGGAGCACTTACGCCCTCCTGACAGCGAGGAACAGAAGAGAGGGCTGCCACCTGCACAGGACTGTGTGGGCCAGTCCCGCAGACCCAACATGCCATGGTTTATGGAGCCGTCGTTCGCAAGGGTTGCCTCCTCGGTCTCAGTGCGGTGGGTTCATGGCGCCTTGTCCACGTTGCTGCTTCTGCTTCTGCTGCATCAGCAGCTGCTCCAGGGCCGAGGGGCCGGGGTGCATCATGGAACTGGACCAGATGGACTGAAAACAAAGAGCCGACGCTAGCACCTCCTGCTTTAGACAGCCCTCCCTTCTCTGACAGATGGCAAAGCAGAGACAGGGTTTTATATTCTCCTTCTTTATCACTCGTACCCGGCTTATCAGGGAAGTTATCCAGCCTTCAAAGACGCTCCCTGGAAGAACCCTAAACACCTCCAGAATCCTCATTACCATAAAAATTGATCCCACCTTAACTATTACTAATTTCAGACTAGTCAAAGCAAATGTTCTAATTCCTTCCAGTTCTGCCAGCCTGGGCTTGTTCCACAGAACACTCCAAACCAGCAAGAACTGGAAAGCTGTAACGCCTTCCAGCGCTGGTGACACCTCCCACAGTGGCTGCACAAGGGAACCTGCAGGAAATACCTTCAGCTTCTGACACTGGCACTGGATCCTCAGGCCCCACAGACCCCTCCTGAGCCCAGTTTCAGCCAAACCTACCTTCAGGCTCTCCATAAGCACACCTGAGGAGTCCTCCATGGCGGGCGGGCCTTGGGCTGCCCAGGTGCCACTGGGAGCACTGGACTGGTGCCAGCTGCTCTCCGAAGAGGACGATGTTGCTGGGAGATAGTCCAGACCAAACCCTCCCATTGCTAAAACGGGAAAAATACAAGTTCAAAGGGACATGGCAAAACCACTGCAAAGCAAATGCCATCAGCTGATGGTGTTCGATGGCTCTGCAGGAGCCAGGAACCCAGCACTTGCCTGGCTTATCCGTTTTCCAGCGGTCTGCGACTCTCCGGTCTCTGTTGTCTGGAGTCCCAATGGGTCCAAAGTTGGAGAAGGGAACAGAATTGTGGTTATGGGTTGGAGGGGAGCTTGGCAAGCTGCTGGGGTTGGAGGAGTGAGGAGACTGGCTGGCTGGTGTTGAATGATCTAGTGATTACAAGGCAAAAGGAAAGCAGTAAGCAGAGACAGCAGGAGCCTCCCCATTCTGAATTTCTTAGTGCTGCTGCAAATTTTGCCAATTTTCCTTCACACTCTTCAGTCATATAATTTTTTTCCTTTTAAATCTCTGTATTATGAAATCCAGTTCTGGAAAAAGCAACACTGAAAGTATATGAATGTCTGAGTTGAAGCCCTACCTCCCAAATGGCTGTCAGGAAACAGAGTTGAAGAGATTTCAGGATTTAACACCTCCCACAACATTTATCCTGCTCAACTACTTAAAATCCAGGTTCTTACATGACAATCATTAGAGAATCCCCTCACATTTTGGAGGATATATAATGAAAAACAGAAACCTTCAGAGACCTTGTCAAGCAGGCTTGGGTTTTGGTTTGGGGTTTTTTTTTTTCAAATTTCCAGTTACATGTAACTTGCAGCTGGTTTAGAATTACCTTAAATCCTCTTAAATCACTACACAAGAAATACCATACCAGTATTACCTGAGCTGGCTGGAAGGGATGGAGACCACGGAGTCCCTTCAAAGAGAGAATAGAGTGAAGTCTCCTGGTGAGCAACTGAGGGGGTGACTTCTGTTTTTGTGCTGGTATTCATGTTTTTCCCATACACCTCATTAAACATGCTGTTGTTTGGATATCTTTCCTGGAAAAAACCCAAACACAATGTAAGAGTTTATAGGTGTTGGATTTACTTCAAAGACTGTGACTGGATAAGGGAGACAATTCTAGATCAAAATATTTCCCAACTCCTTTTTCCCTCTCCAGCCCCATCTTCTCTATTTTAGCATGAATTCCATCATGTTCTGAAGCAGGACAGATTTTTCCCAGCTGGACTGCAAAGCCTTCGCAATATCTTTAAATTCCCAGTACTCAGAAAAGTTGTATCAAGGCTCTGCTCAATTCTCTGGAAAAAACCATGCAATTCACTGCTCAGGAAATAAAAACTTAACACCCTAACACTCTGAGATGCACCTTTTCAGTCTATTCCAGGATTCTACTAAAAGCAAGGGGCTCATGAACTCAGTAAGATTCAGCAGTGCATCTGAAAAGCTACAGCTAATGAATTTGGGAAGACGAATGATAAAGGCAAATATTAAGGTTGATATAGGCTGAAATCAGGCCTCCATAAGGATTTCTTTCAGGGCAGCAGGCTGTGATTCTCACTTACCTGATTAAGAGAAAAGCCACTGAGGGACAGGAAAGACGATGACTGAGACATCAATTCTGATGGTTTTTCCAGCAGGGACTTCTTCAGGAACCAAAGAGGGGAAGAGAGCAGTTAGTGAGCAGTGTAGTGAGCAGGAGCAAAGTGTGTTGTCAGAAACTGCCCAAGTGGGTTTGGTCATGTTTAAAACCTTCCTTGCACTTTGGCCCCAGCCCCTTGGAGGACAGGGGAAGCAAACTACTAAAAAGTGCAAAAAATCAGTAGTTATTCTGCTAACTGTAATTAATATCTAAAAATCTACAGTCAAGACAGCTGAGAGTCTCAGGCAAACCCCACTGCCAGAACAGCTTTTCAAATTCAAAGTCTAATACTCTGTCTGATACATCTAGAGGGGAGATACCTGCCAAAACCCCTTCAGACGTGATCAGACTCTTGTATGTAGCTACTGACAGAGTGTTTTCCAGTCTCTGCTGTAGAGACTTCCTTAGACAGAGAGAGGTGCCAAGTGCTGTGATTTTTTAATTAGGTTTAAGAGTCCAAATGTCATTTAGCACTCTCTCATTTCCATTATAAATTAGTGTAGAGAGGCAGGGGGGAAAAAAATGCAACCCAAGTGTTTAAAAGAGAGGTCCAAAACTCCCCTGGGGCTCCATGTAAAGATATTATGGACCGTGACCTTTTCCATCATCTATGCCACCCCCTTTCATACAGCTGTTATTTCCAGCATAATATTTCTCAGCTTTCTGCTTGGTTTTAACTATGACTACGGAGTGAAAAACTGCATCTCTGCAACAAGTCTATTTAGGGAAGAAATGGAATCAGTTATCATGGACACAGAAACCAAAGAAAAGTCATCAAGCTTGGCTGGTGGACAGTGAACAGCATCAAATTTAGGATCTGGATCACCAGGCCATGGAATTACTAAAGCCATGCATAAAACTGTGTGTGAACCAAAATAAGAGCTGCAGTCTTTCTCCAAATATAAGCCCTCTTGCACTCACTCCAGCTCAGCATGTCAGATGGTTTTAAATTTATTATTCAAACCACAGAAACCCGAACTAGCGTCCCTGTGTCCTTAAACACAGCCACAATATCTGGAATATCTTTGCTTTTATCCCGTTAAGCTTAAGACAAACAGCCTCATTTTCTTGGCAAGCAGCCCTTAGCTTGTTAGATTTTTCAACATGACAACTCACTACTTTGAAAGCACGTTTTAAAAGGCAGACAAAATTCCCACTCTGCATATCCACACGGCTCACACAGCGAAGAACCTCCTTCCATTTGTCAGCAGACACAACGGTAGGAGCTCCAGAGGAAGCTGCTGATGAAGCAGCTATTAGTTTCCTAGTGAAGTTCCCTAATGAGACAGAAATGAGTGTCGATTTTGCTACTGGCTCCTTGGGATGGCAGGTAAAGTAACTGAGGAATGGACTTAAGCAGAGATTTTGAGTCACAAATAATTCTTTGTTACTGCTACTAATCTGAGTGAGTAGGAGTTAATGAACATGCTTGTAGCCATACTAGAAAGGCACAGTGCATTTTCAGAGGCACTTTATAAATTCAGCAGCTCTAAGACCCTCCAGCTAGTGAACTAGGAATGTCTTAATACAAAAATGCACGGGGAAAAAAAAAAGCCTCTCAGTCTGTCAGAAGTGACTGTATTTATCTAAGAGTTACTGATTACTTAGCCAGCTGCTTGTAATTTTCTTCCAAAGCCATCTTGTTTTGGAAGATATCTCTTCTGTATTTAGTGGGGCAGCACCCTCCTCTCTCTATGGAATTATTATATGCAGATTATAATCACAGAATTGTAGAATGGCCTGGGTAGGAAGGGACCTCAAAGATTATCCCATTCCACCCCCTGCCGTGGGCAGGAACACCTCCCACCAGCCCAGCTTGCTCCAAGCCCCGTCCAACCTGGCCTGGGACACTCCCAGGGATGGGGCAGCCACAGCTTCTCTGGGCACCCTGTGCCAGGGCCTGCCCACCCTCACAGGGAAGGATTTCTTAATATCTCATTTAAACCTGCCCTCTGTCAGTTTGAAGCCATTCCCCCTTGTTCTGTCACTACGCCCTTGTTCTGGTGACTCCCCACAGCTCAATCTGTGCCCCCCCCTTGCCCTTTATTACTAAGCCCATAGAACTGCAAAAGAGTGAGTGCATTAAGTGAGGCATCAACACCTCTCCCATGGATTGTATTTACAAAAACCCAGCTATTCTGATTTCTGAAAAAATTAGCCAGCCTGGATTCGGCCCAGGAGCCACACCACGGGCCTCCATGAAAACCAGCTCAAGGGTGAGGCAGGGAATTGGACAGGAGGGATGGGGGAGAGAGAGGAAGTTCACATTTCTTATCATTTCACAGAAGAAAGAGATGCCAGTTAAGAGTGAGAAGCAGCAGTATTACATCAAATACATACAAAGAGGCTTCGTCCAGGAAGAGAGGCGAGAGGCCCCAGCAGAGCTGGGTAAAGATCAGGAGGATTAGAGAAAATCAGCTCTTCCTCCTCCTCCAAGGCAGCCAGACTCTTTAACAGGTCCGGAGGAAGCAGAGGGGAGCTCTTGGGGTCCTAGTGACAGAAATGAGCACAGTGAGACAACAGAAGGCAGAGGGAACAGCCAGAGGCAGGAGGGGGAGGCTAAGCCAGAGCAGGGGACAGAGGACAGCAAGAGGAAGGCAGAAGGCAGCATGCAGAGCATGAGGTGAGAAAGTGGTGCTGCAGAAGTGTGCTGAGGCACACAGAGAGGAAACTCTGAGCAGGAAACACCCCCGGGCCCGTGGCCTAATGTGCACAGGGAGCACTGTCACACCACCAGGGGAGGGGCAGCGAGTCTGAGGGAGTGCAGCGTGTGCTTCCCATTGCATCCACGCCACACACTGAACCCGTTCCCACATTCAAGGGCAAGGCACATGAAATCGTACAATTATTCTCCTACAGCTGACCTGTGAGTAATTTAGGTTTCAAGTAAAACTATGCTTCCATCTTCTTTGCTCTGTTAGTGGTGTTTAAATCCCACAAGACTTATTTTCCCTCGTGACAGCTGCTACACCAGCATACAGCTGAGCAGACAACTGGGCCAAAAAACCTGCCAAGTGCTGGTCAAACTCCACATCTTGGCTTTTGTGAGGGATGCTTAAAGCACAAACATCATGGACGCAGCTTCTCTCCATACTGCACTATGCTGGCAAGGTTTCCCTTTTAGAAACAAGGCTAAGGTTTTGACCGACCCTCTTCCCACCTAAAAACCACAACCTGGGATCAGGGTTAGGGGCAGGCTCCTGTATACTGTCTGGCTTTTCTCACAGAAGGATAAGCCAAGTGATCCCACATGACCTTCTGCAGGTCCTGAGTGTATTTACAGAGGCACACCACGACCAAAGGCTTAAAGAGGCCTCTGTTCAAGCTGCTTTATAAACACTACCAAGAGCACTCACAGACAACTCCAGGGTTGCTAATAAATAAGAGGCTACTGGGTTTAGAAACAGCAACACGAAGCACAACTGCGTGAACAGAAGCAAAGAATTCCATCAGTGCAAAGTAGTAGCTGTGGAAATAATTCAGCTCTCAGTGGTGGGATTTTCAGGAAAAACAAACAAACAATCCAACACAAGACTGCTGCTAGCAGCCTCCATCTGACTATTGCAGCCTCAGCCATTCAATTCACTAGAGGTGTGTTAAGAGTTCATCTTAAAGGCTAATAATTCAACTGCAATTACTTGGATGGCTTTTATGGTTTTCACCAGTTGCCAGAATTCTCCCCAAAACTATCACCTGCCACGTTTCTCATCCTGACAGACACAGTGCAGAGACCAGCATCACATCCACACTGAACAAGACCTACACCTGTTTGAAACCAAATCTTCAAGAGACTGATCCCACACACAGCCAACTAAAACGGAGAATTCACCACTGTTTTCTGGAAGCCCATGACATCCAGCTCTCTTCCAAATAAGCTCACATTGACCTACTCGTGACCACAGGGCATTCCTGAAACAGGGAAACCCCAGGGTCTCACTCTGGCTGTCACCACTTACCTCAAAGGTCATCCTGGAGACAGCATCCTGCTCGGAGCGGAAGACTCCTTGCCGCTTTCCCCTGCGGTCCAGGTTCGACTGCTGGGCCATCACCCTGTTGTCAGCCATGCCATAGGAAGAGTCCCAGTAATATTCTGGCACCTTGACTTCTGAGGGGTTCTGGTTATATGGCTCCATTGGGAAAGGCTTCATTTTTTTCTCCAGAGGTTGCTGTTGCATCACGGGAGGCTGTAATGACTGTTCAAATAATTTGAGAGGGTCCTGGGCCTGCAGGTAATAGGACTGCTTTACAGGCATGATCTTCCCCAGGGAGCCTTGGACTTGGGGGGGGTTCCACAGCTGCTTCGAGGAGTCTGTCTGTGGATACTGAGGCAGAGACACAGGATTTCACCAGCAGGGAGGAACAATTGATGTTACCTGAATTCCTAACTCCATCCAGACTGTCAGCCTGGCTCATCTGTGACAGCAAATCAGAATGTTTGTGCAATGTCTTTGTTATTCACCAAAATGCTCAGTCTTGACAGGCATCTAATGCTCCCTAGTCCAGCTTTAAACCAACAGTCAAGTATAATCCCTACTCTAATCCAGTACTTTATAAACTAAAACCTACAAACTAAACCTTTATTTAGGTATGAGCTGCCCAGAACACCAGGAAGGTCTCACCATCGAGTCCAGACATGCCAGAAGGGAGATATTTTTTTTTTCCCCCCTCCGGCAAAAAGCAAGTATAAATCTAAGAGCTGCGAGGGAACTGACAAAAAAGCCAGAAGAAGAGTATGGGTGAATGTTCACACTCACAGAAGAAAACCAGAAAGGCCTGGGATAGAAATACCTGACCAGAAATATCACCTTCATACCTTGCCTATAAGCACAAAGGGTGACAGAAAACACATTCCCATTCCAGTACATTCCTCTCAGCTACAGCATCTCGCAGTCATACCCACCAAACTTCTGCTCCTTTTCAAATGTGCCCAGTGGTCCACAATCAAACAAGTCTTTGACTACGATTTTTGCAAGGTAATCCAGGAACACAAGTCTTCATTTATTCTTAAACAAAGCTTAGCACTTAGCATAGGTGAAATTTACCTGCTGGAACCCGGAGTGGTGTGGTGGGCTCTTCCCCAGGCCCTGCACAGCTTTTGTGGGGGACTGTTGCTGCTGCTGCTGCTGCTGCTGGGCCAGAGCTTGGACCTGTAACTGGCTTGTGGACTGTGCTGTTGCCTGAGCTGGTAAAGATGAGAGGGGTTGCTGGGAAGGAGGTGGAGTTTGCTGAGGTCCCTGGGTCATTGGCCCTGGTCCAGAGGGCCGTTGCTGGCTGTAAGGAATGTGGGACTGTTTCCCACCTTGCACCTGGTTTCCTGCAGGCGAGTGAGCTGTGGGCTGGAGGAAGGTTCCTGGGACTGAAACACCACCTGGGAAGGTGTACCCCGTGCTCATGGAGAAAGCCACAGGAGGGGGAACAACATAGGTTGGAGGTGGAAATCCTGAAAGAGATGAAAAATGCACCTTTAGTTGCAGCCCCCTCCAGAAAACATTTAGTGGGGTTTTTCTTCCTGTGCTGCTTATTTAGACTATGCGGAAAGGAGGCACCAGGCTGCAGACATGCAGTGTAATGTCCTTCCTCACCTTTGCTTGTTCATGGCTGTGATCACACAGGGATTCAGAGTTTGTTCTGGAGTTTTCTTGCAATACTCCAGGCCCCGATAACAGTCAGCCAGGGAAGTGGCTCAGAGAATCATGTCTCCCCTCCTCCCACACCTCCATCTCCCTGCTTTCCCCCCACCCTGCCCCCCACTACCTTTCTCTTCACCAGTCTGGGGGTTTTTGATGCATATTCCCCAAACCCATTTCCAAGGACTAAACTTCTACAGGAATAAATAGAAGCAATCAATAAGTCTACTGCTTGCTCCCAGAGGATCACCAGTCTCTGGATTAATTTAGATAGAGACAGATGGTAAGCAAACAAATCCTCATATCCCCAAGATCAATTCCTTCCCTGTAGCTCACACTGAAAAGCCAGGTTTGGAAGGCAAGCTTTAATTCCATGTCTCACAGACTTTATGCTGACTTGGGGACAGGGAAAACGTCCCTCTGTCTTATATTGCGGAACTCCACGTAACAGCTGCAGCTTCCAGCTATTCTGTGAGCAAACACGGACAGCAAGGTATGACAAGGCATGACAGGAACACTCCACAACAAAATGGGAACATGCAGTGCAGCAACAGCAGCAAATAAGGCCACACAAATTACAGCCTGAAACACGAGCATCGCTACAAAAGAAACTGAGCTTTACAGAGAGCAGTGTGATTGATCTTTTGTAATGGAGTCCTGATCACAGGGAATGCTTCCTCCTGAGCAGAAAGAAGGCTTTGTCATGTTTTGACTAACTACAAGAGCCGCCCCGCCTTCTGTGAGCTTCCTTGATCTCACACCCGCTAACCAAGAAGGCACATGGCAGATTTCATGACAGACCTCGATTCCAAAGCATAAAGAATCTTATTTATCTCGTTTCAGTTCTGATATGCCCCTTCTTTGCTACTTGTTAAGAATCTCAACGTGAAAATCCATGTTCATTATCAGAGCCCCTCCCTTCAGAGGCTCTAATAACCACCCATTGCAGGCTTTTCTTTGCAGTCAACAATAAATCACACTTCAAAAGAATGATGCAAGTTACCTGGCCGGCTAGGAAGGGGAGGAAAGGCTCCTGGGTGATGAATGGGGATGAACTGGGAACTGCTGGCCTGACTAGGAGTCTGAGTTACAGGGGTCTTCCTGGCTTCAGACACCGGAGTCTTCCTCATCTCCGTCTGGGATTTCACCTGATGCAAAAGAAAGTATGGAGAAATTAGATCACTCTTCCTGTAACTACCCACATCATGTCAAGCCAAAAGATAAAGTCTCAGACTATCTGAGAGATTAGCTTTTCCTAAGTAACTGGGAGAGGTTTGGAACACAGGAACCCTCCTCACTGACCTCAGGCAGGTTACCCTGCACGTCCTCAGGCACTCCTTGCCTCACAAAAGCACTCTAGGGTATCTACTCAGAAGATGCAACAGGCTTTCTCTAGCAAGAGAATGGGAAGCAGACATAATAATCCTCAAACCATCCAAAGAACTTACCATGCTGCTCACGTGCAGCCTTTAAAAAGAAAAGTGCAGATGCTATTACTCTTCTCCTAGGGCATTGCTTCAGCCTAACTGATGCTACTTACCTGCAGCACCTAAAAAAACAAACACTGCCACGTTCTTCCTAGGGAATTCTCTCAGCCTAATGGAATTATTTTGATCCAGAGCATATAAGACAAACAGCAGAAGTGCTTAACCTCCTTCAGTTTACTGTGTAACTGCTGGGCATTCTGTCGAAAGAGCTGCACCAGTTAAAGGCAGAGAGAAGAATGTAATGTAATGTTTACCTGATTCTGAGTCTGCTGCAGTCTGGGTCTTCCTGGAGAGGAAGACAGAGGGGAAGACTACTTTCCCTTTCTGTTCAGCTCAGCAGAACTGCCTGGAATGCAAGATGGAGCAGGCAGGAAAAAGACAGCAAGCAAGGAACCCGGGCAATACAGAAAGGGCCCAGGAGCAGACCTGACACCAAGTCTCAAAGGTGAGTGACAAAAATGGGCTGCATCAGGGACCAAATTAAAAAATCCAAACCAAACACACCAAAACTGGGGGGTTTATTTTGATATTTAGCGCTGCTGAGTGGGAAGGAGTTAGAAGGTATTATTTTTCTGCCAAAATACAATAGTAAAGGGGTAGATGTATTCAAATGTTTTCTTAAATTCCTTTTCAACTTGAATCTCCCCATTTAGAAATTATGGGAGTGTAGGGTTCTTTCTGCACTTGTAAAACCGGAGGGTTTGGGTGAATTTCTGATATCCCACTAGAAAAAGTCCAGAAGGAACTCCACCTGAAGGTTCTGGCTGATGCTAAACACCACAAACAATGCAGCCCTTGCTCATGCCATATCACTGGCACCTTCACCCTCCACCACATTCTATTGTGCTGTCCCTTTTTTCTTCACAATAAGCCCAACACTTTTATAATCCACACCAAGAGCTATATATTCTTTTACAGAAATGCTGCAGAATTCAAATACATTCTTCCTGCCGCAGGATTACAAAACAGGAGCTCTAGTCCACCAGAAACTCAAAGGTGGCTTCCAAAAGGTCCTCTTGCATGATTTACAGTTAACTTTAGAAATCTAAATAACTAAAATTGATTAATCAAGACAGACAAATTTCTGGTGCTTCCTTGCTTCTACTTGATCTCACCTTGAAGTGTCAATGCTCCCAAATGTTTAGTCCCACAATGATCCTCCGTGTTCCTACACAGTGCTTGAGAGGTACCATTTCATCACAGTGGCCTCTTAAGAGCATGTTACACCTTGAGTAAGTCTGCATTAAACCTTCCCTGGCATCTAGCATTATTTTCCCTAGAGAGCAGAGATTCAACCTCTGTCACAACCTGCCTGAGCATGCAAGTTTTCCACTTATCTGCAAAGCAGGACTGATAAGTTCTGTATAACATTCTTCACATTTTTGCTATGTAGGAGCTGTAGCATTTTCAGCAATTAAGCTTTTGAAGGCAATGAACTATGGAGGAGGTAAAGCCTGGTATTTCCAGGAAGGCCAAAGCAGAGCAGTAACAGTCCACCAACTGGTACAAAAACCTACACTCATTTCTCAGGGTAGAGGGAGGGACTGGATAAATAAGTCCACAAGGTATATAAAACAAAAGGTGCTTATTTGGATTAATAGCCGTAAGTACAGCTGATGGAAATAAAAAGTCAAAATTAATTTCTATTCAAGAAGAAGAGAAGGACCAATCATATCAGAGCAGATTCCGAGTTTAAAATAAGCTCTTCCTAGGTTTGTTGTCTCTTAAGACTAAGACAAGGAAATTTCTGATAAATAAGTTATCTTTCCTATCCAAAAAGCTACACATATTTCTCAGATCTGGCAGGTTTTTATCAGCCTCAAGTCCTTATTTTGCAAGACAGGGGCACAGAAACCAAAACTGGGAGTTATGCTCAGGCCTGCAACCACATTCCAGACATCTGACAAATAAATAAACTTGCTATTCTAACTCACCGACATTGGTTTCCAGATACCAGAATGGCATGCAGTGAGTCACAAACAATTCCCACATGGTTTCTGTAGCCTTTACAGAAACCCTTTGCCCTCCTTGATAGGACCATCTGCAAAATCAACTGTATAATGCTGCCTGTTCAGACTTTCCATTTCATATTGACTGTGTTTAACAGCAAATAATCAGGAGGAGAACAAGAAGAATGATCCGAGAGTCCTAACACCACAAGCTGCAAAGACTGAAAGAGATGGTTTATATAGCCCAGGGAAAACAAGACCCCAGTTACACAGGACTTCAGAGCAGGTGCAAAGAGGAAGAGTTATTCTGCAGACCTGTCCTGGGCAGTACTAACGGGCTTACACAGAGGCAAGGGAGATAAAAGCGCATTAGGAAATAATTTCCACTTATAAGAACAGTGAAAAACTGACAGATTCACTAGGGAAATATTAAGAGTCTCCACCAGTATCATTCAATGGTTCCAGATGTCATCAGGGAATGACTGAGATGCATCCAAATTGGCCAGGTACAGATCAGCCCTGAAACTCTCCACTCTGACGTACTACAACTCAGTGTAAGTCAGACCAGTAAATTCACTGTTTATTTATATGTAATGCTCACAGACACAGAGAAAAAAAAGCATGCCTCTAAAAAAATACAGCTGATAAAAGAGCAGCTGATGTGAAAACCAACAATTTTGAGCAAGTGCCTGAGCACGCATTTAAGAGCAGCACAGCTTTCCTTACTTCCAGAGAGACACCTGACTGCACCCACAGTACAGAGGATCTTACTCCTCATATCCTATTTGACGCTTTTGTGGTGTGTTTAGTCTGTTGAAAGTGCACAAGTCTACTGGACTGAAAATGCAGAGTACCCAGTTCCTTCTCAACAGACCACAGAATGGGTGAGGCATGACTGTGACCTGGCCATGTGAACAGCCTTGGTGGGCTGAGTAATTTGTGGAAAGGGTAGAAGTCTCTCTTTTTAAGACAGTTAACACAGAAAAAACCCTATTCTTTTCTCCCCAGCAAACTGAGACAGCATCAGGGGAAAGGGCAGAGACCCAGAGATCACCAACACCTGGTCTTTGAGGTAGAAGTGTTTTATATTTTTGTGCATTAGCTGTGCCCACAGTGAGATCTCAGCCCTACCATCCTCTACATGAGCAGTGACTGCCCTGCCACAATCATGGCACCTCCTCAGACACAGCATCCCTTTGAGCTAAAGGCTTACCTGAACTGCCACATTCTGCTTTCCTGCTTCCTGCATCTTATCCAAGCCACACTTCTTGGTCTCATTCTTTCTTTTATTGTTATCCTTCTTCCCGTCGTTCTTAGTGGCCACTATTCCTTTGCTAAAGTCCCGCCTGTCCCTGGCCATGTCCTTCGGGGGATAGATGCGCCCTTGCTCCCTGTTCAGCTCCCGGGGCTTGATGTTCTCCTTGAACGTGACCATTGGCTTTTCTCCCACATCACAGTTGTTGCTCAGGCTTCTGCCAGAGGACAGAACTGATTTGAGTCCAGGGCTCCCATCGGCACACGGCGGCTCTGCCATGGATGTCTCCTGTAAGGCGAGACTCTCTTTGGCTTCACTAGGGTCCTCCAGTAACAGCTCCGGGATTTCTGTCACAAACAACAGCTTGCCTACCTCGTTTTCACACTGAATCAACCTGGAAAAGAAAAGAATTGAAAAGCAACATTAACCACACTACTTCACCACAATCAGCCTATGAAGCACGCTGACCCACAGAACACACTGTTAGTGCTGTCAACATCTTGCACTCACATTACAGCTAATTGTTGTGTTGGACAGAGAGAAAAACAGCACTGAGCTCTGGCACCACCTCAGCTCGTGGCAGCGTGGGAAACACAGAAGGTTCCTGCAATTACCTCGGCTGATTATCGGCGATCCATTTGCCCGTGAAGATCAGGCGCTGCTGCCGTATCCGACGTTGCTGCCCTTCTTTATCTCCTGTAATTGCCTGGTGGCCTTTGGAAAAATCCAAGTTCCTGGTGTTGACACAGGAGAGGGAATATTAATTACACAATTACCCTCTGCAGTGTTGTATTTCTTCAGAAATGAAACATGCCAGCACTGCTCTATTAAAAGCTGTGAACTTCGTAAGGTATTACTCAAAACATGACTGTTAAGAGACACCCGATTTACAGATGTAATTTCCTTCTGATGAGATGCATCTGCATTAAGGAGGTTTGGGAGTTTTTGAAAAAAAAAAAAAAAAAAAATAAAAGGCCAAAAGCTCATCTGTGTGATTATCAAAATCAGAAAAGTAACAGTTGAGTGAATATACCTAATATTTAGTCAGCATTTGTGGATGATGCTAAGTACAGGGACACAGTTAAACACAGAGTGAAAACCACATTAAGAAGGTTTTATGCAAAAGCATTCCTTTCCTCACTTCTTAAATTTTCCCCTTTCTATTTACAAGTCTGAAGACGACAGAGTAAAACCAAATAAAAGTCATGAGCATTATTATAAGCTCAAGATTTTCACAGAGTTTGGCTACATTGTCCATTACAGTTGTTTTGAAGAGACCTACACCAATCCGTACAGCAGTAAATATTCATAAATAAGACAGTGCAGGGAACAGGTCAGTGTCTGTCAAAGTCATGACATCAGCAGGAGTACAGGAGCCTTCAGCTGTTACCCACCTGAACGAGGGCCTCAGAGCCAGGAATCCTTGCAGCTCAAATTCTTCTGGAAGGGGGGTTGCTGCCAAACAGACAGTAAATAATGTAAGGAAAGAGAAAAGCACCGAGCACAGTATCAGCAGCAGATACCTCAGCATGGTCACTACACTTCCTAAAGCCTTCTGTTAACTGGCCCACCCACCCTGTGACCTGAGGGACTCAGGAATGATAAAGCAGAGCAAAGGCTGCTCAGCACAAGAAAGCAGCATTTGCAAGGTATTCACATGCACTAATACTAAAAGATTACTTTCTTCCTTATTTGCTCTTCAACTGCAATTCCCCCCACCATCAGGAAAAACATGCATCATTCCCAGTTCTTTACAGCACAGACCAGAAGTGTCCTTACCATTATTACTGGAGAGATCTTCTTCATGAGGCTGGAAGCTGTTTAGAAGAGAGATCAGCCAGGGCCATATGCTATGAATTAGAAAACAGACAAACCATAAGTGAAAATGACAAAAGACGAGATGTGTTCACTTTACCAAGAAAACATTAAACTCCACTACACTGTCACACCTTCCATTAATCCTGTGATTCCCAAGAAGAGGTGAAGTTTCTCTCAAGTGCCAGGGAAAAGACCACCTTCTTGGAAAAACTAAAATGTTTTAAAAGCCAATCTAAGTTCCCAAGGAAGCCAGGCTCTCCCAGCACAGTGTTCATTATCCTGCAGGTCAGAAAGCCCACTGTGAATTCAACTAGGCAAACCTATACTGCAGACAAATGCTGACAGCACCTGTCTGCAATCCTGGTTTTCCAGTCCAAAGCTGACAGCTCTCAAGGCACAGTCAATTAATTAGCTGGCAAGCAAAACAGTTTATCAAGACACAGTTATGCAGAAGTACCTCTGCTCTGAGGTACTGCAGCAGTTACCACAAAGGTAAGGGTTGCACTGAGTAAGACCATTAAGCTCATTAAGCTAGAGGTGAACTGGCAGTCCCCTGCCCCACCCTGCAACACCAGCACAAGCAATGACTGGAAATTCTTCCCCAAAGGCCCCAGAGCAAATAATTTTCAAATCACACTGATCACTGCATAGGTGGTTAACATTTAACTGCCACCAACAGGCTGCTAGCTCCAGTTTTTTAAAAGCTCACACCCGAAAGTCCAAGCATCCTTCTGCTTTAGCATGGAGGCAACAAAGAACTATTTCAGGATGCCCACTGTGCTCAGTGTTGGTGAAATGAATCTGCCCTCCCTCAGCCATCATCCAGCACCTGGGCTGGAGAATGCACCAGGCACCCGACAGCCCAAGGTGAGCCACCGTCCTGCACCACCACAGGGACTGAAAACATCATCTTTATGCTTATTCTCCACAGTACACTAAGCAACAGCTCCTTCCCATGACTGACAAAGAATAGAAGAAACTAAAAAAACCCCAGAGGCCTACAATGGGGCAACTGCAGTCAATAATATGTTGTCCAGCAAACAGGTTCCTTCACAGAATCACAGAATGGTTTGGCTTAGAAGGGACATTAAAGCTCATCCCATTCCACCCCCTGCCATGGGCAGGGACACCTCCCACCAGCCCAGCTTGCTCCAAGCCCCGTCCAACCTGCCCTTGGACACTCCCAGGGATGGGGCAGCCACAGCTTCTCTGGGCACCCTGTGCCAGGGCCTGCCCACCCTCACAGGGAGGAATTTCTAATATCCAATCTAAAACCACCCTCTTCCAGCTTAAACCCATTTACTCCATTAATAACTGCCTACATCTCCTCTCTGCAGGGACTACTTGTTATCTTCCCTGTTAAAACACCGATAATAAGTCTTCCTTCAGAATGTGCATACAGTAATAGCTATTATCACCTCAAAACAATTTGTGACCTCTGTTCCTTAATCTTGCCTTCAGGAATTCTGGAGTTTAAGCTCCCGAGCTTTAGGTTTTGCACAAGGCTGTGTGAGTCTTATTTAGCAAACCAAAGTCACAGGGACCCTTACTCCCCATACCTCCTCACACTGCTTTCCTCAGAGTGCCCATCCTACAAAAAGTACTCATCCAGCCATATCAGTAACAGTCACTCCAACCTTACAGGTCAAACACTTTACTGAATTGCTCTAATTCATGAAAAGTCAGCACACTATTAAAAAAAATGGTGAGTTTTGAACTATTTAAGCCAAAATTTACGAGATTCGTGGCAGAAGTGTAAAATAAGAGCAACAGTTCAGAACAGAAATGCCTGTGCTGACATTTAAAGACCCTCTCTGCTAAATTCGATTTAATTTCTGAGTGATGAGCCAGAAAAACTGGATTCCAGCACTGCCCAAGAGATGCCTTAGTACATGAAATTAAAGCAAGTATTCTCCTAACCCTCAATAATCTGAGAAATCCTTACAATAGATTAGTAGTTATGTTCAAGGCAGATATTATAAACTAGATTCCACTGATATAAAAAAAAGAAGTTATATGGAAATCTAAAGCAAATTAAAACAGTGAATTTGCTCATTTAACCAACAAATCTCATGTTCTGCTTTATGACCTTTCTAACACACACACTTTCTATCATTTTAATGTCCATAATACTGAGTTATATGATCGCTTTCCCCGTGAGTAATTTGTGGATCACCAGTAATTATGGCTTCATGCAATCAAATGTATCAAAAGAAAGATGAACACTCACTACCGTCTCTCATCAACCACTGCCTCCTGGAAAACACTGGGCCGAAGTTTCAGCCAGTCCATGGAAACCTTCACAGCTGGAAGAGGATAAGCAGCCCCAGAGTCCTCCTGGTAGTCGTTTTGTAAAGGACACTTGCACAGAACTCCAAGAAAGGACACTGGGAACAAGAGCAAGGGGAAAGAACAAATTCCACAATGTGGGAATGACATGCTGAAGTTGAACAGAATCTAATCAAACTCATCCCCCTATTTTTAAGAGCTAGTTCTTTAGAACAAAACAGCCCAGATACTTCATCTTAAACAATTCACCAACAGATCAGAAGGTTTTTGTTTTTTTTTTAAAATACTTTTCTACCATGAAACAGAACCTTGGTGGGTTTTTTTTTCCCTTGAAGTGTCAAACCAAATAATTTTGGTAAGTTAAAAAGATTGGGTGAGACAAGCCCAGTGCAAAAATATTCGCTTGCCTATTTATTAGAAATTATTAACTCAACTTTATCTACCTGCATTTTATCTGCTTTCCCAAGTCAGCAGGCACACAAATGCACTGGAGCCATCTCTGCAGGCACCAAGCCCGGGCCCCTTAGGGCACAAGAGCTGAGAAACAGTACCTACACCAGCGTGACCATGGTGTTTTCAGAATCAACTCCAGGCTGGAATCTGGAGAAATCCAGCTCTTCGGAAATTTAGGTGTCAACAAACAAGGCCAAGCTGATCATGGACTGGATCAGATTACGAAAATCAGCATTATGTGGCTCAGCACTCTCACTTATCTCCTAGTCCACATTATCAAGGGCACAGAAGCAGTTGAGGTCTGAGTTGACTCAGCTTCTACTGCAGCCCTGTGGAATCAGGACCAGCTCCATTCCAACTCCAACTGCCCTACAGCCCCTCAAGAGTGGTACAACCCACTGCCAAGTTGGATCCAGCTTTGCACCCAAGTTAAAATGTTCTTTCAGGACCAGGAAAATGATGCAGAGTTCTGTAAAACTTCAAACAGAGTAAGTCCAGGCTCAGAAATCCAGTCTTAGTCAGCACTGCTGGCACAGATGATCCTGTGCAACCACCTTCTCCCTAATGTCTATTCTCAGCACTTACCTCACACAACCATTAAGCTGGGTACTGACAGGAAATTACTAATGGATTCTGTGTGAAAAACCAAAGAGAACTACACAAATCAATCAGCCTGCACACTTACTGAAGAGAGCCAGGAGCTGTGTCCAGCAGAGCTGCTCATCCTGGCTGTAGCTGTGCTGCTCCGTTTCATTGCTGAAGTCTCGCAGGTGATGCAGTTGGAACAGGTTGATGACAGTAATATGGACTAACTGCTGAGAATTGAAGGCCTTCTGGAACAACAACCTCTGCAACAAAGACACACGGGGGGATGTGTTTTTAGATGGCAAAGCACACACACACTTGAAAGGATTAGTAGTTGCTGCTTCACTGCTTGACTAATGCTTCTGCCTCAAGGCAACATTCATTCTGGATTTTATTTCCAGGTCATCCCAACCAGCACAGCATTGGGCTTCCCAGGAGGACTTGGGAAGGTGCCCAAGGATTTTGCTTGTGCACCAGCTCACATGCTCAACAAATCAACATCTCCTTGGTTATGGCTCTGTTTCAGAGCAAGTGCAACTTGAAGGTGCAGTGACAGCACTGAAGCAGATCCACTGGATTTGCCAGCCTTTCAAAGAAAGAGCACAGAGAAGGTGACATTTTAAAAAAAAACACCCCAGGAAAATTTAACTACTGTGTGGTTATGTATTAAAAACTAATTCCACATCTGACTTCATGGGTCATGGAATGCCTTGGTGGACTAAAACAGCATGAGCTATTTACAAATGCCTTTCAGTAACTATGCTGGAAAAGTCACCTTTCTCAGGACAGGAAAAGAAACTTTAGTGCTTTTGGAGGGGGGAAAAAGGAGATATCCTAAACCCCAACCAACTTATCTTCAGACACAACAATCAGGGAGGCAAGTGGACTAACTAGTGTAAGCATCATGAAAAGCTCCATGTCCACTCTTGATTGTGCAGTTTAGGGCACGAAGCACTGTACACAGCCAACAACTCAGAGTGGCAGAGCTGCCAGCAGCACCATCCTGGGCCTGACTGAACACTCCCAACCCTACAACTGCTCTCTTCAGAGTTCAAACCAGCCACAAAGTTAAACTGATTCACTACCATACAGCCAACTTCGCATCCACGTTCAACCTGTTGAAGCCAAAGAGTTGTTCTCTAGTAAATTAAGTCTTATACTGCATAATATAAACAAAAAAGTAATCTAAGCACAAAGCTCTGTTTTAGCACCCTGGCTCAGTCCAGAAAACTGAGACTGTTCCACATGCCTGAGCAATGCTCCTATTTATTGATTATAAGCACTGTTGAAAAAGCAGTACTTGTTCAACAGCCAACATCACACACAGAGATACACAATTACTTAATTTTGAAACAACATTAACAGCCCACATTCAAAGCTAATACAATTTACATCTAATTCTGGGAGGTTTTTTTAATTTATTTTGAAGACAGTTTGGACCTAGCTGTAGCAGCCCAATTCCAGGCAAAAAAAAAATGTAAAAAGACACAGTAAAGAAGATTTTTAAGTTTTTATATTGCTATGATCATCTTAATTTTGAAAACTCTGAAAAGCAGCCACTGCTCTGTTGAACAAATCCACACTCCCTGCTTCTTTTCCACCAATGAAGAAGCTGAAGCAGAACAGTTTCCAAAAGGCACCTAATGCTACAACGTTCTCTTTGAAAATGTACTACTTTGCGTAAGGACCTTACAAAATTCTCGTTGTTTCAATTTTTGCTATATTGTCCAAGCTAATGAGCTGGGCCTCATGGATTTTCCTGAGGAAATGTGTTCTGAATAGTTCACATCTACACACAAATTAAGGTCCTACTGAGACACTTTTGAAAGGCAAACCATTGACAGGAGAGACAAGCTGTCTGAGGCAGATTAAAAGCAGCCCTAGTAACCAGTGGGAGTGAATGAATGTCATCCAAAAAAAAATGAAGCTCTCAAAATTCCTCAGGTCACTGAGCCAAGATTTCCCAGATGAATCAACTGTTTTCCACAGGTATCCAAGGATCACCCAGGTTAAAGAGCAGACAACCAACAGTGGTCACTGATTTCTCCCGTATCTCCATCAACAAAGGACCATATCAAATGGGAAAAAATCCCTACTTTTGGCATAAGTTACCAGAACTATCCAGTGGTAGCTGCAATGCAAACCTTCCCTAACTGGCTACTTGAGCTTCCTGCATTTTAGCATGTGAAAGAGGTATTACTGGACTGTAATTTCAGAACTCAGCTGCTAAAAATATTCTCCTCAATACACTAATTAATATGTTGTTAGAACTAACCTTGAACTGTTCTTCCAGCTTTTCTCGAAGAGGGCTCAGCTTCTCCAAGCTCTTACTCAGGTACACATGGCCATGGAATTTAATAAATGCCTTGATGAAGTCAGACACGCTCCATCGAGTCTTCACCTCATCACGACTAATTCAGAGAAGAAACAGCCAACTTCAGTCTTTGCAGTTACACACAGCTGCACATAACGCTACAGAATTATTTCAAAATAAAGGAGGAAAGTCCATGAAAAGCTGCTTCGTTGTGTTGGCACACTGTGCTTCTTTCCTGCATTCAGTAATCACAGTCAGGAGCATCACAACCTATTCTTTGTTCCACACTTGTGTGAGGATGCTCTGACTGGACAAGGGATGGAAAACTTCTGTTTCTACCACCAAGTATCATTACATTCTGGCAAGGGAGGTACAGCTGGAAGAAGTCTCTTCCATCTTATCTAAGTGGAAATAATTTATCCTTAGTCTCACCTTTCCAGTGCTTTAGAAAGTGCTTTTTGTAGGTTAGTGGAGGCAGCTGGGAAAGGAAACTTCACAGCAATGCTTCTGCAGTAGTAGAAAATTGTGGTCAAGTGATCTCCTTTGGAGGAAGCTAGGATAGCCAGCTGATTATAAGGCTGACCTAAGGGAGAAAGAGACAAGTTGTCCACCAAGTTGTCATGGAGTGAAGCATGCTTGATGTCAGAGTAAGTGTGGTCACTTGAAAAGGGAGCACAAAGCCCTCAATTCTTCAACACACAGGGCTCAGATCCATCTGCTGACCCTTTTACTGCAGCCTTGTATCTGTACCAGTCCAATGAAAAAGTACCTAAATTTGTGGATTTTCTTGGGGTTTTTTTTTTGGAGAGGGAAGGATGGGTTGTGGGGGTTTCTGTTTGCTTTTGTTTCTGTTTGTTTGGAGGTATTTTGTCTAAATAAGAACATGCTGTCAAAATCAAGCTTTCATCACTTATTTATCTCCATCTATTTGGACAAAATCTTGCCCAGTTTTACCTCGTGAGACAACTCTAACTGTCAACAGTTCACATTTTGTTGCCTAGAGAATAAAGATTTCTATAGTTGGAATACAGAGAATTTTGCAGTTACAACACACAACTGACTAAAAAATTGAATTACTGGTTTCATCAGCCCGGCTCAAAAATGATTTATCCTTCTCTCACCATCCCTACATTTTGTGTCACTAAGCCAATAGGCTAAAAAGCTAGATCTCTGAACTGCAGAATTCATTAACTTGCATGAGCAACTTGACAAACGCTATTTTAGCTACTAAACTTTATAAACCGGCATGTGAATAAACAATAAAAGAAAAAAACCAATGCTGGTGGCAGACAAGTTTTCATTAATTGTACTTTATAATGTATGAATGTAACACAGACCAACTGCAGTGAAGCTGTTTATTACCTTCTTTGGTTCTAAAACTTCACAAAAAGGAGACAAGTGACAGAGATCATGCAAATAACAATTATCTAAATGCTTTACTGACAGTCAGGCTTTGTTGCAGGGTTGTTTGAAGAATCTGAAGAAGGAGATTTATATAAAAGTCCAGGTTTCCAACTGCCACACAGGAAAAGCTACACCCCAAATCCTTCTTTTGAATTATGAACTGAAAAGGTATCCCAGACTCACCATTAGAAGGGACAAGCTGAGCTGCATGTCTATAGTAAGACTCTGCCTGGCTGGTCTGATTCCTATAGCGAGCTAAGAAAACAGGAAAAGAAAAACCCAAGTTGAGGCATAAAATCAAACTCTCCTGCACTTACTTTTATATAACTCAGTTTACCTGGAGAGCATCTTGCTATTATTTCAAGAATAAATGTCAGAGGAACATACAATGACACCAAACAGCACCAGGATTCAACATGCTGAATTTTGAGGTGGTTGCTTTGCCTCAGAGCTTAGCAATTCCCACAAAGGTGCTGTGCCAACAGCACCACATCCAGAGAGCTACAAATGTTTTTCATCCCTATCTGCACAATCACCAACTAGATCTACTTTTAGGTTGTTCCAAAAGCAACTGCACATTCCTGTGAAAAGAGAACTTTCTCCAACACGTAGTTCTGCTCAAATCAAGAAAGCAATAAACCTGTTGAATTTAATGTAAAAAAGAGAGGCTGGATTTCTAACTGCTGCCTTTGCATCTGTGATGTTAATGTTCTGCAATGGAGAAGTGTGCCAGCCTGCTGCAACAAGCCTTTGTAACATTACTGCTTTCAACATTTCCCTGTGCCTACCAGCTGCAACACGACTAGAACGCTACAAGACGAATCCTAGCAGATCTCTAGAAAGCCCGTGGTTAACTGTGGCCATGTGTTAACGTGCAACACACATTAGAAAACTCTTAACAGCATTTCTTTCCAGCTCTTTCCCCCTGCAGCAGCCACCAAAGGCACAATCAGCAGCTGGCCACTCATCTGGAGCACTCTTGCTCCAGCAGCTGGCCATGGCACATGCAGATCCCTCTCAGGAGAGCTGACCACAGGTAGAACCCAACACCCCACCTCTTTTCCCCTCACCAACTCACCAATATCTCCAAGGTGGACAAGGCAGTGCTGGCAGATGTAAGAGCAGGAGCTGGATTGTGGCTTCACTACGGCGCTGGTGTGCGTCTGTTTATTGCTAATGATTCCCAGCTGGGAAGACTTTACACGACATGGCAAGTCGACGTTAAAAACTGTGCACAATTCCTGTAATAACTACAAAAACAGGCCCGGTTTAGTAGCAGCCAGAGACAGTCATCAGAAAAGCATCAAAACAAGGGGCAAAACTAACACAGCATCACTTGGAGGCACTAAACAGCGTAAACAAGTGAACAAGCCCAGGTTACTGAAAGTGAGACTTTAAATTACATTTGCCATATGAAAATCATTGAGCTCCGTAAGTACATTAGTCTGCCCAGAACTGTGAAGAGAAGGAAGAAAGAGTTGTCTATCCCAAACCAGAAAGCAACTCAATTCTCATGATGTTTCAATCACCAAGGATGGAGATATGACTATGTTGGATTTTGTGGGTTTATCTTTTTTGTTTAGTTTGATTTTAAGTTGGACACTCAAGAGGAACACAGTGGTTTTTGTACCTTGATGAAGTGACACTACTCTCTGAAAATAATAGAAAGGAATGTCCCTCATGCCCCAAAGCAGCTTGTTCCAACATAAGAAACTGCACTATCCCAACTTAAACTTTAGAGAGGAACTGGAACAACACCAAGTTTGTAAAAAAAAAAAAGGCAACAGGAACAGTGCAGTAGCTGGGCTGTCAGTAAATATTTGTGCTAAGCCAATAGTGAGACTCTTTCAAGGAAAAAGACATCAGGTAATTGATCAAATATCTCACAAGCTGACTGAAGGAAAACCTGAACTTCGCCCTTCCAATCAGTGCTTTTGAAATTATTTTTTAATGGACTCCAGCAAATGCTCTGGAAAGAAACAGGAACGATGGAGCGATGAAAAGAGTTTGTTCTACTGAGTTCTAGGGTTAAAAATGCAGGTAAGAAGTGACAGACTTTCTCCCAGCTGGGAACACGCTCAGTCTCCAAATAAAACCGACCTGCAGCAGGGTTCCACTTCCAGATAAAGGCACAGAGAAAGCCCAGGGCTGACAGAGATGCACACTCTGTCAACAGCTAAACACACGACATGATGCTTTTGCTTGCTGAAGAAAGAGGTTTGTGTTACACCTCCCTCCCTCTTTTGCTCTGTCTTTTATACAGCAGACAAAGACCTCCGAAGAAGAGGGATCTCACAGATGAAAGCTGGATAAAAGAGAGAAACTTGACATCTTCCAACATGCTGAATTAAGAGAACTCATGCTCTCTTTCAAAGATGTCATTTATGCAGGTGTCTCAGTTGGAGAGCAGGTATCTTGGCTGAGCCAAGGCTTTAGGCTAAAAATGGGTCGATTAACATCACAGCAAACAGAGAGAAACGACCCAGTCTATGGTGTCACACTCAAAAAGAGCAAAATTCCCTGATCCACTGCAGGGAAGAGCAAGGCTTTTGCAAGACAAATGGTGGAGATGGTCAGAAACCCTTGGCAAGCATGCCACAGGCTGTCAAAGAAGCAGCTTTCCAAAAAACAATACTGAAGGGAGGAAAGGGTAACCACAAGGATTCTGCAAAAAACACCTGGGGTTGCCTTGAAGATGGTTGGAAGCAACCTGGGAATTGACACAGTAAGGAGGACCTGCTGTGAGTGCTGTACCTGAAGACAGGGCAAACCAGCCATGACAGAAAGTTAAGTCAGGCTGAACTGAGAGGAGTCAGCAACCACAATGTTGCTGAAGCACACACCAAATGAGGGGGAAAAGGGAAAAAAAGGCAAGTAATCCTTATTTAAGGCCCTTATCACACACTGACTCTCATTCTCCATAATAATCTACAAGCTGTAATCTAACCCAGAAAAGAGTGTGAGCAAAAATATATCAGTAAGGCACAGTAACTGAATCTCTTTTGCAATTAACTCAAATTCTCACAAAATATCCCTAGAGCATTCAACAATAGTTTTGTTTAAGGGGAAGAAAAGTTCCTAGCGCCAAAATCTGAAATTCTAAATAAATATTAACAAAAAAATAGAGAATTAACACTGAAGGCTTGTAAGCCTGGGAGCCTTGATCAAAAAAAACAGCAAGACATGTGTTGCAAATGCTACATAATACTCTTAGGGACAACCACCCTACTTCAGTGCACAACTATGGTGGGAACTAAGTCAGGGGTTATTCAGAAAATAAAGCTGAATTTAAATATGCATGCAGTATGGACATGTTCTTAAAAAACTGCTCATCATTAGTGTTAGGAGTTACAAGGAAGGGACACAGAACAAAGAACAAAACATTATGGCAGCACACACATCCTCTGCATCTGCATGTATTTCTGTTCTTAAGTAACTCAATCCAAGAACCAACTGATAATCTTTGCTTATCCTTCACTATATAGAGAATGAAAAGGAATGAAGGCAATGGCCCACAAATACATACACAGTAATGAGAAGCTGAATGGGAATTTTTAGAGAAACAGCAGAAAAGAAGAACTAAGAGTACCAATGAAGTCATCAGCTAACATGTTTGTTGGGCTTTTTTTTGTGTCATCATTACTCTTAGACATCACAGTTAGAAGACAGGATTCCCCACCACAGGTCACTGCAGAGACCAGAGTAAAGGGTTTCAAGAAGGCCTGGAAAGTCAAGGAAGGCCAGACCTCCTAATAGCTAGAGAATTCACATACAAAGAAGCTCAAGAAGGCAACAGATGCACAGCCAGAAAGCCAGAGACTAGAGCAAGGAAGGATCATTCTACCCTTTCCTTGCTGCTTTATGCTCACTCTGAGCAGTCACAGCAGAGTACAACAAGAAAGGGACCTCTGACCTTACCCAAAACAGTGGGGTTTAGGCTCTAAAGCAGATTCTCTCAGAAGGGAACTTAAACTGCACCAAAACAGCTAGCAGATGCACAGAAGTTTCAGGTCAAGACTGCAGCTGATCAAAAGAAAGCACATCACCAGCTTTCTAAGCATGTCCTGCTAAGACCACCAGTATTAACAAGGTCCACAGCAACAGTTCTTTATGCTAAGGGAAAAGAACAGCTTTTACCCCCCCTAAAACAGATCCACCCACCCTTCCTCTCCTTCCTGCAACTCACCTGTGTGTAGAAGCCACTAGCTGCCTCTAAGAACAGAGAAAGGTTCGCCTGAACTTCGCTCCGATTTGGATTTGCTCTGTTTTTCGCCTGACCCTGTAGCGTTGTGATCTGATTTTTAAAGGCATGGTTCCAACTGAAAACAAAAGAAAGGGCTTCCTTTTTACTTTGGAAGGGTCTTACGTAGATGACACATGCAACAGGAAAGAACTGTTTCATTACATAGCATCAGACACGAAGAATATTCAGATTCAGGCAACATTCAGATGAGCTATAACATTAAGTATGGAATAACCACCTTTCCTCACCTCTCATATCTATATCCTGCTATATATATAGCTAACATATATAAACATATATGCATGTTTGTACATACATGTCTACACCTAACACTGTAACAGCATTTATATTTGCTTGCAATTGTTCTGCTTTAGGCAGCGTAGAACTTCCTCTCTAAAACAAGATGTGGGCTGTTCAAAATCATTCAGTAACTGGAGGCATGGACAGGACAACTTGGCCCGTCTACTTATCTCACTTCTCTCAGTGCTGGAAAAACCACATGCTTCACTTACGCAAACTTGTTACAACCCATGTCTGCATCTTAAATAACAGGGAATGGACTCAGGGCATGGAGAAAAGCCAGCAGGATCTTCTCCTGATCCTTAAGGTGCCACAAGTATACCCTTAAGTTTTCCCCTGATGTTCCTCTCTCTGCCCAGCAATACTTCAGAGGGCTTAAAATGAGGCCCTTCAGCAGCTACCCAACTCCTGTCAGACCTTGCTCAAAGCTCCAGGCGATTGCACCAGGCAAACTTTCTCCTTTCTGGAAACTGCAGACTTCAGAGCCCTTCCCTGAGAGCACTGCACACTGATGTTCCTTAGCTCTCTCCCCTCCATCTGGCTCTCCAAAACCCACTCTTGCATGACGTGGCTGCAATTAAAATTGCCAGAGGTAAAATACTAACCTACTGAATGCTCTTCACTGGGTCTGAAGTGCATCCTCATCTTTCACCCACAGCACAGCTCTCATTTTGAAGGAAATAAATAACCATTTCAGAGGATACACTCACTTTTCTGAAAGTCTCAGGGTTTCCTGCTCATTAGCCCAGATTACAAATATATTACATATATACACAAAAATTTACTGAGGTACTTACAGGTCCTGCTCCACTTTTTTATCTAAAGCATATTCCAAATCGGTCACTAGCATTTTTTGATATAAGTCCTGTAGAGCCTGTCTGGATGTCCAGACTTCTGCTGGACCCAGCTTCGAATCTGAGCAACAAGAAAAGAAAAAAGACACAGACACAACAGTTTTTGTAACACACAAATTCATGGAGTTACTCTGATTTTTCACTCACCTACCAAAGGAAAGAGCAGAGCTCAGTGTAAGACACACAACACCAAACATCTGCTTTTACCAGAGAGCCATCAGAATAGCGAAACAGAAGAACTACAGATGGGTTGGGGGTTGAGTGATCACTGATCAACTCAGTCTCCTACAACACCAGAACTAGACAGGAACAAAGTCAGCAGCTGGCAAGTTAAAAAGCAAAACAGATAGGAAGAGGTGACTCTCCACAAGTCATCAAGCTGCAGATGGATGAATTTATAAAATTTCCAGTGTAGCCTGAAAAAATTAGCAGGAAATAAATCCATGGAGGGATGCTAAACAGGACAGTCCCTGGACACACACTGTTGGTATTTAGGAGAACACTGTGGGCAAGTATTCCTGCGTGCTTGCCATTTTCTAACTCTCTGGTAGCCATCTGCTTTCCATCAGGAAGGGGAGTGCAAACACTGCTCCCTGCTATCTGGAGTTACAGAGTCCAGTTTCCCATGCCTTGTAAAATCACCTGCAGCTGGGGCTGTATCAGAGGGATGGGAAACCATCCTGCTGAAGGTGGAGCCACTCCTGCTGGGTTAGGTGGATCCAGGTTGTTTTAATATTCCTGTGGGGACTGCACCAACCTGCTGCATTCACTACACATGGCAAAGCACACCTGAGCAGAGGTTCATTAAGGAAACTGCTTGTACTGTGGGGCTGATGCATTAATATAAACCATTTCCATTTCCCACTAAGATATACAGCTTAAATCATAGCTTGTAGCATTTCATAGTGTCTAGGGTTGCACTTTCACAACACATGTGGTAAAGCTCAGCTCAACATCTCCATCACCAAGATTCCTCAGAATTACCCAGATCCTGGCTAATCCCAAGCGCAGCAGTTCCTGTGCCAGTCCAAGCAGGAATCTCAGAGAGGAGTAGAGGTGTGACTCCCATCTCCAAATGTTTAGAACATCCAAAGTCAACTTTAAAAATACATTTTAGACACAGGGAAGAGAGGCACAATTTTAAAATGCTATTTATTTATATAGAGAAGACAACCCTTTTTATTAAAGTCGCACACTTTCCACAGAATTCTTACGAACAACAAGCATACGGAACGCAAAAGGAAAACAAAACCAGCAATCAATATTAGCCTAGATCAACTGCATAATAAAGGCAAATTACCTGTCATGTCAGCCTTCAGGACTTCTGCCTGCCTGTAAGAAAGCAAAAAAACCAATAAATTACAAACCAACTGATCAACATCACTGAATTATGCTAAAGCACATTCATGCAATGGTGAGTCTGCTTACAACCCACACTGCTCTAGTTTACCCCACGGATCTGAGCTACTGTTGTTTAACAGTGTGACTGCTTCTAGTTCATCCCACAACAGCGCTGTTCACTTTTCCCTCCTTAAGCATCTTTCCAAAAAAACTACAACCTAAAAAACAGTTATATTTTAAGCAGTGTCCTGCCAGCATTAGTGATACCACTTACCTGTACCTGGGAATTTGGTATTAAGTTGTCACATGTGAAATGCAGTAGCCAACAGAGCCAGAGCAAAGCAAACTCCCACCAGTGCCTGTCAGCACACTGGCACAGGCCTCCTGCCCTATGCTGCACTAGCTTTCCTTAGCAAGAAGTGATAAAGACCACGGCTTCCCCAGTTACCTCTTCCTTGAAGTGGTTCCCTAAAGTCCTGCTTTGATCAGGTTTTCAAGCAAAAAAAACAAACCACACAGCACATACAGAAAAAATTGCAACTACAGGTGACCATCTACAACACCTGCACTGAACACTCTCTTGCAAAGCCCCACCACTGATGGAGGTTGGCAAATAGTTTCTCAGGCAAAGGAATACTGGGATACAATCCTCAATAAGTAAGTATTTAGGAATGGTCAGTGTCTGGATAAAACAGGAAAATGGAGATGCTACAATTAATCAGCAATACATGAAACTTCAAGGAGCAGCATTGCTGGCCTGTCTGAGTGACACAGAATGAACCCAGGGCTGGCAGAGAGGACACAAGGTTGCCTGGTTTGGCTGGAACATGTCCCTGTGCTTTTACTGCACTCAAATGATGACACAGATTCACAGAGTGCAGTCTTTCCAAGCAGATGTGGAAACCTCCTAGCATATGAAATGTTCACTTCACCTGCCTCAGCAAAAAAAAAAAACTAGATGAAAGCAGCACTGTGACTAACATCAAAGTCAGGTGCCAGCTTGGGAAAGAACAAGGAGCCAGGAGAAAGCACCACCTAATCCCTAAAGAGGCTTCAGAAAGCAGCATACGCTTTCCAATGCAATGTGGTGACTGTCAAAACAGTTTTTCAGGTTGTTCTGGGTTCTACCTACTGGCCATAAATTATAGGAAAGGTTTTGAAATCCACATGAGGATTAAAAAGACATCAGAATAGGATATACATCACTAGGAAAACACCCCTTGACAAAATTTATGTTTATTAAATGCAAGAAATATCTATAGCTGCTCACCATAGCCACCCCAGCATACCATTCAAGAAACAGTGGGATGCTCCCAGAGCTTTAATTAAGTCAAGAATATGTTAATTGGTGCCAGAAGTAAATCTTACCTTCCTCACCAGCTTCACAAGTTCAGTATCTTTATGACAACTTCTCTTAGTTTATTTATTTCAATAAGGTGCTAATGTTTTATTAACTCCTAACAGCAGAGAACGCTGGAAGCAGAGTACTGAGACCAGCAAGCAAAACCTTAGCTGTTGCGTCACAAGAAAGCTGAAAGCCCAAGAAACGTCTCTTCCTTGTCCACAGGGAGGTAACAAAAGCTGCCTGAGTGATGCCTCCCCATCACTACAGCCTGAAAGAGCAGACTGTCCCCCAGAGAGCCAAGAGGAGCAGATGAAGGACAAGCAGCCACCTCAGGGTGCTGAGCCTCGGGAGCCTCCGCGATGCTGACCTGCAAGTCCAGTCAGGCACAGAGCTGAGCCAGTTCTGTGATGCTGGGGCTTGGCAGCAGCGATGCCGCTGCTCAGAAGGAAAAGCTGACTTTGCTCAGGTGCTGGAGTCTCTCCTTTTTTAACAGCCAGCCAAGTTCATACAGTCTGGCCACACTTTAAACATCTATCTGCCAGTTGTGCAAACGCCTGCTCTGAGCTGAGAACACAACCCTGCGTTGCCAAAGCCATGATGGATCCTTCTGAGAGGATCAGCCCAGACAGGACACACAGCACTGCTCCAGCAAACACCAAATTCTCCCCTAGGCATAAAGGCTCTGCCCTTTAGAAGCCAAGAACTGCTCCTCTGAAAATTACTTGTGCAGAACCAACTTGCACTACATTAAGTGCTAATCTTTAGAGGGGAAAATACAAACAGCACGACTATTAAAGGCTTTTTTTAAATACAGTTTTGCCTCACTGTTGCCTAGAAAATTCAGATGAAGGGAGCCTCAACCCATACATCAGTGCAACTGCTGACAGATGCTCTGTAAATGCACAGCCCTAATAATATGCTGGACCTGAACTTCTACCAAAAAGACTTATTTAAAAACTCCTTTTTTGGAGGACAATACTCATGGGCTTAGAGAACAAGAGCCTCTAACACCAATGCAAACAGCCTTTTACATTTTATAAGCCTGCAACAAGCTACACTGAGGGGATTATCACTGTAATTTTTAATAAAATGCATGGAAATAATTTCAATACCTCCTAGAGGCCACAGGAATTAGTAAAGTAGGTCTAACATTAGCATGCTGTTTCTCATTTCTGCCCAAAACCAACCTTTATTTAAAACAGATAAGAGGGGGCAGCCTGGTACCCCACTTGCTCTGCATCAGCAGCCCTCGGAGAGGAAAGATGTGTTACCTGTCCCTCCAACAGACTGCACCAATGAGCCCTTGGTGGTGCTCAGAGACTCCTAGTGGGCACAGACCAGAGCTCACTGATAACAACTGGGAAGAGTTCCTGACAGTGCCAGTGGCTCCTTTCTATTGTCAAAAGCTTTTCAGTCCATGTACTTTCTTGCCCCGGCTCATGCTGAATTTGCATTAGAATGACTCATTCTGTGGTACAGCTTGCTTACTCACTGCATCAGTTCAAGAATATCCTCAAGTACCTCCTTGCCCAGTTGGACTCAGAAGTTCAGTCTTCAAGTCAAGTTTCCCTGAGTCAGTAGGTCCAAAGCCAAGTAAGCATAAACTGTACTTCACAAAACTGTATTTCAAGCACTCCCATTAGATGACATACCATCTTTATATATCGTGATAGCTACTCTTTATAATTTCCTAATTAAATATAAATTCAGTCCCGTGCTTTAGTCAAACTTGAAACTCAAACACAAAAGCCTTCCACTCAATTGGTAAAACAGTTTGACACCTCAAGGAATTTTCATTTTAGTCATGAACTTGAAACGCTTCAAAACTTTAAAACACAGTAGCCAGGACTTCCTTTTGAAGTTCTGAAGGTATTAGATATATTAAAATTTAAGTACTCACAGACAGCAAAGGAAACTTTTCTTAAGAACTTGGGAGGATATGAACTCCTGGTTTGCTGGAACTCAGACAGTACATTTAGGCTGGAAAGAACCACTGGATTTAGCCAAGGAAGACAAGAAAACCACATTTCATTTTTCCAAGTTTTTACCATTCTTGATTAATTAAGTTCTCCCAAAGCAGAAAAAGGAAACAAGCTGTTCCCCTTAATCTGGCAAGCACTTCAGAAAGGAAACACCACAAAGATCGAGATGTCTCTCCCATACACACTTTCAAATGTTTAACCCATCACATTGAGAGCCTGAAAGGTACGTCAAAAGATCATGCAGTGCCACTTTCTCTGTAGCACCAGAACAAGTTTGCTTAACTTGGTGTTAAAATCCTACGAGAAAAGATCATACAACCTCTCTGGTTAACTATTCTATTCATGTTTTCCTCTTGTTGCCACCTCAGTTCGACCTCCATTTGCATGTCACTAAACCAATGGGTCCATTTTACTGTTGCCCCCAAAACAGCTTGTTTCTGTTCCAGTATCTATTCTTCAGTCCTGTTATAATTAACAAAATTTAATAACAAAATAATGAATAACAAGCTTTCAGTTTTGCATACACCACGTTGCATCTCTAATAGGGCAATATCCACTCTACAGAAGCTTTGCAATCAAGCACAGATAATCAAACAAAAATAAGCCCAAGTTTTCAAAGCAGCAGTTTTGTGTTGCCCACCCAAGGTGCTGTTTGGTCAAAGTAAAGCCTTGCTTACACCACACCTCTCTCATTCTCACAGGGAGCATGAGCCAGGCATGATTTTCTACAGCACAAGTTCTACAAAACTCGTGGAAAACCCCAGAGCTCCTAAAAGCAGCTCTGAGCACAACACTCCACTTTCCCAGCCTGCCAGAGGGGAACTCCGCCCGGTTTTCCCCTGGCAGCCCCAAAGCACAGGCAGCTGCATCAGTTCCTCTGCAAATCTCAGTAACACCACTCCCCTGAGAAGGAATTGAGGATTTACAGGACTAAAATGGGCACTGAAGCCAGGCAGCTGGGCTTGGAAAAGCAATCAGAATCCAACCACTTGTTCTGTGATTCTACAGACTAAGAGCCCTATGGAATGGTCAGGATAGTTTCACTCCGAGCAGGAATTTATATCCCTGCACTTCCCTTCCCAGGAGGTGCAGTGCTCAAATTGTACCACAATGAAAAGCACCTGCAGCCTTAACCTGCCTTAGCAGCAGGTGACTGATCCCAATGGTACTGCCAGAATGTACTCCCTTTCAGAAGAAGGAAAACTAAGATACAGAAAATTTATAGAGTAAATGTAGGAAATTTTGGGTAGGGAAGGTAAATTTTCTATATCCTAGCATACTAGAAGTCAAATACACTTAATATTCTATTTCAGTATGTGGCAAGGCTCACACCCAGAAGGAACTCCAAAGCAAGACCCAAAAACTACTGCTGTAGATTTTCCTCGAAGTAACAGTTACCTTCAACAAAAATGTATAATGGCTTAATACCTCAGTGGGCTTTTTGTTTATTTGTCTGTATTTAAGCACACCTGTGCTGATTCAAGGCAGGAGAAAGCAGTAGGAAACACCAGCAGCACTGGTACTGAATATTCTACACACATTTGCTACACCCCATTCTAGCACATTTAGGGGAAACCAGTTGCTCAGAAGGCCCCAAATGCTGTACCCAAGACACATTCACATCTGGAGCTCAGCCCTGAGGAAAACCTGCTATCGGATACAAGTGGCTGACAGTTTTATGGGAAATAAGCATTTTTTCCCTTCAATTCCTAAGAGTTCCCACTAACACTTGCTAAAATATAAAGCTTTATTTACAGTTTTTAGAGACTCACTGGGCACTAATCCTTTACAGCTTGTACACTTTGCTATAAAGATTGGGTTCTGAAAGACAAAGAACTCCGACTTCTCTGAACTCCTTTGTAGACACTTTACCTAACTAGGACCTGTCAAAGGGAAATATTTTTATAGCAATCTTAGGATTGTGCACAAACCTAGATGGCTATACATAAGTAACAGCAGCAGTGAACCTGTGAATAAACTTCATCTCTGGTATCTCCTTCCCCTACTAATTCAACATCACCTGAACACAAGACTTCAGAGCAGCTCCAGTTAACAGCCTGACACATCTTTTGCTGAAAGGGTAGCTGGATGAAATCAGGATTTTGCAGTGGTATAGGGTGTCCAATATAGATTTTACTTATTTATTTGTGTACAGACTCTACTTACTCACTTATGCATCAGATACATACTGTTTAACAAGCTTTTTTAACAGCTTTACCTTTATAGAACAAGTTCTTAATGTTCTAAACTTGAAAGAGTTGCCACGTAAGTTAAATGACCATAGTTTTCATGAAGTGCTTTGGGAGCAGGCAGGTTTGGGTGATGCCAGCTCTCACTGTACTAGCAAGAGATCTTCAGGCTGTGGGTCATAGAGTTAAATGCTCCATCTGCCTTTTACACTGAAAGGACACTCCTCCTCACACATATGGCAATGAAAAACAGCTTCAACAGAACCACCATATTGTCAATTTTACATGCTAACTAGTTTAAAGCTTACTATTCCTGTTACAGGCAGCTAAAGTCAGGGTACAGCTAATTTCTTTGACCTGCAGTTTAATGAGATTATAGCTGAACATCAAAGCCACGGAAACAATTATTTCACCATCAGTAAAAAAAAAAAAAAGGCAACATTTCTGCAAGCAGATGCTAAAGCAAGGCAATCACCACCTGAACACAAACCCTCTCCACAGGGAATCCTACTCTGTTCCTTGTGTGTTCTCACCTTAGCTGAGAACGATGTTGAGAAATGAGGACACAGATGGGATTTTTCTTAATCCCATCTTCCCTCCTCCTGCCAGTCCAGGCTCTATTAGAAGCAAGTCATCATAATCATCCTCAAAATGCAATCATCAAGAGCAACTCTTCCCAAGTTTGATCAGAACTGACAATCCTCCTCCCTGGATAAGGGTAAAAGTACCCTCACAGTCAGTTTCATTCAAGCTCAATTTTTTCCTCCAGTCTCATGAAAGTCAGTTCCTTTGTCTCAAGATTTTAAAATGATGTGCCCAACAGGTAAAGGCCCCCCTGAGGGAAGTTTTTATGTACTCAATCCCCAATTTAATGTACACAAAGGGAACTACAAGTCACATACCCTGCTCAGGCTTTGAGCATTCCACTGCCTCCACCCAAGTCTCCGTTCTCCCCTTAGAGGGAGTCTAAGCCTTGTTAGGAGCAGTGCTGCACATGTGAGATAAATGCCTCAGAAATGGGATCCAGTCATTCAGGATCAGCAATATTTCTGTGTTATTCCATAAAACTCTAAAATTTAAACCAGGAGTGCAAACTAAGTACCCAACAATCTGTATGAATAGCTGGTAATAAATGCACAGTGTTAGGACTAGCTCAGGAAAGTTCAGCTGCATTTTCCACAGTTGCTGGTTTGTGAAGATATTTTTAAAATACTGACTATGCTGTTCTTTAACCCTTCATCTTGACCAATAGTTATCTGGAATTTTAGTAAAAAGCCAACAGGGAGAAAAATAACCTCTAAATGGATGTTGCCCAAGAAGGAAAAGCACAAAAATTCCAGTCACCTTTACCTTGTCTACCTTTCAGGAGCTGGCAGTGTAGCTCCATAGGTACCCCTGACAGTAAAGGAAAATTCAGATTTAATAACAGTAATAACAATTTAGTAACTATAAAAAGGATATACATTTTTAAAAAAATGGATCCTTGAAGCACGTGTGATACTTCAACATCTTTTCATATGTTAAGGAATACCTTCAAACAAAAGTTTCTAACAGCAAACAGTCAAGAAATAATAGTTTTATGGAATACTCTGTTTGTCAGCATCCATACAGCAACATGTTTACTGCACTGGCTGACACCATGTCAGCTTTGCAGCTGACCTGAGAATAAGTGAAAGGCAAAACATTTAAAATGGAATACATAATCCATGTATCTTACTTCATCTTCACACCACTCACTGGGCAAGCTCCTTTTTCAAAACTAAAGCAATCTTAAACATAACAAAAAGGGCTCAAAAACTTCAAGCCTGCCTTCCAATCCACTCAGCCATTAACAGCCCTCTTCCTTAAAAAGAGGGACCAAACCCACAGAGCTCTGCTCCCTCACTACCCACAATATGGAACTTTTGGGAAGCACTCAGAAGGGTTATTAGTTCTTATGACTATGGTGCTAAGAGGGATGAAAGGTTTGCATCTAACCTACCTTACTTCCCATGGTAATTCCCACAAGGTTTTGAGACTGAACAAGGAGAAGCAACAGAATTACTTTCCGAACACAAAAAAACCCCAAACCAACAAAACAAAAATCCCAATAAATTATACCCTTGTAATATCACTTTTTCTCTTTCAAATCCACCCTGATTGGAGTGCACACAATACCAGGTCTCTGTTGTGACAAATATATAACAACACCAGCACTGATTTGTTATATTGCAGTTTCTGACTTGGTAAAAGCTTCACTTAACTTGTTAAGAGCTGGAGACTGCAGACAGGTGTTAAAATAAGTGAATATTCTTTAACTTCTTTTAACAGCTTTTGCACTATGAAAGCCATGTCCCGAATTATGGAAAATGAAGAAATCTGACCACTGAGATCAGCTTCAGCTGGGTATCACCAACTGAGTTTCTGCCCTTGAGGTCAGCCTTGCAGAAGCCTGCTCAGCTAAGGCTGGGGGGCAGATGTCAGCCCTGCCCAAACACTGCACGGGATCTCCCAGGCAAGAGTACAGAACACAATTCAAAGGAAGGAAATTACACAGCCGGTTTAGTGCCACACTTGCACTGCAGATAAAACGTGCCCTCCCTCCAGCCCATGGAGTCGCAGAGCACTGACATGAATTTACCCCTGGAAAGGTCACCCCGCTGTGCATCAGGAGGGCCGTATCTGCAGCCCTTTCAGTCCTGGTTTCAACTCTGCAAGCTTCCTGCTGCCTCCAGCCTCCACTAATAGCTCAGGATATAAACCCCAGATATCTTACCGATTTTTGGTGGTTTTTATAGACCCCCCCCTCCCTCTCAAACCCCACCTCAAACTACTCCTTGCCCAGTGGCAAAGGCTGAGCCTTTCGCTCAGTAACACTGGAATGACTCACAGGAAGACCAGTAAAGGAGTCAGTCACTGGGAATTCAAGACATTGTCTTCCCTGCTAAAGAGCAGATGGACAAAAAGCAAACATGTCAGATATGACAATCAGAAGTGGCAAAAATAAAGCACAAGTAATCCCTCTTAACTGTGTTTGTACCAAGTTAGCGTCAACAGACACAGAACACAGTTCAGTGCTCTCCAAGCACCAACACTGAGAGATCTATGCCCAGATAGTCATGGCTTTCAAAAGCAGGAGGCCTAAACCAAAATTATGAGATATTTAAACTACTAGTTGTGGTCATTCACCAAATGTAAACCGGTTTTTGCCCAATCCCATTCATTTTACAAACTCCCAATAGTGTCAACATCACACAAAACACACATCTATGCACAGATGTGACCTACCCAAAAGTTTTAAACAGTTTTTCATAACGAAGGGATTTTTCAGTGTGAAAGGACAAGACATGGTTTGGACAAGCCTTGACAAATAACACTCAGTTTACATCCAAGTATCATCCTAATTGCAAACTGTATCTTAGAAATTACTTTTAATTCTCCAGCTTGAAACTAAATGCAAACCACACTCTGAAAAGCGCAACAGCAGAAAGCTGAACACCAGTCAGGGAGAATTATACCCTCCATTTATGATAATTAAATGGGTACTCAGTGTATCATTGGCAATCATTTACAGGAGTGTCATTAGCTATTCTCTACCAGAAACACAGAAGCAATGCTGTTCCAAAATAAATATTTTTTAACCAGAGAATATTTGAATAGTTGTTTTGCCCAATAAAATATGGAAATGAGAGAGAGGTGGAATCCTCTACCATCACAAATTTAATGCAGTTCTATCACATACAGTAATTTACAATAAACTAGAAGAGGCAAGATCATAAAATACCACCTCAAACAACGCAACCAGCAATATTTACTACATATTTTAACAAAAGCATAAATGTGACACCAAGTACCAAGGATACCTGGCTGATCTCCTGCATAGAGCTAAGGGAGAGACTGTTACTGAACCTCAGCTTTAATTTCTGGTTTAGCAGCACAAACTCTCCCACAGTCCTCTGCTGCTGGTTCTCCTCAGTTCAGGAATGGCTCATCCAGATGGGCTGTGAGCTACAATACACCAATTCCACAGGTACTGCTGGAATTTGGAAAGTTACTCTGCTTTGTTCAACTGAAGGAGAAACATATCCAACCAGATCCAGTGAATGTTACTAGCTCGGGAGGAGAGAAGCAAATGGATATACTACTACAAGAACTGTCCCTCTCCAGAAAAGGTGCAGCCTGAAGCTTTTGAGCCCTGTCAAACACAAACAGGTCTGCAGGAAAACCAGTCTGGGCCAAGTCCAGCTGACCTCTGCAGCTCTGCTCCAGCAGGTCCAAACTGCCTCTGATGGGAGCCACCACTGCCACCGCCTCGCAGAGCACTCCCAGGTATTCCCAGTTAACCAGTAACCCCCTTTCCTGTTTCAAAAACTAATGGATTGGTTAGGAGAAAGCACCTGAGCAAATTTATAACTGCCAAGGTTAAACTTGCTTGTGAGGACTAAATGTTTCTGTGAAAACCATTTTATTTCAAATTTGAAGCCCGGGACTTTAAGCAGAGTCCTTTCTAGTTCTGTGTCTAGGAAAGATCACGCGATGTTCAGCCAGCTATACATCAGTATCTCATTTACCATCACGCAGAGAGAAATTTGTGGGTTAGCAGATCTTTACTGACCATAAACTCTGTGAATGCAGTTTTCCAGACTGCACCTCTCCCTTTCAATAATCAGACCAAACCTGTTCATCACACTCCTTTTACCTTCTGCAAGGCTGATGGAAGGGCTCCACAGCAACGGACTAACACATCCCACCTAAAGATCAAATCTTGAGGCTGAAAAGGACTTCAAAAGGTTACATAGCCCGTTCCCTCACACTGATGTTATTCCTGACAAACATTTTATTGCTTGGTTTTGAAGTCCTACAGAGTCACCTCCCTACCCCAAAGCAGCCTGTCCTGGCCACTCTGCCAAATCATTTTCAGACCTCGCCTTCAGGAATCCTGTTATGCCTTGGGTTCACCCACTCTGGCTCCTTCCTCCCACCAACTTCCTCAGCAGACATCACCATCCTTGCTCAAGCCACTGCTATCTTTGCAAGGTAGGGAAGGGACAGGGACTAACCCTCCACTCAAGGAAGACACTTCCTGAATCTTTGATGCATATTAAGCAAGCAGGGACAACACTGGCAAAAGAGTCACCATTTGGCCACACAGTTGCCAGTCGCTAACTCACATTGCACAGGCCAACTCAGTCCTGGCATTTCACTTTGCAACCACTAAGGGCTTGGATCTCATTGTCAAAATGGTTTGTATAGTATACCAGCACGCCCAAAAGAAGCCTGAAAATAGAATCATTTTGGCACTGTACTTCAGCATTTGACAATAAAGCAGGGAAACCAGGTGAGTCACGATGCTTTAACACCAAAATCTAAAATCCATATGTTCAACAGTATTTTCAACCATACACATAAAAAATTTCATCCAGCTGAGTCCTTAAAGGCCAAAAGATTTTCATGTCTTTCAGGCCTGTTATTCCTAAAAACAGGATTCTCTTGAGCCATGTCACTTAATGCTCCAGCACAGCAGTTCTCAAAGAATTCTTTCAGGAATTAATAGAATCAGTTACAGACAATAGAAATTACATGTTTACAACCATCTTTAATGCAGAGTGTACGGAATTTTACCTGATTTTGAATTAGTATCCCCAAATTCTGACTACACAGACACACACCCCCCTTTTTTTAGTGCTGACTTCTGCCTGGCTGTCTATGATGGAAGCTACCAAAATAGTCTGAAGTTGCACAAGCAAGCACTTGACATCTTCATCAAGAAGACAGTGGAAATATCTTTCTGGATAGCTTCAAGCTTTAGAGGTTATTTTAATCTTTGACACCCAAATGAGGAGAAGATGAGTACTTCAGCTGAAGCCAGACACCCAGCAAGCCACAACTCCCTACAGCTGTCTTTACCCCAAGCCCTGTTAACTCCTACCATTTACCTCAAAGTAAAATAAATCTCTAAATTAAATAGTCAGGGTATGTTCAAATCAGTTGGAAAATCTGCCAGACATTCATGGCCTGGCATAATCTATGTGACATGCTCTTAAATTAAGGCCTTCTGTATTAATTCAGATGAATGTTGACAATGCATAGGAGGCAGTTTAGCACTTCTTTTCCAGTTAAAGATTTCACATCTATGTTGAACTTCATGCCACCAATGGTGTAAGACAAACTGACACACCTTCTAGACTTTTACTGAAAGTTTCCTCTGCATCTTTTAATAATTTAATTTATAACCACTAACCAATACAGAAATCTCACCTTTTTCTTCAAATTGAAATAATAATTTTTTCTATTTTACTAGTAACTGAAGCCACATGTTGGAGTTTTAAGAGCTGCTACAGTTTTCTTGGTTTTACACACTCTTGGTGGTTTGGGCTTTTCCTTTAATATCAAAAAATATGGTTTAAACCCTTTGGACACTATTCTTAATGCCATTCACAAAAAAAAAACCCAGACCAACCAGTAGATTTTTTTTTTCCAGGGAATATCTGGCTGCACCAAGTTTATGCTCAGAAGCTTGATCATGGCATTGTCATCAACAAGTATTTATACTGCTACAAGACAACTTCAATAGCCAAAAGTTTTGTCCCATCCTTCTTTCTCTGCTTTCCCATAGGTACAGATGATTAGCATTTCTATTTTCAGTTAGGCTAGTTTTTCCAAACTAGCCTAAAGTCCCCTCTTAATGGCTCAAGTGCACCTCAGATTAAGAGCAGGAATGTTCAAAGGCCCTGTCAAAACCAGTACTGCCTGCAGAAGGACCTGAAGTGGAGTCTGTAAAAGGTTCCTTGGTTTAAAAAAAGATTATCACACAACTGCAGCTCTTTGACACACAGTAATATCCACAGGCTTTCTTCAAAGCACAGTGAGACCAAGACAGGACACAGCAAAACAACTACCAGGAGAATTTCACTGCAACAGACAGTAGCACAATTTATAGGACTATCATAAAACAAAGGGGGAAAAACGGTCTTCCCAACAGGTTCATCAAAAATTCATTTCTTCACATGTAGGGAGGTTAAACTGTGGTAAATAACATAGCACAGACCACTGAGCAGTCCAGGAGGCCCTACAACAGGCTGGCTCCAAACAAAATGCCCTTTGCTATAGGCCTGATCAAATAGGAACAATTATCAAGGCCTCATTAAATCAAGGCATCATGAAACACCAAAGTCAGTCTTGAATAAAGACTCTCGATACCCAAAAGCTCTGTTTTACTGCTTCCAAACAGAAAGTCTAATCCCTGCCCGAGGTTCCTTAAAGTAATTCAAGAAATTTTCCCCACATTGCTTCAACTGAATCCATCTTAAAGGTTTCCCACTCAGAATTAATTTCTCATTTTCTAGCACCTAGAGAGCAGCTCTGCGGTAAGTCAGCTGTATGACAAGTGGGGGCTGCAGACTCAAAACAGACAATGCTTTGGGGGGTTGGGGCGAGGGGGAAAGAAAATAAAAATCAGCTTCACACATACCAACATTAGACAAAGCAGAAACCCGTTCAACCACACCAAGCACTAGAGGATACTTCCAACACCACGGACAACGAAAATAAAATATGAGAAACAGACTGATGTACTAGGGACATCATAAGTTCTTTAAGAAAAATGTCACTTCTTTTCCCTAAAGCTGCAAGAGAATATCAACTCTAGCAGGACTCCTAAGTACCTCAAGGGTATCTCTGATTTGAGTCCCATCAGTGAAATTCAGTCTGTCGCCCACGGCTCTGTAAAAATCCCAAGAGACTCCTCAGCCTTCTGGTTCCTTATGATAATCCCTTGAGTGCAGAAGCCGGTGTGAATAACCCAAAAAAAGTCCTACTGGAATACAGAAAGAAGAGAAAGCAGGCCTAATGTTACTCAAAAAAGCTTATTCCACTCCAGCTTACACTGATCAAACAAGTACCTGCTAGTTTAACTCAGAGGACTTGAAATACTCAGCATCAGAACACTGTTTAAGCCATTTGGGAAGTCCCCAAGTTCACAATGAGAAGTCCTTCTTAAATTCAAATGGGAGGAGCAGCAGTGGCCAGACAAGTCTACAGTTGTGGCCAACAGGGAGCACGGCTGCACAAGTGGAAGGTGGTGGTGACACCAGTACAGCTGTTATGCTTTATGCAGTATCTTGCTAAATGTGACAGCATGAGTGCTCAAGGACCACATAGAAAAAAGCCATCCTGTGTGAAACAGGGAGAAACTATGGCCCATGAGTCCTCATGTCCCTCCACAACAAACATTAAGTTAGTCCTCTATTCTCTTTACTGTAGTAAGATGGAGTTAGGATGCCATACCCCTCCCTGTGTTCTACCCAACACCACTGAAATCTGTGACCTCCCTCACAATACACCAACAAGTACAGGACCAACACATGCAATTCTGCTAACGATTTTAAGGAAAAAAACCTGTGGGTTTATTCCCCTCCTGGCTGACAGCAGCTGTGCAGTTTCCCAGTGAGATGAGGTCAAGGCTCAAAGCAGTAACTAATGGCCTTTCACATATGCTCCTTACAAATTAGAGCTGCATTCCTTAACTCCTCTTCCACCTGGAGAATCTCTTCTGCTGTTGTGAAGATCCAATAGCAGTGACAAGGGACCCTTAAAACTCTACAACCCCCAGCAGCTCCTCATCCAACAAAATCAGACCCTACAGCAAACTATCCTCTCCTTCCTCGCCAGACACCACACACTTGAACTGCAATTACTCCTCTTCCATACTCATTTTTGCTGGCTGAGCAGGGCAGGGGACATGCCGAGGGGTCTATCCATAAAGTCATTGTCTTCTCCCAACAACCCAGCCTTTCCTTCTCCAGTGGGAAGCACCAAGACATCTGAAAATGCAGACAATAGCCAACATGACAAACTGAAAAGCAGAGCAGCTTCAGGTTCCATACAGACTGATTTAAACAGAGCTTTAAGTTGCTTGACATGTAAGTTTGTGCTACAATTCAGTGCCAGATGAGCTTACTTAGAGGCAAAAATCAACTCACTGGAGCACACTAGGGTTACATGCTATGACTTCTTAGGAAAAAAGAAACAGATTTTACAAGGAGCTTGAATGCCACAGTATACTTTATACTGAGTACTTAAATAAAACAGCTAATTTACCAAGCAAATACATCTTCTTACTATGCACTGAAATGAGGAACCTCAACAAAAAAGCCCTGCAACCCCCTCTATTAGGGGATGAGAGCAGCCTTCTCAAAATGTTTTGGTGCAGCTTCAGTTCCTCACCAAAACTTCAGATAAACGTCACCTGGTTTTACCGCCACAACAAAACTTCCTCCTGTCCAATAAAGACCAAACTACATAGGAATACATAGGTTAGAACAAGAATTAATTGCTAGAGGAATCACCCCTGCCAGCAGAAATAAACAAATAAATAGAGCTGTAACTTTACTTACACTAACCTGCACTTCTAGGTCACTGGAACACTGTTGTGCAAGTAACCTCATAGCAGAGCACAAAGTAACAGCATCCACAATAAACTGTGTTCTCCAGCAAAGGAAAAAAAAGGAGAGAACTCTCAGTCCAGACTGAAAAGAGGGGTACAGTTTGGGACAGTGATACCAGCTACATTACCTTTTTTTTAGATATATATATATAATCTATATATAGCTACAGCCATACTCTAGGAAACGGGGCATTATTTATTAGTGTTATGGGTCATTGAGCAGTGCAGTGATAACAAGCACTATCACTCCAAGCAGCAGTCCCACCCTGCCCTTACCATTACTGCTTCATTCCTGTTGCACAGAGCCTCACCCTTTTCGTCAGCACATCAGAAAACCAACTCAGACTAAGCTCCATGGGTAAAAAAACAAAACAAAACCAGTTTTAACCTAGTGTGGTTCCCCAGTCCAGCTCACTTTAGACCTGGCGATGAACTCACACCATCAAATCAGGGCTGAAGGCAAAAGGGAGAGTGAGAAATTTCTGTCAGGAGCTGTTCAAGTTTAAAACATACCCTTTGTCTGTATGGCCAAGCTTTTGCCAAGTGCAAGTAGGGTCAAGTTCTCTGGTTATTGCAGCCCTCTTCCCTCTAGCATGCGTTCACAGAGTCACCTTCCTGCCAGTCCCTCCAGTGGGTAAATGTGCCCAGCACCTGCACAGGCACTCAAGTCCTTGCTGTAGAGTCCCTACAGAGAACACTCAAGTCCCACACCACAGCTAAGTGAAGCTCTGGCAGTGCTGATTTACCCCAGCTGGGCTCTGCCTCCTTCTCTCAACAGGCACACTCATTGGGATCACCCAACTGTGAACACCTGAGCAGTTAACGTTCATAAAGTTGTAACGGCAACAACCAAGTTTGAAACAGCTATCCCTCTGTAAAGCCTGCTAAAATTTGTTAAAGTCATCTGAGAAAGAAGAGAAAAAAGTGATAAGCAGCACATCTGTATGGTGTACAAAAGTATCAGAGCTCTGATAGTACACCCAGACTTCAGCATGAGTTGTCCATGGGTGGCAGCAGGATGCTTAATAATTCAAATTCCCACAACAGGAAGAAGGGAGCAAGTAATAGCTGCCCAGAGACCTCAGGAGTATGGTGTGTGTCTTGGGGCTCTCAGCAGGATGTATTTCCTTCAGCAGAAAGCTCAGAGGGGAGTTGCTTAACACTTTTCTATTTCAATTCCTTTTATTTCACAGATTTCCACAGAAAGCCTGTTGATCAGTAGTAAATGGTAGCCATCATCAATCTTATTTGCCTTTTTAGATCGTTACCCTCGCTCTCAAAGAAGAGTAAGAAGTGTTGCTCATACTAAGCACTGGCAGAAATTCTAGTTATCAAGTGCTAGAAACAACTGTATAGAGAAAAAAAAAGAGACAACATTAGAAGGGAGACTTTCCCTTTACATTCCCTCCAAGAAAACACTGTGCTATGAGGTGCCTCCTGGAAGGCACGTGTGATTTCCCCACTACTCCTCCCTTGTTTAAAATTCAAGAGTAAAGACTGTATGAAAGTAGCATTAATCATTTCAGAACATAAAAAAGCTGGAGGGGATACTTTCCAAGACTGACTGGTCTTGCTCAGATATCCAGACAGATCAGGAAAGCTGTAGATCAACCGGAGCAAGGCCAGCAGAGGCCCCCGGGGCAGTCGGGGCTGCAGCACTTGGATTTGGGACTGGAGGAAAGGTTGTGGGAGCCAGGCTTGGTCAGCCTGGGGCAGGGAAGGCTCCAGGGCACCCACAGCTGCCACACACCCACAGGGAGGGGATGGAGAAGATGGATCCAGGTTCTCCATGTGGCAGGGGGACCACAGACAATGGGCATTAAAAAATGAGAGGTTCAGACTGGACGTACAGAAAATCTGTTCCACCACAAGGACAGACAGAGTAGCACAGGCTGCCCCCCAAAAGGCTGAGCTGCCTTCAACCCTGGAGGCTTTCAAGACCCAAGTGGACCAAGCCCTGCGCACCTGGTCTGACCCCGGAGCTGCCCCCTTGAGCAGGAGGTTGGACAGGGACCTGAGGTCAGCCCAAGTTACCTTGTGATCCTGTGAACTCCAGGAAACACGCTGCAGGCACACCAGGTTCTGTTAGGAGGTCACATTTGCTAACTTTTTCCTTCCTATACTCTCAAGATAATTAAATAACTGACTCAGTCTTGCTGAGACTCATTCTGTGTTTCCAGCAGAGACAAGCATGACCTCTACATCCTGACCAGGCATCATGACCACAACATGCTCACACACACACACAGACTGCAACACTAAATCACCTCTGCTCTCCCCTCCTCCACTAACAGAGAAGAAACACCGCAAGAGGTGCGTCACAGAGTGACAGAAAGCTAAGGAGCAACCATAAAGCGACACGGCAGATGCAGAAGTTAATGGAGCTACTGATGAGTCTTTGAAAAGAGAGCCATAATTTGAATTATTAAAGCAGTCAAACCTTTAATGAAGTTGGTTATAGCCTCACCATAAGGCTACAGGAAACTACCTACTGGTTTGTCAGCGCTAGAATTTCTAAGCGGTGTTCAAGCCCTGTAATTCAAGCACATTTTATTCTATGTTTGCAGAGTGCTAAAAGCCACAATTTACCAAGGTAAAGCCACATTTAACTGGTAACTGAGCTCACATCTCTGTGAAATGCAATTGACACAGTCATATCTGCTAAACTTCTGAATCCCAGTTAACCACACTTTGAATATCAACATGTAAAACTGGCAATGAGGATCATTTCCCTAAAGTGAACCAACATGGACTAAAGTTCAATACTGTCTTATAAAAAGGATGTGCTTGGAAAGTTTCTATAGTCCTGTGCTAGAAATCCTATCAGTGATACATTGCCTAAAAGTGGCTTGTTTTATACCCAGCAGGATACACAACAACGTTTACTGTAAGACAAGTGCTCCATAAGATTGATTTCATTTGTGGGGAGTACTTGTAGATTCCCAAAGCAACAAAAATGACATGGATACAAATTTTTAGCCAAATGTGATTGAACACATTCACCTGAACAGAGAGACCTGAACTCTGCCTCCTCTTCCTAAACTCTCTTTGAAAGAACCTTCTGAAAGGCCTACTCACCTGACCAGCTGCAACGCAAATCTTTGAGAAGTGACCCAAACAATGACCTGAGAGAAGTACCAAGGAAAGTAAATGGGAGAGAATAAACTCCAGTGCTCTTGGCAGGTGACCTTGAAAAGGACAGTAAGACTGGGAAAGCAAAAACCCCAACAATGGTTACAACACAGGAAGATGACTTAAAAACACTCTCCTGCAACTTTGCAAATACTCAGTACATGAAGCCTGATCTTCTTTGTTCTTCCTGGAAGACTTCTGTAGGAATCTCAGGTGTTTCTCAGTTCTAGACTGAAGCACTGAGACTGAAGGGACAAAATCCTTTAAGGACAGCATTTTAGAACAGTTGATTCACGCACATATACACAGAAAGCAAGAGACTGGGAGTGGAGGAGTTAAGGCAACCCAGCTAAAAGTCCCTTCTCCCCCTGCTCATTTTTTCAGCAGCTCGATTCTTGCAGAGTCATTATTTCACTAGTTATTCAACCATTACATGTTCACCTTAAGAAAGCCAACTCTCTTCTGCCTGAACTGCAAATACACAGAGAAAGATTTCTCACAAAAACTTTTCTGTCCCTCCTTACTTTTAAGATGACAAAGACAGCTGAGGCTAATTGCTCCAAGTCTTCATTTGGCACAACGCTTTGTTAAGCTGCCCTGTCCCATCGTTATACTTTTCTCTTTTTATTCCTTCCCCATTACACTCAGATTCAGCTTGTCATGTCAGACTAAAGAGGAGGATGCCCTCCTCCTTCAGGCAGAGGACTAACAGAACTGCCTCTGAGGTTCTGTTCTCAGTTCCCTTTATGAGCTTGGGCTGCACCTCCATTTCTGCCCTACGCAAATCAAACAATTTAAATCTACGCTCTGTGGACGTTAAAAGCACTTCACAGCTTTGAAGGAAACCTCCCCCAGCTTTGAAGGAAACCTCCCCTATCCTTACCTTCTACAAAGAGGAACAAACCTAAATGGTCTTTACAAGCAGAAAGTGAAGATCATGGACTACAAAGCGCTTGAAAAGTTTGGGAGGGGGGGGTGTCCTGGTTTTTTAGGAGGAGACAGAATTCTTGGTGACACGGGCAGGAGTCACTGCCTGTAATACATTAGTGGCCACATGCTTCAGTCCTGTTGATCTGGCACAACACAAACAAAGCAGAATGGAAAAAGCAAGAAGGGCCCAGGAGGAGCTGAAGTGTTGGAAGAACAAAGCAAGGAGAAACAGGGGATTACTGCCCACGTGTTTGCAGGCAGGGAGGATCTCCAGCTTGGTGCAGCAGAACACAGAACACCGAGGAAGGGACTGGTGCTGCAGGAAGGTGACAGGGGCAGGGACACTGTGAGTTCAGCTGTAGAGCCTCCTCAGGACTCAAAGCAGCCAAAGACTCACAGCCACAGGGAGCCAGATGTTACAATATTATTAAGGCATACTACAATACAGAAGCAAGGCTTTTACTGGTAGAGGATTGCTAATAACAAGGCATTTAAGAGCTTTTTCTGTAATGTAAGGGGAAAGAAAGGATTAAGAAATTTCTAAGACAGCATAGGTGTACTCACCTGGAACAGAAAAAAGCTCATAAACTTGCTATTAAAAAAAAAATATTACCCTTTTTTTTCTTTTTTGAAAAGATAAACTTGAGGCAGGATCTGGACTAGCAGGAGGCAGAGATACAAGACAAGATGAGGAGGAAGGGAAGGATTTGGAGAAGCAGCAAGGAGAGACACCTGAAGTGTTTCAGAACTCTGGATAGATAGTGCTTTCAAAATGTAAAAGCCTCCTGGCACTCACTACTTCTAAATCCCTCCCAAGCCCTGAACTCTTCGGAAGGAACGTGCACGCCCTTCTGGCATACCTACTCCTTTTCCACGAGGTGTTCCAGAAGGGTCAGGGGTGACACACCACGAGCAACCTGCATATTCGGTATTTTACAGCTACCGAAAGGGCATTTGCGGCTCATGTTGCCGCATCCCAACACCACTAGAGAAAAGAGCATTCGGGTCGAGCCCACCCAAGAGGCGAGTTCATACCAGAGTGCTGCTCGTACCAGCGTGTGGCACCCCTTGCCCTCGCTGCGGGGCCTTGGGAAGGGCTCTGTTTCCAAGCACAGCCCTGCCGGCCCCGCCGCTCCCCGGAGCGCTCAGCGGGCGGCGCGGGCCGTGGCCGCGGGCCCCCGGCTGCTGGCGAGGGCTGGGACGCGGCCCCCGCCGCTCCCCCTGTCCCCTCCCGCCGCTCCCGGCCCCGCCGCGACCTTGCGGGGCAGCCCTGCGGCAGGGGAGGGAGCGGGGGCCGGGCCCCCCGCACACGGCCGCGGGCCCCCCTC
>JAWWEU010000005.1:24055861-24090094 GCA_035583155.1 Acropternis orthonyx | reverse complement strand
GGCGCTGTCCGTGTTGGCCCGCTGCCGCTCAGCCCTCGGGTCTGCGAGCCTGCGGCCGCTGCAGCATCCCCATCTCCCCCGGCCAGGGAGGAGGGAGAACCAGGCAGGCGCAAAAGTGAACAAAAATACAGGCAGTTAATCGAGATATTGGAGCACCCGACATTCGGATTGATACTAGGTCTAAGGAATGGGAAATGTTCATGTGAGGTGATGGATATTGCCGAGCATCCGTGCGGTGATACAGATGACGGGGATGCTGAAATCACCGCCACAGCCTGCTCAGGCAAGACAAGAGGGAAGGAGGGAGGGAGGAAGGGCGATCTCCATCAAAGGCAGGCTGACATGCCTTAAATACTGACGCTTCGGGTAAAGCTTCAAAATGCCTGGAGATCCCTATGCAAACAGCAACTCACTTGGGGTGGGGAGGAGTCCTGTGAGGGTGAAGTGCCCACTGCAGACCGCTGAAAAAACGGGAATAGAAAGATCAGTTCCTCTAATATCCCTTCTTGGAGTGCAGAGACGGGATCCATCCTTTATATCTGATAGGAGATGTGAGTATTGGGAGCAGATGCCAAAGGTCTTGTGCCACCACTGGAGAAGCATCCCTGGGGTTTCTGAAAGCTGTACATAAGTTTTTAAGTGCAAAAATAATTTAAATCAGCTTGAAGCGTTTCTATCTTAGACCTTGTTTTTGTAGACCCTCACGAATTGGGCAGCAGGCTAGAAAATGATGGCTTTCTAGATGCAACTGATCACATTGTTATTCCATTTCGTAAGTGCCAGAAAAATGTAGTCCTGGGCAACAACATACCTGAAATTTCAAAAAAAAATTCCTATTCCTTAAGCTAAAAGAAATGATTAAGAGGAACTATTTAAAAATAAAAATAATAATTAAATGAAATTATAGGGACTTGGTTGATAGATGCAACCACTGATGAAAGAGATTTCTGTAATTCACATTTAGTCCCATTTTGATCAAGCAGTACCAAAAATACCGATGCAGCCCATATTCAGTGGACTGAAAACCAGTAAGAAGATATATTTTAGAAAATAAGGATTGGTGAGATATTAGTATGCAGTGGGTGTTCTTACAGACTCGCAATGAGGTGGTTTTTTTTTGCTCCGTACCGTTCAGTATCTTTATCAAAGATGTGAAAGCAAATATATAATCCCTGCCGGTAAAAAGTGCCGATGACCCCGGAGAGGTCAGAATAGCGATTCAGGCTATGGTAATGAGCCAGTTGTGCTGCCTGACTCGGGGTGGTGGATAAAAAGGGCTTGTTCAAACAGCCAAGTCAAATGCAAAGTCATATGTCCAGCGAGGAAGAACGCACATCAAACATAAACAACAGGCAAATGTCTTCTGCCAAACAGCGACGGTGTCAAGGACTGAGGAGTGATTGTACACAGCCCACTGAATGCAAACTCTGTGTGCTGCTGGAAATACAGCAGCCAATGTGATCCTTGGAGATAGAAGCAGGGGAATATCAAGCAGAAGAGGAAAGGTTGTATTATTTTCATGTACAGCATTAGCCAAACCCTTCTCGGAGGAACAGTGACAAGAATTACGTTAGCTCCAGAAGCCAGGCTTTGTGGCAAGAGACTAGAGAAGGCTCAGTCTAGATCCATCCTTTAAGATGTTAAGGGGCAACTTGATCTGCTTGGGGGAGGGATATGTGATACGTGGTGGAAGGGGGCTCCTTTATTCAGCAGGATTAGCACTGGTGACATGCCAAGAGCAGGATTTGATCCTGCACAACTTCAAACTACAGATATGGTGTGTGGGTTTGAGTGAAGATAATCAAGCACAGGGCCTGGGTAGGGGTTGGATTCTCCACCACCTGCAGGCTGTAAATGAACACTCAGACATCTTTCAGGAAGACATGTTTTAGCTCCAAGAGGATGGCTTGATGTAGAAATTTTCTATGCGTGTATCCTGTAGAAATCCTGAACATGTCTTGAGACCTGAGAGGGACAAATGAGACTTCCACAAGGAAAAGACACAGAATTTAGCTTCTAAATCCCTGATCATTTTTCCTGGAGCAACAATTCCCCCCAAGTCTAAAAGAATAGTTATGTGAAGCCTTGGGAATCTCAACCAAAATCTGTCTTATTCTTCTAGCTCTGTGCTATAGAGTTCAACCAAAACAGTGCTCCATCCTGTAAATGCTGCATTTCAAACAGCTGAATTTGTGCAAAAATGTTATCTTTATCATTCAGACAAATACTTGAGGTTTGAGAGCCTGATAGGAGGACTTTTTGCTTAACATAGAGACAATTTATCTCTTTAACACATGGCACTAATTATGCTAAAAGGAAGTACAGTATTTGCACGGGTATGTCACTGCAGACATACAATTATATGTCAACCATCATTTTTCTCAGTATGGATTTTACCATGTTTTATTCAGGCCAAAAGCCAACCTTTTCCCATAGGATTTTTGCTTGAATAGGAGAAGGGCTAATTATGTGGAAGTCTCTTCTAGTGGGGGAAAGGTTCCCACTGGGTTATTCTTTCCACCAGTCATGTGAATTTAAGACTCATCATTATCTTTGGGTTTCCAGAAATCTGGGATTCTTCTTGAAAGCCCAAATCTGCAAGTGCAACACACCACTGACCCTTGTGTCTGTGTGGAGATGAGCTTACCACAACAGGGCTCCCTCCATCCTCTGCCAGTAACAATTCTGGATCACTGGGACCCCCCGAATGCAGCTGATTCATGTCTGTGTATATAAAATGAATATCATACACATAAATTAATACTTAGCATAAGATATATAACGTAAAAAAAAAGGTAGGTGAGATACAGTGCTGTACAGCCATCCTTACTAAGGGGTTGACACAAAGACCCACACAGTCCTGGAAACACTCAGACTTATTTGTGCTATCTGCTCTGCTTTGAGACATACGTATGTTCTGAGTCACAAATTTGTAGTATTTTCTAGCTTTATGTGGCTAGGAGAAAAACTTTGGGATGCTACTGTGGCAGGGAGATAAGGGAGGAGGAGAGACAGGCTAGAGGTTCTTTCTAAAGCTTGACATGAACGCTGGTGGCCTTTAACCTGAAACGTAACTCCATTTAAATTCTAAAGAGCTATAGAGAAGAAAAAGCAGAGGACGCACAGAGCAGGATCTGCTGCCTAAAGGACATCTCCCTCCATCTTGGCCCCCTCACGGTTTGCCTCCCGCTCCCTTTCCGTGCAAGCGATGCCACCCAAAGGACAAAAGCCAAGGAACCAATGTCAAAAGCAAAACCTAATCCGTGCAGCTCTGCTAATGCACTGAAGCCGGTGCTGGCGCCCTGCCAGACAGCGAGCTTTGTGCTTGCTTTGACAATTAAAGCTTTCCCCCACCTTGTCCCAGCTCAGGGAGGCCCAACACAACTGTGCTCAAGAGCTTGAAAGCCAAAGGGCAGCTCTGCAGAGCAAGGTAGAAAGCACTTTTTTTTTTTTTCCCAATCCAAAAAAAAAACACCCCCATGGTTCAGTTTGAAAGTGGCCTTGGGTAAAATACTGGGATTAAAGGCACTAGCAGGCAAGGTCAGAGGCTCCAGGGTTTTTGTGTTCCAGTATTGGAGAGGGAGCCCATAAACTGCTGGAGTTGGTATTTCTTGGGCACTACCAAACACCTAGTAGCAAATAGATGATTCAATTGTATCTGTAGCATCTGCCTGTATCCTGACTCTCATCTGCTCCGTGTTGGTTCATGGGGTGATGGGTTGCTCCAGGTGTGCTCCTGTGGGAGGAAGGGGTTTGTGAGATGTTGTTCAGTTGTGGCCTTCTCATAGGGAGTTTTGGTACTTCAGATGTTTTAAGCCTGTTTGGACATAGAGTTTCCTACCTACTTAATTTCAAGAAGTGCCAGAACCCGGACTTGCACAGAAGAACATTGCTCGTAGATAAACTGAATCCTGAAAGTCAGCAAATCTCTACTATACTTCCCCTTTTGTCTGCTTAAAGTTAGATTTTCTCTAGATCCTATGTGCCTCTGTTATTGAGGAGAGTTTATATCCCGATAAACAGCTGGGTAAAAACCATTTCTGACAGAAAACAATGAAGGAAGACCCTTCTATCAGAAGTAAAACTCTCCATTTGGCTTCTTAAGAAAATGTGAGCAATTAAAAATCCCAGTAGGCTGCTCTTTGATTACCCATTGCAGTCCTTGTAGAGGAGCAGCACTGAGAGCTGCTGCATCCCATAAGGACTGGTTTGAGATGAAGGGACAGAGTTCTGCAAGTAAAGAGGGATGAAGAGGCAGGAGCTGAGGCTTTTGTTTATAATGTGTTGTTTTAACACCCTGAATTTCAAGAATCACTTTTTCATCTTTGATGAGATGACTGAACCGCAGAGCAGTTTGATGAGAGTGTTGCTGCCTGGGATGGAGCCGGGAGAAACACCCGAGCAAGAATGCCAGCTCACCCTTTCCCCTTTTGGAATGGGAATACACCTGCAAATATCCAGAAGCAAAATTCCTCCCCCACCTCCATCCAACAAAAGCTCATCAGGAGCTTGAGAGAGGCTTTGCTTCTGCAACATGAGTAAGAAGTCTGGGCCCCTGCGAGGCTGCCTCCTGGTTCCATTTCATCTCCGGGCTGGAATCTGAATGTGTAATTAGCTGGAGCGATCGATGGAGCGGGAGGTGTAATGGGGCTCTGGGATGACATGATGGACAGGGAGAGCCTGACTGAGCCCTGGCTTGGCTCCACGTGGCACCGGTGGGGCTCAGCAGCCACAGCAAGGACCCCACCAGGGCAGAGAGAGCCAGGACAGATTGTACAACAACCTGGGTTGACTTATTGAACAAGGGGAGCTGTAGCATCCGTGCTCACCGCTCTGCAACTCAGCGGAGGAGCTTCCACTGCCATCCAGGCAGCTGAAATCACAGAAAACAGCTGAAATCTCTCATCAGTGCCAGGGGTCTGGGAGGGCAGGTTGTGCCCATCCCTGGGTGCTCCTGGCTCAGTGTGGTGGCAGACAGTGAAAGCCCTCAGCCCAGCTTTGTGCAGCGGTGGGTGAGTCACTGACACGACTCCACGCCCAGCACTTGCCCAAAACATGCTGAGACTGCAGATTCTTGGGTGCTGTGCCGGGAGGACAGAGCAGCACAGGCAGGACTGCAGCACCCATGGCTCTTTTATGTGCCATTATAGAGCAGTTAATGTCACATTCCCACCACTGCACCCCATACAGATTCCATTTTTCATGGCCTTTATCACCAGCTTCCTGCCTCTCAAACATTTCCTCCCCTCTTTACAACCCAAAGTGAGGAGGAGTTTTCCAAAGCACGAGATTAAACTCCATCAATAACTACTCAGAGATTCTTTTAAAACATTTATAAGCTCTTAAATATTTAGCAGTATTTATAACGGTCTGTAAGACATCACATTGTTTCTATGACAATGCCACCTCCCAAAATGTGCCACGTACCATCTTTTACTTCCACCGACTATAAACAAACTTGGCAGTGAGAAATCCAGTGCTACAACCCCATTCAAGAGAGAAACAGGGGCTCTGCTTCTATTTAAAAACTGTTTGCACTCGCTATAATGCTGTCACCATCTTCTCTGATGCTTTTTAATAGCATCTCATACAATTCTGTATCGATCACCTGCATGCTAAACCCCACCAATGGCAGCCCACATCTCCTGTGTGACCTTAGGCAACTCACCAAATCTCTCCTGACTGGTGCCCTGAGGGGGAGTGACATCCCTCCCTTCCCTGCCAGGCTGCTGTGGGCCAGGTACCACACCAGTGGGGGTCAGGGTTAGGAGTAGGTTGTGAGCAGCCTGATCTTTTTGCATCTGAGCAGCAGCTGGCCCAAAATAGGGATCCTCATCCCCCTGCATGCACTGGGCTTCCAAAATCTCTTCTGGCAGTAAGGCTGGGGCGCTGCAAGGGAGCCCTTGAGTCAAGTCACAGAGGTGCATCAGAGCTGGGGCCCAGAACAGATCCCAACACTTGCAGTGGAAAACTGAGCAGAAAATAGTCCAGCTGTGTTGAGTGTGCAGCACAGGTAACCCCAGTCTTAATCCTAACCTTAACCCTAACCTCAACCTCCACCCGCTGCCGGGGAACCCAAAGCAGCTACAGAAAGACTCAACAACCTCTAAAACAGAAAAATCAGCCCAAGATAGAGACAAAGTCAGGGCATCTCTGGATTTTGAGATGAGCACGCCCTCTCTGGCATTCATAACCCCTGAGTCTAAGCAGTCCCCTGGTGCCACCAGTGTCCAGATTCTCTGAGCCAGGCTAATTCTACAGTATCCATCACAGCCCTGAAAACAAACCAGGGACAGGACACAGGTCTCATCCCCTCAAAGCAGCATGGCTTGCACACGCTGATGGTGTGCAGTCACATCAAGAAAAGACAACCCAGGTCAGGAGCTCATTTTTGCTTCTCCATTTCCAGCATCAACTCGTTTCCTTCAGTCAGCCTGAGCTGCTGCATATAGCTTGGTCACACCAGCAGAAAACTGCTAAATTAATATTTGGGAACATAGAGTCTTTAGAAATATGTATTTTCAAGAGCTGCTGCAGGGCTTGCCTCAGGAGAAGACGATGAACTGAGATAAGTCTGGTTTGGATCTGGAATAGGAAGCAAAGGCAGAGGAGCTTCCCATGGGACGGGTGGAGAGCCCATCTCTGAGCCAGGCAAGGAAGGACTTGCTCAGCCTCTGCTCCACAAAGGTTTCTATTTTCATCGAGAATCCAACAGCCTCTAACTGAGCTTAAGCCTTCCCTGAGGAGATGACATTTCACTAGGGTTTATTGGCAAGGGAAAGCAGAAAATCCAGTTTTCCCAGCAGCAGCTGGGTTGGGATGCTGAAAGGTGTAGCTTTGCTTCTGAAACCTGTGCTTTGTGCAAAGATATTGTTGATGCTTCTTTGGGGGGGAATGGGGCATTGGGAAAAGGCCTACAAAGAGAGAGGGTTCCACTGATACGCAGCTGTGATAACGGGAATGTGACATCACTCTGGTGTCACCAAGAGGCTGAAGTCCTGCTGTGGCTGCCTCTGCCACCCCATGCCATCACCACCAACCCCTTGGCCTTTCTGCATCGCTGTAGGTGGGATGTTTTCTGCCTGCACAGCCCTGGTTCAGCCAACTCTGATCCCAGCCAAGGTCAGCATCTCCGCATGCTTTGCCAGCAAAGGCAAAACAAGGGTCAGGCTCCCACGCAGGGGTCAGCCCACCTGGAGGCAGCCCAAGACCAGCAAAGAGCTGCCAGGCAAACGCTCCTCCATCTCTGCTCCGTGGGGAATTGAGACCCGTAAATCCTCTGCTCCGGGGAGGGTTGTGATCCCGCGGCGCAAACGCCTGAAGGAGCAGCTCGACACACACCGGGGCGTACAAAGCACTGCCTTTGATGTGCTACAACGGCTCGGAAATCAAAACAAATGGAGCGCTTCCACAGGGAAATTAGGGCAGTGGAAAACGAGCGTGGAAGTCTGCTGGGGGTTTATTTCCCCTTCATTTTTATTTTTTTTTATTTTATTTTTAAAGGCACTGAGTGATACCCATTTCCCTGGCTGAGATGTAGACCACAACCTCTCCAGGGATGTGCATTGAGGTGCCTGTCCTATTTTGGATGTTCCACCCTTATCCTGAAGAAAGTGAAATACAAGACAATGGCAGGATAATGAAAATACTGCCTTTTGTTGCTACCCTTGTCATGTGTGACTCTATCCACGGGCCCAGGGAGATAAAAATCAGTTCAAAACAGAGCAGTCCGGACTATCTGGAATACCCTCCATTTTGCTTGCCTAACAGTTTATTTTTGCTCCTGATATTTAGACTGCTGTTGAAGCTGAGATACAACCACAAAATACCAGCTCTGGGCCAGATTTGTGCCACAAATTGATGTTGCTTTACTGTGGGTGGCATGTTATGTGTCCACACCAGCTGGAAGCTGTTAGCCTCAAAAACCCCATAGGAGACAGACTTCAACCAAAATCCCTCTGACCACTTTCTCCCTGCTCCCCTGTGGGCAGAGACACTTCCCCCTAGACCAGGTTGCTCCAAACCCCATTCAGCCTGGCCTTTTATCTGCTAAGAGTTGCTTTTATCTTGTTAGATGCTTTCCCTCACCTTCTTGGCCCCAAAACCTCTAAGATGCTCCAGTTCAGCGGGGTTGGCTGCTCCAGGAGGGAAAAGTGTTTTGGCCTAGGTTGTTTCACCAGGTTCTTCCTCAAATGCCTCTTCCCAAGCTCTGGGGCCTGCAGGATTTCTTACCAGGCTCCTGTGTAACTTCTCACACACACTGACCCTTGCAATATTCCAGTTCTGAAAAAAAAAGAGGGGGAAAAATAGGATGTTTCCAGTTTCAGGTTCAATGATATCAGAGAGACTGTTCCTCTGTGGCTTCATCTAAGAAACTCTGATGACCTGGGACCAGCTAGGGCCCCTGCCCAGGCCTAGATGAGTCCCCAGCAAATCCTCTGCTAGTTCTAGGTCAGCTCACTGTGACTCAAGTCTCCTATTATTTTTGGTTTGTTTAAACATCTAATTTCACTATTCTGCCATGAAGCCACGAGTGGTCAACAGATGGTGATAGCGTGAGTCTCATTAGTCATCACTCAGGTGGCTCTGAGTTGGGCACTGGTGGGGACCTGAGTGGGCTGGGACATGGGAGGGTCAGATGTTGCAGCATCATTCCTTGGGGCCTTTCTCAGCCTCCACTTCCACCATGAGCCTTGAGGTATTTGGTGGCCAGTGCTTTTTTGTGCTTAGGAAAAGCCAGTAAAACAAATGTGCAGAAGTTTAGCATGGAAATCCTTCCCAAATTCCTTATTGCTACAGTGCCTGATTGCAGCTATGGACTAAAGGGGTGGGGGTAAGTGTGTAACACAGCAATTAGGTCGGAGATGAACATCATTAAGTGTTAGGGGGCTTAGTGGGATTTTTCCACCACCCAGAAGTCTCCTGGGCATCTGACTGAGATTGTCTAAGAGAAACAGAGCTCAAGGCAGGACAGGCTATGTGGGTCAGTGTGATACTCTGGGATCTCCTCAGGCTTGCCTTGGACAGGGTCAACCCCATGGTGAAGGATTACTCTTCTTCTTCCTAAAGGAGAAACCTCCCTGGAACAGCAGTCAGGATATGCTCTAGCAGAAGTGTCCCTTTGAGAAGCTCAGGGAAGGGAGGTGCCAATGGTCTTCCCAGCTCTAACCAAGATGTGACTGCCTGGGGAAGAGAACATGGCCCCGGGGCAGGGAGGAGAGCTGAGCTTTGAGAGGAGGACACCTCTGATGAATACATCCATCCCCCTTTTGGCATTCAGGGGACACGTATATATACGTACACACACACAGAGACACACAGACATCATTCAATTAGACTGAGAGTAACTGCTGGCTGGCTCTGTGCCCAAGCTGGGCTCTGGGAGCACTATTTAGGTCCTGCAAGTGCTGCTAGATTGAGAATAAAACAAAGTGTGCTGGCGTATCTGGGTCACTCTCCCCTGCAGGAGAGCGGGAAAGCGCCTGCCTTGCCCTCAGCACCTCATGGCCACATCCCACCTCCCATCCAAGGGTGTCGGAGGCCAAATTCCTTGAAACAAAAATGAGACACCTGGGAAATGGTTTTGCCTTCTCCATCACCTGTGTCTGTGCACCTGCTCCACCCCATCTCTCGGGGAAGAGTGATTAAGGCTGTGCAAAACTTGCCTGCCCAATACCTCGCGTGTGTTTTTGGCACAGAGCATGAGTGAGCTGCAGCTTCAATCCCCCATGGGGAAAAGGGCATAAATCAGAGCTGGCTGGTGGCTTTACTCTGTAAAACAAAGGAAAAAAAAAACAGAAAAGGGAAAAGGAAGTCTTAGCAGTGTGGATGAACCCGGTATAAAGGCAAAGCAAAGAAAATTTGGAATTACACCTTGAAAAATTGAACACAAAGAATATTTGATCTCGTTAACGTCAATTTAGGTGATGGAGCAGTGCCAGAGGAGCTGAAACATACTCAGTGAGAAGCTCCGAAAGAAACATCTCCTAAATAAGGACTGATTTCCTACTGGGGAAGCAGGATGCTATTTTTTCATTCAATCTGGACACCATCACCACTTACCGTTTTGGTAGCCCCAGAGTGTATCCTCTGATTGGTCCTTCCCCACTGTCATCCTACAGGAAAGCGGCGGAGCCAAAAATATTTGAAGTGCCTTTGCAGGGCAGCCGAGCAACGCTGGGCTGGGGCAGCAGGGAGGTGTCACCAGTGCTTGGGATGAGTCCAGGTGTCACCTGTGTCCCTTCCTTGCCCAACAGAGCCAGGCAAAGGTCACCCAGCAGCCGCCAGGCGTGGAGCCGGGGAGCCGCGGCTGAGAGCTTCCCATCACACAAACACACAGCCCGTGGGCTAATGCATGTCCTGGCAGGGTCCATCACTGCTGCTTTATCTATGTCAACAAGGTTTAAAAGCCATCGAGGCTGCCTGGAGCATTACAGACAATTTACACCGGAAAAGGAACCGGCTTTTCTCTTCCAAGCCGACATCCTTGCGCGTTGGTGTGGCGGGATGTAAAGCGCCCGCAGAAAATGAAAATACCGGAGCGGGGGTTTCTGGGGTCTGGCGCAGTCTCTGGACATCACAAGTATTCAACAGGCAAGAAATGGGCTGGGAAAGGCTGGGAAGCCGTGGCAGAAGGCTGAGCTCAAGGACAATGAATGAGCCAGAATACAAAACTACTGCAGTGTCTTCGGCGCCTGCAGGGAGACCATGAGCCTGATACCCACAAGCAGAATATGTTGCATAAAAGACACAGCAAATTCTGTGAAAAAATGTCTTTTATGATAACATGGGCCTGGGGACTTAGAGAAAGCACTGCAAGACCAAAGCAGCCACAGCAGTTTGAAGCGATGACCCACCAAACCCAGAGTCCTGTTTCCAGAAACCCAGAAGAACGACCAGTGCCGTGCGTGGGTGTGAAGCTCCTCAGCCCAGCCTCGCACCACGCACAAGCCCCCCTTTCAGGTTGGGAGACCCAAGGACAGCAGGAGACTCACCCAGTCTGCCCTTTCTGTGCCAGCTGTGACCTCCATCCTGTCTCCCTGCCCTTGCTGCCCAACTCCAAGCTGCTCCTCTCATGGAGCCGTGTCTCTCATCACGCACCATTTCAAGACGCTGAGACCCCAAGCTCCTCCTGCACATGCAACGTGCCAGGGTGGGGAATGAACCACCAGCATGCCCGAGGTCTATTGCAAGAGCTAAAGCAGTTTTGTCTTACCTTGCACAGAAGGTAGAACTCAGGAATCAATGAGTTAACATGTTTGGACAGGCTTGGGTACAGAGGCCTGTTGTCCTCTCCACTTAGCCACTGAGGAGTACATCAGCCTAAGAAGACTCAAACTGTTAAAGAAATAAAAATAAGCTTTAAAGAACATTGTGACTGCAGTGAGGACACACCGAGATGCTGCAAACTAACACTGCAGTTTTAGAATCATAAAACCTTAGAATCCAGGTCGGAAAACACCCTTTAGATTCAGTATAACCATTCCCCCAGCACTGCCAAGGCCACCACTAACCCACGTCCCCAAGTGCCACATCTGCACAGCTTTTAAATCCCTCCAGGGATGGGGACTCCACCCCTGCCCTGGGCAGCTGTGCCAGGGCTGGACAGCCTTTTCTGTGAAGAAATTTTTCCCAATATTCAGTCTAAACTCACTTTCATCCTGTCCCTGTTCCCTGGGAGCAGAGCCTGACCCCTCACCCAGCTCCCCTCTCCTGTCAGGGAGTTGTAGAGACTGAAAAGGTCCCTCCTGAGCCTCCTTTTCTCCAGGCTGAGCCTCCCCACAGCTGCTCCTCATCACACTGGTGCTCCAGACCCTTCCCCAGCTCCATTCCCTTCTCTGGACATGCTACAGCACCTCAGTGTCTTACCTGTGCCACCCTGAAGCCACAGTGCCACCCACCCCAAACCCTCTGCCACCATCCCAGCAGTGAGGGTGGCTGCTCCTGTCGCTGTGGCAGCCCCACTAGTGGCACAGCTCCTCTCCAAAAAGGATTTGACATGGCATTTAAGAAAATGCAGTCTTTTTAAAGGCTTTTGCTTTGAAGTGGATGGCTGTGAAGGTCTGGCTTAGCTGACAGTTACATGAACAAGCAAGACAGCCGAGTCGCCTGATGGACACAGCCCTGCAAGCAAATTGGACTGCTCTGCCCCAAAACCAAGTGAGAATGGACTGGTTTGGGATGTGAAAACGTGTTCTGCAAGTCATAGGCAAGGCAGGACCATAAAGCAGGTCTCCCCTTTCCTGCTCAGCCCTCCATTCCCTACACTGTACTGCTGCTTCATAGCTCATGTTTCCCAAATACTTCCCTTGCAGGGATTTACTCATCAATTAAGTTTATATTTCTTTCCATACTTATTTACATTCTGTTTGTTGTTTTTGAGCTGGACAACAAGCTCTTGAAATTGCAGATCCCAAATTGTAGATATATATATATATATATGTTTTTGGGGAACAGCTACCAAAACTCAAGGCAAATGCATACCATCAGCCATCCCTGAGAATGTGAAGCACAGGTTATGTGTAAGTTGTTCAGCTTGTCTTAACAGTGAACTTTATAAAGGTGCCACACATGAACAGATCGGTGTTTTTAATCTTCTTTTGGCAAGGAAAGTCAAGTCAGGGAGAAGAAGGGAATGATGAAAGGATGTGTTTGTGTTCATTTAAAACTCAATGGCATCTTTATCGTTAGAGAATTTCCTTTTTATTTTAATTTGCATTTTAAATTGCATTATGATATAAAGGTAAATGCTGATCCACCGATCGTGGGTCCTCCTTGCCCATGAAAAAAAAACACCACCCAAGAACGTTGTGGTTTACTGCATGTGCTCCCCCAGGATTTTGAGGGCAGGGAGGGATAATTCCAGTACATCTAATTCAGGGAATCAAAATTTTACTTCCTGCACCTACTGAATGATTTAAACTTGCTTTTCCCTCTCTGGAGGCTGGTGCACCCAGGGCACAGGAGCTGGGAAGGCAGCCAGGGTGAGGATTTTGGGTGAGTCCGAGGAAGAGCTTTTATTGAGGCTGGCAAATCTCCCACAGGCTGCCACAGAGGCCTGGGGGCTGCTCAACACCCTCGAGGGGGGAAAAAGGTCCATGGCAATTATATTTCCTTAATTGACTTTTAGCTGACACAATAGCTGAACAATATTCCCTAGTAGAAATTTCAAAATTCAGAAGAAAAATAAACATTTTGCCCAAGTAACACAGAATCCTGGAGTGGTTTGGGTTGGAAGGGACCTTAAAGGCCATCGTGTTCCACTCCCTGCCATGCACACTATCCCAGGTTGCTCCAAGCCCCGTAGAGCCTGCCCTTGGACACTCCCAGGGATGGAGCAGCCACAGCTTCTCTGGGCAACCCGGGCCCGGGCCTGCCCACCCTCTGAGCAAAAACTACCTCCAAGCATCTAACCTAAACTGACCCTCTTTAGATTGAAAACCATCACCCTTTCCCTATTGCTGCAGGCCCTAATAAAAAGTGTGTCCCCAAGACACCCCATCCTCCCAGCCCTTCTCAGCCCCTCTTGCCTCCCTCATCCATCGCAAGGGAGCTCTGAAACAACTTCAGAGCCGAATTTTTGCCCTGAAGCAGAGCAGAAGTGAGGGCATGAGGGCTGGAGAGAGGCACCACTGGGGCTGGGTGCAGGTGGAGAGAGGGAGGAAGGCTCCCCAAAAACTGCCTCCCCAGCGCTGCTGCAGCGGAGAGCACCAGCCCTTCAGGCAGGGCTTCTCTGCATCCCCTGGAAAAGTGCCAGCCCCTGAGCAGGGTGGCTGAGGGATGCGATGCACAGTGACATCTTGGGAGGGCTGACCGATCCCAAGATCACCTCACTTGCAGAAACGTTCTTTTTCTTTGCAAATGCAAAATATTTTATAGTTCCTCCGCTTGAAAGAAAAGGAAAAAAAACCCTCTTTCTAATGACTTCCTAACGACTCATCAATCTCATCTCCCTTTTGGCTTTCACCTTTCCTGTCTTCTTTTTTCTTGCTACTGTCTCAATAGGCGGGGTGGGCACGTAGGAGATCACGTGAATTTAGCAACTCTGCATCAGCATTTCCATCCTCGAAGGCCACCTTTTGGGAATACCAGCCTGAGAATGGGCACTGGATGTGGGCAGCAGGAGGTGCAGGGAGCGGTGTGAGAGCCGTGAGGCTGCTGAGGGACTGGCTGGGGCACTGCTGGTGGGTCCAGCTAAACCCCCCTGCACCTTTTCCCTTGTCCTGCCTCTCCAGAGCGAGCCCGGGATTACCTGCACAAGACCGGACGCTTCATCGTCATCGGTGGCATCGTCTCGCCCGTGCACGACTCCTATGGGAAGACGGTGGGTTGTCCCTGTTTTCCCTCTCTGCCTCCCTGAGTGCAGTGGTATTGCCGAAAGCAGGGTGAGCCCTGCCTGACCCACGGTCCCTTCAGGTCCACCTTCTGCCTGGGACAGCTCCCTGTCCATGGGAAAGTCTCGGAGTGGAGGGAGAGGATGAAACCACTCGCTGTTTAGATAAAAACAACAGCAAGGCCCTACAACCAGCCACAGTACTAAGCAGCAAAGAGAAACATTCTCACCCAAAACAGTGGTGGCCATCTTGCTGGGTACTTTTGTTTTAATTATTTCAAAGCTAATTTTGCTTTGTTTTTTTGCGGGGATGGAAACTATGCAAACAGTGGCCTTCAGAAGCACTTTGCAAATTAGGAGTGGAGACTTTCCTCCTCTCCTGAAAGCTGGAGAAATTTAATGAAGAAACCACCACCCCAGCTCTGGCCCTGCTGCAGCACAGGGTGGTGCTGAGCAAACCTTGCTGCCAGGGCTGAGGCCCAGCAGGAACTCCTCCCTTCCAGCAAACAGGAGCTTAAATAAATTTCTGTGGGCAGGAAGGAATCCTTCTGGCCTGTCTCACCTGAGTGAGCCTGGTGTGCTGCCCCAGGGTGGTTTGCAAGCCCAGGCTGGCCAGGGCACGATGTTTGCCTCCTGTAACTGTTCCCCCATCGCCCTCTCTTGCAGGGTCTGGTCTCGAGCCGGCACCGCCTGACCATGTGCCAACTGGCCGTCCAGTCCTCTGACTGGATCAGGTGAGTGGCAGAGCTCACACCTGCTGTGGCAACAGCAGCCCCTGCCCCTTCCCCGCACCGCAAAGCGGAGGTGCCGCCAAGCTGGCAGAGCTCCGGGATGGACTCCTCCTCTCCCAGCCCAAACCTGATTAAAGATCAGAGACCTTCCTCTCCCAGTCCAGCAGAGAACTGATGGGGAGGGTTAGATCACCCTTCAAGGGAGCTCTTGGGATCCAGGAGGTCTTGCAAGCCCCCTGCTCAGCCTGTGGTGCCTGGGTGAGGACCAAAGTCGCCCAGCCCACGCCAGCCTTGTGCTGTGGCACCTTCCCTTGCCACACCTGCAGCACCAGCCCACAGACTTTCACCTTCCCAGTGTCACCACGTGGCATCTGCTGGCTGAGGTGGGACCAGAAACATCCGGGACTACCCCCAGAAATCGGGTTGTGGCATGTGTAATCACATCCAAAGCTGGCTAGTCGGGTACCAAGAGTGGAAAGGTGTCCTGGCACATGTTCATGTCCCCAGAGCTGTTAGGGAGAGCCGGGTGGAAGGGCTGGAGGAAGGACACGGTCCGTGGCATACCTGTGGGAGCAATGGTGGGTGCTCATGGCACTGCTGGCCAGCCTGGGCAGGGAGGAGGTGGTGCAGCCAGCAAGTCTGGTGGCCATGAGCCAACGCTGCTGCCTTGCTGTGCTCCCCACAGGGTGGACCCCTGGGAGTGCTACCAGGACACCTGGCAGACCACCTGCAGCGTGCTGGAGCACCACCGTGACCTGATGAAGGTGAGGCAGCCCCCACGCCGTGGGTGTACCCGGGGCTGAGGGCATGGGGAGGGCACAGGAGCAGGGGTTGCAATTCCACCAGCATGTGGACAACCAAAACATGTCTGAGACAGGCTGAGAGAAGATTTGCAGGAACATCTGTGAGATCCTGACTGGGAAGAGGTGCAAGATACCTTGTCACAGCCACTTTGAGCCCTCCAGCTGGAGCCAGCAGCCATCCCAGACCCAGGAACACCAGGAGGAGAGCAGGGGTGAAGGCAGAGTGAGGGCAGGGATGGGCACAAGCCAAATCGTTAATGCTGCCTGCTTGCTCTTCCTTGAGGGGAAGGAGAGATGGATGGGCTTCCCCACTCACCAGCTGAGCCAAAACTGCTGTATGAACCTGACAGAGACACTCAGGGGGAAAATTCAGCATCTGGGAAGTCCCTGGGAGCACGAACTCCAGAAGGAAAAGTCCCTCCAAAACCCAGGCAGGCCTGAGAGCCACGGAAGAAGGTGACTGCCCTCAGGTGACCACAGGAATGAGGAAGCAGGGCTGCTGGCACACTTGGATATAGCAAGAAAACCAAAGATGGGAAATGGATAAAAGAGCATCATGCAAACTTATGGGCAGCCCAGGGAGGAGGCACAGATGTAGCATTATACAGCCCAGCAGAATGTCCAGTGCATCCCAGGACCATGATGTTGAAGCCAGGGAGCCACTAGCCATATTTTCCTTCACCTGCAGAAACTGGGAGGGAGAAGAGGACATGTTTGCTCCTTGCCAGCCTCATGGCTCCACACAAAACATTAATACTACCTTGATCACAAGTTCTTATCCACAGGGTCCTGCTCACCCTGGGCCCGTGGGATTGTGGATCCTAAAGTGAGACCTGTCACTAGAGATAACCTTGAGCCAAGGGTGGGGAGGCTCGATATGGGGACAAAAAGGTTTTGGGAGGTTGCTGGGGTGAAGACACTGGTCCAGCTACACCTCTCCCTCGTTGCAGAGAGTGACTGGGTGCATCCTCTCCAATGTCAACACGCCCTCCATCACCCCTGTGATCGGCCAGCCCCAGAATGAGTCCTCGCAGAACATCTACCAGAACAACAACAATGTCTCCAACAAGCCCACTGCGGGTAGGTGGCATCAGGGCAGGGAAGGGGGGACGGCTACTGACCCCTCACCGCCCAGCCAGGGCTGCCACACCTCAGGAACAGTGCTCCGTAGCCTTATCTGGCTCCGTGCACCAGGCCCAGGGTGGGGGTGCAGTGGAGAAGTTACCATTCAGCACAGCAAGGAGAGCCAAGAACAGCTTAAACTGGCTGTGAAATCACACTGGACTTCAGCTGGATGATGTCCAGGTAGTGAGACCAGCTGAAGGAAAAGGTACCTGCTACCCCCAGAGTGCATGCAGGGGAAGAACTGGCAGGAGAGATGATGTAGCTGGATCCCCTACAAACCAGTGGGATATGGGACATGAAGGTATTAGCCGGGGAGAAGAGAGAGCATTACTTAAATCCTATAAAAATGGACATCTTGTGTTTTTCTTAGTGATAGTGGCTGTCCAGCCCATCCCTTCAAGGCACAGAATAGCACTCTGAGGAGTTAAGACCATGAAAGGAAGTGGTGGGGAGATGCTGGGAGCAGTTCCTGCACAGCAGCATCTTGCAGAACCAGGGTGGCTGAAGAGCTGGTTAATTGCACCACCTCTCTCCCATTAATTTTCCTTCCTCCCCTTTAGCAAAGATCCTGGGGAAGGTGGGAGAAAGCCTGAGCCGGATTTGCTGCGTTCGCCCGCCCATGGAGCGCTTCACCTTTGTGGGTACGTAGAGGAAAGATCCAGTGCCAACCCAGCCCCCAGCCTTCCTCCCAGCCCCCTGTGCCAGGCCAGGCACCAGCACTTCTCTTTTTCTTCCCTTTCTCAGATGAAAATGCCAACCTGGGAACAGTGATGAGATACGAAGAGATTGGTGAGTGCACAGCCCCGCTCCGCAAGAGCAGCTCCAGCTCCTCTGTGCCAGCATTATTGGCTCAGGAGCCAAGTGGCAAGTGAAGGATAGGGGATCTTCTCATCCTGGTGCCAGAGACTGGGGCTCAGGGGTGAAACAGGAACTGAGCCTGGCCCTGTTGTCAGACAGCAGCCAAAATAAGGGAGTGAGCAGTGGGAACACGGCCCCCAGCACAGACATGGACCTGCTGGGCATCATGCCTTGACAGTCACCCCAAGTGCCATCAAATTTGCCCTCCCACAGTGGTGTCACCCCATCCTTGCATTGCCCTGCAAAAGCCTTGAATGGCAGCAGGAGGGATTTCAGCTGCCCCTTCCTCTAGAGCCCTTTAAGGGTTTTAGGCCCACCAGGCTGCCACACATGTGGCCCCACCACACATCACCCAGAGTTCTGGGGCGGGGGGGCTTGCTGGTGGCCTTGAGATCCATTTCATGGGCAAGTTCACACATAGCCTGGCACTACAACCATCCTAGCACTGACACCACACACAGCCCAGAGGCTTTGGCCAACTGGAAATGGCAAACAGGGAGGCACCTTCCCATGCAGCCATCTCTTCCCACCCCTCTGAGCGGGTTTATGGCTTTCCTCTGGTAGTTGTGCAAATACATTAATATTTAGGGGCCCATCAGAGCAGGAAGCTCCTTCCCCATGGCACAACTTTCTTGCCGAGCTGCAAAGTCAACTCTCAAGTCGTGGGGCTGGTGCCTGCTCAGCCCCCACGTGCTCCCTCCTGTGAGCTTCTCTCCTTCCCTTCAGAGCTTCGCATCTTACTGCTCTGTGGCAGCGACCTGCTGGAGTCCTTCTGCATCCCTGGTCTCTGGAACGAGGCAGATGTGAGTCACCACTGCTGGGCATCCCTGCATGCTCCTCTTCCCCAGGGTCCCTTCCTCCTCCTCCTCTGCTTCCCACACCCAGTGCTCTTGGGAGCCACTCAGGGATGACAGGAGCTGTGCCCACCAGCCCCGCTGCCTCCGCCTGCCCACCCCTGACTCTGACCTCCCCTACACGCTTCCCCACGACTCCCACAGACCCAAGCCCTGCTCCCACTCACTGCTCACTGAGAGGATGTAGTGTGGGATGCGGGGTGAGCCCGTCCCCAGGGAATTCCAAAGCTGTGCTTCCACTCCTTGTCCCTCTCAAGGAGCCAGGATCAAGTAGATGCCAATCCCAGCAGAGTGAGGTGTGCAGGTAGGAAATTAGATATTTACAAAAGCTGCCTGGACATTAGAAATTAAACATATTTAGAGCCAAATCAACAGCTTTTACTGTTGGTCCTTGCCTGAAGAAGCCACGTTTTCATGGGAGAACACCAACCCTGGAGAGAGGATGTGTTAACACCTCCCCTTGCTGCTCCTGGCATTCAGAGCAGTGCTGGCTGTGGGACCTCCCCTGGCTCTCCAGGGGAATCAGGCAGTCAGCACAAACCTCCCTCCTTGAACCCCTCAACCATTTCTAAATTCAGTTACCACATCTTCTGCAGAGTTTTTTTAGAGCAAGTAGCTGGCAGGTATCTGAAAGGCTAGAAAAGCTGAGATGAGGCAAGTCCTGAAGCCCAGCACAAAGGACGCAGGAGTATCCTCCTCAGGCAACCTCTTCTGCTGCCACCTCCTTCTGCCACAACTTCTCCTTAAAGCCTGAATTCAACACCCAGTAATAGCATTTAATCCCATGCCTTTTATTTCATCCCAACCACTTGCCTGGATAATTCCATGTTTGTGCCAAAGGTTGTTGGCACAGCCTCAAACTCACCTTCCACCTCCACCCAGACCCGGGCCCAGCTTTCTCGGGGCAGTGGGGGTTGGCAGACAGTGGCAGGTTTTGCGTGGGGTGGTTAAAAAGCTCTCCACCCTTTGGGTTTCTCCCAGATGGAGGTGATCGTCGGGGAGTTTGGGATCGTGGTGGTGCCCCGGGATGGAGCAGACCCCGACCGGATCATGAACCACTCCTCCATCCTCCGCAAGTACAAAGTGAGTGGGTGCACACGGGGCCAGGCAAGGCTGTGAGGGGACCTGCAGCCTCTCTTTACCCAGGAGAGCACTTCTGCCCCAGGGCACACAGTGTCTCGGGGTCAAATGCTCTCAGCTGTTGGGTGGGATGAGCGGTGGGGCCACCACACGGCAGTCCCACAAGGCCAGCAGGGTGGGGAGGCTGGTGGGACAGACACCTGCTTTGGAGCCATCCCTTCACTCCTCTTTCCCTCCTTCCACTGCAGAACAACATCCTGGTGGTGAAGGATGACTCAAACCATCCCATGTCGGTCGTCAGCTCCACCAAAAGCAGGTGGGTGATGCAGGGGGGAACCACAGGGACAGCAGGCTGCCCCCAGCCAGCCCCTCCACGTGTCCTCACATGCACACCTGAGCCACCCAAGTGGGCTCTGACCTCTTTCTCTTCCCCCATGCCCCCAGACTGGCCCTGCAGCACGGGGATGGACACGTCGTGGATTACCTCTGCCAGCCTGTCATCGACTACATCCTCAAGAGCCAGCTCTACATCAATGCCTCTGGTTAAGAGCCAGAGGCCTTGCAGCGAGACAGCCCTCGTGTCCCGCCTGCCTGCAGCTCTCCGTCACTCTTTTCTCTCTCTCTCAGTCCGTGTCTCCATCTCTCTCCCCATCCCATGGCCTCCTGCCCGTGTCTGCCTCTCACCCCCAGCACCAACACTCCATCATGCAGCAATGTCCAGGGAACAGTTTGGTCTCTTTTTCTGGGGGCACTGCCCTGCCCTGCATACGTGAGGAGGGACTGGTGAGAGAGCCACATGCTCAGTGCACTCAAAGGCACCCTCTCCCAGCATGTCCCTGGGAAATGGCCCACCAGTCCATCCTCCCAGCATGCTCAGAGCAGGGGCTGCCTCTTCTGCAACATCTTACAGAACTTAAGCTCAATAAATCTAGGTGGATTTTTTTTTTTATTAAATAGTTCTAGTGCAAGCCCTTTGAGCCTCTCGACACGGTGACCGACCAAACCCTGGCTGGCACCAGCTCAGTGCCTCATGGCAGGTGAGCCTCCCAGGTGGGCAGCAGGACAACCCAGATAACAAAATCCTCCTCCTGGTCCTGAAAAATCATGGAGAGGGCATTTCTAAAGGGGAGCAGAGGCCTTGGCAATCATCACAGCCAGAGCATTGCAGAGAGAACATCATACCTCACCTTCCCTCGGCTGCAAGAATTCAAGTCCCTCCCTAGGTGACTCGAGCTGGGGTGATGCTCTACTCCAACCCACAGCACCTAGAAAGGGATCTGCCATTTATGGAGCCAAAAAATGAGGCAGAAAGAAGCAGGTGGTGAGTCAAAGCCTCTGGTGACAGTTTTCCCGAAGCTGGTTTGGTCCATCCCCATCCTCTGGTCTCCAAATTTCCATTTCTGTCTGGAAACTTCCCCCTTCTCCCACCACTCCCACTCTCTTCCTCTCCTTGAAGAGTTCATTAAATGCATGATACTTTCCCCTTCCCAAACCAGCTCTGGCTACTTTGCACATCCCTTGGGACATGCCAGGCTCCTGCTCTCCTGCCTGTGACGTGTCCCGAGGTGCTGGGGATGGACCCTGGTGGAGATGCTGGCAGTAAAAGCAGGGCAGGTAGCATGGAGCAATTACTGAAGCCTTGTGGAGAGGAGGGTTGCTAGAGCAGGCCCATATCCCGCTGAGCATCTCCCAGGGTGCAAGGACCCTGCACAGCTCCTGGGGAAGGTCCCAGCCACAAGGAGAAAGGTTTATCCCTCACCTCCCCCTTTCCCTTCGCTCCATCTAACCTTGTATTACTTCAGGTAGAGCCTGCTGGCCGTAGCTGAGAATCCTCCATCCAGGGTGTTTCAAGGGAAGATGTGAAATTTCCTCAATTTTATCCCTTAAAAGTCCACAAAGTAGCTCTCATGGAAGCTGCAAAGGTGAGACTGCACTAAATTTGACCTGCTGGGTGCTGCTGGTATCCCTGGAACAGCAAACAGCATTGGACAAAACAAGGCAGGCCACAGGACAGGGTCCTTGCAGCAGGCAGCATTTCAGGAGCAGGAGCTGACTTCTCAGGAGGGCACAGCCCTTCCCAGCAGGGAAATCATGAGTGACAGAGGTGACACGACTCACCCAAAAGCCAGAGGAGGTCTTTCCTTGCCAGGGATTCTCCTCTGCATGGTGAGGTTTGTTTGGGAACTGTTCTAAATTCAGCAGCTGAGTCCTTCAGTGGTTGCGTCCGTATGCCATGGGATGAGATTTGGAGATGCCGCAGCAGAGAGGGTGGTGAGTGTGTGGGGACTGGGAGAGCAGGCATGCCTCTCCTCCAGGGGGGGTCTTCAGCCAGTTTGAGCTGGTGACCAGCACCCCACCGAGCTCCCTTAGCTGACATGCTGGGCAGGTGCCCCTGGTGGGATGCCCAACATAACCTGTGGCTGGACTCGTCTCCACCGGTTGTTGTCACACATTCAGTTTGTCAGTGTCCCCATCCCTCTCCACCCCAACACAGAAGTTATTCCAGACAGCAGCCTCCCCTCCTTGCCAGACCTCTTAGCTCCGAGCTGGAGAAGCAGCAGTGGGGGCAACACACAGAGGGGCTGAACCTCCTGGGGGAGCAACACCTCTTTGAAGGGGGAGGAAAGACAGTGGGTTCTCACTGAGAAAATAGCCAGGGAAGTGAAACGAAGGAGATGGAGAAGGAAGGAAGGTGTTATGTCTGAGAGCCACCTCTGCTCCTCCCCTCAGGTATGAGATGGCACACAGGGGATGCCAGTGCTTGCCACCCGGCCGTGGTTAGGATGGCATGGCTTAGAGACATCGTGTTGTGCTACAGATGACGAGTATATTCTGTCTGACTAGTCTCACCTTTGCGTGTCAGCTCAGCAAAACTCGCAGTCCGGGGGGTGGGATGGGGGGTTTGTAACGGGTCCTTCAGCTCCTGGTTTAGAAAAGTGTCTTTGGGTGGGTATGGGGAAAAAATAATCATCTGTGATGATCCACGTGACTGCCAGGGAGGTGAGGATCGGGGTTTCCAGGGTGCAGGGGTAGGGTGGGAAGGAGCTCGTGGGTTTTGGTCTTTGAACCTCCACTTTTAAACAGTGCAATTTGCTGAAAGAGAAATGTACTTCAAACGCCTTTTGGGGGAAAAAAAAAATACATAAAGGGGGGGGAGGGAAAGGGGTTGAAGTTGTCATGCCACCGATTTCACCTTTGTCAAAAGTTTTGGAGCCTTTTTTTTCTTTTTTTTTCCTGTTGCTATATGAAGAAAAACAGTCATGGACAAAAAAAAACTTTATCAGCAAAATGTTTGAATTATGTAATAAACAAAACAAAACAAAGATGTTACTGGTGTCATTTTAAAAACAGTCCCAGGGCTGAGTCAGCACAAAGTTAGCACTGCTGGGATAACCCATGGCCAAACCCAGGCAAAACAGGGAGCCTGAGAAAATAAATCAAGAGGTAAGATCCAGTCAAAAGTATTCATCATTTATTGACTTCCTCCCTTTCAAAAAACCCAACTCATGGAAAAATAGCCAGGTCCATAATACCTGTCCCTGTGCCATACAGCAGGAGAAGGAAGACATGCCAGGGGCTAGAATACATCTCACTTAAATAAAAGTGCAAGGCAGACATAATACTTGGTATATTATTAAGCAAAAGCACAGATGCTGCTTTATCAGAGAATCAGAAATAAGAAGGGGTGAGCCCCCAAAGTGTCCATCCAGGAGCTCCTCTTTCCCCACCACACAGCTCAGGGGCTTCAGCAGAGCTGACTTTCAGCATGTGGTAGCACCTTTTATCCCCCTGAATCTTTTTTCCCCCTTGCACGACATCTAAGGGAAGGTGGGAGTGGTGTCAAAACAGAGCTGGACCCACAGGAAAGCCACACGTGGGTGGAGGGAGCGCTGTGGTCTTCAGCTCCTCCAAGCTCAGATGTACAATGGGAAACCCCTGCGAAGAACCATCTGAACCTCTGAGAAACATCACACCAGGCAGGAGGGAGGGAGGGGGGACAGGCAGCACCAAACCAGAGGCAGAAACTCATTCAAGGCACCCTTAATATTTTTCAGCTGATCAAGTTGGAGTGCAGACACTGCAGCAGGATGGATTGGGGCTCTCAGACACCAGAGCTCGTGGCTGCAGACCCCTGGAGAAAGCCCCCATTCCTGTGACAAGTGCTGCAGGGTCCTGGGGACACCACCCTGCTTCTCCTCCTGGGCTCTGGGACACTCAGAAAGCTGCCTGGTACCAAGGGGACGAGTCCTGGAAGGAAAGGTTGTTCTTGAACATGTAAGAAGGTGATAAGGAGACCTGTGTTTGTCCAGGAGGAGCTTTGAGAGGAAAGAATAGGGATACTCCTCCTGGCTGAAGGGAGCAGGTAAGGCAGGAAAGACTTTCCACACCTCAGGAGCCCCAGCAGGTCCCTCTGGTAGCCTGAGATCCCCTCTTCCTCCATCCAGCACACCACTGTGAGCTCAAAGGCAGCTCTTATTCCCCTCTCTTTAGCAAACAGTAACCACCTCATTGAGAAGCACCGTGGAAGACCTGCAGCTGTCTGGGAAGGGTTGTCAGTGCCAGAGCTCTGAACCACAGCAAAACCACATCAGCACCACTCCCAGGAGGATGAGGAATGGGCAGGCTGGAAGGAAAACACCATATGAAGCATCAGCAGTGCCAGAGCTCAAAACTCATGGGCCCCACCTCTCTTTTCATGCCACTTGCTGAGCTACTGGTGGTGAGGATGACCTCACTGAGAACACAAGGAGGAGGAGGTGGTGGTGGCAGTGTCAAAAGTAAGGACAGAGGCTCTGGATCTTCTGTGTGTGCCACACCAGGAGAGGGGATCCACAGGGGTTGGAGAGAGGAGAACCTCTCAGTCATGAGCTTCAGGCTCTGAACTGTGTAAACTCTCAAAGCTGACACCAAGCAATGCCTACTTGCACCTCAGAGAAATGTTGTAGGAATGGTCTGTTCTTCAGCCAGCAGCACCTTCACAAACCAGGCGTCTCCTTCCTCCCGCAAGCGAGGGACGGAGCACTTTGAAAAATGAGGGACTCCCCAGGGTCAGCGTGACACTGTGAACTTCATCTGCCACGCTGAAACTGAGGGTAAGGATCAGTTCAACACAGCCAGTCCTGCCAGGTTTGGGGAGGCTCTCCTGCCTTCAAGCCTGGCAGGCGCTGCAGCCTTTCCAGAGCTTTCTCATGGCAATTCAATGGCTTTTGTATTGTAGCAGCCTGGGGGAAGACTCCTCTGGATATCCTCCAGGTTCTTAATATCAGCCAGGACCTCGTCGATGCTGCTCTCCAGCGTCCGCACGCGGGCCTTCTGCAGAGCAGCTGTCTGCTCCAGCTCAGACATCTCAGCCTTCAGCTGGCTGCTTCTGGCCTTGGCTTTGCTAAAATTCATCTCCAGCTGCTTCAGGCCATCCTCATCCACAGCGCCAGGCTGGTCTGTTGAACAGGAGGAAGACAGGGAATAGGAAAGCATGGATGGAGGCTGAGGACTACCTACGTCTTTCCAGATGCTTCATCTCCACCCTGATGCCCAGCCTGTCCACAGGCATCACCCAAGGCAGCTTCCCACTAAACTCCCTAGACCCCTGTGGGGACCTGTCTCCATCCACATCCCACAGTGGTGTCACCAAACCTACTCATCAGGTGCAGCAGCTCTTCCAGGGCACTCAGTGTCTCCTGCACGGCCACCCCTGCCTGGCCAGCCTTGTCATGGACCCTCTGAGCTTCCTGAGCTGTCTGAAGGAGGAAAGGCAGCAGCTGTAAGGTGCAATCAAGCCCAGAAGTCAACAGGGATGGTCACAAGGCAAGGGAGAGGGGGACCCACCGCCTGTATCACAGCAGCATCCGCCTCCACCTCCGAGAGCTTCCTCTCAAATTCACCATCCGCTTCCTTGGCCTCGCGCCGCAGGGTGGCCACCGCCTTCTCCAGGGCGAGGACACCATCAGCCGTCTGGTTGGCTTCCACCTTCAGCTGGGCAATCTCCTAGGGAAGGCAAAGGCACTTTCAGAGGGGCAGAGCACGGCCAAAATGAATTTAGGTGCACTGGAATGTGGAGCTGGTAGAAACTGGTTCCTCCTACAGGGACCCAAAAGTACCGCAGAGTGGGGTGCACCCTTCATGTTCTCCCACCAGTTGCTCCAGAGAGGTGTTTCTAGGACCATGGCTCAGACCCCTCCTGCACACATCAGCACATCCCTGGGAAATGACAATGCACATCTGGGAGCTGAACCCACAGGCACCAATTTTCTGGGACCTCACAAGCCTGCCAGTGGTTCAGGCTGTGGGAGCAGAAAACTCGCCTTGGTCACTGAACGGCAGCTACAGTGAGATGCCACAAAGATCCTCACGGAAGGAACGTGCCTGCAAAGATCCACCCACACCCACTGATCTACAGCCAAACTTTGGGATCTGCAGGACCCACTGTAGAGAAGCCTTAGCCTCAAAAAAATCAATGCATCAGGTCCAAAAGTCAACCCATCAGCTCCACCACAAAGCCTGTCCTCACCTCTTGGATGCCCACGGCGATCCCCTTCGCCTCCCCTGCAGCGCTGCTGGCCACCTTGGATTCGGAAGCGGCGCTGCCCAGGATTGCTTCGGCTCGGTCTGTCTTCTCCCTGGCACTGGTGACCATATTGCTGATGATGGGCAGCCTCCTCATGGCATCCTCAGCTTCCCTCCTCTTGCCATCTGCTTGCAGGTTGAACTCTGGAAGAAACACATGTGGAAATGAAGCTGCACTACCTTTGTGAGATCCCACGTGGAAAGGGAAAGGAAGGGATGCCAGGATGTTACCCCTGAGGCTCTTCAGGATTTGTTCCACCTCGTAGAAGGTGGCATTGCCAGCGCTCACGGCTTGCAGGGCTGTGCTCCTGGCGAGCTTGGCTCGGGACAGCAGCTGTGTCAGCTTCTGCAACGGGTCAAAGGGACACAACAGGTGGATGAAGGACACCGTACAGGAGGACTGAACATGCCAGAGCAGTCTGGGAGGAGCTGTGCTGTCCCCAAATGCCTGCTCTTGCCCCCAAATCAAGGCTACCACAGCCTGCTGGCACAGGCTCATGCTGGTGCTCCTCAGCCAGCTCCAGCCACCCTCAGTCATCTCAGCTTTAATCTTTCCAGGAGCAGGTCTTCAACATGCCTCACATGGAGGAGATGTGCAGGTGACACCCTGCACCAGCAGCTCCATGCACACAGTGAGGTCTCCCTCTGGCTTCAGAAGACCGACCCCAAGGCTGCCTTTGCAAGGAAAGGCACACTCCTGCACCAGGCAGGTAGAGCTAGCTCTGACAACCAGGCTAGGACAGCAGTGGTGCCGAGGCCATCCCACCGAAGCTCCAGCTCCTGGAGGACAACACAACCCCCCAGCCAATCTCTTACCGCTCTCTCGCCCTCTTGGCTTCGCAGCAGCTCCTTGGTTTCCTCCTCCCAGCGCCCAGTGCGGCTCTGCAGCTGCTTGTACTGGGCCATGTAGGTGTCCACCAGGCTCAGCAGAGCACTGGCATCCTGCTTCAGCCTGGATGCCTCCCCCTGAAACAGAGACACCGTGGGGTCCCAGCATCTCCCCCGTGCTCGCAGGGAACCACGGGCAAAAGGGTGAGAAGATCCATATCCAATGGCTCTCCAACAGGGATGGAGCAATGGGAAGTACTGAGCTGCTGGCAGGGTAGCAGGGAGGGTGTTGGGGAGAGCAAAAGTTCCCAGAGGCACAAAGCCCTCACCTCAAAGGACCCGATGTCGGTGCCCGTCAGGCGGGACAGGGAGCTGAGGAGCACCAGGCTGCCCTGATAAGCCTTGTCTGCCTTGGAGGCCATTCCATCAGCATCAGCCTTCAGGCCTCCAGCCAGCGACTTCAGCTCCTCGTACCTGCACGGACGTGAGACCGGAGAGCCTGGTACCAGCCAAGCTGCCAGCCTCCCACCCCAGCATTAATGCTGCCTCCTGCATGGACCTGCTCATGCTCTCCAAGGCCCCCGTGCAGATTTATCATTGCACACACCCCCTGCATCCCAGTGCCTCAGCCCAGCAGGGCATCACTGCCTCCTCACACCCACTGCGGGAACCAAAGGTGTTTCACACAGCTGAACCCTCGCGGGCTCCACAGTGGCTCTGCTAATCCCTCCCCTACCACTGGATGTTTCCTCCTGCACAACTCATTCAGCTTCTTAGGCTCCCTCAGGGCTGCCCACACCCCACTGGTGGTGTGCAAAACCCCAGCACCACCCTGGTGGGCTCTGGAGAGGCACCAGCCCTCCCCCTCCCTCCCCACAGGCATCGCGGGGATAAACCCAGCCCAGATTTGCAACCACGTGTGGAACAGACTCCTGCCACCAGGAGTCCTTTCACAGGGGAGGCGTTAAACCCCTTCCCTCAGCTGCTGGCAGTTCCCTGGGAGCACCGTGGTCTGTGGAGCGGGAAGCAGATGCTCCACAGGGCTGCCAAAGCTCCACCTCCGCTGCTCAGACGTGCCAGCGACTGAAGTCCCAGCAAGCCCGTGCCTCTGCAGCTCACAGGGCGAGGCAGCCAAGGGGATACCGACGTTTGGCCACCCCCCTGTCCCTCCCATGCCCCAAAGGCAGCCCCCACTCACTTGCTGAGCAGCCCTGGCAGGGAGCCGGAGGCGGCCGCGTCTCCGCCGGCAGCGGCGCGCACCAGCTCCAGCGCCTGCCGCGCGTCCTCCCGCGCCGCCCTCGCGCCTTGGTCGATGGCGTTGGCTGCCTGCGTGTGGCTGCAAGGCACACGGAAAGGTTTCCCCACCTGAGTTTGCTCCACCAGCCTCCTTCGCCGTCGCGCTCAGGGAGGCTGGATTGCACCCTCTCAGGAAACACAGCCCGTTCGCAAAGGGGATCTGCATTTTGCTTGTCCCTCCTGCGGCTCTCAGGGAGGGAAGGAGCACCAGAGGGGAGGCAGATGGTGTTTGTTCCAACTGGACACCCACAGGCCAAACTCTTATCCCAAAGATGCTTCTAAATCACACCCAACTCCACCCTCAAAGGCAACTGAGGACAACTCTATTGGGCAGTGAAGCCAACTCAGCAGCTGCATCTCCCCCCTCTGGCAGCTGCAGCCCAGTGAGTTCACAGGGACCCCCCCCCAAAATTATTTTCTGGGCACCCAGCAGGATCTCGGTCCCCCTCCCCTCTGTCTCAGCCAACATGGGGAAGAACTCACCTGTTGGCCAGTCTCAGAGCCTCCTGGGCCAGCACCAAGAACTGATTCGAACCCCCAGGAAGGCCTGAAACAGGAATGGTCTGAGGAAAGAGGAAGGAAAAGAGATGTGAGTGCTTTTCTCTGCTCTCCATCCAACTCAGCAGGGAAAGAGGCAACTGCAGCACATTAAACCTCCAGTGCCCCCAAAGACTCCTGCCAGCACCTCTCCAAGCCCTGGCTGGACAGAAAGGGCCACCAGAACACCTACACTCACAAAACAGACACAACATCTGGAATTCCTTACATCCTTGCTTTCTCCGTGCATTTTTTTTCCCCAGCCCTGGGCTAGACCCGGGAGCATGTCACAGGAGGATGCTCTTACCACCCGACGGAGCGCGGCTCCGCCGCGGTCCAGCTCCAGCCTCGCCCCCTCCAGCAGCTGCCGGGTCTCCTGCACCTGCCTCTCGTACTGGCTCCCCAGAGACCTCAGCCTCGCCACCGTCGCCTTGATCTCGTCCAAGCGGCTCAGGGAGCTGGGGCCCTGCCCCTTCATCCTGGTCACACGACCTTCCAGAGACCTGTCAGAAGCTGGTGAGATGGAAAGAGGAAAGCTGAAGGGAAACTCGCTGCTGAGCAAAAGGGCAAAAAGGCAGCAAAACCCTCCCCGACACAGCCCAGACGGCCCCATTGCAGGGCAGTGGGCGGGTGGTACCTTGCAGGCTCAGGGCTTCCCTGAGGATGGTCCGCAGCATCTCCTCAGCCACCTGCATCCTCCCCTCCAGCTCCTGGCTCGTGGCCCCACCGCCAGCTTGCACCCCTGAGAAGAGCAGCTCCAGCTCTGCCAGCTGCTGCAGGTACAGATCCACCTGCAACCACAGACCAGGCCGTCAGCCAGCGGGACACCAAACCCACGGGGAAAGACCAGGGTGGGAACCAGGTCCACAGTCCAGGCAGAGAACAGAGAGAGAAGTGAGAGCCCATTTTTGGACAGAGCACAAGGGATCAATTAAATGGGATACAAAGCCAAAGTTAAAAACCATTCCTCGCTTGCACCAGGAGATGCTTGAGGAGGACATGAGGAAACAGTGAGAGTGAGCGAATCACTGCACCCCTTGCTGCTCAGGGGGGTGGCACAGATACTCACCTGGGCTTTCACCTGGCTGTAGCAAGCCGGGCACTCACTCTCTTCACAGTTGGGACCCTCGAAGCCGGGTTTGCAGATGCAGCTCCCATCGCTCCTGCACTTCAGGGGCTCGGCACCAACGGAGTTGCAGGCACAGGCTGCAGGTCAGAGCGACACAGGTTCAAAGGAGTCTGTCCCCACCTCAATCCTGAGCACATCCCTTCATCACCCTGCTTTCCTCCCACCACTTCGCCCCGTGCCTCCACTCCCACTTTCCAGTGGATTTTGTGGCATCCCCCTTCCCAACCGGCCACTCCGCACTCGGGCACGGATTTCTGTACTCAGACAGCGCCCGGGTCTGACCTCTGCACTTGTGGGCAGGATCAGGGGCCAGGGGGTTCCCGAAGAAGCCGTCCTTGCAGCGGTCGCAGTAGAAGCCGGCGGTGTTGTGGAGGCACTTGAGGCACTCCCCGGTCCGGCGGTCGCAGTTGCCCACGGCGTTGGGCTCCACGTTGCCGTTGCACTGGCACGGCCGGCAGGGCTGGGAAGCTGCTGGGTCCCCGAAATAGCCATCGGCACAGTACTCGCAGTTGGCCCCTGGGAGAGGAGAGAGGAGAGGTCTGTACTCGTGCCCGGAGGGCGGAGGCTGCCTCGCTGCTTCTGCCTCACAGCAAAGGGGGCGTTCAGCCCCATCAGGCTTGGCACAACCACCACCACAGCCAACACCTCAGTCAGGCTCTCAAAAGCTGGGTGCAACAGCTGATTTTGGCTAAGTTGTTTCCTATTTGGTTTTTTTTAAACCCTGTTTTTTATTCCTCTCCCTCTCCCACCCATCCTTTTTATCATCCACATTGTGTTTAGATGAGAACCTTTCCTGGGGCAGGGCAATGGGTGTTTACACAGCCCCTGGGGCTGAAACACCCTGGAGCAGCAGTGCCTCAGGCAAGCTGAGCTGAGAGGGTGGGACGGACCCCACCCAGCTCCAAGCACCGTGCACAGAGGGTAGGAGCTCTGGAAGAAGGCCGGGCAGAAGGAAGCAGAAGGGTGTTACCAGCAGCTCCAGGCGGGCAGTGGTCACAGGTGACCTCCTCACCACCCAGCCCCACGGAGCAGCCCTGGCCGTGGCCGCAGGGGCAGGGCCTGCAGCCGTGAGGCTGCCGGGGATCTCGGTAGAAGCCGAAGGGGCAGCTGACACTGTTGGCCACGTTTTCATCTCCCGAGTAGCATTCGCCTGGAGGGGGAAGGAAAGGGCTTAGGGCAGTTTAGTCACACCCCTGGTGGGACACCCTCCACCACTCCACCCACTCCAGCATCCTCCACGAGACACCTTCAGATTCCCACACCTGCCCATACCATGCACCACATAAAATCATGGAATGGTTTGGGTTGGAAGGGACCTTTAAAGGTCACCCAGTCCAGCCACCCCTACAACAAAAGCAGGGACATTTTCAACTAGACCAGGCTGCTCAGAGCTCAGTCTGATGCGTTGCCACGCTTAACTTTAAACAAAAAGTCAGAAGAGTTTATTGCTATCAGGGCAGCAGGAGGTGCTTTTTTCTCTCTCCAGCATCATCTAAACCCAATTTGATCCAAATGCATCTGGTTGCAGTTGCTTCTAGGTTCTGGGGAGTTTTGTCTGGGATGGTCTCCCACATTCCAGCCCCGCCCAAGTCACAGAATCACAGAATCAATTAGGCTGGAAAAGGCCTCTGAACAGAGTCCAACCTGTGACCCAACACCACCTTGTCAACCAGACCAGAGCGCTGAGTGCCACGGCCGGTCTTTCCTTAAACACCTCCAGGAATTGGTGACTCCACCACCTCCCTGGGCAGCCCATTCTCCTTCTGTGGAGAAATTTCTGCGAAGTCAGTGATCTCAGCCACCCCCAGCTCAGTTCCTGGGACACAGCCAGCCGCCCTGCATTCCCACACACCCTACAAGTGCAGCGTGGGGGCAGCAGCAGCTTCTCTTACCGGTGTCAGGATCACAGATTCCTCCCCCCTGGCAGTTGCAGGGCACGCAGATGCTGAAGGGGCCTCGGCCAGGGGCGTCCCTGCGGTACCCAGGAGCACATCTCTCGCAGAACTGCCCCCCGTACGCCGCGGGGCACTCGCAGCGCTCCACCCACGGAGCAGGGACCCCAGGGACGGGCTGTGCCGACACCAGGGTGACATTGTCCATGTAGCCAGTGCCTGGAGAGAGGTACAGCCAGTCACCCGTGGGGGACAGCAGCTCCACCTGCAAGACCCCCCACACTCAGGACCTGCAAAGGTTACACGTTCTACTGCAATGCCCATGGGCAAATGGAACAGCCAAAACTGTTGCCACCTCGCTCCATCTCTTCATAATTTAATTTTGTCACCTTAGGGCACTTACTATTACTTTTATCTTTTAATACCTTTTAGCAAAGGTGTCTCCAGCAATGCAGAGATGCCAGCCTTGTGCTCACCAAGCTCTCCCCACACTTACTGTACTCCCCAAAGGTGGCTCGGATCCAGAGGGCTGTCAGGTTTCCCAGCAGCCTATGAAATTCAAAGTGATTCAGCCTCGGGCTCCACTTGCTGCCTGGGTGCTCATCCAACCTGCCGTGGGAGAGGGGAGAAGTGGAACCGGTTTCAGGAAAACAAGATGCCTGCTTAAGAAGAGGCAGCAGCCCTTGCCCTTGGAGGCTTTGAGGAACAACCTGCACCCCTGCAACTGACCCCGAGCCAAGCACCCAGCCCAGGCTCAAGCCAGATTTTCTATGGCCCCCCTCACAAAGTAACCTCCTTATCCAGGAGGGAAGCCCCTAGAGTGGATCCAGCCCAAACCAGGCTGCCATCTGCAACCTCCAAGGGATCACAGCTGAATCCAGGAGCAGTTCTTGCTCATCCCTACCCCAAACGTCCCAGCCCCCCCCTTTACCTGAACATATATGTGTGGCTGACACCACAGGGCAGGACCTTCCCCTGGGGCAAGAAGGGGGCAGTGACTCTCAGGCCATCTCCTTCCAGGATCACATCATGTGGAGAAGGCTGGCGTCCCCCTTGGTCCAGGCGGTAAGCGAAGGAGAGGGTCTGGCCATAGCTCAGCTGCTGGTTCCCAAGGAATTTCCCTGCAAAGCGAAGGAAGGAAAGGAAGACTAAAGCCTTAAAATCTTTTCTTCCTCCTAAAGGCTCAGTTCATGGGATCAGACCAAGCAAAGGGCTCACTGTCACCTCTGCCCCTCACCGATCCCACACCTACCAGGTGCCACGAAGTAAATGGGCTCCGACCTCCTGGCTGCTATGAAGACATCCTGATGGCGTGGCGACCACTGGAGCTGGGCTGGGGAGCCGCTCTCATGGACACCTCGCCAGCCCTCAGCACCTGCAGCACCAACAAGGAGCCATCAGCGGGGACAGGGAAGGTGTTTCCAGGACTCCAGCAACTTTCTCGAGCTGTATCTTACCCAAACCCCCCAGCTTCCTACCCCCGGCTTCCGAGGGGGCAGCACAAGTATCCCTTGTGCCCATATGTCTGTAAAACAGCCAGGCTGGGCACAGAGGCTTCCTCCAAGTGCCAGGAAAGACATGATGAATGAAGCCTATGCTCCCCCAAACCTTACACCCTACTTCTGCCTGCAATCAGTTCATGCCACCCATCAAAGCAGGGGTGTTTCAGCCACGAGCAGGTTGAACGAGGACTCAAGGAGCAAGTGTAGGCTGGGGCTGACTCCCAGCAGGGCTGTGAACCAGGGAGCTCCTCCAGCACATCCCCAGGAGTCATGGGGACATCTCCTGCTTGGGCTTCACCTTGCTGGAAGGTGGAGGTGATGTTGTGGACGCTGTGGTTGTCCGCGCTGACACACGTAGTCGAGTGCCCGTAGCAGAAGCAGGGGGAGCATCCCATGGGGTTTTCGGCATCCAGGTTATAGAAGTGTCGCTTGCACCTGGGAAAATGCAAGAGGGTGACAAAATTAGAGTTAGTTTTTGCTTTTTACTGGCCAAAATAACCATCCTTTTAATGACAACTGTGCAACACAGCCATTGCCGGGGTTCAAGGTCATCACCAGGCTGGGATGGCAAGACAGGCATGTGCTGTGGCCTCCCACTGCCAGAGGGCAGGGTTAGCTGGGACACTGGGAAGAAATCCTTCCCTGGGAGGGTGGGCAGGCCCTGGCACAGGTTGGGCAGAGAAGCTGTGGCTGCCCCATCCC
>JAWWEU010000005.1:24028779-24055854 GCA_035583155.1 Acropternis orthonyx | reverse complement strand
CCTGGCACAGGTTGGGCAGAGAAGCTGTGGCTGCCCCATCCCTGGGAGTGTCCAAGGCCAGATTGGATGGGGCTTGGTGGAAGGTGTCCCTGCCCACGGCAGGCGGCTTGGAACTGGATGAGCTTTAAGGTCCCTCCCAACCCAACCCGTTCCAGGATTCCATGGTTCTGGGAGGGAGATGGAGGCCATGCCAGGCAGTGGTGCAGCACACCCTCCCGACACCCACCTCTCGCAGCGCTGCCCGTCCGCGCTCGCCTTGCAGACACAGCGGCCAGAGTGACAGTCCCCTGTGCTGCCAGCCGGGTCACACTCGCACTGCAGGCTCCTGAAACGGGGACAGCAGCAACCTCATATTATAGAAGACTACAGAGGAACCTCCTCCAGATACTTTTCCCATGCTAGGAAGGGAAAAATAACAAGCAGAGCCATCTCTGCAAGGAAAACCTGCAGTGCTGTGGGTGCCAGGCTGAGACTGCCCAGCACTACCACCCCAGGACACCCCAGAGCACCTGACCCACCCACAAGAGCAAAGCGAAGCTCTGCTGAACTTGATAAAGCCTGGCTGAGTCTAACAGGTCCTGGCTGAGCTCCGAGAGGCAGCAGCAGCCTGGGAAGGCTGCAGAAGGCCAGGCACAGCAGCAGGGCTGCAGGCAGACCCTCCCCTTGGCCACACCCTTTGCCTGCCAGCAACCCCAAAGGAGCAACAGTGGGGTGAGGTAAGGAAGAAGAGGACACAGCGCCGAGGAAGTCAGAGCAGAAACGCTTCTAAAGGTATTTGAACAGGGCATGGTACAAAAGAAGGGGTTCATTTTTGGATGCACATCTTGTGAGTGGCACTAGCACCAGGCATGCCCATGGTGGGCAGGTTGTTTTACACGGCCAAGCCCGGCTGTCACCTGTTTGGCATTATCTGGGTGATAAGACAGCTGCCTCAGTGTGTGGTTAAGCTCAGATTATGCTGCTGTTGCAGGACAGGGAGCTCTGCAGGCTGGCATGGAAGTCCAGCCCCTCTCGAGCCCACTCTCTCCCAGCAAGGCTGGCTTAAGGCTGTCAGCCTTTCTTTCACGGGGTGTTTTCAGCCAGTTTGGCCCTGGGGCAGCTGTGGGGGGCCAGCCCTCCCTCTGTCCCCATCAGCACTCACTGCCCGCTCCTCCGGCAGCCGCCCTGGGACAGGGACTCGAAGCCTGGCTGGCACCGGTCACACTTGTCCCCCATCACTCCAGGCTTGCAGCTGCACCGGCCGTAGCTGTCACACTGTGGGCTCAGGGAGCCTGTGGAGAGAGGGGAAGGACAGGCTGGGATGGGCACCTCCCCACAGGGCACGGGGCAAAGCACCACACCATCACTGCAGCAGCAGCAACCCAGCCCCATGGCAGGTCCCCAGGGCTGAGACACCAGGTCTGCATGTTAAAGTCGCTCCAGCACCCCTGGCTGATGTGGCAGACTTGGAGGAGGTAAATCCCAGCACATACTGACCCAATGCCCAGATCCTTGTCAGAATCCTCCTCCCTACTCTAAAGGTCACTGCGAAGAAAAAGATGGAGTCCAGACCCTCTGCTAGTGGAACTTGGTTTTGGTGCCTCTACAAGGGACTCATGGGGCTGAGGGCCATGGCAGGATCTTTGGTTCCCAACCTACAGGCAGCTGTCCTGCTGCCAGGCCATCCAAGGGGATATGTGCCCTCCCACCACCTTAAAGCTCATTAGTCTGTCCTCCTGCCACCTGTTCTTGATGTGTAGGTGATGCTTCTAGTGGTCCTCCTGCACTAACAGAGACCAACAAGCATTTCAAGACCTACAGCACTTCAGTGCAAGGTGTACAAGCTGCCTGCTTTGCAGAGCAAGCCAAAACCCAAGGAGGATGACAAAGCTATCACATCTACTTGTGTGACCACCACAGGACACCCCAGAGCTAGAAATCCCATCTTGTAGTCCTGCAGCCTTCAAAAAGCTGCTGAAGGAGCTGGAGAGGCTGGAGCCTCTCCTGTCCATCCCCAAGTGCAGTGGCAGTTTGTACCACCTGCCCTCCTGAGGTGCAGCAGGTGAATGCAAGGAGTTATCCTTCTGCTTTTGCAATGCAATTAAAAGCCTTTGTGGAGCCCCCCAAACATTCCAACACCCAGGAAGCATCAGCCTGACTCAAAAAACTGGTGGAAGTCACCACTCCCTGGGTTTTGGCCACTGTCCTTGAGATGGCAGCTGGAAGGGGCCAGCTCCCCACAGGGCAGCTCCTGGTGGGCAGCAGGTCCATGGTCACTCATCACACTCAGGGAGCAGGGCTCCTCCCAGCAAGGCAGGGGTTGTGGATGGGGATGCTGGAAGGAAGGGATGAGAGGGCTGGGGATGTTCAGCCTGGACAAGAGGAGGCACTGGGGAGACCTTATTGAAGCCGTTCAACAGATTTCACAAAGGCTTTTAATTGCATTGTAAAAGGAAGGATAATTCCTAAGCTGGCAGTGTTCTGTCTCAGGAGGGGAGAAGGACTGAGATACTTTCTACCAGGGCCTGCAGTGACAAGGGGCAGAGGTTTTAAACTGAAAGAGAGGTTTAGATTGGACATACGGTAGGAATGTTTTATAATGAAAGTGGCTGGACACTGGCACAGGTTGGGCAGAGAAGCTGTGGCTGCCCCATCCCTGGAAGTGTCCAAGGCCAGGTTGGGCAGGGCTCGGAGCAACCTGGGATAGTGGAAGGTGTCCCTGCCCATGGCAGGGGATGGAAGGAGATGATCTTTAAGGTCCCTTCCAACCCAAACCCTTCTGTGAGTCTGTGATTATTTCGGAGGGCAGTCTCTGGTCTGGCGTGCAGGGACCCAGATCCTGACCTGCCCAGGTGCTCAGCAGGTGCTCTAAGCCCCCCCACACCCCTGAGCAGACGCTGTCCCCTCCAGGCTGTCACGCACATACCCCAGGGGTGGCAGTGGCAGGGCAGGCAGCACTGCCCCTCCCGCTGTCGGAAGAATCCCTCCTTGCAGCGCTCACAGCGCGGGCCCTCCGTGTTGCCCAGGCAGCCGAGGCAGCGGTACCCGTTCCCCGTCTCCCTCAGCAGCTGCCAGTCGAAAACACACTGCCTGGACATCCCGTTGCAGTCACACACTGGGGAGGAGAAAGCAGAGAGACACCTCAAGAAATGGTTAGGGACGAGGGTACCAGCTGTAAGCCCACCCTGAAGGCCACGGAGTAAGCCCAACCCTTTCTTGCTCTGCTAATAACAAGCCCTGTCCCCACATGTCCCCACAGCCACCCTGTGCCACCAGGGCCCACACGGTGCTCCACAACCCCCCTGCTATGGAGCGATGCCCCGTTTCACTGCCAACGTGGCTCGGGATGGGCAAACCCCTAAAGCCAAGCAGCCCTGCTCCATGATGTGGGCACAGCCAGGGATGTTCCCCATCCTTTCACAGGAGTAAGCAAAGATGGTTAAACAGCCCCCCAGACCTTGTCCTGAGGAAAGCATGGAGAACCTTACTGGAGATTTCAGGGAAAAGGGAAGGGTGCCTGAGGTTATGTTTTGTTTCACCCAGCCTCCAACCAGGAGTGAGCTCAGAAGGAAAAACTCAACCAGCTTCAACCAGGTCCCCCCCAACCAGTTCTTCAGCGCAGGGAGTGGCCTGTGATCCAAGGAGCTTGGCAGAAACATGCCAGCCAAGAGGGAGATCAGCAGTAAAGGCTGTGGTGGGATGACACAGGTCACCTCACCGTGCCCGTGAAGAAACCCTGCAGCTCCCCACATTGCTCCATGAAGGATGCCAGGAAGAACAGGCACTGGATGCTGCATCCCACTACAGCCAGGACAGACGGTCCCCTGGAGAGCAGACTGGCATGTATCGCCCCTGTTCCATCACTCCATTGCCTTGTCCAGGTATTCCCTTGAAGCCAGCTCTCATCTAAGCCCTCAGCAGACAGTACTTCAGTGTTCAAGCTGATGACCTTTATTCCAGACACATTTCTCAGCACCACGGAGGAAAGCAGGCACAGCTGAGAGCATGGTTGGCAAAGACAGGCAGGAGAATGAAACACCCCAAGGGAAAAAGCCGGGTCCTCAGGGGCACAGGAAGGAGGAGCTGCTCCAAAACCACCCTGCTGCTCCCATGGGAGCCTCAACCTCCCTCCGGGGAACTCTGCCCACTGCTGGCCTCCTTGGGACAGGAAAAGTGGTCCCCAGCTGCCCATCTCCTGCTCAGGTCACCTCTGAGAGCACGGAGAGGTGGAGGAAATCCAAAGGCAAGCAGAGACCTGCAGCAGGGATGCAGACAGTGCCCTGTGCTCAGTACACACGGAGGCTCCTCCTTCCCAGCGCTCCCCTGGAACAGCTCAGCCCCGGGATACAAGGTCCCTGTCCCTGTGATTCCCGGGACCAGGCAAAGCCTCCCATGCTCTGTGCTCACCCCTGGGTGCCGCCCTCCCTCCCACACACCCACATTCCAGACAGAGGCACTCAGCCCAGCCCCTGCCAAGAGCAGAGGTGACCTCATGCGCCAGCAAACAAGGAGAGAGATTTTTCCAGCTCTGGCAAACAAGCCTCTTCCCTCGCAGTCTGCCTGCCTGCCAGGAGACCAAGACCCAGCTGCAGGAGGCCTCTTGCCACCCCAGCCTGTGGGCTTAGAAGTCCTGCCCTCAGGGTATGGGAAAGCATCTCCAGCCTCAGTGGGGCATCACCAGTGGTCTAAGGACACGGACAATACAGATGACCCACCAGGAGCAGCAGCATGGGACTTTCTCAAGATCTTTGTGCTCACCTTCACCATGGGAAGATTCCACTTGGGGTTGATCCCACCCCCAACCCTCCACACTGCAGCGAGATCTCAAGTTGGAAGGGACCCATAAGGATCTTTGAGTTGAACTCCACCCATGCATCACCCTACACCTACGCAATCCAGAGGATTTACTGGGTTGCAAAATTACAGGCGTGAGCACCATTCCCCCAGGGAAGGAAAACCTTTTCCCAGGTGTTGCTCTCTGGCTGCAGCACGGTAGGAGCCAGTTCTCCTGGCACAGATTCAGGTCTCGCTAATCCAAAAGCCATTTAAGATGCTATGGGAGGTTAGTGCCACCACCTCACTGGTGTGGCTGCTCCTGGTCTTCTCCTGGAAACCTGAGAGCTCAGACTAGGCAGACTAAGCCTTGTCATGAGCAAGAGATGGAGCATGCAAGAGCTGCTGAAAGATGAGGACCAACTGAGGAGAGGATCATTTCTGGGATCAGTGCCCTGAGGCTCTGCTCTGAGATTATCCATGGCAAAGAGCAGGCTCCACACAGGAGAAGCTTTGCAGCTGGATTTCTTCAGTGCTACATCAGGATGCAGGAGATATGTGGCACACACCCAGCAGGACATCATTCCCCCAGCTCCCACTCAGCAGAATAAAGCACAAAACAAAATCTTAGATTGCTGCGATGAGATGAATTCTCACATCAGAAAGGCTTGGAGAAGGAGGCAGGCAGCTTCAGGTCTCTCAAATTGTCTTCTTAAATTCACAAAATCCGAACATGAGGGTGGTCCAGGGTCTGCGTGGAGCAGATTCAAAAGCCCCAAACACATGAGCCAGCCTGCAAAGATCCTTCCTCCCATCAGATCAACAGAGCTTTGCATGTGATGAGACCTCGGTGTCAACACAAGCTCCATGCTCTTGGGACAGTGACTCAGAAGGCTGTCCAGCCTGCTGCCCAAGTCTGGGAATCCCCACTGCCCGAATCCTTTCTCGCTGCAGGAAGACCTGCCTGGGGCTCCATCGGCACTGGCAGGGACGGGCCACACACCAGGAGACAGAAACTGCTGTTTGGTGTCCTCTGCTTTCCAACACTCTGTTGGTGTGGTGCAGCTCTGACCTCCACATTCCCGCTCTTCCCTAAACCCTGGGAGATCCCTTCAGCCATCCTGTGCTTCCACACACCCCCAAGGACAACAGGAGGTTCTGCATGGATCAGAGTACAACTGTCCTGACCCTGCTGCTCTGATGGATCACACCTGAACCCAATTTGACTCAGGCACTTTGCAGGCAAAACGGGATATTACACGGGCTAATTACAAGCCCATATCTAGAGCCGGGATCAGCATGGGAGACTAAGTTTACACCACCAAGCCCCCTCAGAAATTCTGCTGCAGCATAAAAACACAGCCAGTATCGACCAATGCTTTTACACATGCACAGAAATAGGTTCAAGAGTCCATGGAAAAGAAGCAGTTTCCCCACATACTGCCAGGAAGGAGGAGGAAAGGAATCTACACCAGTATTTTAAAACTTGCCTGTATTTAAGGCTGATGTAATAATTAACTCAAGTAGCATGTAAAGCAAAACAGGTTTGGGGTTTTTTTAAGGAAAAAAACCAAACCAAAACACTTATTCAGCACTTATTACACCCCCGTTGCACCACATTTAAAACTGATAAAATCCAACTTCAAGCCCAGCAGTGTTCAGAACACCAGCAATGCAGACAGAAAGACTGAAATCACTCAGTATTTACCAAATACACGTTGAAAACCTGATCTTTGCCAAACATACTATAGGCCAATAAAACTGAAACCCTGATATTGAACTATCACTGGGCTGAGCATGCTTAAACCTCCCTGCACTACACTCTCTCCTACAACTGCACGTGCAAGAGGATCCACTGGATTTTTAATGCTCATCATCAGTTTATGGACCACGGGAGACTCGCCATCTCCCACAGGGATGTGGGCACCTTGTGGGCCCCCCAGACCTGCACAAAATCCAAACTCCACCATGCTGCTCCATCAGAGAGGATTCCTGGATGCTTCCAGCTCTCCCTGGGGCTGGGGGAAGGTTTTGGTTCCAGCAGCAATGGGTGGATCAGCCACCCGCTGCCTGGGCAATGCTGCGCTCGCACCCACATGCCACCCCAGCAGCAAGGCTGTGCACGGAGAACAGTAAGCTAACTGCACATAAATAACTTATTGAAAGGGGATGCCAGTGGAAAAAACCCCAAAGTCTAAGTGCTCACAGGCTATTGAACCCTGGGGGAAACCCAAGCAGCACCTCCAGACCCCGGGGCGGGAGGGCAGAGCACCCCAGGAGCATGCTGTGCACCCAAAAACTCCCACTCCCCGGCACTGGGGGAGAGCAGCAAGCAAATCCAAGAGGGAAGGGCCGACCTTCCCGAAGCCTCACCTTCTCCTCTGCGTGCGCTCCGGGCCGCGGGCAGGAGGGACGCGGCGAGGCAGGTGAGGGGCAGGAGCCAGTGCCCAGCCATTCCTCGTCCCGGCCACCGGCTGCCTGGTGCCTTGTTTTCCCGTGTGTTTTTTATGGGCTGCTCCACCTGAGTCACTCCCTACAGGAAGAGCACTTGTGCCCGTGGGGCTGACTCACCTCTGCGAGCGCAGAGCCCAGCCCAGGGAGAGCACACGGGGCGCAGCGCCCCGAGCTGCTCCTGCCTGCGCCTTCCTGGGGCCGGCAGCTCGTGGGGAGGGGAATAAAACATACCTGCAGCCCCTCCTGGCCGTGCCACCGCCCACCTCCATCCCCGGGCGGGCAGGGCACCGGGGCTGGCGGGGACAGCGGGGCTGCCCGGGCACGCAGGGAGCGAAGTGAAACACGATGAGCTCACAGGAAGCCTGGGGAGGGTGGAGGGGGGCTGTCTGCTCGAAAGCAGGGCCCAGCCAACCAACCTGCAAGAGCAGGGCTCATTCCAGGTGACTAGCGGGGCTGGCGATGCAAAGAGACCCCCAAGGACAGCTCGGATAAACTGACCAATAGGGATTTACCCGATAAGCATCAAGTTCAGGAAAGCCCCAGACCTAGAAATGGGGTGGAGGTGGGAATCATCACACACGTTTGTCTGCTTTTTCTCCTGAGAGGGAAAATGAGATTAGATGGGTCCTTGGCCTCACCTAGCACATCCACTTGTATGCCAGAAGGAGGATGAGGAGTGGAGACAGAGGGCAGAAGGCTTGTCTGAGGCTGCTGATGGAGCCAGCAGGAGGATGCCAGGCTCCACTGCCCCAGGTCCATTAGCACTTTATTCTCAAGGGTAGCCAAAGAGCCAAAGAAGGCATGAAAGCCGATTTCACCTTGCTCCTCCCCTCTGACTTGCAGGAGGGACATGGTGACTTCTACAGGGGAAGAGACAAATCTGGAGGCAGGGGTCCTCCTCATCCTGCAGGTATCGGGCTAAGCAAGACCCCAGCACATCCACCAGACCAGTGAAAGCAGCCCACCAGAGGATCCCAGGGAGGATGGGCCCTCACATTCCCCTGCTTACTGCCACGGGACACCCACTGTCACAAGTGACTGCGAGTGGTCCGTGGGCACCTTTAGATGGAATGAAGACACCTAACAAATTGGTCCCCCTTCTGCATTAGGGATTCGAACTCAACCCAAGGAGCTGCCGCGCTGCTCGTTTCAGAGCTGACAGACCAAGGGTGATTAACACTGAGCATTGCAGTGCCCTACAGCCTCCAGACACTGCAGACACCCGGGGTTGACTCACAGGGCTTTCCTCTGTGCCTCCTGGTGATCTCATGGGCTCAGCCAGCCCCAGCTCACCACATCTCTGCACCTCCCTTTGCCAACCCTACCTGCCTCTGCTGATTGAGTCAACTGGCTTTTATAAACAGGCGGTTTCCTTTTCATTTCACTTGCTGGATCTTAATATGGCTCACAACAAGAAAACCAGCTCCCTGAATGTGATGGTGGCACAGCGGGTTTTGGCATCCAGGCTTGTTTTATGTGGTTTTTATTACTTTATTTTTTGGGGTCTTTTAAGTGAGAGAAAACTATTTATGCTGTTCCCACCAATCCAGCAGTTCACAGGATCCACTTATTCCTCTAAGGAAACACAATCCCTTTTGCTCTGAAGTCCCTCACTTACCTGAAACACCTCTGCTGTGTCCTTCCTACCACTGACACCCCTCTGCTTGGGAAGCTCAACTCCTCCAACAGCATGGAGTGTCCAGTGGTTCCCTTGGACCTCACCCAGCCCCTGGCTGACTTCTCCCTTAGAAAACCAGCTCTCGCCATCAGGAAACTTTCCCCTTATCTGTCTGCTCTGTATTATCCCTTCTATCTCACCATTACCACCTCACCTCTCACCCCACTGTGTAAACAAGGCCCTGGCACAGCTTGCTCCTCAGTCATTTCTGCATATTTACTCGGGTTACTCTTACCTCGTCATCCTCCACCATCCTTCACGATCATCTCTGAGAACCACAGGAATGTGTGCCTCATCCTCCTTCAAGATCACCTCTGAAAACGACACTTACACATGCCATGAGACCACCAAAAATGTATTTTCTGAGGCCCTGATTTTCTAAGCACACCCTAAGTGCAACAAACACTGCCCATCCAAACCCCTGGCTATGGCAGCACCCTTCAGAAAAGGTCTCCTATGAACATGGTTAACAGAAATACTACCTTTGGAGTGAGCAGAAGCCTAAGTGAAGGGAGGCATGAAGAGGAGTGGTGCTCATCACACGCTGCAATGCAACAGCTTTTCTTCACTGGAGAACCCATGTCTTTTTAACCTGCAACATAAGAAAAGTCCTTCTGAAGATGTGCTGTGTTCACTCGCACGAGAGCCAAGAAAGCTGCTGCTGCAGGGAGGCCACAGCAGAGGCTCACAAGTTCATCAGTCCTCAAGGAGGTGGCAACAGAATTAACCACACTCCAAAGACAGTCTGAATCTCTGTAACAACCTGAATTTTCCTCTTGGTTGCAGGTGGCAAGTAATAGGTGTGTGAAACCCCAGAAGCAAGAGTTTTATTGATGTAACTAAGGGAAAAAGCCCATTTTGGTGGCTCATGACACCATGATGTTGGCACACGTCCTTGCAGCCCTGGCATTCCCAAGCCTCCCTCTGCAAGAGACTGTCTCAGCTGCAACATCCAGTGTGGAAAATCAGGGGCTCATGATGTGGCAGTATCACCAAACACCAACGCAGCAACAGAGCCTGCACCTCAGTCTCTCCTTGGGTGCCCTGGGAAAGAGTCCTCGTGTCAGACAGAGCCACGTGAAGCAGCAGAGAATGGTACAGGAAGAGGCTCCACCAGGATGGGCAGAGGCAGGCAGGGAGAGCAGGGTCATGGTGAGCAAGCGAGGCAGGGCAGCAGCACAGCAAGGAAGTGCCATCACCCCTGCCTGGACCAGGGAGGGGTGACACAGACAGGGATGGGGGAAGGCGTTTCCTTCCAACTGCCTTCCCCTCCCTGTCCCCATGCCCAGCCTCTGTGGGGTACCTTTTACATGACATTCCTGATGTTTCTGGGACAGGGGCACACTGAGGGTATGGGGCCAGCAGCCAGCCAGAATGATTAACTAACCAGAATGTGGTCCAACGTGTCACAGCTGCAGCAGCAGGGCAGCACAGGACATCCTCAGCTCCGTGTGACAGCTCTATGTCCTTCGCTCTGTGGGAGACAGCTATCCACAGCTCAGCAGTTGGGCTCCTTCAACAAGGTAACCCCGCAGCTGTGAAGTTGCGTTCCCCCCAGTTTTTCTCAGATTTTATTGTCTTTTATTTCACCCAAACCATGGCAGCACCCCTTTCGAAAAGTGAGCAGGAGAGAGAGCTACAGCCATCTGAAGACTCTAATTCACCTTCAGGGTCACCCAACTGACAAAGCATTCGTGAAATGGCTTTCCAAAAATCATTCTGTTATCCCTTTCAACATGATGTATGTGGATTGGGACAAATTAGGGCTTAGATTATGGCAAGCCACACAGAACCAAGATGGCCTAGCGAGGTGCTCCCAAATTAATGAGCTACAATCCCTTGTCCAACAGCTTCAAATGGCAAATGAGTTCAGTTTGGATGATATGACTGGCTAACCTTCAAAGGATTCTTGCTTTCAGTGAAAAAATTTCTGCTCTTTCTTTTTTAGGACTGTTTGTGTTGCTTGTCCTCATCCTAATCCTCCCTTGTTTAGTGGGCTGTCTCCGAGCTTTTCTTTCTCAGGACATTTCCCAAGCTTACCTTCTTTTAAAAAAGGCAGCACAGGATATCCTCAGCTTCATGTGACAGCTGTATGTCGTCCTCTCCTTCCTCAGATCCCAATGGGCACTAGAACTGTCTCCTCCAGGCAGTTGTTCCCAGCACTTTTTAACTTCTAACAATATCTTTTCCTCCCCGGATGGGAGAAAGAACCTGGCTCAGGTTTGTCCAGGCCCTCCTCACTGCCATCTGCTCACCAGCCCACCCTTGTCCCCTGCTTCTCCAGAAAGAACAAGAGACTATGGAGCTTGCACTTGCATGCTGAGAAAAAGCACAGGGAGTTAGAGGAGGAAAAAAGCCACAGAAGCATGGCTTGGCCATGGGCTTGGCAAGGCTCCTCCTCACACACTTAGAGGTTGGGCCCAGTCCATGCAGAGAATATCTGAGGAGGGTCTCTACCTGGGCTTCAAAACATCAGTAGAACACTTTGGTGACCTGGAAGATGTTGTCACGGTCCCTTGGGTCTGGGTCTGCTCCTCCCTGTGACACATTTCTGTATATTTACTTAGGTTACTCTTACCTGGTCATCCTCCAGTATCCTTGAGGATCACCTCTGAGAACCACAGGAATGCATGGCTCATCCTCCTTCAAGATCACCTCCGAAAATCAGATCACCTCAGATGGATTTGCACAATGCCCATGAAAAAAATGAAGATAAAACCCTGAAGATACAATAAAGGCCACAGACTTGCTTCCTAAACTATTTTAGCCCCCAAATGGTAAGAGGCTCCATGTCAACCTACAGCTCATGCAAGGTCAGAACCCTCCCACCACCCAATTCTCTGCTCCTTGACTGCTCCCTACAGTCCAGCTGAAAACTCAGAAAGATTTTGCCAGCTGGAATTTGCCCAACAGCACTACTGGTAACAAAAAATAGAGAGAGAAAAAAAGATATTTTCAAAAACAAATTCATTAGTGGCAAGTACAGCACGAACAACTGAAACCAGACAAACTGAAATACAAAAAATAATGAGAACAACTTACCAGCTGAGAAGGGATTAGCTCTGATGCAAGTTAATGAGATGTGCATTTTCCTCTGCTGAGAAAAGTAACAGAAATCCAGCTGGAGCTGTAAGACACGTGTGATTGCAGAACAGCCTAGTCTGTTATCACTGTAATCTGTTCTTACAAACTTACTTAGTTCAGGAATAAAATTTATCTCAGGCTCTGCCAGACAGGACCCAAGGAACAACAGTGGCCAGACTTATGGCCCTTCCCAGTGAGAAATTTCAGCATCTTTATTCAGTTTTCCTTTTTGTTTCCCAGGAGCCCCATCCTTTTCCACATGTTCAGCTGAAAGGATTTTACCCTTACAGTGTAAAAACACACCCCAGTTCCCCAGGGCTTTGCAGCTCCAACAGCATCAGCACTAACAACATAATCTTACTAAGTCCTGGAAAACCAGCAGCTTAAAATCCGTCTCAGCCATGGCACTGGAGCACTGGACACAGGGCGAAACCATCATCCCTATGGCCACCTGCACCACACCACATCCATTTCCAAGTTTCTTTTCTCTTTTTCCCACCCTAAAAAAGGTCACCTAATTAAAATGAATAGATGAATCTTGCAACTGAGACATAACCCCCAACAGCACCCACCCCACCCACCACCCCCAAAAAAAGCAATACTGAAAAGAATGCCAAAGTATAAGGGGTTACAAATATTCAGACTTTATTATAAATAAGAAATACTGTTTTATACATAAAAACTGCAAGTGTTGCATTTTGTTCACCGCCCCAGACAGCAAGACCACAGATTAAGGCAAAAAAAAAAAAAAAAAAAAAAGCTGGAGTGAAGGCACATACTGAGGGGGCCACAGTCAGGAACAAGGTGATGAAGGGACTGACACCCAGCACTCCACCAGCAGCTGTCACGTCATCACATTACGTAAAGAAATAACTGGACTTATACAATGAATAATGGCTGTAATGCAGTAGTGATTAAGAAATTGCTTATAAAGATTTTTTTTTTTTATTATTTAAAAATAAAATTCTGTTAAAAACAGCTTAAGGAAAAAAAAAAAAAAAGAAAAAAAAAAACCAAGAGAAGAAAGCAGGAAACCTTAGGCCTGAGGTCAGCCAGGGCATGCGTGCATCTTCGCATCTGCTCTTCTCACAGCCTTGGCAGAGGTGACGCGGTTACAGCCATCTGACCAGAGCAGCCAGCGAGCCAGCAAGCTCTCCTCCAGGTGCGTTGGCAGGCAGGAGGGCAATCCCAAGCTGCTGAAGGCCAGAATCTCTAAGGGGAGGCGCACAAGAGCGATGGCAGGAACATCCCCCCGCCCAGCAGCGCTGTCCCCAAGGGTGCACCGAGCCTCCTGCCCCGCACAGTGGTATCAGGATGTCCCCAAATCCAGCTCTCCGACCACCTCAGCACCGAGCCCGGTCTCCCAGCCGTGCCACAGCTCCTCACAGCCCCGCTGCGAAGCCACAGCTCCTGTCCCTGGGCTGGCACAGCATCCCAGGGGACAAGGCACACGGAACGGGGTGCTGTGAGCACCGTGGGGCAGGGCTGGCTTTGGAGGGAGGGCTGGAAAGCATGCACCCCCATAGGCAAAGTGGTTATTGATGGGTGCTGAGGATACAGGAGAGGGAAGAAAGCAGGAGCCCAGCCAGGAGAAATCCCAAGTTTTAAGGGAATGATACGGAGAGAAGCGATACATGGTACATGCACCCCCATGGCTACAGGGGGAAGCACTTAGAGGAGGCCAGGCTGTGCCACTCTGGAAATATGGCTGAGTATATTTACACACACATACGCACACACAAGAGACTTCCTCACACTATAATCATGATTTAAAAAAAAAAAAAAAAAGAAAAAAAAAATCACATTCACACAAAAAATATAAATTTGAAATAATTAATAGCACCAGTGTGTGTCAGATAATAATTTCTTCCCCGCTACGCAAACATACAAAGTTGCATAGTGTTTAAGGATAGATATATACTGGATCTCGGGGGGGGATGGGGGGGAGGGATGCCAGGCTGGAGGCGAGGAGGGAGCCACGGAGGGTGCTCTGGTCCCGCAGCGAGGGGCTCCCTGGCGCTTCCCCCCAGCACCAGTGAGCAGCTGGGAGGCACTGGCTGGGCAGGGAGCCTGCCAGGGAGGCCGGGGGAGCTGCCAGATGCAGAGCTGCCACCTGAGCCTGGCCTCAAGTCCCTGTGCTGTGGTGGCTTGACGGTGAGCGGGAGGCAAGAAGAAAGGAGGGCACTGGAAAATTCCAGCTCTTCCTGCCAGCTTCAATACAGGCAAAAGGCCGGAGCAGTGCCAGGAGATATAAAAATGCCACTGTCCTCCTTTAGGGAATAAAAAAAATGGGGAGAAAGACAGACTTTTCCATTCCCACTCATGTGCCCCCTTCCTTCCCCACCCAAAGACATTCAGCGTGAAGGCCAGTGCAGCTGTCGGAGCTCTCTGGATGGCAGCTCTCCTCCTCTTCAGCAAGACTTGCCCTGCTTGAACAAACTCATCTGTCAGTCAGACATTCTGAGCCTAAAAAAGCAGATCCCTCTGGCAATTCAGTAGCAACAGATGGGAATGCAGCTCATGGCTTCCACGCTCTGGCAGTCTGGACTGCCAGCAGGCAGCAGCTTTCAGACCAGACCCCAAACTTCGCCACAGACCAGGAGTGGGGCTCGCAAGACCCACCACTCCACCAATAAAGACTGACCACTCCACCAGTATCCCATCTTCCCAAAGAGCTCCAATCAGAGGCTGCCTTTTCCTCAGAGTGATGTTATCATCACAGAAAGCATTTCAGAAAGAGGCTTCGGCTATTTTGTCAAAGGCTACCAATGCTGCCGGATTGGCCACTAGGTAAGGATGAGAAAATAAATTCACAGGGTTAGAAGTTGGGAACAGAGATCTCAGAGTGCAGCTATACTGGCCATTACAGTAATACTTTGGTAGCCATCCCCTTCCTTTACAGGAACAGAGAGCTCCAGGACTGAGGACTTTACAGTCAAAGGGAAAAGAGAGGAGAGAAAGTCAGGTTAGTTTTGCCTTGCTGTATACAGCTCACATGGTTATTTCTGAACCACAGTATAAAGAGTCCAGAGCATCTCTCATCCTTGCACTAATCAAAGGGAAATTGTGTCTGAGGAAGGGGCAAAGGCAGAGTGCTCAGGAAAACAATCTATATAAAAAACCCCTTTGATGCCCAAAGACGGATATTTAATTTGCTTTTCAAAAAAAAAAAAAAAAATTTAAAAAAAAAATCCTTTCAACTTATCCTGATTTGAAAAGAAAACAGTGGCTGCGAGCAGCAAAGAGTTGGGGATTTGGAGAAGGTAATGTGTGTTAAGGCACTCCAGAGCTGAACCACCGCTCAGGGGGGCTCACCCCCCACCCCCAGCGCACCCTTAGGGTTTCTCAATGGACGGGGTGTTGAAACAGCCAGATGGCAAGGTCTTCCTGATGTCTTCCAGGTTGCTAATGTCCTTCAGGATCTCTTCAATGTCCCTGTTGTAGGCCTGTATTGCATCGTCTTGCTTCTTGGCTTCTCTCTCAAGGAAAGACACTTTCTGGTCCAAGTCGCTGTCTTTCATCTGGTCTTTGGCACTGTTCAGGGTACCCTCGATTTCATTCAGTTTGTTCAAGTCCACTGTCTCCAGTTGCCCTGAAAAGCCAGAAGCAAATTGTGAAGTGCATTAAAAAGCCTTTGCCACCCTGGTTTTGGGTGCCCACACAGCTGAGCCACAGCCAGACCTCCATCGGGCCATCTCTGCATTAGAGACGCCACTTAAAACAGAACCAACCACATGGGTGACACCTTCAGTGTCCTCAGCTTGCAGAAAACCACCACTGAACATTGCACAACAAGCTCTGAGGCTACCCCAGCAAAGGAAAAACCTCAAGGCCTTGCCAAAACCACACAAACCCCATTGCAAAAGGTCAACAGACCCATGTGATGCCTTGCACAGCACTGGCAGGGAAGCCAGCACACCACATCAGGAAAACACTCAAAGGCATAGGGCACATTAAGGACAGTCCTACCTAATTGATCCAGCAGGTCATTAATGACAGTGAGTAGGCTGTTCACAGAGTTCTTTGCTTTCCTGGCATTATCTTCTGCCTCCTGGGCAGCCTGTGAGGCCTGCAGGGTGTAAAAAGTGAGAGCACAAAAAAGGTGTAGGGATCACAAAACTGTTGCCTCTGCCCAAGCAGTTAGTCACCCTCACCCCTGGCTCCAGGGTAACACTGACATCTTCATCACAATGCTGGAGAAGACTGACAATCTTCAAATAACCCATTTTCTGACTCTTTCAGGGTATCCCTGAGAACTAAGCAGGATTTTGCAGGGAAAGTCAGAGCAGTGTCAGTAAATCTACAGTCAGGTTTCAGTTAAAATCAAAGGAAAGTGTTGCATTACAAAAACTGGCTCTCAAATTCCAGCAGTGAGCCTAATCTAATGCACCAGAGCTTGTCTCATGTTTTCAATCCCACTTAAAACTTGGAAGAGTTTGAATACTGCCTGGACCCAGCACTGTGTTTGCAAAGGGAGAGTAGGAGGAAAGCTTGCATCGCCAGGTCAGCGGGGAGAAGGCAGCTCCTGGCCACTGATGTCCCCTGCCAACACTACTTACCATGCCTGCCATCATCATATCCTGCTCAGCATCTGCCTGCTTCTGCTTCAGCTCTTTTTCTGCATCCTGCAGCTGCTTCATCATGTCATCCACCTCCTTGGCCAGCCCAGTCACGTCAGCAAAAGTCTTGTCGGCTTCAGCTCTGGTAGCAGCAGCATTCTGCAGCCAACAAGGGGCAGAGGATGGAAAAAGGTGATGGAGGTGGCACAACTCCCTTCAATCCTTTCCATCAAAATGCACTGATTTCCTATCGTGCCCTCACGTGGGGAGTACAGCAGAAAGCACGTGGGGCTCACCAGGAAATACTGGAACAGAGTTCACATGGTTACACACCGACACCTCAGGGAAGGGGGCGGCTTCAGAACCACCAAGGGCTCACCTTCTGAACGGAGGTGGCGATTTTCTCCGCATCGTCTGCTCTGGCTTTGGCCTCCCTGGCATCAGCAGCAGCGTTGCCCAGTGCCAGCTCTGCCTGGCGCGTCTTGTTGTTGGCTTCCGCGATGGTCTGCGTGATGGCAGGGATCTTCTTCAGCGCCTCCTCAGCCGCCGTCTTGTTATCGTTCACCCGCTTATCGAAGTCTGAGGAAGGGCAAAACAGATCCTTACCGTGTGCCCCTGGGATGCTCGTTTGACCAAGCTACCCAGGCTTGGCCGCCGTGGCATCGCAGGGACCAAGAGCAAACTGGCATCAGCTTTCCCCGTTGCACACCTTCTAATGCTAAATAAGGACCTTCAAAGGAGATTTCCAGTCACTGAAAACATTTGTATTTTTTCCTGTAAAGAAAAACAAGCCCAAAGAGCCCACCCAACTCTCGGGTACGGGCAATAGCACGGATACCCTACTGCCAAGTGACTTGTCACACCAGAATTGAAGGATTCACTGCAGGTGCTTCCTCTTTACCTTTCAGGTTGCTGAGGATGGTATTGGCCTCCTGCAGTGTGCCATTGCCCTTCCGAGCAGCTTCTTCAGCCAGGGCTTTCGCTGCATCTGCTCGAGCCAAGAGCTGGTCTGCAGTCTGAGGAGACACGACACGTATCAACATAGTCTCACCTTCTGAGGGGCAACCATGTAGGTGTAACAAAAAGCACTGCTCAGCCTGAAACACCAATGCTTCCCTCTGAGACCAGGTGAATGCAGGTACTTCTGCAATACTGTTCTGAATACAAAGTTGACGGCACACCTGGCAAATATCCCTTATTTTCCCATAACAGCCTCAATGCCATTGCTTTAAACAGCTTTCTGCATCTCCTTTCTGGGACCACTCTTCAGCATTCTCATAAGTAACAAGCAGCAGTAAGACTAGACAGAGTAAGACCAAACCTTCCACATCTGGACAGTTCCTTGTTTTCCTTTGTTTTTTTTTCTGGGAACAAAAGCATGCACAAAGCAGAACTGACCTGCTGCTCCGTCTTCCCTTTCTCCAAGAGGTTCTTTACTTCCAGCTCCTTTCCTTTCATGTCTTCTCTCAAATCCTCATAATCCTTGAGCTTCCTGGCAATTAGCTGATCTAATTCCTCTGCTTCCTTCTTGATCTTATGTGCTTCATTCTGCAGGTGGAAATCAGAAACAAACGCAGATTCCTGAATGTCAAAGAATTTCTGAACAGGTGGCAGATTTTTGCACTTCTCCATTCAAGCCAAGAGGAAACAACATTTCACTCAGATTTTTGTCCTTCAGAGGCTGGGGGAAGTGGAGGTTTATCTAAGTGGTTTTCCATCTTTAAGTCTACTGTGTAGAAGTTGGAAAGCACAAGTCTGGATTATGGATAAAAATCCCACAGGACTGTTCTCATGCAGAGAGCATTAGCAGAGCACATGCAGGGTATTGTCAGCAACCTGGAATCTTCAGGGAATACTGCATGTGATGCTGCCCACACGTACCTCCAGCCCCGTGGAATCCACAGTAGGCAGGCTGGTGAGATTAGCGTAGATCTGCAGGGCTCTGTTTCCAGCTTCCTCTGCCTCAGCAAGCACCTTGCTGGCCTGTTTCTCTAGGTCTCGAGAAATATTCCTTGCTTGGTTATACCTAAAAAAATCCACAAGGATCCAGTTGTGCTACAGCAGTTTTTGCAGAACTGAACTTAATAAGAGAGTAGAGAGGCTAAGAAATTCAAAACCAACTCCCACAAAACCCTTAGTTTTTAAGCACTGCTATAAAGCCAGGAAATAAACCAAATTTTCTCTTATTGGCTCACTTCTGGTTGAGCTCATCAATGTCAACTGCAGTCTGGTTTTCCCCAGCCAGGGTCTTCAGCAGCAGTTGATACGCTTCTGTGGAAGTATCATTTGCAGCCTTGGCTATGCGAACAATCTCATCAGCTTCTTTTTTGTGTCTGGACAAGATTATGGGGAAAAAAAGTAACACCATTAGATTTGCCAGCCAATAGTCTCTACCCTCAGATTTTATCCTTTCTTACTTTTCCCTCCTTCTCCCAGATTTAAACATGGGAGATGCTGAACCAATTGCAATGGATGATGTCAAAACATTTGCAGTGGAAGATGGTTGTCGTGTCCCTTGTTCACACATCTAGTGTTTGCCCTCAGTGACACACAGGCATGACCCCACAGTGACAGATTTTGACTCAGCACAGGGGGTGTTTTTCCTACCCAGCACACTGAATTCTGCATCCCCCTTGCAGGGAAGAGCAGGGCCCTGATGCAGTGCATGAGGAGTGTGCCTTGCCACAGCCTACCTTTCTGCCAGCTTTCGGGCCTCTTCTGCCAACAGAGTCATGTTGCTGGGGTCCCCACTTTGCTCTGGAGGTGTAATGGACTGGAAAAAGAAAGGAAAAAAAGACCCTTAAAGCTCTTTTTTCATCTTTGATTTGAATACTTATTGTCATGATCTAAACGCTTAGAGATGTGTCTAACCTACTTCTGACTTCTCTGTATGTTTTTCCAAACTACTAGTTACCGCTCAAACACAAAGGTGCTGATATTGATTTAGGAGTTCTTATGTTGGATTCTTTGAGCAGGGGCTAAGACACGATCTCTGACAGACACTGGTGCATTTCCTTTATATCCCACAATCTTGGTGCAAATTTGCTACATGAGAAAGACACCAAGCAGAGAAACACACCGGAGGGCACACAAGGAAAGGCCCTCTGCTCTCCCAGTAGCGTGGGATCTCGGCAGCACACTCACCACGTTGTCAGCTGCCGCCTTTGCCTTCTCCAGCATATCAGAAGCCAAGCTGATGAGGTCCTCGGTGTCCTCCACCCGCACCCGGGCTTGTTCCGCCAGGTTCTCCGTCTCCCGCACCGTGCCCTGGATGTTCCTCAGCCTGTTGAGCTGATTTGCCAGGGTGCTGTTGATGTCCTTGAGACGATCCATGAGGCCCTGATCTACGTCTGAAACACAAAATGGACGAGAGGGGAAGCAAAATTAATTACAGCAGGAAGAGAAGGTGGAGCAGCAGCTCACCGCTGCAGGCACCGCATCGGCAGGTTTAATCCCCTGCTGAAAGGGGACCAAGCAAAGCTGTTTCACAAGTCACTCAGCTTGAGATCAAAGTCACCATCAGAATGTGCACCAAATATGAGAAATGAAAAGCCATTAATTACTAATAAGACAACGCTGCTGGGTGTTGGAACAGACTCTGATGGGGGATTTTGTGTTCAGAATCACGTTTCACCTCTGTCATTGACTTAAAATGACAACACAGCTGCTCCTCAAGAGGTATGAAATGTGTGCTTTGTGAATTCTCTTAACTCCTAGAAGGTTTGCAGAGATGGAGGAATAGTGGGGTTGTACATTATTCTCCACCCTGGGCAACAGTGGCTGTTCCCAAGCCAGACACAGTCTCCACAGAGAGCAGCCAGGAGATGTGTGGAATAGTCAACCCACTCCAAACTTGCCCCTAAACCCCAGGGGTGACAAAAGCTGACTGGCTTAGAGCCTTGGTTCTCTCATATGTAGGACCTATGAGCCACCCAAACTTCCCCAAGTTTTTGGACCACCAGGCAACTCCCCAGAGCAGCACCTTAATAATGGAGCCATCACAGCACAGGCACGTGCCTCACGACCAGGGGCAGTTACTTTTGAAAAGCTGAGAACGTTATCAAGACATGAAGTACAAGCAGAAATCTGCAGGCCTCCAAAATTAAGACTTTTTCCCAAATACCTTGACCTTGCAGTACTTAAGTACTGAACATGAGCATTTGACACATTTCAAAAACAACCTACACAGAAAAACACAAATAACTACAGATTTTTTGCAAGAGTAGCTTTTGTTGCATTTAACCTGCCCTCTTGTGGAAGAGCAATGGGGCTGGGAAAGGGTGTGGAGCACAAGGAGCACTTTATGGTGGGACAATTAAGCTTGCCAGCCGGATCCTTCAGGCTTCATTCTGATCACTGATGATATCCTAACAAGAACTATTTTGGTCCCAAGAGGTCTGAGCAAATTTATAAGCATAATAAGTATACTGGAAAGTCATTTAACAAATAAAGCCCTTCTGTGCATCTGGAGAAGAGGCTACCACATAAAACACTGGCATCGGCATGGAGTTAGAGGCAGATCTTTACTTTGCATGTACAACAGAGACCGCCAGGAGAACAGCGGGGACAAAAGCACAGGCACTGTTGTGATAACAACACACGTTGACTCAGTGCTATCTGAAATTGCTGTCAGTCCTGGAACACAGCACAGGCTTGAAGTAAAACCCACTGTGTCCAAAGGGAACAGCAACATCAGGCAAAGAACTCATTTAGTTGGTCCTTGTCTGATCAGGTCAACTCACCTTTGCTTTTTTGTGCTTCGTGGAGCAACTCCATAACTTCCCTTTCTGCCTGCTTCAACCTCTCCTCGAAGGCTTGATCAGTCACAGTTTCCTCTCCCATACCCAGATTTGCTATAAGATTTTCCAGCTCCCGCAGCCTCTCGCGTTGTTCCGCCACCTACACGGGAGGGACAGAGCACGCCTGTGGCACAGCGAAGCACCCTGAGCCTCTCCGCTTTCAGCAGCCAGGGGCGTAAAATGGCACGTGCCACCGACTCCACGGGTACCAACGGCAGCGTTCCCGGCCTTACCTTATCCTTCACCAATCTGTAACAGGCTGGACACTCCTGGCAGCCTGGCCACGAGCGGTTGTAGAAGTAGTTCTCCTCGCACTGGTCGCAGCGGCTCCCCACGAAGCCTTCCTTGCACTCACAGCGGCCGTTCTCACGGCACTGCAGGGAGCGCGAGCCCTCGGGATCACAGTCGCAGGCTGGGGGAATTCAAACCTCAGTCAGACTGGGGGAGAGGCAGAAACGCCCCAAAACACCTGCAAGAGCTACAGGGCACAAACCCACAGCTGGACCCCACTCCTGACCGTGGTGCTTCTACACACAAGTGCAACCCAACATTCACGGCGTGTGTTCAGTGCTGCTACTGCCTCTCCCACAAAGCATTATTCTACCCCATTTCATTGTAACCAACTGCAGGTAATTTTCCTGCCCTTTACAGGCAGGGATATCGATGAGGAAAGTTTGGATTATCCTGTTTTTCAAACTGTTGCTCCTCAAGACAGAATCTGTATGTTGAGGCCACGTGCAGAGTAGCTGTGCAGATTTAACAACGGGGAACAGAACTGTTGCAGGCCAAGATTCAGAGAATACGTTTACACCAAAGAGAGGTGGATATCTAACAAGTTGGATAAGGAAAAAATAACAAAAGAAGGGGATAAGCTGTAGCAGGGAGGTCAAATTTCACCGCACAGGGCGTGGACACAAAAGTGCCAACTTTTGCTGCGAAGGAGCGCGGTAAGAAAGCGCCTTCCCAGAGACAGGAGGAAAGCAACAGCAAGGCTGGGTGTGCAACATCCTCTTCCCAGCTGCCTGGCTCTGGCCTCTCAGACTTACGTTTGCAGCCCTGGGAGCCGAAGCCGAAGTGGTTGGCCTCGCACCTGTCGCAGTGCTGGCCGGCGACGCCCGGCTGGCACTCGCACTGCCCGCTCTGGATGTCGCACTGCCCGTTGGTGGAGCCCAGCGCGTGGCAGTTGCACCTGGGGGAGGGAGGGAGGCAGACACACATCAGACAGGGCACAGAAGGGAGACACGGCTGAAGGGCCTCTCTGAAAGGCACAGCTCAGTGTTTGCCCCTTGCCCAAAGTAATTTCTTCTCGCCGTGCAGCTACAGCAGGCGAGGCACTGAGCCTCTGAACCGTGCAAGGTCACTTGCTGCCTTGCACTAAAAAAGGAACCCACGAGCTCCTGCTACAATCACACAGTCATGTGGCAGTTTTCTATTTAAAACCCTGATTTAGAGCTCTTTATAAAGCTATTTATAAGTCAGGCTTTCTGCACAGCCATAATAGCCACTCCTTGACCGCTGCTCTTCCCCACCCGCAGCAGCATCGAGGCACACCAGCCACTTGTGCCAAACATCACATTCCTGCACACGGTAAGCACAGACCCTCCAAAACCATGCTCTTTGGCCCAAGTCAAGGCAAACATTACCTCTCACAGCCACGGCCACTCTGCAGGTTGAAGAATCCTGGCTCACAGGCACTGCAGTCCCTCCCGGTGACGTGGGACAGGCACTCGCACTGCCCAGTCACTTGATTGCAGCTCGTCTGCTGATTCACGGTGCCATAGGGATTGCACTGACAAGCTGCAAAAATAGAAGGGATGGAGAAACACGCACAAAGTTAGAAGTCCCTTGGGGTGTTGGTACTCACCAGTCCCTAAATGCGTCTAGATCCAAAACACGTGGCAGCCCAGCCCCTGCCACGGCACAATGCTTCTGCCTCAGTGGCAGTGAGCGCCCACAGACACAAGTTTAGCAAGCTCAAACCACCACACCAGGGTAAAGCCACACATCGCTGCTGACAGGCACCAGCACGCTGTGTCCTAACAGCAGCTCTTGGGGACAAGGCCACTGTGAGACGCAGGAGGAACCAGCTCTGACCTCTGCACTTGTCAGCGGGGTCGGGGGCCAGGGGGTTCCCGAAGAAGCCGTCCTTGCAGCGGTCGCAGTAGAAGCCGGCGGTGTTGTGGATGCACTTGAGGCACTCCCCGGTCTGGCGGTCGCAGTTGCCCACGGCGTTGGGGTCGATGTTGTCGTTGCACTGGCAGAGGCGGCAGGGCCTCACAGCGCCGTTCTCGCCCAGGGGGTCCCCGAAATAGGCATCGTCACACAGCTCGCACCTCTTGCCTGGGACACAACACAGACACGGCTGCTGCAGCAGAACGCCCCTTGCTGCCAACTCACATGGATCCCCTTTGCAGTCCCTTCTGAAAACGTTGCAGCTTCCTGCCCTTTCATCCTCCTGTTGGGGTCAGACAAATCCCTCCCCATCTCTAAATTCAAGCTGCTTTTTCACTGGAACTTTCCTTCCTATCCCTTAAGCAAAACCCGTTTGCTGTAATTTGTTGTTAATTTAAGAGTTTTAAACAGGTAGAGCTCCGTGGGGCATCGCTGCTCCAGGAAGCTCCACTGCCAGTGAGATGTGCCAAACCTCCATGGGCAGCCACTGAAGTATCCAACTCAGCAGATCCCTACACTTACGGCAGATCTGACCTCCCTAGCCAGCTATAAATTCGGTTTCTTAGGCAGTTCTTGCACAAAAATCCTGTTTTCCCTCACATCCCAAAAATTTGGCATGAGACAGGTGGAAATCCTGTGCAATCCCAGTTACAAGTAAATATGAGCTTGTACAGACATTTGAGCTGCAAGAACTTGGCCCCCTGGACTCTGGTTTGGTTCCTGACAGAGTGGCACCCACAGGAACACTCACGAGCTGCTTGGTCAGGGGCTTTCCTAAGCATTCCAAGCATTTACAGGTATTCTGTACTTTGGACTCTGCCATGCCAAGCATAAAATCAGCAGAGAAGCAGGGAGGCTGCCAGCCATCCTAAGGCTTCCTTGCTGCTTGCAGGCAGAGCAAAACAACTGCTGAACAACTCAGCTGCATGCTTGGACTTCACAGCTTACTGCTAAAATCTTTATCTGATCATGTATTTCTCTTTAAAACTGTTGAGCACTAGTTTGATCTTGTGGTTTTTTGGGCAGTGTTTGTGAGTCACTGCAGCCTTCCCGCTTTTCCTAGGAAGCATCCTGTAGTGCTCCTCTGGCTGGCAAACTACATCTTCTAAATTTACTTCACTCTGACCCACCTTCCTGGCTCTTAAATCTGTTTTCTGCCCAACACCACGCAACTACCAGAGCTCTATTAGAAGCCAGCATGGCTCATCTACATAGCACAGAAATGGTCAGATCAAGCCTTTGTTGCTCTTTTGTTCTCAAGAGACAGGCACAAAGAACATAGGAAGCCCTGAGCCTCACACAGGACAGAAAATAGGGCTGAGGAAGGGAGAAGGATTGGAACCAGAAGACACAGAAGCTTTCAGTGCTGCACGCTGTGGATCAGAGCGCCAGAAGTGGCAGGAGATGTATATTTCCACAGGCACGTGGATGTAGAAAAAGGCTTTTTGTGTAGAAACACACCTGTAGTGCCAGCCTGGCAGCTGGTGCACACAACCTCCTTGGTGCGGGGCACGATGGCACAGCTCGAGCTGCCCGGGCACGGGCAGGGCTGGCAGTCTGAGGCCGTGCCGGCCGTCGCGTCGCCGTAATACCCGTCACTGCACTTCTCACAGTGAGAGCCTGCCGTGTTATCCCTGCAGCTGCACACGCCTGGAACAGAGAGGGACACGGGGTTTGGTTCATCGTCCAACCTAGAAAGGAAGAACCACTCTCTCGCTGCTCCCCGTTCCGTCAGCGCCTCTCACCCGTCTCGGGATCGCACGACTCGCTGTGCCCGTTGCACGTGCAGGGCACGCAGGGGCTGTAGGGCCCGAGGCTCGGGGTCTCTCGCCGGTACCCTGAGGTGCAGCGCTCACAGAACTGTCCCTCGTAGCCCACTGGACAGGAGCAGCTCTCCACCCACGCCACGGGCACGCCAGGTCCAGGACGAGCGCTTGTGATGGTGACGTCATCCAGGTGACCAGCACCTAGAAAGCACCAAAGAGGGAAACTCTTTGTAACCACAAAGGCTCTCACCATCTCCTCCCGAAACACACAGCTGAATGGTACGAGGGACAGACAGGTGGGTGCTTGCAGCTGGTGAGCTGAATCAAGAAGCAAAATCCTCCAGGAAGGTTTAGACATAGGAGGAATGATTCAACAGAGCTCGTGAAGGGCATGCACAGAGCAGAAGAGAAGAGAATAACAGAGGAAGATGCTGAGAACAGCAGGTGAGCAAGCACAGTCCGTTAAAATTACTTTGTATTTTACATGTGTATGGTTTCCATTTCCACATCAAATACCAAACCCAATCCCTGTCTTTCAAGACAGGACAGACCACCTCTCCAGCAATTTTAATACACCGTCTGCAAACCATGCCTCGGGGCAAACTCTTCAGCTATTCCTCTCTAGCCATTCTTTCCTCTGGCATTTCAGCGCTACCCCCCCTCTTCTCCCAGCCCCTTCCCTGGAGCAAAACAGAGCCCAGATGCAACATAGCTGGCTTTTAACTTAGACCACTGTTTGTACCACTGCAGCAGCTCCAGTGCACTGAGAAGAGCCTCAGTTCCCTCATACTAGCAGTGGTTACAGCACTCGGGAGGGTTAACTACACACCTTTCCTCCCCTCCATTTCACAACCCCACATTCCTCTTTACAAGCCACCTCTACTGAAAACGTTTGCAGCTTTCCAACCTTCCCCAAATGCAAATTCATTCCTTGCACCTTTCTGAAAAATTCTTTGTCACGCAACACCCAAGGACACATTTTTGCTTCTAATTCATGCCTGACTTCTTATAAACCCTCATTACGAGGAGCTTTCACTCAAGTTCTTCACCGGCAACACTTTCAATACCTCACCCTTCCCTTCTGTCATGTCAATGCAAGGCCTAGAAACAGGGGATGTAACCATTCCCACGTAGCAAAAACTGTGGGCAAGTGTTGTAAACTTCCTATGTTTCTCCTACCGCATCCTTCAGGACTCTGAACTATGTGTTTTTACCAATCTGGAAGACACTGGCTGTGCAACACAGCAAAATCCCCATGTTTAGAAGCCAAGAATCAGCAGGTGATGAGTGCTGAGTTTCCAGACCTTCAAAGACAGCACTTTTCTTCCCCATATCCTCTTTTTGAGGCCTGGGAGAAGCTGTTACACAAAAAGACCAGGTGAAAACCCATTGGCACAAAGTTTGCCAAATAAGCTACCGCAGCTATTTATGGCCCTACACTGAAGTAACCCAAGCACTACACCGAGGAGTCTGCCTGCTCTCCTGCGACGTCGTGCTCAGCGACTTACTTCTCTCACTGTACGTCCCGCGGATCTTGATGGAAGTCAAGTTGTGCAGAAGCTTCTGGAACTCAAATGCTGTAAGAGTAGGCCTCCATGGGTAATCTGTAGCCTCCTGGAGCCTAGGGAGAAGACCACGCGTCACCACCAGAGCTTTCAGATGTTAACAGCTGCACCCTTTCAAAGCCCCCTTTCCAAGGGTGGAATGCTGTTGCAACATCATCTACATTTGCTTACGCAACGTGGCCAGACAGCGAGTGAAAATTAGCCTGATAAGAACACTCTTCGCAGCTAAATTTAATGATCTTGGTT
>JAWWEU010000005.1:23994980-24022935 GCA_035583155.1 Acropternis orthonyx | reverse complement strand
GGGGGTGTTGAGGCATTGGCAGATGTTTCCAGAGAAATTGCAGCTGCCCCAGTCCTGGAAGTGTCAAAGGCCAGGTTGGATGGGGCTTGGAGCAACCTGGGACAGTGGAAGGTGTCCCTGCCCACAGTGGGGGCTGGATGGTCTCTGAAGGTCCCTTCCAAACCAAACCATTCTATAAAACAGAGGTACAGCATGTTCTAGGTAGGCGTTTTGAAATGGGAGAAAGCTGACCAACTCCTTCTCAGTCTTCAGAGTAAGCTGAGTAGGAGAAGCCAAGACTTTGTTGGCTTTAGGTTAATACATTTTCCACAGCTTCTCCCTCTAATTAGAGTCCAGAACAGAGTGTGCTTGCTGGGTGTGGGCTATTGTGGTATATCAGTAGGAAATTAAATAGCACAGAGGTGACTAATACAGAAGCCCAGGGACCTCCAGACTGGTGGTGGAGCCAGCACAAATCCCAGGCTCAGGACTGGTCCCTGCAAACAGTCCAAACACTGCACTGGTCTCAGCTCTGTTTATTAAAACATTTTATCATCAACTACTTAAGGTTTAAACATTCTGCAGTAGGCTTTGGCAAAAGGAACGGACACCACAACTGTGTCATACTGTGCTCCAGATCTTCACAGGAGATAGCCCCCAAAACATATGTGAAGCAGAGACACTAAGATTTTTCTACTTATTCTAGCCTACAGATATAGGCAGAGAACAATTAAAACCACATTAAAAACTACACAAAGCACAGGGCAGGAAAAAATATCTGGTTTTTTGTATATTTTTTGTTACTTTTTTCAACCTCCACCCTCCCAAATCACTTAATATTTCACTTAACCAAGGAAAAAAAAATATTCAGTCTCTGTCAGCCCTGAAATTACACTCACAAAAGCCTCCATATGGTATTTGCAAGCTATGTAAAATTCATTCTACTGCATTTTTGTTTAGGACAGTCAATAAAGACCAGAGCCTAATGGTATCATGTGATTATAACCAAAGTCTTTAAAACAGTCTAGTAATTCTGACCAAAAGCTTTAAGTAAGTACAGAGTTTTATTGTCTACTCACCTACCACCCACAGCAAAATCAGAAATTGCATAGTAGTAAGACTTGAGAACTTTTGGGTCATTGAAAACTTCATCTCCAAACGTGTTCAGACGATTGAGGGTCACTCTAATATCTGTAGCCGTCACCCATTCCTAGATCAGACAGAAATGCCATCAGATGGAACATCAACCATCCCTCTCCAGAGCACATCAGTGCTGTGTCACTGGCAGTTCCATAAACAGAGTCATCCATCAACCAGCACGTTCCTTCCTCATCCCTTTCCCCCTCTGCACCTCGGAAGCTCACACGGCCTTGCCCCAGGGGCCTCACACCATATCCTCTTGGTCCAAGTGGGTTTCCTGGACCCTGCTCCTCTCTGCATCCCCTTTCCAACGCCTCTTCACATCCTGACTGCTCTGGGATGAGAAGCAGTCAGCAACCTCTCCAGCAAAAAGCTCAGTGCAGGCAATTGTAGCTATCTGCCTGCCTGCAGCACTCCTGCAAAGCTACACAGCACCAGTGGGAAAAGCTTTAGGGGCACACTTGCCTGCAGACATATTGCGCCAGACTAAAGTCACAGACAGACAGATGAAGGAGGCTGGGGGAGGCTGAGGAAGACAAACAGACAAGGCAGATCTGACTTGCAACACAAGAGCTTTTCATAATATTTATACAGCATCTTCAACACACTGCCCTGCCCTCCTCCAGCAACGGCCAGCAAATGCAGCCTGTCCCCAGATTTCACATCAGCTTCAGCCAATGACTGCCACTGGCACCTCCTTAGTTTTATTGCAGCTTTGCAGTGCCATTTTCCTTCAAACACCAGAAGAAAAGAACACAAGAAAAACCCAACTGTACGTACAAATATGCTGCAGCTGCATCACTGCTCAGCCAGTATGTGACTTACTGAGTTACAAACACTGGCATAAACACATGGAAATGCCAAGCACAAAATACACAATTTACTTCAGTTCTGAAATGCAACAGCAGAGGTCTGTACGTATTTTAGGAAACTGGCAGTCAGGTCTCTATTCCTAAAATAGAAAAGTTTATCAGAAAATTATACACATTGCTAACTTGAAATATCCGTGTTCACCCTAACGATAAGACACGGCTTTCTACAAGGGTTGGTTGCACCAACAAGGTGGCCAAACTGGTTCTTTTCCATTTCTAGAGTTCTTCCTTTCCCATTAATCTTTGTTTCTGTTTGCAGAAGTAAGACCCACCAGATTCTGCTCTCCTGGAGCCTGGGGATCAGACACGCGAGCCCCGAGCCTGCTGGGCACTCACGTCTCAGTCTGCTCCTACCACTCTAAGAGGAAAGGTCAGTGGTGGAAATCACCGCTCTGAAAGGAAGGCAAGGAACCCCAATGATGCAAACCTCACAGCTTTAACTCCTTGTTGCAATTTGAGCTGGAGAAGTCACCAAGCAGAATATAGAAAGTGGCAAGTAAATCAGATAAACTGTTGCTCCGGTATGCTCCTGACCACTGCCCAACCACCACTGTGAAGAACAAAAAAACCCAACCAAACCCCACTGGCCAAGCCATTTGTAAGAGAAAAATACTGGGGATAAAATCAAGCTCATCTGCTTCAACACACATGTAAGAGAACAGGTCAGGGAGCCCTGTAATGCCTGATTTGTTTAGAAGAATCTCGTATTTCTTAATTCCTTCTACTCAAAATATACACACAGATGCCTCAAATAAAAAACTGGATGGAGGCTTTACCTTCCTCTGTCCTTGTATCTGAAACAACAAATGTCCACAGCTGCTTTCTAAGCAGGCAGAGATTTGCATCCCTTCTCTAGAGGCTTCCATAATGCCTAAGGACAAGCCAACCTTAGTGCCACCAGTTTTGCTTTTTGTAGCATGTAACTACAGAATCAAGAGTCCAGCTCTTCATTCACAAGCATCCCTTAGGAATGTCCATCCCGACTTACCTGTGCAAGGGCCTTTCAGTACGAGCAAGGGCCATAGTGCAGCTCGGCTGGCACAAAGCCATCACCCACAAGGACTACATAAAAAGACTCAACTCAGACCACCCTGCCTGACTCGGCCCTGATCACACACCTGTAGCACGGGGCTGTTGTCAAAGTTATAGGCGCTGGGACGCCCCTCCAGCGTGGAGAACGCCACGTTGCCCCCCGTGAGGGGGGAGATGTCGCTGAACTCATCCGTACAGAGCGCCTGCTGCTCGTCCTCCCCGGTGCGAATGAAGCCGCGGTTGACCTTGCGGTAGGTGCTCTCGCAGGAGCCGCTGTAATACTGGTAGGGCACCCACGGGCCGTCCTCCCTGGTGCGCTTGTAGATGGCAAAGCTCTCCGGCCGGCTCGTGTGGAACTTCAGGCGCACGTACGTGATGTCAAAGGCCTTCCCTGCGGGTGAGAGGGCACAGGCATGAGAGGGGCTCAGACTCGGGAAGAGCCGCGCTGCAATCCTCTCCTTGGAGAAACATCTCCTAGCACTAGCCGGAATGAGCATGTCCAGTGACACCAGAAGTATCTCTTCCAGCTCAGCAAGGACAAGGTGAAAGAAGAGAAGGCAGAAGTTGAGGGCAGACTGAACAGAGAAATAAACAGACCTACACACTTCAGAGCAACCAAACACACACGTCACAAGCTGCAGTTCTCTCCTCCAGACATCCCCAACAGTGCCCTTACCCCAGCAGATGACAGATTACATCAAACCCACAAACTATCTGCGGCTATCTTAGGCCAGGCCCAAGTTAACCATGACATTCGACAGTATTTCTTCCAAATACATGTATAGGAGAAACACTATTAACCAGAGGGGTAGAAGTCACACTGCAGAGTCTGGCATGTGCCTCTGCTTCCTCCCTAAATAGAAAATATCTCAAACTCTATTACTCACAAAGCCTTTTTTCCAGCACTGAATTACTGAGTACACACCTCTTCTACTCATTGCAAAGCCAAAACAAAGTGTAAGTTTCCCAGACTGAATGATTCAAGTCATCAAGACATTTTGGATCAGAGTGCAATGATTTACAAGCGAGCCATGTTCTCCATTTCCTAGGAGGATAAATAAAAACCCACCTCCCTGGCCTCTATTCACCCCCTAACAGGTTTGTGGCAGTCAGCACATCATCCTCCCTCATGGATTCTTCTCCAGTGACCTGAGCATCGACCCCTGTGCACACCAACCAAATGCCCAGGGGACTCGCAGCCCTGAGAACACCCATGAGGAGAGAAGGACCACAGCACACTTCAGCCACCCTCCTCCTGCATTCCCATTGGACAAGGGGCACGTTCCAAGGAGAAAGCATACAGCTGTGTGCCAGCTGTTCTTGCTCTGCCTCAGCAAACAGACTGTGTACGATCAGGACACCCTGGAGCACGTAAGGAGCTTGCTAAAACAACGCAAGGTTTGTTTGGAATAAAACCTCGGGTGTTTAGTCCCTGCCACGCTCTTTTACGCTCCCACCACTTCCAAGAAAAACACTGCTCTAAGCAGAACTTGCAGCCATCACTGGTTCCTTCGCAGATCAAAAAAAAAAAAAAAAGGCTACTAGAAGAGCTTCAGCTGATTGAGAAACAGGTTTATTTCCAGCTTGTAGAAATCACCTGGATTTAACCTCAACTTGTAAAATAAATGAACTCCACTGTGTTAAATTTTAACACGAGGCTCTGCACCTGCTGAAGTGCTCATGAAAGCAGACCTGATGGTACAGGGCAACAAGAACAGGGTGCCCCTCAAAGCACACATGCACAGCCCCCAGCAATGACTGTGGCCACAAACCACGGTGCTGCCTCACGGGACTCCCACTGGTTAGACTGGGACCAGCCTGCATTAGGCACGTCACACCCGGAGCCTGCCGGGCATGAGGAGCCAAAGCAGCAAAAAATAAAGTAGAAATCAAGATATGCAGCACCTGAAAAGCTTATACTAAATGTCCCAAGGATAGCAAAGGACCAATCTTGTGTTTAGAGCCACTCACCAAGAAGTACTGTCTGTGTGTGACACATAGGACAGCTGGGGTGTTGGAGAGATACAAACCTCCCAATACTTCCCACAAAATACCCTTTCCTAGTTATATCACGTGTGTGGTTATGGATGACCTAAGCACAAGACTGGAAGCCAGACCGTTCACTATCTAAGACTCTTGCCCAGTACTTGCTCACTGTTGTTTCGGGGTTATTATTTAATGAGATGATCTTACACACAAAAGACAAGCAAGAAGCAATCACAGCATCAATGCCAGACTGGCACTTTCCACAAGGGCTCGAAACTCCAACAGATCAACACCCAGCACTAACCTAGCTTAGGCCATATCCTCCCTTTGCTGCCCAGTGCAAGGGATGAATGCTATTCCATGTATTTGGGAGTATTTTTCTTATGAATCTCAGTGCAAGGCAAGAAGGAGGCTTTGTGTGTTTCCTCCCAGGTCTCCCACTTCTCCTGCTACATGGTCTCTTCTCAAAAAGAGAGCTCCTCACTGAAGGCAGAATACGCTTCAGAGGCAGAGAACATGCAGACACAGAAACTCAAGACAGACACAAACCAACAGGCTGGACATGCACAAATATCTCTTTCAGGTCCCTGGTAAACAAATCCAGGATTTACTCCCCATCTCTCCCAGTAAAGGCAAGGAGCCCCCAGAAGCAAATACCTCAGGGGTACGTGTTGACCTGCAACTTTGCCAGCCTATCCCAGAACTTCACCAACATCTCATTATGGGCAGCAACTAGACACCAGACCTACTATCATGGTTTTATCACTAGTAAAACTCATCATCTTAATGAGAAAGTTTTGTTTGAGCTCACATGCTAAAATAAGGCAAAATATAAGGCTAAAAATCTGCCCTGTAGGGATTTCTTTGGGCAACTTTCATGACAAGTGAATATAGTGAAGACATCAGGCAAGAGCAGCCATTCCATCCATGAAGAGGGGGAAAAAGAAAAACTAAGCCAGAGCCAAGAGAATGAAGATCACTCAATTAAACTGTGTCAGCTGACTTGTCAGAAATATCCTGCTCCTTTGACTCGGAGTGGTTAGTTTTCCTCTACTAGTACGGCATTCCTCTGGTGTGAAGCAAAATCCCAGTGTTTAAGCTTCACCAAGATGGTTTTGGGGAGGAAATGCTTCAAAAGAATCCTGGGAATGAAGAGGGGGCCTGGCGCGTGCTCTCACTCACACACAGCTTTCTGCTCCAGCTGAAAGGCCAGGTCACAGCCTGCATGTCCCGGAAAAGAACTGCTTCTTTCCCGCTCCACTGTAACTGGATTACAATCCCTGTTCCCCAACAAGGTCTCCCACAGCTCCTTGCAAAAATCCCAGCTCAGCTAAAGGCACGACACATTCCAACTGCGCCTCTGGGCAGCATGGAAACATTTTCCATAAAAACCCCTTGTGGTAAATGGTGAGGACCCTCCTCTTTTTCACCTCCAGTTCTCCACAGCAGGCCAAGGAAAACACGCTCCAACCCCTCCTGATCAAGCAGGCCAGGTGAAAAAGACATTTATGGCAGCTGGCAGCATAACTCCTTGAGCAGTGCAGTTAATGGCATTAAAGAGGAATGCAGTCAATGCACAGACACGGCTGTGTGCTGGGCTGGAGCAGCCTGCGTGGGTAAACACTGCCAGGACAATGGAGTTTACCCAAGGACCAGCTGACACACTGTGGAAATAAATGTATTTATTTCCCCACTTCTCACACTGAACATAAAACCTGTGCTTAGGAGCCTGGCAGCTCTTCGAGGTTCCAGAGCCTTTTTCTGGCAAAGATAAGCAGCCCAGGTTGCTTTCAAGTCTTGCAGAGCTGAATAAACGTATACAGCTATTACGCTGAGAAATGGTGACAGCAATAAAGCAGGTGAAAGGCGGTTTTAAACATTTCACTTAGAAGACAAAAAGTCATTGTTCTCCTGTTCGTAGAAGCTGGTAATTATTTTGATCTTGGTTTGGCTTAGAAGTGTCTGATAGCGTCAACTGTCAGATAGTATTTCCCTCTGAGAAGTGGCAGAACTGTTTTGCAGGAAGAACTCCAGATGCTGGAATCGGTGACCACGAGATCAGCAACAACCTGGCATGTCTTTAAAGCATTCAAAATCACGAGCTGTGAGTTTTAAAACCACATCTCTTCCAAGGCATGAAGCTGTGACAAGGTGACAAGATAACCAGCCTCTTTTGACAGTTCAGGCTCATGTAGAAAACCTTTAATGTCGTCTTCTACAATAAGCAAGCATATCTATAAGCCTTCAAGATGGTATTGCAATTATGGATTCAACAGAACAAGTCCTGGGTGCCTGGAGAGGCAGCAGCAGTGGCTTTGGAAACAATCAGCATTGTTTGATTCAGGGGATGCTTCCCTCAACAAGCTGCTCACATTGTCAGGCTTGACCAGACGCTGCCACCAGCAAACACAACCCTTCCTCACCAGGGTTATCATCCAATTCTGCACCCCCAAGGTCCACCAGGAAAAGCGCCACGCTGAAAACCATCAAGACAGACTGGAAGAATGTAAGCAAATGCCACTTAGACCTTTACAAACTCCTCCCTTTCCCCCCAAGTTAGGAATTTGTCCCTACACACAAAAGACCTCCTTGTATTCAGGCCCCTCAGAACGGATGGATAATTTACATCAGGAAAACTGTCCTGCCAGCTGGCACGATGACTGCAAGTGTTGAATTGTGAGCAGATGCCTGGGTGAGATAAGCCCAGAGTCTCCTTCACTGTTGGTCCACTTATATCCCATGCATGTAGGAAGAATACTCTTCTGCATTCCATGCAGATCCTCCGTGCAACCTTGCAGCAGCGAGCTTGAAAATACAGCCACTGAGTTCTGCTGCCCAGAGGAAAAATAATCCACCTGAGAAGATTGCACTGGGCAACAAACCAAGCCTTTGCATATTTGTTTTCAGCAAAATCCACTGAGCAGTAATGAAATGCTTAAACTTCGATGTTTCTCTTCCGGTTGGCTCCTGTTTCAGGGCAGTTTTTTCATGCAGGTACCTGCTGGCAACCTAGGTCTTAGCAAAGATTAAAAGAATTGAAAAGAAATCAGTAACAAATACAGCCTTACTGCTTTTTGACTGGATTTCATTTCCATTTTGCAGTGACAGGGCAGAGAGCAATCAAACACCGCTGGCATCTCATTTTGCTCTTGTCAGACTCCCAGGAGGGAACGCCAGCTTTCCCAGACTGAAACACGTCCATGCCCTTCACCCTTACTCCTGCCTCAGCTCTCCCCTTCCTGAACCATCAACTCTCCCACCACACAGCACAAAGCTGGACCAAGCTACAAGCGAACAGACTGACCGATGCTTCAAGAAGCTCATCTATTCTTTTCTGACAAATCAAGAGCCACTGGCCATAGCAGGAAGCAGCATCTCCCCCAGCCACGTGCTAAGAGCAGCACAGATACCAGAACCTTCACATGAGCAGCATGTTCCTCGCAAGGGACAGACACTTGGACCTCAGCAGACAGAGGCCAGCAAGTTCACAGGATCTCATTCAAGACCAATCACTTCTAGAGCCAACAAGCCACTCCAAGTTCTCAGCTTCCAGAGTGCTTTGCTCAGCTTCCCGTGCCAGAAACACCCCTGGAGCCCTCCCTCCTGAATCCCAGGGGCTGCAGATGAGAGAAGAATTTTAAAGAAGAATGGGTTATCCCACTCCATGGAACGGGATAGGATTTTCCAGCATTCAGATGGGCAACAAGAGCAGGACAGAGTTTATAAGGAGTGAAGGAGAGTGAGGAACACCTTGAGAAACTTGCCCTTTGGCAATAAAGTAGTTTCATTAAACAACAACAGCCCAACACCTGCAAGACACATAAGCACGAAGTTATGTCGCTTGCATCACAAGTGCATGAAAAAGCCAAACTTATGACTGAAAGCAAGACATTTCTGCAGTTCTAGAGCAAATGTCCTTTACAACTACACCCCAGCTTTTCTGAGAAAATTTGTGGCGGAGGAGGAACATGAGAGCACTGGTATTGCACAAGCAAATGGAATATCCAGCAACTGAAGAAAGAAAATGAAGGATTTTGACTTTCTGAAGAACTCCACTGGGGAAATAACTCCACACAGGAGCACAGATGACAGCTCATAAGTGCTGAGTTGTGGCCCTTAGAGGAACACAAACCAGTAATAACAAACCTTAGGCTTATTTTCTTGTTCTCACATGAAGAGCCTGAAGATTTATGCACCTATGTCATAAACTGGAAAGACCTGAAGGATTTTTAACAGTCTTCTCTTAAACCATGCTCCACCAAAACAAAGATTCTGGCTTGTGGAGCTCCACCACAAATGGGTGCCTGGGTTTCAAAAGAGCCTGGCAGGGATATAAATATGTATTGCTGTTTCTGGGAGTCCATACTAAGACAGGGACAGAGGAAGGAAACTTTTTTGGGACGCTGGGGGAACGAGCACAGCCTTGAGCGCACTGGAATGAAGGTGAACTCCCACCACCCCATTAGATCATGCATTCTTCCAGCCTCCCAAACAAAGGCACCATTGACTCCTGTGCGTGGGCGGCTCTGGACAGCAAAAGGCTGCCCAGTAAACTATTGCATGATAATCCAACATTGATAAGTCATCCAGGCTGCTTGTTTTAGTCATGTTTCCAACGCGGGGAGGAGGAAAAGCTTATTTCCCCTTGCATGGGCTGAAGGCAGCCCCATTAAAAAAGGCATTTTTTCACTTGATCACTCTTAAGACGGTGTAAAAGTCAGGAAACCTCACCCAATAATTCAGTACAACTTGCTGCCTTATTTGTACAGCTTTGATGCAAAGATGTTAAGACCGTTTCCCAAAACAGCCAGCTGTGTTTATTCACTGGGGACTGGAAAGATCCCGCGCCCAGCACAAAAGTCCTATCAGAACAGGAAGCCTCAAAGTCCTTTTTCAGCACAAATGATAAAAGCTCGTTTTAAAAAGGCACTTTACACTTGGCAAGAGCAGCCAGATCACAGATGATCAAGGACACCACGGGCCACTTTGGGGAGGGCTCCATCTCATTCACGTATTTGGACCTCAAAGCCACCCCCTGCCACCAAGACGAGCTGGATGTGGGTTACAGTGGGTTGGGATCCTTGGAAAATTCATCTGCTTGCACCAAAGGACCTGAAGATGCTGCACGACCCACACACCACAGGTATGGGTGAAACCAGGTCACTCCCCCAACTGAAGGAGCACAGGGAAGTGGGGGTTTGCTCTCCCAAAATAGGCAAAGAAAAAAATTGATCAAAACAGTTTACTTATGCAGAAAAGACAAAAAGTTGTCTTTTCCCCTTTATTCTCAGCACAAGAATGCACAGAAATTACCAACAAATCATCCTTTCATCATAGGCAGTCCATAATGACACCATCAACGGTGACTTCAGTAATAACAACCCTTTGAAAGTGACAATTCCCACTCATTCCAAGTCACTACTGCAGGACCTTGTTGTCCAAGAGTCTTTCTCATGCTGGAGATACAACTACCATCCAGTAAAAACTGAAGCAAGCAACCACATGTCCACAGGAATCACAAGAAAGCAACAAAGCTTACCCACCTTCCAGTGATTCCCATAGTATTCAACTTAAAGAGTGAATCCCATTTGGATCATTTCCCCTCAGAAATTTTAATTTGACAGTAGGAGGTATAGAAGGGACTATTCCTGGTGTTCACCTCCAACTATACCTTTCCAGAGGTGGAGATGTGGGGATGGAAGAATGGCTGGGAAAAAAAAGAGACTAAAAATTACTTTCAAACTCCAAAAGTTTAAATAGCTAAAAAAGAAACAAGTTGCAGCTTCTTTAAACTGTATCTGTCCAACTGGCAAACACACAACTTCTTGTAAAAAGAAAATAAGTTTATTGGACTGCAGTGCAGTATCTTGCAAGCAAATTTAATACCAGATAATCTGGTGAGAATTGCAAAACCATTTCTTTAAAGGGAAACTAGGATTTTACTTATGAAGAAAAGAGGAGATGAAAAAAAAAATAACAGAAAAAGCACTTTGTGAATGTTGTTAGTGCAGGAATGTGAACAGGTTTTCCTGAGGTCTGTTTCCCTTCTGTGTGCCCTGCCAGGAGCCTCACCCTCCAGCAGCTCGATGCCCTCCCCTTGCTCTGAGCATGCACACTTTTATACAGCACACCCCTGAAGTCAAAGCTTATGCAAAACTTGAGTTTAAGAAGTTCAGCAAACCCAAGCCACCAGAGTCAAAAACACGCTGGCCAAAGGCAGCATGGAAATTATTCTGGATCGTGTCTCTGTGTGTGTGGGTCGGACGCTCCTTGCTCCAGCCCCAGCACTCCAGAGGTGGGTACAACCAGCTCCCACTGAAATGTTGTCACCCAGTCCAAGGGGTCATGATCATCAGCCACTAATTTGGATTAAATAACATTTTGAAGCCTTTTCCTCTGTTGAAAGGCAGCACTTTCCCCACTCACGTGCTCATAGCCTGCAACAGCTGTAACACCTGGCTTGGCTCCTATCTGAATTAGATATCAAAAACACACAGCTCGCTTGTTGAGCCTAATTAAGAACAAATTAAGTGTGATACATCTATATACAGCGAGCAACCTGAGCAGCAGCAAGTTCAGCAGCTCAGGGAGCAAGACGACCTTCCAGACCAGCTCCAACACTGCTGGCTGTACAGCCACGGAGAGGCCAGAAATCTTCCTTGCACAAATCACTGAATGCTCTGGAATTTTGATGGTTTAATCTCCTTCCAGCCCTTCCACCTCCCACTCATCAAGTCCCAGATTTTTTTCAGACACAGGCCATAATTAACACCACCGCTATTTGGGAATAATACTGTTGCCTGCCCATTGCAGACTCCGTACTTTCTTTGCTCAAGTATTTAAGTTTTGTCTTCTTTGATAAACATTTTAGAAAATTAACTTCGAGCACAGTTGAATCACACCGTTTAATTCTGCAGAGTTTTCACATCTCCTGTCTCCCCATCTCCCAACAGGTTCCAGTGATGGATTTTAAGCAGCAGTTGACAAGCCCTCGTGCTATCTTTTAATGCATTTTCAGTCAATTACAGGCTTAGGCACAAGCTACCATTGTTTATGAAACACAAATTGCAGCAATATCCATACGGCCCATTTTCAACCACCCACCCACACAACAGTTTTACTTTCTCAGTCTATTAAGCCGGGGAAGGAATTGGGATAAACAGCACTCAACAAAACCATTGCTGGAGTGGGGCCATTTCCAAAACAAAGCTTGCCACTGAGTTATGTTTCAAATATGTTTTGGAAGGTCAGAAGCAAAGCTCTTCCAAATTTTTCCTGAAGCGGAGAAGGAGTTGCACTCCAGTTCCTGACTCACAACTAACATCCAGCATGTGCCTTCAACTCTTGCCTCTGGAGAATAACCCACACAAACTACCAATGCTTGTGGAAGTCACAAAAGTGTGTTAAACACCCAGGCGTGTGAGTTCACGTTCATCCACACGCCCTCTGTCTGGAGACACATGAAGGACAAAGTGACTATTTCTAAGAAGAGTTCAGCAGAAAACTGCACATACTCAGGAAGGTAGCATGGCTTGGCAGGAGGCAACAGAAGATTATTTTGGAACACCACGAACAAAGAAAACGAAATCCTATGCTCCCCACTGACCCTTCAAAGGTAATAGTAAGTCCAGGGTTCTCAATACTTCCAGCTGCAAAATCTGAAGCTCTTGGTTTAACTGGCAGGTTAGAACAGACCCAAACCCGCTTCACATCAGGCTCTGAAACATCTCTGTGTATCCACACCAAACCTACATTTGGAAAGTCACCTATAGATCAAAACTCCTTCCACCCAGGAAGGCTGCCCATCACAAACAGAGAAACTGTGAAAAAACCAAATAGGTACGTGCACAGCTTTTCCATACACTTTTGTATGAGAGAGACATCCAGGCTGAGACAGCATTACTGTGCTGCTCCTTTGTAAAGGAAGGATTGAGAAGAAGGTATCAGCAGTCACTGAAGTGGGACCAAACTCTACCTGGGATGCTGCTGAGACAGTATAACATGAAATTACTTTCCTGCAAAACATGTTTTTCCACAACAGCCTCAGCAGATACAAAAGAATTTAATATTAATGCATTTAAAAGACCTTCCACGGGAATTTATAATTTGTTGAGCTTATGTACAGGTCCTGAAACACAGACCATACAGCGTGGCATGAAGCCAAATGTCAGTGCCTGGTTCCCAGCAGCAGGGTATTCTTCTCAGGAGAGAAACTTAAAAATGTTCATTTTCTGATTAGTACTGCTAAGGCAGTGATGTTCTTTTAAAAATACTGAATCCTTAGCTGATGGGGAAAAAAAAAAAACACACCACCTTTTTTTCCCCAAGTTAGATAATAACTCTCGTAACTCAATCAGTAATGTAAACTACCACACATTAGAACTCCAAGTAATTTGCAGCCCATCAGTGGCAGCCCACAACACAGGGCTGAGATGATTATTCTTTCCTGTGCTTTCAGAGTCCTTAGTTCGCATCCTGACTCTTTTGATAGTATTTTGGGGAGGAATGGGGAAGAAACAGCCACTTAAATCCGTCTGTCAAACCACTGCCTTTGTGAAGCCTCAAAACAACAGAACACTCTCAAGGCTTTGTTTTCACTAAATCCTTGTATTTTGGCTTCTCCAAAAGCTCAGACTGTCAAGAGCCCACAGTATTCCCATGTGTCTGTTGCCTAGACAGGTGCCTTGTTCAGAGGCCACAGGAAGCTGCCACCACACAACCCCAAATGTTAATCTTCACAGTATCACTGCAAGAAAAGATCTGTACAACAGTGCAATAGAAATGGAGCAAAATCCAGGAGATACCAAAGGGTACAAATTCTAGAGGTTGTTTCCCCAATGGCCTGGTCAGATATCTATTTTGGAAGTTTACCATTTCCCAGTAAACTTCTGATACCAAATGAATATCAGTCCTTTCCCTAAAAGCAATTAATAGGGCCGACAGTCATAGGCAAGAAAAAAACCCTCATTTTAAACCCTCGAGAGAATCACACATCAGCCATGGTAGAGAGCTATCTTCTGGCACAATGCAAATCATGCTGGGCCTCTACTTCAATGACATAAAATTTAGGGACAAAATGTTTTACCAAAGGAGATTCAGCAGTCACACGAGCCCCTGAAAGGAGAAAATGAGTCAAATCCAGGATCTGGCCCATGTTAAGAAATGCTGCAAATACACTGGAGCAGCTGGGGGAGGACTTTTGTTCAGCATCACCACCGCCTTCTACCCCCAAACTTTTCCTTACAGATCTTCACACTGAAGTAAAAAAGAAAACCCAAACCTTGCTCTATAGTGTTTTTAGACTGAAAATATGAGTTGTTAGAAATTAAAAGCTTATTAAGGACTTCACTGCTGGTGTTAAACGCAAGGCAGCAGAGGGACAACTTACAGATGCCAAGACCCATGTGGGTAAACTGAGGCATTTGCAGTCACTTCACCCAAAATGACACACAATTCCTGGTAATGCTAAAAAATGAGGGGTCAGAAGGAGCCCTGGGAGCAAAGGAATTAATAACATATGGCTTCCTATGTGCCAGCCTCTTGGTTGAGTCTCAGAAGGGAAGACTTGCATCTTCTCAACTCCACAACAGGGAGTCACATCCAACTGCAGGAGCCAAAACCTGCGAGAGATGAAGTTGCGTGTTTTAATCCTAGTTTCCTCTTGAGCTCACATTTTCTGTAACACTAAAAAGAACTGTCATGATTGTGGAGAGCTTCTTCCTTCTACCCATCCAAGCAGAAGAGCAAGGGGTTCAGAAACTATGCAGGACATGACAGGGCACAGACCAAATTCTTCGAGGAAAGTTACTTCCATAGGGCAACACATTCCAGCAAGGGAAGCACAACTGCCTCTTGTTTGCAGAGTCAATGAACAGCCTTCCCTTCCTGAGTCACTGCAAAACATTCCCTGAGCCTCTCAGGGCACTGTCAGGAAAAAAAGCTTTAAAATACAAAGTTATGCAGCAATATCATATATGACAGCCTCCCTCTGCATGAGTAAATGGGCAGCAATAACCTTCTTGGATGTCTCACTCCTCGGAAGACTTGGAGAGCAGATTAAGTCAATGGCTTCTACTCCCAAAAGAGAACACCACCTTTGAATTCCTTCAAACACGTGGACAAGTTGCACACACACTCAGACTTCCTTTCATCAAGGTCTGATGACCCTATATTTTGCTGTAGATTATTTCCATTACTATTAAATCTTACTTTATCTGAAAAAAACCCCAAAACATTTTTAATATATATACAGTCTATTTCCTTTTAAAAGGCAGGGAAAAAAGTAATTATTAAGCTCATTCAATGTTTCCACTACCAGCATGTTAACTCAGAGAAGTTGCTGAATTTTCTTAACACACACAAAAAAGTTCAAGTATACACAGTATAGTTTAATTTCAAGCCTACACAAGTCAGTGAAAAGTCCTGCTATTAAAAAAACCCAAAAAATTATGGGCCCATGATTAGATACACTAGATCTCACAAAGATGACAAGAATGAGTACCAGCAATAATGTAATCACTTCCAGATCACACTGGGATACTTCTGGAGGAGTTATTTGAACTTTTATCTTAATTACTTTTTGCCAAGCTAAGGAGAGGAGGAAAAACCTGATTTTCAGTCCATTAAATCCCAGCAATTTATATTTCTTTTAAGGAGTGTATAAAGAAATCCAGATTTCTGAAGGGCAGTGATGGTGATGGAGATGAGATACAATCCTGGACAAGAAGCTGGTAGTGTCGAAACTTAAGGGGAAAGATTTTCCTGGAATAGCTGATTTTCCTGAGGATGAGGGAACAGCTTTCTCTACCCTTCACAAGGCAATGTCACTCTGGTAAAATACTGCTGGAGTAAGCAGAGTTTATTTTGGGTGAGATCTGGGAAGAGATCTTTAGGGAGTTTTAGGATGCACTCATGCTTAGCCTCCTACCTCTTACTTCAGCTGCAGGAGTGTAATTTTCTTCCTCCTCCGAGTCATCTTTTATCTAACCCCTAAGTATTGAAAGTAAGTAAATGTGAGCAGGGAGAAAAACACACAAAAAAAAAATTTAAAAATCCCACAAAATATGGAAGTAGGAGCAAGTGCAGTTAAAAATTTGTACACAAAGCATTTTTTACCCATTCAAAGGTCACTGACAGAGAAACAATCACTATGCTGATCACATACTGCTTCATTTCCTCAGGTATTACTGAGCTGGTCACCTAATCAGGTCTGCTTACTTTTGTTTTGCTGTAGAAAGTCAGGGCAATTGGATAGATGGGCTTTGTAAGGCCATTTCAACCTCCCAGGAACATTAAGTACACGGAACTATTCGCTGCTTCATTAACCAAGTGACCAGATAGTAAGAGCTTGCAAATTTAAACCACATTGCCTAACATGAGCATATCCTCCCCCAGACTCACTGGTTGAAGAGTAATGTTCCCCCAGCTCAGTCTCCCACAGCTCATGGGAAAACAAAGCCAGGCTGTTCCCAGCCTTTTCATGGACATACCAATAAGCTTTGGAAATAAAAATGAACTTCAGCGGGTAAAGCTGTGAGCATGGAGATGCAGAGGAGAATCATTGTGATGCCTAGGTGAAGTAATACATTGCACTGCAACTCAAAAAATAATCTGGTTTTTTAATCAATTCTTCTCAACTCCTTCCCTCGAAAAACTGAGCTTTCAAGGGGCCCCTGAGACAGACATTTTTACAGCTGAAAAAGGTGGATTTAGTCATGTATTTGCTAAGCAAAGTTTCCGTAAATATTCGTATCTCTATACTAAACGAGCATGGAGCTGTGCCAAGACCTTTTGTATGGGATAGTCCCTATATAGTGTTTAAATGAGCATTAAACTAAAAAAAACCCACAAAGTAACAGTAAGTCGTGATTATGAGATCTCTGAGCTTGTTCTCCAGGCCTGAGTGGATGCTGAGTGCCAGCACACAGAAAACGCACAGCTCTCCCTTTTCCCACACTGCTCTTAAATCCCTTTAAAAGCAACTAATTCACCCAGTTCCCACTTCCGAGTCTAACAATGAAGTGCTCCCACAGCTCTCCGGATAATCTCTCAAGCCTAATACCCACCACTAACCACGGACCTTAAAAGTGTACTCAAACAAAACATCATTCGGGAGGGGGGGAAAAAAGCACCCCCAAACCTGTGCAAAAGGAAATTATAAAACAGTGAAAGCTTGGTAACAAACTTGGAGGCAAAAGAGTTGGTTTAATCTTTGGTCTGCTCAGACAAACCACCACCACTCCTCAAGACAGTCACTATTCCCCCAAAGGGAGAGCACCAAGAAATTAAGAAGAAATTAATACAGTTCAGGTTTACAATGTGGTTTAAAGGCAGAAGCACAATGTCCTGCACCCAGCTGAGCGCAGAAGCGCAGGGAAGGGCTGTGCTCCTCAGCAAGGGCTGCCAAGTCCACCCAGACACACTGCATCTGCTCCCTTTTGATCACTCGCAGTCTGGACAGCCCAACCCAGCACAAACTGTACTAATACTTTTGTTTTTCCTCCTGTTTATCCCTTAAACTTGCAGCTGCAGCGGGAAGCCTCACCTCCCCATCACAGAAGCCCCACTGGGCTGCGAGCTGTGGAACAGCACGTAGGGCAAATCCACGTGTCAGACACCCATGTGCAGAGGAGCTCCAAAGCCATGGCTCACCCCACCCCACCGAGCACAACGTCCAAAGCTTCCCACCCAAGGGTCCAGGATCCATCCTGACAGCAGGACCACGTTGCACGGGGCAACTGCCAAGTGCCAGAACTGACAGATAAATTACTTGCGCTTCAAATTTGGGGATTAAATCAAACAGATGTCAGCATGAAGGACATGTCCCATCCCTCTCCTGCACACAAGAAGCACCTGCTTCTTCCTTTTTCCTTTTGCTTCAGCTTGCATGTCCTTCCCAACCAACCAGCCAGTGCTGTACCCAGAGTGTGCTCCAGGCTCACACATTCCCGAAATGAGTGGCAGAGAAATTTTTGTCCTTGCCCTCATGGCAACTGCTTTGAGGATAAGTGTTTGTAGGGGGTAGGGGTGTTGTCCTTCCTCCTCCCCCCAAAAAACATCAGTGGAAGATTTTTGTATTCATTCTAGCAGTTTATATTTAACATTTATTAGGGCATTACACAGCAGTAAATTAGAGTGTTGTGATGCTGGATTAATACTTGGAGCTCTTCAGTGTGTTAAGATATTTTGCTCCTTTAGTGTGTTACCATCCACTCCATTCCAGTTTCAGAAAAGGGTAAGTATAGGCATATACTCAAAAAAAAAAACCAATCCAAAGAGCTTTCACTGATTTTCAGCATAAAGTCAGCAGAGTTTAAAAGATTCACAGCAGCTGATGATGAACGAGGAATTCTGCACCAGGTGCTCCTGCTAAATGCTACCAGAACCCAGATAACCACAGCAATGAGGCTGCAAGTGATACCCAAACTCACTGTGGTATTCCCAAAAACATCCTACAGTGGTGGATGCCACTTCCTACACCAACTTCTCCATCTCAAGTCTTCCCACCTAATTTTTCCTCCCCTTCTTCAGCTTCTTTAAGTTCAATCCATGCTTGTCAGCCCCTTCACTTCTCCAAAAACCTTCAATTCAATCACCAATTCCAACCAGCAGAGAGGTCTTGAGCATTAGAGATTTCCCACAAGGCTTGTGGACCAGTCACAAAAGACAGTGGACATTCCCACTGTCACTTAGGAAATTACTAAAACGAGAGCTTTGATCCAGTTAATCCCACCTGCCACAGGAGATACACCAAATAACGCATGGCTAAGTGCTTCTCCCAGAGTCAATTCAGATCTCATCAACAGAAGTGAACAGCTGCAACATTTTCCTTCCAGCATGCCACACAAAACACATCCATGGGGTATTTTACCAGCTGAGGTGCTACTGAACACCCTGATCTTGCTGCAGTCTTCTGTGCTCCTCAGAAACCACATAACCAACTTCATTAGCAGGAACTGCAGTAGCTGTGTCATTGAAGATATTACCTCTTCACTTTCTATAAAGATTGAAAACCACAGATGCCAACAGAGGTACTTGAGAAACCTATTTCTAACCTCTGATGATGAGTGACTGCACTTGTTTTACCCTCCTCACCACAAGCAAATCCTGGAGCGTAAAAGCTTTCCAAGCTCTGGCAAGTGCTCTCCTATTTTTTTTAATCCCAAAACACACCTTAGACAACTTTCCTTCTTCTTTCACTGAAAAGGGGCAAGTTGAGTTCAGGAGCACCACCGCACCAATCTGCCCTATACCTTGTACCCACTCCAACTCAGCCATGAGCCTCTTCCCTCCCTCTCTCCCAGAAAACCTGCTCATGGCCAAAATACCCTCTTGGCTGCAGATGAGGATGAGGAACAGGGCTTTATTAATCTTTCATTTTAAAAGACCTTAAGACCACTGGAAAAACAACAGTGGAGCTTGAAGCACTTATTAATAGCTCAACCACTTTGTGGCTAAGCTCCTACACTCACACCTTGCTCTTTGTTTTAAGATGCTCTGCTGTCCCAGAATGGACAACTCCTTCCAAACCCAGTTAGGACAAGCAGTGAGTGCTTTCCCTTGGCAACACTGGAATCTGGCAACATCCTCCACCTGAACCTCAGCAATGAAGAGCAGGAAAATGCTTTTGTGTTATTTGCTTTACCAAGTCAAACCTCCAACTAGATGGTCACCAAAGTGACCCAACGTTCTGCCTGGTGGGGCTCCTCCCAACACCTCCAGTGTCAAGTGGCAGAAACCCACATCAACCCTTCATGAGCTCAACATCACCAGCTACAAATAATGTATCAGTAAAAACAAGGATGGTGCCCTGGAAAGGAAGACCAGCACTTGGTGATCCCTCCTAGGGGTGTAAGATGGCAGATGAAACCACGACCAAGGCGCATTCTGACTCCAACACAACGGCTAACACACTGTTTCAAGCTCCAAAAAGGCAGGTGGGCTTTAAGCCTCCCAGCCCAGCTGAAAAGGCCAAGGTGACCCTGCCCTGGATAGTAAGGGCTGCTGGAGCAGCTCAGGGTGCTGCTCCAAAGAAGCTGGGACTCCAATGAAGATAAGAAGCGATCCACGCCTGAGCTCCTTCTCCCACTTCTCCTCCTCCTCCTCTGCCCAGAGGCTGGGAGCAAGTTTTGTAAACCACTGCTCCCAGACATGCAAACCAGAGCAGATCAGGCAGATGTTTATGTGTATTTACACATTCTGTTTACAGAAGTCTCTGGAATTAATAACATAAATCATCCCATGTGTCCACAGGGGGCTGGGGCAGAGGAGAAAACACTGTCTGCTTTGTGATCGCTACATGGAAAACCATGATTGTCATGAGCAAGAAATCATGCAAATCCCAAAAGGCACAAGTGGCACAGGGGGATGCCCTCAATATCAGCACCAAGGCAGTGAGTTCCTTTACCACTGCATGAACAAACATCATGAAGAGGGCTTGAGTCCTGAGTAACCTGGTCTGAATTCAACATCAATGCTGCTCCAAGCAAGAGTCTGGACTAGAGGTCCCGAGGTCCCTTCCAAACTCAATTCTTCTATGAACAGAAGCAGAATGGGATTCAGATCCAGGCTTTAGACAAACCAACTCAGAAAATACACTGCAAACCTCTTGTCATAAGTCAGTTGCACCCAGGTCAAAACAGGCAGGAGACTATGGAGATCAACCACACTACTGTGGACATCAAGACTGTCAAATGAAGAGCTCTCACTGACCAAAAGCAATACCCAAGCTCCACATGGACATCCATCACTGGGAGGGTTTTCTTTAGAGAAGTCACTAAGAGATCAGAAAACTTTTTGAGGAAACTGAAAGGCAGAGGGGGAAAAAAAGGGAACAAGAAGTGTTGGGTGCAGGAGAGGTGTATTTTCTAAAAGAAGTATATTTGCAAAAAATTTTGAAGGACTAAAAGACTGAAATAATTTTCCTCCACCTGCACAAAGCAGGAGCAGAAAACCACCTTGCTCTGTACCAATATCACAGGACAGGCAGCACACAGCACCCTAATTCTGCCTGAAGTAGATCAAAGAATCCACAGCCAGTAAAATGTTTGGTGACAAACCAGCCATACATGACACTGTACCCCCCCAGCAATGGCAAGGGAATTCAGCACTGAGTGTATTAAAGGCTTTATTAATAGAGGCAAGGGGAAGACACTTCTGTTTCATAGCAACCTCCAAGGTTTTCAAGTTTGTTTCTGTTCTTTTTTTGGGACAGAAACAAAATGTCCCTGACATTTTTCAGGAACAAATCTGGAATGAGTTATGAGAGTTGGAGATCAGCACCTTGCTCCTTCCAGGGGCATCATCCCATGAGGAGGCTGGCTAGAGGCACAAAACATTTCTCACTCCAGAAAAATAATTTTGCATCTTCCCTGTCAGTTCCGAACTTGAAACTCTATCTCTGCAATCCAGGCTTGTGCTTTAAAAACATAAACATGTGAAAATGTTATCGAGTTACAGTGTCCAGACCAACTTCGCTTCCTAAAGCTTTAGAGCCAGAAGCGTTGCTGGTGATACACTGCACTAAGTAAGAATGCTTATTTTGGCAAAACTGTATTTAGCTGAGAGTGCTCTGCTCAAGAGGGTAGGAAGGATGCATCTAGCTGAGACCCCCTAGCTGAAAAAAGACCCACTTCAGAGCAAAGAGTACTGCACACACCACTTCCAGAGGAACTAAGAAATCTTCACCCAAAGCCCATGTCACCGCAGCAGGCAGCACCACCAAAAGCCCCCCCTCCCAAGGCAGCTCCTCCTGCCACAAGCCCACATGGAACAGCACATCACTCTGTGGCAGCTTCACAGCGGAGTTCCCAACACATGGATTTGGGCTCTTCTTTCCCAAAGCAGAGCTGCCTGCCACTCCCAGCCCTCGAGGCATCACAACCTTCTCCTTGCTCGCACAGTCCGAGTGAATCAGAGGGGTAAAGGCCATTCTGATGCTGAGCTACCAGACAGCCCTAAAGGCATCCCATGCCCCCCCTCCTGCTAAAACTCACACATGGAGCAACCTGGAGCAATGGAAAAACTCCCAGCTCCCACGGTTCACACACACACACACACAACACACACACACACACACACAGGGATGTTTCCAGGTTTCAGGTAGACCCATGGAAGGCAAAAAGGAGAAGAGTGCTACAGAGACTCAAATGCTGTGTGAGGAGGACCAGCCAGGAATCACCACCTCACCTTACCCCAAATCCCGGCAGGATTCCGGGCTCCTCAGATGGCAGGAAACACCACTGCACTCACCAAGGCAGCAGCAGAGCTGTGCTGAGGAGCACAGGCCACACACAGGGTATTCTCTCTGTGCTTCTGGCACCAAACACGAGTCCCTTTCCTTTGCAGGGCAGATAAATCCAGGTGACAAGGTGGGTTGGATTCCTGCCTCGCACCACACCCAACACATCTGTCCCTTTAATCGTCTACTTCTCCATCAGACATTAAACTTCTTCAGAGCAGCAACATGCAATGACACTGTAGGTCAGTTCCCACTATACACTTATAGATAACTTTGTAATTATGTAGATTTTGAAACCTTTTAATTCGCCTCCAAGGCAGCAAGTCTCCATCAGAAAAGCACAGCAACAATCAACAGCTGGCCACTTCCACCTCTACAAACCCTCATTTCCAGAGACTGTGCTGCACTAGGACATAAACAGTTAGAAAAACAAAAATAGGAGAAGCAATTAAATACTGTGTTTGATTGCACTTCAGTTCTAAGGAGCAGGACAAATATTTGAAAGCCAGGCTGAGTAAACAGGAAGGCTGCAGACCCCAAAAACAACAGGATCAGCCAGGTTCCTTTTCTGTGTTTTACCACTAATTGTTTCCCTATGCTTTTGGCGAGAATTTTAATGCCTGATTGCTTAAGAAATCCTCTGGAAAAACATATTAGCTTTCAACAGTGTGCTGGAGTATCACAGGGCACCTGTGCTGGAGAGCAGACCCCTGGAACACCTACCCTTGCAAGCTTCTGAGGGCTGTGATGAACCTGGAAAGGGCTATTCCAGCTCACTTCTGGTGTCACTATGGACAAAGCGAACCCAGTTGGGTGTTTGGGTCCTTTTTGTTCAGGTGCATATCCCAGGGCCAGCAGCAGCCAAAAGATGACTTAAAAAGCAGTGTTATTTGTTGGGGTTTTTTTAAATGCACAATTACATGCCTAAAAAACACTGGAAAGAAACACGGAAAACCCCTGGATCTCTTTCACAGACTTTCATCGCCTTCTATACTTTCGCAACGCACACAGTTGTGCTTCTATCACAGACCAGAAGTAAAGAACAATTATAATTACGAGGAGATTCCCAAGCTGGTACGCAGCCACAAGCAGGAAGCAGCTCTGGAATACAGGGCTTTGGCAAAACACAACGAGAAGCCGCAAAGAGGAATGGGAGCCTTGCACACAACAGGCAAGACAAACACAACACTGAAAACCAAGTGGCTGTGACAGATCCACCACGTCAAGTCTCAGTTTCTTCCATGGCAGTGGGAAAGTCAGGGAACACAAATGCGGTAGAAGCAAAAAGGATGAAAAAACATTAAAAAGAAAAAAGAATGAAACCAAGAACCTCTTTCTCCCACCAGCTGAGGAGCTAAAGCTTTCTGTACCAACCTGACAAGAAAGTTCCCAGGAAAAAAGCAAGCTGCCAGCTATATTCCCAAATATAGCACAGAAATACTGTGACCTATGACAGCGAATATTTCATAACTTACAACCACAAGGATAAATAGAAGCTTTAAAAAAAGGCCTACAGAAGCACACCACTCGCCTGAAAGAAGCCTGAGAACATCAGCCATTTTCTCATTAAAAAAAAGTTATAATCTATAGGCTCCGTTATTTTTTTTAAAGGAAGTTGAAAGCTACTACTGTTCTTCAACTAAAAACATCCAGATATATTAAAATCATCTTACAAGTAATTTCTGCAGATGGAAAATACAGTTGTACACTCACTGTGAACAGATTTAGCTGTGCTCCATGGGAAGCTCCAGCCCCAGAATGGAATGGACTTTTGCACATTTGGAATAAAGGCACAACCACTAAGTAATATGAAGTAACCCAGTTCTTTTTATGAAGTTCTTTAACATGCAGTTTTTAAGATCTCTTTATATTACCACGAGCATCTGTTGCACAAGTCACAAAGCTGAGTGGAAAGGGGCATCCTCCTGATGACGCATGGTCTGGTTTTGGGATCGTTCTGAGTCTGGGTGGGGAAACACCATTAATTGCTCCTTATCAAAATACACATTCCCCTGCTGAGCTGGGACTTGGAAGACAAGACGATCCTACTAACACAGGGAGAATCCTCACCACGTGAGGAGGCAAAAGAGAAATCTGTGCAGGACAACAGAAGGAAGGGGGGGAAAAAAATCACTGTCCTGTGCAAAACTGAACTTCAGAAAAACTCCCTCTACTCTTACCATTTTACGAAAGCTAAAAAGAAAAAAAGAAAAGCAAACAAGTAAAAAATGCAACCCCACAGCTTGTTACCTTTCCCTTATGTTTGTCCTATGTCCCAGTTTCTCACCGAACTGCAATTCCATACATGTTATGGATGACTTTCACAGCTGCACAAGAGACAGATGGACACAGGGTAATACCTGGCAGGCCCGAGATAAGCCTGTGTGTCTGCTCACACCATCAGGCACGGCGCAGTAAAAGTTGTGTGGCCACTGTTAAGACTTCCACAATGACAAAATGCAGACACCAACAGCTGATGGCTGCTATAAAGAAACCAGCTTGAGACAGGAGGCCCAGGAAATTGCTCTCCATCATTCCATGCACTATTCACATCTAGAATCTGGTCTCTGCAACCACCATGGCCAGAGATCCTCGCGGTTTAGGTTTACGTTTGGGGATACAGCTTCACAGTTAAAGAATCCCACCAAATAAAGGTCCTGCCTGCCTTCACCTCCTCATCTGAAAAGCCTGGCTTTGGTTTGGGGCAAGCTCAGCAAAGTCCTGAAAATAACCAATTTGGGGTTTACAGTGGTTCCAGCTACTGGGGAGAGGGAAATTACAGAAATGTATTTTCTGTATGGTATAAATTAGCACATTGTCATTGTTTCCTCTGCATCATCACTTGTGCTTTATTCCCTGGTATATATATTGTAATTAATATACTGTATATATTAATATCTTATATATGATATATATATTGCTTGCCTGCACAGCAATGTGATAAGGCAAAACTCAAACTGTTCAGAAATCCCAGACTAATTCTATTACTTACAATAATTACAAGACCTAGTGAACTGCAATATGCTAAAAACCCAATTTATCAAAAAGACAGTCTCCTCTTAGCTCAGAAATGCAGCTCCTCAGTATGGGGTCAAGAGGACATCAGTGAGCACAACTCCTTCCAAAACCTGGTGCTTCTTAAAATACAAGACATGCTTCAGCTTCCAGAGAACCTGTCAACACCAAGACAATAGCCCTGCCTCAAGCGATCTATTTTTAACATTTTCCATCCACACAAAGGACAACTATTTAATAAATCTAAAAAAAGTATAACTAAAATAGAGAGAGTTGAACAGAACAACTTCTTTCAGGGCCAGCCTGATTAACAGAAGCACAAGCCATACCCACAGCCCAAAAGCATTGCAGGGATTGCTGAATTACACACACGTACTGGCCTCAGAGAGAGCAGGGATGCCAAAAACTGCCCCATCACCTGAGGGCACAATAGCACATGATGGAGTTGAATTTGATGCAAAAGTTGATGCACGAAACACTCATGGGTGGGAATAAGTGTCTTGTGCTTTGGCTGCCACAGAGAAGAGGTGTTACAAAGGATAAAGCTGACCTTAAACAGCTCGTTATTTATTGGATGCATATGAACCCCTCAATTTTCCTTAGGATGCCAAGGATCACACTGTAAATCTGAGCACTCACAGAGAGCCTCAAACCCCCCCTGGCCTGTGTTACATGTGTGCACACTATCTTTAGCCAACAAGCCCCTGCCTGCCCTGCTGGCAGGATTCAGCTTGTGCTCAGGCTGGAGACACCCTGCTCCGAAAGAGTCACAGACCCGTTGAGTTGGAAGGAAACTACACATTCAGCATCAAAAATAAAGTGACCCGGAGGTTCTTCAGTCTCTCCCAGCAGGAAGGAAGGGCTGAGCACTCCAAAAGCCCCAGCAGGACTCTGCAGCTTACATACCCTAGTGACTTCACGCTGCTTTTCAAACTAAGCCCACTTTGGACAACTTTCAAGCGTTATCTGGGGGAGGAGGCAGCTGCCTGTTCACCACCTTTCCCCCAACTGGGGGGAGTGGGAAGGACGAAGTTACACCACAACACTGTGCCTGCCCTTGCAAAGGAGCTTTCCTTGATCTGACACAAGGATATCTGTCCCCATGCTCTGCTTCCAAGCGGGAATAAACCAGAAATTAGCTTGGTGCACACTCTGTGCAAGCACCCCCACAACCTGAACACCCCACCAGTGACCCCAGTACCTCTTCCCAGCACATCAGAGGCAGCTCCAGGCCAGCAGATGGGCTGGATCCTTTCAGCACGAGGCAGATGAGCTTGATCCTCCCACCAAGAGTCGTCTGGGCAGGAACTGCTGCATACCCATGCAAAAATGCATCGCTCCAGGGGTTTTGTTGCTCATCTTTATCTCTGTGTGGGCAGGCCACGTACTGAGGGGAAACCTCAGTAAGAAAAGCCCTCGGGTATGCTAAACTCGTTTTCCATTTCTCCAGGCACCAGCACATTAAGCAAGTGGGTGAAAGTTTCATTAAAAAAACCCACAACACTCTCCTTAGGACTAATGAATTTGCAGGATCAAAGAGCGCTTTTTTTGTTCCCAAAAACGGAAGGCATGACCATTTTTATACCTCTAATCTGCAAAGATTTATCACCATTCATTGGCTGGCTCCGTTTGCTGGAAGAGCAGCCCCACAGCTCTGTACAGGTGGCAGATGACTTGCAGGAAAACCTCCTCCTAAGAGGTTTGCCAACTTTTGTTAAAAACCTTCCTAAGAGATGAAAAGTGATGCTGACGTAACAGCAAGAGCTGTTCTAGTAATTAACCCAAATCACTTCAGCCTCCTTCTCTCCTTATATTTAACTCTTAGATAGGCAGGGAGTATCAGCAGCACAAGAGTCCCTCATGGACTCTGTCTCATCCATCACCACGGGAACTCCAAGCTCATAAACAGAAAAGCAAGTCATCATGCTGTTATTAATTCTAAAATGAATAAGCCTAATATATTTAAATTGCATTGGGATGCACCATCTCCATTTCAAGATAATTTATGAAAAATATTTAGTTTCACATTGATTATTTTTTCAATAATTCTTTGTCATTACAAGCTTCAGAAAGTCAAACAAGTGGACTGTTTATCAAGTGATTTTTCCACTCCAGATCCATCTGTCGCCCTTGAATCTGTCTCCAGGATAGTCAAGCAGCTGCATAAATATCACTTTGCCCACTTATTTTAGTGGGTTATTAATTTTTTTAAAACCTCAATTATTACTGCTTATGCAAAGTCAGCTAAAACAAGCTAGGGCAACTGAATCTCCAATAAAGGTTTTTCATGAAGCAAAACGCTACAAGAATTCAGTTTTTTAACTTAAGCACAGACATGAATGTCTTCTCTAATAAAACCCTCCCCCAGAAATGCTCTCTGATGTCTCTCCCAACCTTTTTCTCTGTTTTTTTTTTGCTTCAACTAATGAGCTGCAAGGCACAAATGTGGAAATTTCAAATTGCTTGTTCCCTTCCTTTGGCAGAAGTTGAGCTTTCAAAGCTCACAGTAGCTTCCCATGATCCAAAGTTCCCACTTTCGAGTTCATCTTAGAATCACAGAATACTAGAATGGTCTGGTTAGAAGGGACCTTAAAGACCATCCCATTCCACTCCAACACCTTCCACTAGCCCAGGTTGCTCCAAGCCCCGTCCAACCTGGCCTTGGACATTTCCAGGGATGGGGCAGCCACAG
>JAWWEU010000005.1:23936561-23979927 GCA_035583155.1 Acropternis orthonyx | reverse complement strand
GGATGGCTCTGAGGGCAGGATTACCCTGAGAGGGGCAGGATGGCTCTGAGGGCAGGATTACCCTGAGAGGGGCCGGATGGCTCTGAGGGCAGGATGGCTCTGAGGGCAGTGGGAGTGCCCCTGCCATCGCCCCCGCCCCCGGCACAACCTGCAAAACTGCCGTGCCTAAACCCAGATCTCTACACTGCTGAGAGACATCAGCGCAGTCAGACCTGGCCAAAGACTGCTGCATTGTGGCTTTTAGCTAGCATAAGATCTCCCTGTGACTTTTCAGGTTGAGGAATTGGGTAAAGGTTGTGTAAATCCCAGAAATCCTGTAAATTCAAAATATCCCTGCCCATGGCAAAGGCTTGGACTCAGTGGCCTTTAAAAAGCCCCTTCCAACCCAAACCATTCTATGATTCTATAAAACTGCTTTTCCAGGAGAAAGTGCCTCCAGAAGCCTGCTCAGGAAACCGGAAACTACTCCTCAAGATAGAAATTGATAGGGGAGAGTTAAGGAAAGGCTTTGTAAACTTGGTTTATATCCTGGGAAAGCCTGAATGCAGCCTGTAGCCAAAAGAACTGAAAAAATACAGTCTATATTTCTTCTGGGGAAAAAGATGCACTTTGTTGTTTTAAAATAAACATACGTATCCTCCAGAAGCCAACCCTTCACTTCTTGCCTTAAGTGCCTGTGCCAGACTGTTCACAAGGTCTGCAGAGCACATAGTGCAGGTCAGCAAGCCTGGAAATTGTCCTGCTGCGGGGAGATGTTATTCCATTTGGTGCTGCACATCAGCGTGGTGGTTGCTCTTTTTGCCTCCCCTGCAGAGCATTAGGGTGGCCGTGGTGAGTGTCTGTGCCATGGATTCCCCGGACACCCCCCGCGCCGGCAGAAGGGACACCGGGCATTACAGAGGCACCACTGCATCGCTATTGTTCAGGCTGGGATGACACATCTCCAGTGGAAAGTTTGACTTCCCCCACTTTTCCTCAGATTCTGAAAACAAGCTGGCTACTGTGGAAGCGGCGCTGAGCTGATGGTGTCAGGGCAGAAGCTCTGGAAACAACCCTGGAGCCCCTTGGGTTCAGTAACAGCCTGTCTGGTTGGGAGTGGACACGGCAGGACAGGCAGCATGGAAGGCACATGGAGCAGCTCCACATGAAGGAGGGAAGGATTAGGATAGAGGTGAGAAGGGGGCAAGGACTCTCAGTGGGATGAAAGAGTGTTGACACAAATCCCACTCAGTGGAGCAACAGGATCGTCTGTCCATGTGTGGGAGGTTCCCATAGATAATGGAAAAATTCAGCTTCATGCAAAACTCTTGGGTTTAAAGACAGTAATTTTTAGTATCTAAAACCAAACAATTTTCTTGATTTTTTTTTTTTTCTTAACTAATCGTTTCCCAGCATTTCAAAGCACATATATAGGGCCATCCTCAACAGTTTATGTGAAGTCCTTGCCATTTCCAGGGTACTGATTCTAATAAATGCTCAGAAGAATATATCTGCTGCTATTTAATATTAGCCATCAAAATCTACTCCATACTCTTAATGCAATTTCACCTTCACACACATACTTAAAGAATTCAGACAGATTGAGTGATCCAGTTATATTTCATTCAGTAAACCTACACTCATTTAACTAAAACTAGAATTAAGTCTCATATCCCTATAAATACATGACTTGTGCTTTGGTTTTAATATCTTACCTACTGAAATAATCTATCAAAGCATTGCAGCATATTCCCCACATGCTCATTTCTTTCCCATAAGCATCCTGATGAAAAATAATTGTGCCTTAAAAGCATAGAACCTGGAGAGCTTCTGTGACTTTGCAATGCTTATGGGGTGAGTAATTATAAAAATACCTTAGTCAATAAATTGTTACAACTGGAAACTCCCACGAAGCAGAGTGAGTCATCCTGCATGGCAGGAGTGGCCTGAAAGGAAGGAAGGACTGTTTGATAGGATGGGCACCTACAGCTAACCAGCTGTCAAATAAGAATATTTGTGGACAAGACTCATGTCTGTGCTGGGCTTAGACAGCACAGTCATAAACCTTATCCACAGGTATTAACTGTAAATTAATAATTACTGTCAGTTAACTGTAGAACTCAGTATGTTATTACTTTCTCTTCTTTTATAAGTACACAGATCAGGTTAAATGAATCAAAACAAGTGGGGAGAGAGTAAGAACAAAGAGAAGAATTGCAAAAAGGGAAAAGCGACATAAAACCCCAAGAAGAAAGAGTTTTTGTAAAAGCAACTCTTACAGGAAATTCTGTCAGCTCTCAGAAGGTCAGAACTCCCAAGGCTAGCACTCTCACTCTTAGAATAGACTTCTTCTAGGAAAAAAAAAAAAAAAAGAAATAAGAAAAGCAGTGTTTTCTTTTATTTTGATTTTAAAAAAAAATGCAACAGTGTGGTGTGTGCCCACAAGGCAAGTTGAAATAACAAATTGAGAGCATCATTGGTCTCTGCCCTTCTACAGCAGCCCAAACCAAGCACTAGCACACCTATGCACCAAGTTATTTGACCCATTTGGGGCTTAGGAGGTCCAGAATGTCTTTAGTAAGAGTCATAGGGCAGCACTCATTAAATTTCAGTCTTCCCATACTTATTTAGCATCAGCATTTGTTCATGGGCAGCATTTGTGCACATAGGAAAGGAAAATGCTAAGGAGAACTGCTCAGAAGTTTCAGCCTGCAGTAGCAGACCTTGGTGGATCCATGTGTGCCAATTTTATTAAAATCGGTTGATAGAAGTAACCCCCCTGGAGAAAAACAAGCTGCATTTGCTAATAAAAATAAATAGATAGTTTTAGGATCCCCAAATGAAAACTGCTGTACACCCCAACATTTCATTACCAATACACACATGTCAGTTTACGCTAAAAAATGAAAGATATAAAAGCCCCGTGCTCACCATCAGCCTCACAGTGTTATCAGCCACCAGAGAATCCACCCAAGCAAGCTTAGGAGATGTCACTTGTCACAATCAGGCTTGTTTGGGCAACCTAAGGAGAAGTTTCCAGCAGCTTCCTACCCTGCTCTTTGTCATGCAGGGGCTTCCCACTGGCCCCAACACTCTCCTCTGCAGACACAATCAAAACAACAGTAATCACAGCAGACATCCATTCCCCAGCCACCGAATAGCCGAAAAGGCTTAAAGCAAATTAGTCAGCAGATCCACCAAAGAGTCAGTGCAGGAAAGTCAAAATTCAGAAAGGCTGGGTGACCAAACTCAGATGCTTTACAGGTGGATGCTAAAAGAAACTCCTCTGCAATCTCCAGTAGTGCTCTGGGGACAAACACAGCAAAGGATTGGTGTCACAATGTCTAAGAGATGCAGTTCTGTATTAAAATAGGGCGTAAAGCCATCCTGTTTAGAGAAGTTCTTCCTCAATCACGGACAGGTGTGCAGAGTATGTGAAATCACTTGGTAAACAGCGGAGGCAGCCACTATCAGTACTAGCACGGAATGAGTCACAGAATCTTACTAATTACTAAATATTTGTATCTAGTGGGATTTTATGGAAGCAGAAGGGTACTGTGATCTTATAAATAGAACTGAAAAAGAGAGCTACTAGCCATGAAATCAGAAGGTGTTTCATAAAATGGTTTATTTAACTTTGATTTTCTTAGTCACTGTTTTGCAGATTATCCTAAATAATCTTGTACAGCAACTACTCGTAGTTGCTGTAAAAGTGAGTAAAAATCTGCCTCTGAATCTGCTCACATGAGGTAATCTGCATCTTAAAAGTTTCTGCAAACCCAGGAGGAATGAAAGACATAAGCTGATTATTTTATCTCTTTTCTGAAGTGGGTCTGGGAAGTTGCCTCATTTTCTCTCATTAATACTGTAATGTTGGGGAAAAAAATGCTAAAACAAAAATAAAACATGAAAGGCTTGTGCAGCTTTTCATCTTCTTATTGTGGATTCAAACACAGCCCATCCTTTTAATCTTTTTCATGTGTATCAACTGAGTTTGTAATATTTTATTCCTAGCAGATAAGATTTGTATATTTTATCTTTACTCCTTTTATTCTGTGGTGTAGCCCTGTGCTGAATTTACTAAACCACATCTTGCAGTCTACATTAGACTGTGGCAGTCACATCAGAGGGACCTGAGCCAGACCAAATTATACTTCCTTCCCCTCTCCAAACCCTCCCCTTGCCTGTTCCATACCTTTCCCACTGGGAAAGGGCCATGCATGGATGGGTGCATTCAGACTGGAAACATCCAGTTGGTGTCTTGGAGAAGGGAGGTTCCTCAGCACTTCCCTTCCCTTCCCTTCCCTTCCCCCTTCCATTCTCAGCCACCACACCAGCTCTGCATGGATGAAAGTGCACCAGAGGAATGGATTAGATTTATTTCTCTGTGGTATTAAATTTACCATAGAGAGATGCTAAATTCTCTGATAATTTACTCACCTTCATCTTTGCACCACAGGGTCCACTGATGGATGCTCTGCCACCAAAAAAAAATCAGCCATAATTAGGTTTCCAACACGCCAATGAAGTTCTCTCTGTAAAGAGCAGGACTTGTTTACCCAGATCCACTTGAATAATGCCTGAATCCTGTTCTTCAGTGACTTGCATAGCTACATAAATCCTTCCCATGCAGGAGGTGAGGCTGTTTACACTAAAACATTCCCAGTGGAACTGTCTTCTAGGGCTGATAAAATGCCCACCCCGAGAGGGGTGGTCATGGGTGTCTCACCATGTAGGATGCTGACCTGTATGACCACAATGAAGTTGTTTAACAAATATCCTTCCTGACCTTCCAGAAGAATTCCCAAGATTGTTTTCAGCAGAAACCTAGGTAACTTCTTTTGCCCAGTGCCAACAGGGCTGAAATTTTCTTCCCAGTTCTTTATGGTCACAGCCTCTCTTTTCATAGCACCATCTGCCAGTCAGTCTTGCCATGACTATTATTTTAATAGCTGGTCTATTTGTAAAACAGCTTACATGTTTTGTAAAAATATTCTGTTCATTTGTAAACCCCTTGGTTTCTACATACAGAATGTCTACTCAGAACAACCTTGATTCAAATGTCTCCCTCATTATAAGAGCTCACCTTTGTAAGTCTGATGTTCTTGAAGCCTAATTTTCATGGACTTTCCTTTGCTTTTCAAAAACAAAAGAAAAAAGTACAGTCTCTCTAAGAAAGTTCATCTTTTAGATCTTTCTTTTTCCTGTACAAATCTGTAATGCTTTGGATGCTGTATGCTCTTAGCCTAAGGTTTTCCTGAAGCCACTGGACTCATCCAAGGTCAAATCAACCATTTAATGGAGGAGACTTTCAAGGCAACATTCAAAGTTGGATGGGGCTCTGAGAAACCTGCTCTAGTGGAAGGTGTCCCTACTCACTGCAGGGATTTGGACTGGATTACCTTTAAAGTTCTCTTGCAACCCAAACCATCCTCTGCTTCTTTGACAGTCCATTGAGAAGGCTTGTCTTTCGGATGACAGGTTTTGACTGAGCAGATCTCATGTTTCTCCTGCTAAATAAATAGTTTGTCTTGATGAGCAAGCTGCAGTTTGGTTTGTTGTTGCACCAGAAGAGTTAAACCTGGATGCCCAGCTGGAGGCTGGGAGCACTGGCATGTAATTTTGGGATATGGAGATCACTGATCTCCCCCACCTGCTTGTTCCTCCCCCTAAAGCTCCTCAACAACTTGTCTCTGCTCCCACATGGACCGGAGTTAAGGCAGAGCTGCTTCTCTGCCGCCTGACTGGGAGGATACAGTGAAGGGTGAGGAGCTTCAAGGAATCTGACTACAGAGCTATTTTTGGGATACTGGCCCATGTCCTTGGCTGTCTTTCAGCGTGCCCCATCTCCAGTCTTGGTACCCCCAGCTCATTACATCCTCCCCTGTATCGTCTGTGTCTCTGTTGATGGTCAGACAATGACCAGTTGAGAGGACAGAAGGGACATTCTCTGTCCTAAAAGCCCCCCTGCCAGCAAAGACTAGATAGACAAAGAAGCCATTCAGGGAAAATCCAGTCAGTGTAGCCAAGAAGCAAAATAAAAGAAAACCACTTGGAATGAACAGAATCTTCTGAAAATATAGCCATTAGCTCTACAGAGTCTCTGCAAAGCTACAAAGCACACAGGAGCTAGAGGTTTCAGGAGTTTTGTAACTCAGTCATCCTTAGGTAGATGCTTGCAAGAACACTAAAAGCTTATTTTTGACATCAAGACCATTCCCCTATCAAACATCAATTCCTTGATCTGCTCTTCAGAAAGAACAGAGTCACCATGAAATACATGCAGTGGCTTTGATATAAATTGCAACTGCATATTTTAAAAAAAGCACCTAATTTGCCATTAATCCCGATTCACAAGGCAGAGCACTGGAAACTCATTCATTGGGAGGAACTGAAATCCTGTTTCCTTCTGTGTCCATTTTTTTGAATAATAAGAAAATTTATCCTCCTAGTTTGAAGCATGCTGTGTAAACACACACAGCTCCTTATGGATTATCAAAGCAAAGAGGAAAATCAAGATTGTTAGGGAAAGGAAATGATATTTTTAAACTCATCACTGGATACCATAAACAATGGGAAAATGTATAAAATGCTTTATAAATAGACTGTTTCCTGTTAAAGTATCATATTTTTTTTCTTTTTGAAGTTCCAGTAGCAAGCTACCTAAGGAAGAGATTTGAAAATATGTGAACAACTCCATAGGCAAGAAAAACTATAGTTTTCATAGCTGTAAGCCACATTTTGCTTTCTGGGATACTCAACATATTACCCCCATTTTCATGACGCTCAGATCATGGAAATACCAGAGAGACAAAGTCAAATGTTCAGCAAAATGGAGTGATTGCAAAGGGATGGGAAATTCTAAACCCTGCAATCCTGTTCTTTTACTCATCAGGTCTTTAAAGAATAGGAAATCTGTAGCTTCTGCAACTGGTATTCATTTCTTCCATTTTGGAGCTGAGGAGAATTTAATTATACGAAAAGCATTTACTGCAGCAGATCAACTACAACAATCATCTGACAGTTCATCTTCAATACATTAATTTACCTCCAACTATAAGCACATTATTTTAAAGTCATATGAAGAAGTTAAAATCAAGATTTAGCATAGGATTTCTTAAATCAAATTAAATGAATTGTAATGGTCTGTGATGGAGTTAACTTACAATAAACACCAGGAGAGGGTAGAGAGGACTGGCTACATCTTTACAGGATGGCAATGTCAATCCCTCCTGCTCCTGTGTTTTCACAGACATTCAGATTCCTCTCAGTGAAAGGTATTTTAATTAGCATTTAATCAATATTAGAGGTTTAGATGCCATTTTAAATCACAGAATGCTCTTTAAAATAGCACCTCCCTGTGACTGCCCAGTGTTTTTTTAATGTAGAATGGGGGTTTTGTTGGTCTACTTTTGGGCTTGAATCATTCCCAAACACATTTCACACCTCCCCATCAGCCACTGGCTTGTGGCAACTGAGTTTTTGCCACCCGAACTGTTTGACTTCAAAGGTTAAGAAAACACAAAGGCTCCAGAACATAAACCTCTTTATGTAGTAATGCATAGCTGGCATACCACTGTCATCGACACTTTGGTGCGGCTCCCAAAGCTCTAAAATTGTCTTGAGAATTTTATATGTGATTGTTCCCTCCTGGGTTTTCCTATAGATAAGAAATATCCCTGGATGTGTCCATGAGCAGGGAAGGCTCATAAATCAGAATGTTACTGATTCAGCAGACACCACCAGACACCATTTTTATTAATTTTTTTCCCTTTTTTGAGGGCTTTACAAACCCACAGACATATTCAGCTTCTCTTTCATTCTACTGTACCACCTGTGTTTCTTCCTACAGTGAAGTTGGTTGCACAACAGGTAAATTGGACTTAATGAGTTTTGCCAGACAGCTATCCCTCAGGGGCACTCCTTTCCAATTCATTTACACAAATATAAGCCTAATTCCCCACACAGTACCTGAAAGCATCATCAGCTTCCAGATAATCACCAAGAGTTCTTTTCAGCCCACCTTCATTTAGGAAGTGTTCAAGGCCAGGTTGGATGGGACTTTTGGAGCAACGTGGTCTAGTGGAAGGTGTCCCTGCCCATGGCAGGGGGTTGGAATGAGATGAGCTTTAAGGTCCCTTCTGACCCAAACCATTCTGGGATTTTATGAGAATATTTTAAATTATTTTCATTTTTTTGCCCCACCTTGTGTTTATGTCTTCCAGCTACTCCTTGCCCTCCCTGGATGGGAAGCTGTAAGTCCCAAAGGAAACAAGCAGCAAGAGACTTTCCTGGTTTGTTATCCCGTAGAAGTCAGCCTTGAAAGCTTTTACTCATGTTCACTTCATCTCCAGCTCACCTGTGGACAAGTACAGGTGCTCCCACTTTTAACAAACCCCATCTCACAGAACAAGAGGCAATAACAACTATTCCCTCACTGGAAACCTCATGGCCAGGTCCCAGTTTAGCAACATCTGGCAAACAGAGAAAACAGAATGAACAATGCAGCACAAACAGATGACACAAGACTTTGTTAGTCCCTGTGAAGTACAACACACACTGAGCATTTTTCTCATACTGAACCCAAGTGCTCAGGCTCATTTTCCCATCCAGGTCACAGTTGGGATGGCAGATGTTCTCCCAGTGTGTTGCTCTCCTCGTATCCTGTGGTGGGGATTGCCAATTTATTCAGGTTCCAGAGTACAAAGAGGAGTTAGCTCAATGGAGCAATTGTTCATCCCGCTACTTGAGGTAATTTTACAGCTTCTTGTGGTCTCCTGTTTTGGGGCTGAAATGTGAAGGGGCCAGGGGCAGACCTGGTGGCACAAAGCAAGAGGTGCTCTTGGTAAAGATTCCTCCTGCTGCCCTGCATGGCTGGAAAACCACTGGGAAAAAATAGTTCATACTCCTTATTAGGTCATTAACATGCCATTAATTTTTGGTTTTTGCTGCCTGTTTGGGGCACTTATAAGCTTGTCAGTGTTAGTTCTCTATAAATTGATTTGTGACATCAACAGCAACAGACACATTGAAAGTTCTTTGGTAGATAAGACATATACAGGTTTATTCTGAGACATTCCAGGACAATTTTAATAGAAATAAAACATCTGATGAACTGTACTGATAAAAGCTGGTATTATTCAGCTGAATATCTTGAGCAATGAAAATTTGGTGTGTGTTGTAGAATAGAGCAGCTTAGAAAGGGAACAAAGAGATGATCTGAGAGATGGGTTGTGTCAAAGCCACATCACCCTGTGCTGTCTGAACTGGACAGGATGATTTCCAGTCCTCACAACAAGGACAATAACCAGTTGTCTCTCTTATTGTTGTCCCAGCCTAAACCATAATGCTCTTTCAAACCACGATGCTGTATAGTGACATGAAGACCTCTCCATGCATGTTAGAGTTTCCCTACACCATAACTTCCTGGTTTTTTTCACATTTCTTGGAGGTGGTAGAGTTGGAATTCTCCAGTAAATGGCTAGTTTGAGGAAAGATTATGAGGGATGGCACAGCACAAGCACCCTTGTTAGGTATGTGCAGTCCTGGAGTGGTCAAGAGGCAGAACCCACCCCTGTACCAGTCCTAAAACAGAGAGGTACTCCCTGGTTAATACAAGACAGAGTGGAGCACTTGTGCAGGTAGCTTCTCTGGCTCTCTCCTGTATATCCCTGATGCAATCCATGATGATATGTATCCTGATGATCCATGACAACTCCTCTTGAGATCAGTAGGCCAATGATTTATGTAATGTATTTAATAGAACAGGATTTCACCAAGGGTCTCTCTGAGTGAGGGAAGTTAACATTCCCTGGGATAAAGTGAGCATTACTGAGCACAGGGTGTTGTGATTAGAAATTCTTTTTTCTTAGAAAGACAACTAATGCTCTCTTTTAAGACTTCTGTTATGTAAACACTTTCAGCTCAAGATTCAGTTCCCAGCCTTCTCTTGGATAAGCTACCAAGGCTGAAGTCTTTTTGTTAGACCTCTTTTTGGCCTTTGGACACTTTGTGATCACTTTGAAGTCTCTCCAAATTTTTAACAGTGTAAAAATGCTGGATGTGAGAACTGGGTACATTCTAGAAGTAATATATCCATTAGGCTATGCAGAACTAACATAAATGTTTTTATACACACGTCTTTGCAGCCACCATGTGTTCACCTCTTTTTCTTCCCTTATTTATTTACAGTGATTTTAAAGTCCTCTTCAGAGAATGCCTTCTACAGAACTGGTTTAACTAAACTTACTTTCCTGACAAAGATCATCCGCTTGGAACAAAATAAGCCAGATCTGAGTCCATAATTAAGTTTACTGTAACTCCTCCTCCATGGGTGTCTTCTGGAGAGCCTCCCCTCAATTTGAAGGTCACCTTTACCAAGGCTGAACCTGGAAAGCTTCAGTCTGAAAGCGAAGGCTCCATGGAAGCTGGAAGCAACTCGAAGTGAGTTACATAGTGTGGGAAAGTCAAGTAAGCTACTTCTATTGTTTAGACAACTTTGTGTGTAAGTCACAGGCAATGAGAGAATTTGGTTTCCATACTCTTTTGTTGCTCACTTGTAGATGTTGGTTACTGGGGCTGCCTGATGTAGCCATTTTTTTAAATATATATTTTTTAATATTTTTGAGTCTGGAGAATCACTCTGCCTGGGAAGAATTGCAGGAGGATAAGATGCTGTTCTCACAAATGCTGATTTTTAGTTTAAATTATAGACCATTTATTTACATAGCTTTGTGAGCTGAATCACAAGATAAACAGGTACGCCCATCTCTCTGGTTCTTCATGTGCATGGTGATGCCAAAGGCATGTTGCTTGGAAGCTTCTCTGGCTCAGCTGACCTCATGTAGAAATGCCTTATCAGCTTCTAGTTGCCCCATCCTGGGCTCTGTAGAACTCTCTGTCCTCAGTCTCCTCACTCTAGCTGTGTGTCTTCCTCCCACCTCATTCTTGTTATTCCAGAGACATTGTTCCATGCTACTTTACTATTCTCAGTGCACAGGGTTTTTAAGGCTAAGCAATTTATCTGGAGAGCTGACAGGACATTTCAAAACACCTTTTTGGTCAAAAATGTCAAGTAGGCAACATTGGCTGGATCCTGATGACTCTTGTGATTGAGAACCATTCAGGGAGATAAAGGTTGTTGTAATATCGTCTTTGTTCCTAGTGATAAATTTAAAGTGACACTTTGAAGTCACTTTTAAAGTGCCACAATCAGTCTGAATCACAGAGACTTTTCTTTGGAAAAAAATTTAATTGTTTTAAAGCTTTGTTGAGTAAATGCAATTTGAAACACTCAAAGATAACATTTCTGAGTTTGGAAAACTTAGTCTTGGACTTGGAAGAAAAAGAAATCTTAATCTGAAGCTCTCAAGAGTCTGCAAATATGAAAATGCTTTCGCATTTAGCTGTTGATTTGTTTTACTTCATTATTGGTGCTGCACCCTTAGAATAAAGATTATCAAATGGCAGCTGCAATTCGTAAGCTGACTCTTCTCCTCAGGGTTTGACTTTGTTTTTCTCACGTTGTATGTTACAGCGTCAAAAATTGCAAACCCTCTCAGCAGAGCAGGTGAGGACCCTAAGGACATCCTCTGTTCATCTGTTTCATATACAGTTGTTGCTGTTTACTGTGAATTTTGGAAACAAAGTGGTATTAGAGACTTGCTCTGATTCTCCCGTTGTTGGGTGATGACGGTGAGCCATAGCAGTCATTAGCATATGCAAAGGAACATCTTTGTGCCTGATTTATCCTGACTTACATCAAACCAAGATCAATGTGTGGTGCACCTCCAACTTCTACTTAATATTTGAGTCCTCCTGGAGATGCTTTGTGAAGAGTTACCACTGTAATTGCACAAACACAGGCAGTCCTATGGAAAACAAGGAAAGCTCTTTGGAAGAAAAGTTACCTGTGTGTGTATATATTCATATATATCTATCTATATTTATAATGAAAGTTATCTTCTCTAACTGATGCACTGGAGGTGGTCCTGAGGCTGATGGCATCCCCAGTGCCTCTCATGGGCTGGAAAGCTGGCAGTTCCTTCCCCAGGCACTGTTTCTCTCCAGTGAGGGCAGGATTGGCGCAGGATGAGGACGCTGACCCGCTGCTCTCTGGCTTTGGTGTGTTCTCTTTGGTCAGCGTGGCTCAGCCCGTCTGGTGCTTCCTTGCCCTTGCTCATCCTTACTTAACAGCACAGCAGGGCTGCTGGGTTTCTGTTGGGCTCATCCAGCAGCATCTCTCCTACCTGACTGCACCAGGTCTGGCCTCTACAGACGCAGATGTGGCATTTTTTAACCCCTCTTCTCTTTCTCTTCTCTCTGCTGCCCTGGCCAAAGGATGAGCAAGGCCAAATTCCATTCCTGAACCGTTACTGAGCCTCCTGCCAGCTCCACTAGCCAAACCAAATGTCTGCACTGGCCCAGAGGGAGAGGGATGAACCATTTCAGGGCAGCTGTAAAAGGTCACACAGTAAACACCAGCACTGCTGCTCCTCTGCTCTCCCAGTGATCCAGGCACTTTGGATGTGTGAGTGGTTTGCATGGGAGCAAGCTGTTCGAAGCTCTCTCCTGGCTCAGCAAGGTTCAGGTTACAAACAAAAGAATTAGCAAACCTCAGTTGATTAATTTGGGTTTGTTCTATGTAGTTTGAGACAGGTTATTCTCATTGCGATGGGTCCTCAAGACCTGTAACGCTTGAAAATCTGTGTCTTAAAATGAACATTCTGTCTTTCCTGCATAAATCCGTGCAAGGCCCAGGGCTTTTGGGTTTGCTTTGTTTGTTTATAAGCATGGGGGCATTCCAGGAGATTATAAGTGTCTAAAAGCCTACAGTTGTTTCACACTCTGGGATGTACTAGACATCTCATCTGGCTTCTCCTAAGAATAAAACCAAGCAGTTTCCATTGCTGTGCTTAGTTTTCATATTATAAATTATTATTAAGGTAACAATTTCCCCATGGGGAAAGAAGATTGTTTTGGTTGAATAGTCTGGGACTTCTTTTCCAGGTTATCTAGCACTTTGTAAGTACTCTGAATCTGCAGTTTCCCTTGTCTGCATATCCATGGGATAACACGCAGGTGTCTTGCACATTGCACACAGAGTATAAAAGATGTACAATTAAGTGGAAAGTGGATTAAAATCTGCTGGGAATTACATGGGAAATCTGGCAGTGTCAGGGAGAAAAATCTCATGTAAATTAGCATATACATTCCTTAATTATGATTTAGTGATTATGTACCTGAAGTATTTTGTATTTTAAGAGGGGTTGTAGGGCAGAAGTATATAGGGGAAAAAATTCTATTTAGTGTCTGGCACAGTATAATGAAGATTTTTTTTGCTTTTTACGATACTACGTCCAAACACCACATAATGCATTTTAATCCTAACTTTCATATCCATGGCCTTTAGTTGCCCTAAAACGTTTGAGCATTTATGGATTCTTTCTTCCACCTTGGTGCCTTAAATTCATCTTCAGCTGGATTAGGAGGACTCCTAATGTCAAAACATATCCTTCCTCCCACTGCAGATGCTCATCCCATACCAGCCAAGCTCGTGCTTCAGACAGTGCCAGAATTCTGAGTCACTCCAAGGTTTTAAAAAAGTTAAAGTTTATAATGGTGCCTTGGAAAATATGACATCACTGGGAGTTTCTCACAGAAGCTTCCTGCTCTGAGACTATCCAGCAGCCCAGGCCTGTACGGTTCCCACCATGCCGAGCTTGGATCATCCAAACTCTTCAAATTCTTCCTTGCCACCAAATCCCAGAACTGCTCAGGCCTGCAGAGCAAAGGGGTGAAAAGTGGAGGGCAAGCAGAAAACAGATGGAGCGAACATCTTCAGGAATGTCACTCCTTATCAGTGCATGGAATCAGGCAGAGTTCCTGTGTGAGAAAGCACAGAATGGAACCTGCAATAAACCCACCGTGACATGGTGATCTGGGTTATATGATACTCAAACTCCATCGAGGAATTTTGGCCCTATTTGTCAAACAAAGGAGCAGCTGAGCACCAAGTGAGTAGCAACCAAAGTGGTTGTTGCATTGCAATTATCCATTGGGCTATCAGTTGTGAGAGGAATTAGCTTTTAAGATGCTTTACAACATGCAACATCATGAAAAAAAAAACACCCAGAACTGGAGGTATCTTTCTTTCCTCCTTGGAATCCTTGAATCAGATCTTACTCCCCTTTCCCCCCACATAAAACCCACTTGGCTACTAATTCCTCTAATAGAAGGTAAGAGGAACAGTGAGGAATTTACATGCCAGACACTGACTATAGGTCAGGAGTTGAGCTGTGCACAAAACAGTAGTTATGGAAAAAAAAACCCCAATTCTTCATGTATTTTCCAGTATAGTCTTTTTGAACTTCTCTTTGCAGATCACAGCGTGGGAGGGAAATTGGAATTCCATAACACAGTCCTGGTATCTAAAACCTCTCTGCGAAAGGAACTGACCACAGGAAACAGAGCAGGGCAGATTTATAGATTGCTCATAAATTGGAAACTTTACTCCTTTTTTTGTTTGCTCACATGTAGGAAGCAGTGCTCGCTCCTTCCTGGGAGGTGCAAGATTTTTCTACAGACCCTCCATTTCAGCAACATGATAATTTGAATGTGGCTTTGGTAAGATGGTACAGTGAACACCATGAGGTCCTTTTCCCAGGAGAACATGAGGCTGTAAACTTAGCCCTGTTCATTAGACACATTATTATTGGGCCTGAGTATTGTGTTCTCTTCCAATTTACCTTTATGAACCATAGCTTAAAGCAGCCCTGATTAATGGTTCCCAGCAAATGATAGGGAACAGTAAGTTCCCCAGGACTTTTAACGGGATTAAAAATTTTCAGTGAGAAAATAAACAGCAAAGGAGAATTTATTAGCAACTATCTAGGAAAAAACCCACTGTGCCACTCGAATAGAGTGGGGCAGGAATTCAGTGACAAATCAGTTTCGTGTAACATATGTTGATGACAGTGTTTGAACTGACAAACTGCTTTCATGCAGCCATTTCCAGATCTTTTCCCATCAAAGCTCTGGGTGAGCAGACAAGTTCCCCCTGAGGAGGGGTCATCTCAATCATTCAGCTTTCAGACACAAATAAGGCCTCACCATCTTCCATGCCAAGCCATTCACCTTGGTCAAGCTGTACCTGTGACATGAGCTCTCCTCTGACTGGCAGTCCTCACCCCTCTTTTCACTTGGAGGCAGAAAGAGAGAGATCAGTTAGCCAATCCCAATGCTAATTTGCAAGATAAAAATTCAAGTAACTATCAAGTTTTATCCTTCATACTACAGCTTTGACACTATTATTGTTGTCCTTTTCCACTTGGAACTGAAAAGCCAGAAGATTATGATTGTCTCCAAATCCCCTTAGGAGAACGCTGTGGTACCAAAAGCTGACAAATACATGTGATTCACAAACCCAACACCCCTCCGGTGGGTACAGCAGAGAGCAGCCAATGGCACCGCGGCTCAGGTAGTTCCTCCCTCTTGAATTTCAACAATCAAATGCGCTGCCCCAAGAGATGCTGAGTGCTCTGACAACTTGGCTTTTTGAAGCAGAGCACAGATCCCTGCAGGGAAACAGTAAACTCACTGCAAGCTCCGCTTTTACTGTGAAAACGTACATGTCATTTCAGGTTAATTTTTCGGTTTCTGTATCCAGGCTGCTTAAGCTCCTCATTAGCATGTCAATCCGTGTTTAGATTGTGCTATTCATCAAGTGTAGGCAAGGATTATTGGCTTCCCCACTTAACTGGGCCTGGTGGATTAGATCTTAAAAACCAGACAATGTTGTTAAGCAGTACTTTCATGCTCGACACTCCTTAATATGTAAAACACTAAGCACACAGATAAAACCATAAGCTGCCATTTATAGATGCTATAAGTCCACAGTATCTTCCCCCTCCACAGCCTGTGACCTGCACACTTTCATCTGTTATTACACCTGCCCGTTTCCTTAACTACCCATTAAATTTTTAACAATTCTTACAAGCAACATGAAATTAGCAGCGTAAAATCACAGCATGTCCTGAGTTAGAAGGGACTCACAGGGTTCATCGAGTCCAAGTCCTGACCCCGCACAGGACACCCGAAGTACCACACAAATTAGATTTACTGTTAATGAATGGGGCTGTGGTGTTGAGCTGTACCCAAGAGGCACAGGCATCTTGAGGAGCTACAAAATTCGTCACTGCAACAGTACCAGAACCAGTGAAACCTCCCTGCACAACCCGGGGGCATTAATGAAAACAGTTGTCTTTTTTTTCCAGTTAACAATAGCTTTACAGCTACAAATTAGAATAATTTTGGTAAATAGACCTGACAAACATCGACTTTACTTAAAAAGGGAATTTCTTTAGCTAGGACTTAACACTGAAATACCCCATTAAAACTATTTTTGGCTAGTATCATAGAATATGCTACATATATCCTGTTTCACTTGCCTCACTGTGCACCCAACTCTTGTCTCCTGTTTAAATGCTGACCAGCAACTGCTAGAGGAAGTTAGAAAGCTTTAACAGATATCAGATCATACTTCAGACTTGTAGGCTTGATACTAAAATTAAGTATAGTTGTCTTTAAAACCACTGGACATCTGCTCCATGCTTCCAGTTTGGTGTTAGTTAACACGCCTCACAACACGATGTCTGAGGGGCAAGCCAAGTTTTGTCTGGATGAATGAACACAGATGTGGAGAGGGAGGGTGGCTAACACTACAGCACATCTCCCAGTGTCCATTCCTGGTGAATCCCTCACAGGTCAAACTGGAAAACAAGAATAATTACATTTTTGGGAACAGTAGCATGGAGCAGCCATTCTTCATTTACAGTCTGCATCAACAGAAAGGAGTGTGGGGCTTACTGCATCAGAGCATGCAGAAGATGCTACATGCTCCACAGTAATCCCAGATTTAAGTCTGGAGATGAATACTGACACTGTAATTCAGAGCTGGGTACCTAAGCCTCCCGTGACATTTGGCTTTTAGCACTTCTGATGAAAGAGGCAGAGCTTCACCCTCACCCAGCTTTTAAGAACTCTTTGTTAGAAATACAACATGTGCTGGACCTGCTTTAAACTTCACCCACCACCATCTCTAACACCCCAGTAAGTGCAATTAATTATTGGTTCTGTAGTGAGATTAGTGGGGAGATGGGGAAGCTAATCTGGTCAGACTCTGTATCGTAACAGGGCTGGAAGGCTTTTTATCCCCTCTGTGTCAATACACTTGTGTGAGCACCAGCTGAACTTCCACTGTCTGGAATCCACAGGCTGCAATGTCAATGCATTCCCATAAAAGAACTGCTCTTCCCCACATGGATGTGGAGGAATGTTTGGGAGAAGCAATGGCAATGAACACTGCCTTGGATGAAGGGAGCAGTTCATGCTTCTGAGACCGCTCCAAGGTCTGCAGAGACCAGCAGCATTACATCAGTCTTGGAGAAGGTATTCCATGCTCCCACACGATCTGGATCAGCCAAAGAGCTCACCACGAAGGGTAACACAGTATGCAGGAGGCCAGGGGCTGCCTGCAAAGGAACCAAGTGCTGTCTGGCATGGTTGTAAAAACTGCAGCAAGGCCTATTTGCACAGCTTATTAGACAACAAAGAGAAATCCCCACTGAGCCCAAGATATAATTTATAATCTGTTTGGCCGGGAATGGTTTTAGACACTGGAAAGGTTTCCTCAGAATGCTTCGTATCTCCAACAATTAACAACAGAAGGCTTCCAAACCCAACACAAAATCAAACGTATGGCATGTAAGTCTTTAAAAACAAACTATTTATTAAGAACGAAATCATACAACTTACAGGAAATTCCCTAAGGGCACGATATATTACAGAGCTGTAGTGGTAGTAAGGAACCAAAAGGGCAAACAGACTGGGAAGAGGAAGAAAGGAATTTGGGAGACGAACATCCTTTTGTTGAGACGCAAAGACTTCACTGCACTTCCACCACTACCACCTGCCCCTACCTGCATCCCCGTAGCCGCCTCGGTAGCCCCCGCCTGCTCCTCGGTACCCTCCTCCTCCTCGGTACGCGCCCCCAGCTCCGTAGGCTCCACTGGGGCTGCCCGAGTATCCTCTTCCTGCGGAGCGCCGGCCGCCGTAGCCGTAGCCGCCGTACCCTCTGCCTCTGTGGGGGCCTCCCCAGCCCCTGGCGCCGCCACCGTTGTCGTAGCGAGTCATCTTGGGGGGGCGAGGGCCATCCCCGAACCTGGCAACGACAAACAGCAACCTTACAAATTCCACTTCGGAAACATGACAGGAACTGCCAGGACCCTCAGCTAAGCCACCTCTATTTTCTATAACAGAATACAGCGTTTGAACCACAGCTGCACTTTTGCACCTTTTCCACTTCAAATTTTCCTTTGCTTCAGAAGCAAGGCACGAAAACAAGGGGCAATGGAGGGGTGCAAGCCCAGCCAAATATTTGTTTTATTTCCAGGAATAGGTCTGCCCACAATAAATCTGGATTACCTTTCCTTTAAAAATCATTGTGGTTTTGCAAGGGGCGATGACAGCTTTTATTCCTGCGAGCTTCCTGTGGGAAGAGGCAGCGACCCACCTACATCAGGCTGTGCAGGGGAGCATTCGGCACACCCCCCCCGAGCCCGGAGCTCCTGCCTCACCTGGTGTTGGCAGCCGTGAGCGCCATGCCCGCGGCCGCCGGCCTGGAGAGCTGCCGGATCACGTTCAGCATGCGCTCGTGCGCCGGGTCCAGCTGCCGGACGATGCCGGGCTCCTTGGTCACCTCCACCACCAGCGCCTCCATGGCGGCGCGCAGGGCCGTGATGCAGGCGGCCGCCGCGTGCGGCATCCGCAGCTTGATCCTGCAGCGCAAATACCCCCTGTCAGACCTGCCCCGCCTTCTGGGGCAGGACCGTGCACAAGGGTGCTCTGGGGAGCGGCTTTTCACTGAGCCAGAAACCTACAGACTCATCTCTGAAGGTCTAGTTTGTCAATGAAGGGGCGCGAAATTCAAGGATCCAAGATTTGATGGCTCCGTAAAATTTGACATCGCTAGAATGTAATTATTCCTCTGTTGAAATTTGCTCTTGAATTAAACAAAGGGCCATGGAGATGCCCTGAGGGCTGAAGCCCCTCTGCTCTGGAGACAGGCTGAGAGAGCTGGGGTTGCTCAGGGCGGAGAAGAGAAGGCTCCAGGGAGACCTGAGAGCCACTTCCAGTGCCTAAAGGGGGCTTATAAAAAGGAAGGAGAGGGACTTATATGGGCAGATAGTTACAGGACAGGGTGAAATGGCATCAAAGTGCCAGAGGGCAGGGTTAAATGGGATATTGGGAAGTAGTCCTTCTCTGTGAGGGTGGGCAGGCCCTGGCACAGGTTGCCCAGAGAAGGTTTGGCTGCCCCATCCCTGGAAGTGTCCAAGGACAGGTTGGATGGGGCTTGGAGCACCCTAGTGTACTGGAAAGTGTCCACCAGAGATAAGTTTTCAAGGCCATTCCAACCGAAACCATTCTGTAATTTTACCATTCTATACTCAGATAATATATGTAACCTCTTGCATCAAAACAGAAAGATACAAAAATATAAAGTGAACTAAAAACATGAGGGTCCATTCCAAGATTTTGAAAGCTCCAGGCCACCCTCAAAAATGTGAGCAAATTAAGCTTAAGCATTTCTTTGCCTCCATTTCACTGACTGGGGGAAAAAAAATAGAAGAACAAAAAGACACCCAGATGGCATTTGGTCACGGCCATAAAATTTGCACTGCCAGAGGCAATCATTGCTCTCCTCAAGCTGTTTCCAAGCCTTGAAAACAAGGCTTCCTCAGCCTCTGTCTGAAGATGAGGTCCAAAACACACAGTACCTCTTATTTACCTTCCACTTAAAGGGGAAAAGCCAGCAGTTTTTATGGGAACTGCCTGATGTCCTGTGTTCAGTTTAAGCAGATAATCCACATGAAACAGGGCTCCAATAACCCCTCCCTTCCTCCCAGGAAACAAAGGTGATGCCTTCCCAACACACCCGTGGTGCAGGGCCTGCTCCAGGGTCCCTGTTCTATGGACAGTTGTGTCTGTGTCAGCTGACACTCCCCCTCAGTCTGGGAGTTGGAACTGGATGAGCTTTAAGGTCCCTTCCAACCCAAACCATTCCATGATTCCGAGCACCAAGGAGGTCCATACCAGTCATCCACCAGAATGAGCTCCCCATCCGACATGACTTTCTTGGAGGCAAAGAGGAGCAGCTGCAGTGGGCTCACCAAGGTCATGGTTTTGGCAGAGATGGCTCGTGTTCGAATCTGCAGGTGAAAGAGGAAAATCACTCTTGAAATGGAAACCAGATCCTTACCTTCCTCTGGACACAAACTGGAGAGTGTTGTGAGAAAAAAACCAAACCAAACAACACACCAAAAGATCTACATATAATGTTAGGAGATTACTAGAGCATGTGCACATACGAAATGTAATGTCAGGCTGATATTTACAGGTTTCTGCACTGGTTGGTGCAAAAAAAAACCTCACCAAAAACTAACAGCTATTTAAAAATACTCATTTTCCATGTCTGCCATTATGCAGCTGTGGTTTCACAAGGGCCATCTCACACTTTGCCAGCCTAAAAATGACCAAGGCACAATTGAATTATCTTCCCACCTTTTGCATTGCTGGGGCTGTGAAGAAAAGCTGCTTCAGTAGAGTCCTGCTCATGCAAGTGTGCCAGCCTGCTTTCTCATTTTATAGAAACAAGACCTTAAGCTTGAGCTCGAAGTGAGCACTTGGATTTCTGACTTGAGCCAGAGATAACAGTCCTGACTACTCAGCTCCTGCCCCTCATTTTAAAGAGGAACAGAAGAGCAGCACTTCAGATTTCAGCCTCCCACCCTGACAGCTCCTCTCTCACTCCTTCTTTCACGCAGCAGAGTCTGTTGTACTTGTTTGTCCTCAGGGAGATCTGCTCCTACCTGGAAGTTACCACACATCACCAAAAGAGAGAAACTTCCAGAATAAAACTTGTGGCAAGGAAATGGCCAGTGCAGAGCACTAAAGTTCCAGGTGGGAGAGAGGATGCCAACTGCAGCAGGAAGTGGACAACCACACCTCAGGGAGAAACATCCTTTCATCAGGCACCTAATGGGCAGGGAGAGAGCTGCACGCAAACCCTCCCTGCACCCCAGCCTCATCCAGGAGTGGTCTTAGCCACTGTTCAGCCACCCTTCATTTGCCATGTGCATCTTGGTTTAACAAAGCAAAGCTTTTTGAGCTCGAAAGTCTTTTGGTGTTTTCAGGAGAGCTCAATTTAGAGAGATGGTTGAGGTGAATTGAAGGTCTGACCCTCCTGGGATCCTGACATGAAGAGTGAAGAGAGGCAAAGCCTCATCACAGCTCTGAGCTATGGATGTGGGAACCCAGATTATCAAGACAAGATCCCAGCCAGTACCCAAAGGGCTTTAAATTCCATTTATTACCAAACCAAAAAGCATTGCCTTCGTTTGCTCCTCGAAAGACAGGTGAGCAGGAGCAGCTGAGTTCATGGGGGCCATCCCTGGAGCACAAGAGAGCCCACAGGGGTTTCAGTGGACATGTACGGTATGTACCAAGTACAGCAGATCCATGGGACGGAGGAACATGTCATGGGAACCCTGGAGAAAGCATCCCTGGGTTTTTAAGAGATTCTTGGGAAATGGGAATTGCCCTTGGGAGATGACAAACTACCTACAGGCCAGAACAGAAACACCCCAGTGTTCCTCTTTTCTCCCTGGGTTCCTAAGTAACAGAAGTGATTAGGGTAAAAATTCTCTGCTGCCTAATTAGCACGGAAGAGCTCCTAAAACAAACTCTGACAGAATATAATGATTTAGATCTCTCTCTATGATCTGGCTGTTGTCACAAAACTCACAGGAACTTTCTGCTGAATGTGATTGACTGGAAGTTACTGAGAGGCTGAGTGACACCAGGAACACATAAAGTTCACTTTCAGGGAAGAAAACAAACCAACAGGCAAACCCTCCCCCAAAAAACAAGCTAAATATTGCACAGTCAGGTTTTTTTTCTTATGGCTTCTTTACCAAAAAGAGCCTCTTGAACAATCTGGCAGCACAGGCTCAAGAACAAACCCAAAGTCTTTACCTTTTCTCCAAAAACGAAGAAGGGTGATGGATACTTGATGTCCTGGCTGCTGAAAGGGCAGTTGACAGATGATTTGTGGATGAGAGCGTTGTGCCCCTCAGTGGTAAGGATTTTCCTCCTCTCCTTGTGGTAGCAGACATTGGGGTAGACCCCAAAAGCCAGCAGGGAGATTACAACATCCAGGTTATTATCTGGGCCAGTGTTGTTGAACGGTTGAGTCATCAAACATTCTGTTGGCAGAGAAAAGAAGAGTGGCTCAAATCCACGGGTCATGTAGGAGAGCACAGCAGAGCTGTTTAGGATCCTGCATCAATGCATTTTCTGATTCAATCCACTGGTAGATGTGCATCTGCTCCCCAATGACCCCTGCACTCACAGCATTTCAGTTCTACATTTGATTTTTAGTTTCTCAATGGAGAGCAAAAAGCTGAAAAATACTACTACAGGGAGGCATTTTTCTGTCCCAAACTCTTCATAAACAAGGAGAGAGGGCTTTGCCCAGAATGTGCTGCACCATAGTGTGTTTACTGTCATTTGTTTTGGAGATAGAACTTCAGCGGGAAGTCAGAATGGATGCTTTTATTAGTTTATTTGTTACAAACCTCCCCAGAGTCTCTGGTGGCTTGTTGTCAGGTCATCTTGCCCAGAAAGAAAGTTAAGGATAAATGCAGCAGTGATCCTAGCAGCATGAGAAAAAAATTAAAGGCATTTAAAGAAAAAAAAATTTAACAGGAAAAGGAGGGGAGATAAACATCTGCTAAATCCAGGCAGACAAAGCATTTCACTGAGCTCCTCAGCAACATTAGGAAAATTCAGAACCTGGTCAAGTTTAAGAATTTTATTTTATTTTTTCCTAGAAAATGGAGTAATTTGGCACACTGCTGCGCATCCCTCCTGCAGCAGGAGTCATAGGGAGCATAACACTGTTCAGCTCACACAGACTCCCTGCTAAGGCTAATGGAGAGGGGAAGTACAGCAAGCACAGCACATTTTGGAGATGTAACCAAGTGAGGGAGAAAGCAAATCAGGGAGGTAACTCCCTAAGGACAACTGCTTAATAGATTTTCAGTCCTGAAGCCCTAACCCTCCAAAATCTCCCTGTGTTGCACCAGAGCCATCACAGCTCCTCTGGTTTAGGAGACAGCACTAAAATTCCATCTGAACACAGCTGCAAAAGCAGAGCAGCGTTATGGCAAATCCACTAAACCCCTCTGTGCTTGGGTGCCCAGCACAGACTGTCTTGGTTATTTATCATCTCAGAAAGAAAAACGCACTTATTAAATTACTATGTCCAAGCAGAATCACCTTCAGGGAAGCCAGAACTAATAAGTATGTCTTTCAGCTGGACTTTTGCTTCCCAAGTCATTCTAAGAGTGGCCATGCTGAGTCTTTTGTGCTCACAAAACCTTTTCTCTGCTTCTTCACCACCCATTCTGAAACACAAACAGAGGGAATTAGAAGTCTGGTCAAGGAAGGGAAAAGCTCACTCTCTGTTACAGTAACTTCCCATCAGCTGCCGAGCCAGACAACATACCTTGCATCATCCCAGGCTTGGAAGACAGAGAGCAAAGCAATGTGATCTGAATACCTGGTCCCAGCAAAATTCCTGTGGACATAGCCCAGGCGTTTGCCCTCGCTGATGAAGGGTTCAGGGAAGCAGGTGGCTGCAGAGATGGTACAAACAGCATCTCCCACACTGAAAGGAAGCACAAAAGGGATCGGGATCATTCGGTTATTGCTGCCAGCACCTGCTGCAGGCTGACAGCAGTGCAGCTTCTCTGCTAGAGACCTTAGTGATTTGGCCCTTATCCACCAGAGTTCTTCACTGAAACACTTCTCTGGAAGTGGATGTTAAATCAGGTCTATCTTCCCTCCCCTCCTCCCCATCCATACACCACCTTCTTCTGGTGAAAAGGACCCTACAGCCATCACAATGGCAAAGAACAGGTCTCTGCTAAAGCACAACCTGGGGATTCATTTTTCTCCTTATCTCCGTATCTCCCCACCTCCAGCTCACTGTGATACTTAGGTGTTTCAAATCCCACTCTTAATTCATAAATATTCAGGCACCCCTGGTCTCTTGCAGTTAACTCTCAGTTTCGTGACTACTTCATTCCCTACACTGGAAGTTATTTCTCCTTTGCTCCCCTGAATAGTCAGACTCCTCTTCCCAGCTGCAGCACTTATTGCTCTTCTAGATGTATTGTTTTTTCTCTCATACAGAGCATGTCAAGAGGCTCAGGAACTCAGAAAAACAAGAACAAGACCACTGACACTGCTCAACTTACTAAAAAATACAGCCCATGATCATCATCTTGCCCAGACGAGGCTCAATGGGAAGCTTGGCCAGGATTCTTCCAAGAGGTGTCAACTCATCGTTGGAATCCAGGGCATCAAGCTCTGAAACAAGATCCCTTGTTATCAAAGAGGGCTAGCTAATCCCTTAGGTAAGAAATTCAGAGTTTTAATGAGTGTGTTTAAATAGAAGCTCACCTGTACTTAGGTTTAATGTTGTTTACAATATTGCCAACCTGATTTTCAAAACTGGTCTGAGGTCAGACAAATTTACTTTAGCTTTACAGAGGTGCTACTACCTCCTCCACAGTTAAAATAATCACTATTTAATTCACATACATATTTTTCCATTCCTTTTTAGTTTGCTTCTGTACAAACCACTGCTGAACTTTTTTCAAGTCCCTATATTTGATCTCTTCACAGCCAACTGTGGAGTCTTCACTGCCATTGCCAAATCACAGAACTCTCTTCCTCAAAAAGAGAATACCACAAACTCTTGCTTTCATGAGGCTTTACCTGCCTTTCCCTCCTTCCACTACCTAAAAATTATCACCTGTATGCACCCTCAAAGCTATGAGAAGCTTTTTTACATTTAAAAAAAAAAAAAAAGCTTTCTAGCCTCAGCAAGTAAACAGGAAAGGAAACACAAAAAGGACTCCTTAACCACCATCAAATCCATTTTTCTTGGTATCTACTGAAGCCAAAAGCCTAATGAATACTTTGAAGAATAACACCTCTCACCTTCCTGAAAATGCACTAGCAGTGTACCTGCACTGAAAAATCACACGCCATCCAGGAAAGGGAGGCACCTGCAGAAACAGCTATGTGGTGTTAGAGCTGAAAACATTTGCCTTTTCCCCTGGCTCTGCACTTCTTATCAGCACAGTAAGAAAAGTACTACCAATTTTTAGAACAGAAAGTCATTAAACTTGAATACATATCCCCAGCTATGGTTTTCATTCTGGTCTCCCTCCTCCTTTATGTAAGCAGTGTAGGCTGGTCACACGACTTGTCCGTAAAATCAACAGTCAAACAGGTATTTCAGCTGTTAAAAATTGTAAGGTGCTTGTTTAGTGACATTTACAAAGCATGCAGAGGTTTGATGTCACTGTTTTACATCTAAAGCATAAACTTAAGGTTCCTCCCTGCCCCATTTTATTCATATTCTAGGTAGCTCCTTGAAAAAAGTGGGGAGGCAGCTCACCTCCCACCTCAATTTCTCCTGCTTTTTATGCAGATTTATAAACTGGACATTTAATTACTTGAGAAAATCAGATCTTGGGTCAGCAAGCTGTGCAAGCAGTAATGATACAATAAACTACCAACCTCTCTTTCAGTGCTTTTACAGCAGCTTTGTGAATGCCTCAGGCACTGGACTGAGTCTGTGTTGTACACAGCAGTGCCACAGCTGGAAAACAGGAAGCTGGAAGCTAACATAAGTTACTGGTAAAACAAAAAAACAAGCCTCAAGTTTGAAGGCTCAAATTTCTTACAGGAATGACCCTCCGCTGGGGAATTCAAGTATTGCTTCAGCTGCACAAGCCACTGCCACCCACACGATGCCTCAGGAAACACCTTGCTGTGTCCCACAGCATGTGCTGCTCACCCAGCCCAGCCGGGGGTGGCGCAGCCTCGGTCAGTGAGCAGGTACGGGGCAAACCACTGGCACAGCAGCAGCCCAGCTCCACCACCAGCCCCGGGGGCAGGCCGGGTACCTCTCAGCGTGCGCTCCGCTTCAATCACCGCGTCCAGCGGGGGCGGCTCGATGGCCTCGGCCAGGAACTGCCCGATCCCCCCCAGCCGCAGCAGTTTGATGCTCAGAGCAATCTCATGGAGCGGCGTCCGAAACATTTCGGGTGTCATGTGAGTCTGAAGTCTGCAACGAGAAGAGAACAAAGGAGGGCACGTCCCTCTGAACACAGCCTTTGATCACCACGAGGGGTCATTCCACCAGCACAAACTGCTGCCCTCCAAAGCAAACACTGCCTCCCAGCCAACCCATGGCTCTCTCTGTGCTCCTGGAGCTTGGGCTCTTCTACCAGGAGATTCCGTGCTTCTCCACTCTCCTCTGAGCTAAATCTGCACTGTGAGGGTGTAGCCCTCACATCACCACTGACCACATGGAGCCTGCATGGCTGGAGCCTGATTCCCAGCACGGCTGTGTCCAGCCCCACACTTACCCTTGACCATCATCTCCTTCTCTGCTAAGGAAGCTCTTCCACTCCTGAGAGATAACCTGCTTGCAGCCCACCTTTTGTACGAGCACTTCTCTACCTGTCCTATCAACTCCAAACCACTCACTCCTCCTGCACACTCTCCTTTGATCACTAAAAAGAGTATTTCTGCTAGGTGTCTTCCAACGATGTTTTTTGGTAGGAAAAAGACCCGATGCAAACAGGCAGAGCTCTTAAGTCTTTAGCACAGTGATCCTTTGTGATCCTTCAGCTTGCTGGTTGAAATACGGAGTCCAAGGAATGACTGCACTGAGCAACAGGCAGCTAGAAAATGTTTCAAAACACCTTGGACAGATATCCAGGTTCAGCTGGCACCAGATGTAGATGGTATCTCTCAAAATATTATCTTCACAAGTCCACAAACACTCTTTCCTAGGCACCATGGAATTAGTATATTTTGGGGTTATATTCTTCCAAGGAAGGTAACTTTAAAATCATGAAGTAGCCTAAAATCACTGTCAAAAATTGTTAATAAAAAATCACTCCACTGTACTCGACAGCAGATCTAAATAAATATGAGCAATTCAAGGAGAGCTTTTGATCCAACTGGTGCTTTCAGAGGTTACAAAAAGTTGAACATCAAAACACAGTCATGCTCTAACGGCCAGAGAAAGGGGCACTGGAACTTTCATGAGAGAGATCAAACACGGAGTGTAACAGCTGTGTAGACTTTTCCAACCAGCAAAGAGACTTCCATGGCTCTAGTAAAGGGGAAACAGCTTGGCAGAGAGAAGAGGTCAAATGTTTCAGCTATAGGGAAGGTGTCGGAGCAGCATGAAGGGGCTTCCTGGCCATGAAAAGGGGATGAAGAGAAAAGCAACATTTGCTTTCCCTGATTTTTACCACTTTCGTGACAGAGTTGCCTGTTATGTGGAGATGCCAGGTGCCCCCAATGTTTGCAGGCAGGCTGGAGCCTCAGCCTCATTACAAAGCTCTTTTCTGCCTCACCTCAATTCCCAAGCAGTATTACTTTTCGACCGAGAGGTTCTGCAAGTTGCAGTGGAGATCTTAATACTACAATCATCAACTATTTATCCACCTCATACTACGGGTAAAAGCGTATCAACATATGCACATTTGTTTTAAGCCAAAGAACTGCGGTATTTCAGTGTGAACTGACATCACTCATCTCCTCTCTGTGCTTTCTGCAGCCATTTCCCCAGTTTGACCAGTTCTGGGAGAATCCTCTGGGGGTATGTTGTCTCTATAAAGCACAGCCTCACCTCTCAAAGCGAGCTCTGCTGCACAGATGGAAGCAGAACCCAGCACGGACACGCCCGGCTCTGCCTTTCCGCTGCTCCAGGTTGGTTTTTGATGCCCAGACCGTGGCATAGTTTGTCATGTTGTTGTGAGCAGTGAACAGCTTCACCTTTTGCCTGTTTCAGGAAGAAAAAAACACTTCAGAAATTGTTCCCTTTATGTCCTGCCAAACCAGTTCTTATTTTATTGCTTGCAGTGACGCTGCTTTTAAGAAGCCCGCCACCCTGAGTAGGTGAGCTTTGGCTAGTTAGGCATGGATCTGGAGGCTAAAGCATCACTCTTTATAAAGCAGTGCCCCAAGCCATACACAGAATGATGCTCTCGCAACTGTCCCGAAAGCTTAAAATTCTCAAGAATTCATGAGCTCCCTGTGTGCACTTTGCTCAGAGAACATGCACAGCAAGGCAGGATCTGTAAGAGACTACAAAAATCTTCCTCTTTTCCATCAGCCAGACACTGAGGGTTTGTAATACTCATTTGGCAGATGGCATCCATCAAGTCAGCGTGGAGACCCACTGACACCTCACATGAATAGTGCCAGCATGACAAGCCCAGCCCACTGAGATGCCAGTGTGGTGGTGTCACTGCACTGACCATCGAAAGACAATGCCAATTTGTCCTGAGTTGAGAGTCCTCAAGCTCAGCTCTGAGAACAAGGCACTTCTGTGTGCTCCCAAAACCTTTTCTGCATTCCCAAGAGTAGGATTTACCACACAAAAAGCTGCTTCATGGACTCACTTGCAGGAGTCAATAACAAAGACCACGTCGTTGATGGTAATGCTGGTCTCGGCAATGCTGGTAGATAAAATAACCTATGAAAACCAGGAATTGCAAAGTGACATTACTGGGTCTGAAACAGCTGAGGATGGACAAGCAAGATAAACTACAGTACTACTACAAGAAGAGTCAGCAATACATTCCCCAACAGCCCAACAGAACTGCACACAGAGCAGGCCCCCTTACTTTGGTCACTCCGGGAGGCACAGGATCAAACACTCGACGCTGTTCTTCCAGAGGAATTTGGGAATGCAGAGGTAAAATCCTGTACTGGTGGCCTCCTACAACAGGAATACAAGGAGGTTGGTAACTACTGCTATGTGAATCTCATTTCTTCTTTGCACAACATAGACATTTCTGCCCATTCACTTTCACAACAAATTAGCTCCCTAAGCCTCTCATCCAACTCCCATCTTCACACAGCCAGTAGTTTCCTCTGGAAAAGATGAAATATAATAAAACAGCTGCTTGTACCAAAGCGTGGGTTCATTTCTAGATGCTTCTGCATTGTATAGATCAAGTTCCAGCCAGGCAAGAAAACAAGGACAGCTCCTGGGACATTCAGAGTCTTGATATAGATCAGCAGGGCCTCAATGAGCTCAAAAGAGGTTTCTCTCTCGTTCAGCTGAGCCATGGAGTGCTTTGTTTCTGGGCCATATTCATCACTGCAAATAAGGTTGCAATTGGCCTACAAAAAAAGAAAAAAAATCATATAAATTAATTTACTCAAACTGTAGAGACTGGCTGGCCAGGCAAACAGGAAAATGAGATATGTGGGTAGTTGCCTCTCAAGAAAAACTGGCCATTTTAAAAAAAATTCAAATAACTGGCCTAAACAGAAGTTTCAAACCTACAAATTAAAAGCTGTCAAAGCGACAATTTCTTGAGTATGTGAGTACTGGCAATATCAACTGCAAGCAAAGAAGGGAGAGAATCTACATTTTCACCCTGACAAAGTATCACCAAGCTCGTGTTTCTCTGTTCCTTCTTCCAATCTTTTCATTTGCAAAAGCATTTCAGTTCTAGCTTTAAAGAGAAGTAGATTGACAAAACATGAGAACTTTTGCTTCAATGAAAAAGAAGTTCTTAAGTTTAGAAGGGCAATGGGAAAAGGCAGTTGTATTGTTGAAGGTAACGGCAATCTCAGATACTAAGAATAGGAAAGGTGCTACAAGTGTTTTAGTTCAGCAATGCCAAATGAATTACACTTGAGTTGGAGTCCTAAAATGGTACTTGTTCAATTTTTCATAATGAAAAAGTCAAACATACGTCATCATCTTCAGTGCTTTCTTCATCCTTCTCTTTCTTCTTCTTCTCCTTTGGAGGAGGAACAAACTGAGTCATTTGAATGCAATCTTCCAGAAAATAATCTGCAAGGACAGACAGGTGATCAGGACTGACTTACACAGAAACCTGTGTAAGGGAACATAATTCTTTTCGTCATCTCTCCAGAGTCTCCTGATGTAACTGGGATGTTTCAGAGTACGAAGCCAAGATTGATAAAGTAAAAAGCAAAGCAGTTCCTGGAAGTGCAGCCAATGATTTACCTTGGACAGGAAAGGTCCTGCCGTAGACCTCGATGATGGGACAGTTGAAGAAGTATTCACAGAACATACTGGTGTCGATGGTGGCAGACATGAGGATAACCCTGATCTCAGGGTACACCTGAATGACATCCCTCAGCACCACCAAAAGGAAGTCAGTCTGCACAGAAGGAGAAGAAAAGAATCATTAACTTCCTACCCATAAAATGCAATACCTTCCCAAGAGACCAGAAGGAACTACACAGAGATACACATTTACTGAACAGGAGTTTTACTGGACAAGAGAAGTAACAAACAGCATAAAAACATTCTATAATCAGAAACAGTTGGCAGTGCTTTATTTTAAAATTCCTGCAATTCCTGGGGTAAGTGAATGTTAGGATTTCCAGTGTAATGAAAGACTATTCTCTTCTCTAAAATAGTGTGCTTCCTTCCTAACAATGCATTACAACCTCAGGTCTTTATAAACTTGGTTTACATATAAAGTAGCCATAGTTCATAAAACAAATAAAAATTACTCAGAGCAGGTGTATGTGTAGTTTACAGTTCTGCTTAAACGTGACACTTATTTTGTTTTGCCATGCAGTTAGGCAGGCCCTTAGTTCCACAGGTATAATTCCTATCTCAAAATTTCATAACTTTGTATTTTATGTCACTAACATAAAATTAATTGATGAAGAGAAAAATTAGTAGTGTTGCAATTCCATCCAAATGAGACCCCAAATTCTGTCCAAACAAGCTTAGAAATCTGTGTTTTCTCTCACTCTTGGTGTGGCAAAGCTGAAAACTACACAGAATAATCAAGGGGATGGATAATGTTTCCCATTTCTGAAAGACATGCAATCCCTCCCCTAATTCTATTGCAGGTTCTGTAAAATATCACCAGCAATACAACACTGTCAGTAGGAAGAGCACTGCAAAGTAACAGTGACATTCAGTGTGCTCCCCCATTTGGACAAGACGTGTTCGTACTGTGGTGTTCTGTTCTCCAGAGAGGACCTGGATAGAGAAGATGCTAACAGGAAAAAAGTCAGAGGGCAGCAAGGAACCACAAGTCCTTGCTCTGCTAATCAGGTAAGGAGTAATTAAGAGTTTCTAAAAACCTTATTGAAGATGGAAAACTGACATATATGTCCCTTAGAAAGACACAGTTTCCTCTCACATGTTGGCTACCACACGCAAACACGTACAGAAGTTGAACAGAAGAACAGAGAGATTAGGACTGTCATCACCAGCTCACTCACGTTAATGTCTCTCTCATGGATCTCATCAACAATAACGTGACTAATGCCACGGATCCCAGTCTCCACCTTTCTCAGAAGAACACCTAAAAAAGTCACAGCAGGTAAATGTTCCTGTAAAAGATCAGTCTTCCCCCTCAGTCCCTGGTTTAAAAACCAGCAACTGTGCAGGCTGCCCAGCCCCTCTTCCAAGCCCATCTCTAATTGCCATGCTCTCACCTGTACAAGCGACAGCGAGGGCAGGAAGCATTACCGCATGAAAGACTCTTTCACCTTTCCCACCCAATGCTGCTTCCCCTTCTGTCTTTGAAGGACAATCACGTGGCAGTTTTGTCTCTTCATGGGACTATTTTCTGTGTGCTATCAGACCTGTATTCCCAGTCTTAATCTTTCTCTGCACAACAGCACGTCTGCAAACTTCCATCGGAAAAAACCCTTTGCAATCCTTGAAACAGGCTTCCCACAAATTTTAATCCAACCACATCCTTGCTTCTGCTGCTAACTCAGAGTGCAGACCCGTAAGTACCAAGCCCCAGAGATAACAAAGCACAGACCCACGGTGCAGAACATGATGCTGGCGTGTGGCCGAGGCAGCACGGACTCGAAGCGCACGCTGTACCCGCAGCTCTGCCCCGGCTGCTCGCCCCTCTCATAGGACACGCGCTCCGCTACGGACACCGCGCTGATCCGGCGGGGCTGCGGGTGGGAAACGTTGCCCTGACTTAATCAGCAGCTTATGCAAGTTTATCACAACACCACCGAAAGCAAGAAAGTAAATTCTAAGTGCTACAGGTGTCCTGCACTAAGATTTCTTCGTGGAGTAATTAAAGATTAGTATCTGTAACAGCAGGGTTTTTCTTCTGAAATGGTTAATTCCACATATGAAGTCACAAGAGGGCGCATATGAGGATATATGGGAACTACCAGGTGGCATTTGCCAAATCTTCTCCCCTCAGTCTGCTGAAGAGTTTTCACCTGGGCAAGGCACAAGCCAGATTATCCAAACTGAAGATCCAGGAAAGAGTTAACACTCGAAATGAAAACACACACAGTGCTGAAGTTTCTCCGACTTGTATTACTGAGGAGAAACCTTTATGAACAATGTCCTGCAATGATAATCAGGTTTCTCAACACATCCTTCAATCACTTAAGGCCAGGTTGGACTGAGCTTGGACCAATCTGGTCTAGTGGAAGGTGTCCCTGCCTGTGGCAAGGGGTGGATCGAGATGAGCTTTAAGATCCCTTCCAACCCAAACCGTACTCTGGGATTCTGTGATTTTTATCCTAATTCCCATGTGATTTCTCATATCCACCACAGAACTGCAGTGGCTGCTCTGGTCACACATCCCCCACCTGTGTCACCACAATGTTGCACTCGGCAGCTCGGTTGGCTCTGATGTATTCATCCAGGATGTACTGGGGCACTTGGGTGGTTTTGCCACAGCCAGTGGCACCACGGATGACAACAACAGAATTGTGATGGACTGCATCCAGAATTTCACTCTCAAAATTCTTCACAGGTAAGGCCTCTCTTTCTTCTTGGATCTGGAAGAAAAAAAAAAATCCAGCACATTTCCAATATCTCCAAAAATCAACCTGTTCTGCTCCATGCCCATACTATGTCTCACTTTTCTACACCTTTCCCTTACCCAAAGGAAAAACTGTGGAAGGACAGATGATAGTTTGCATTTTTTCCTGACACAGCACAACACATCCCCACATCCATCCCAGCAGAACATCCACTCCTTCTGAAAACATGCTATGTGTTTCTGCCGAAATCCAGCCTCACACACTTTGTATACATTATATTCATCCCCTTCTGGAAAAAAAAGACTAGTGCAGGCACACCATGTCACAGGAAGCACACTCACCCTCTGTAATTCCTGATCCTGCTCCAGGCGGTACGTGAACTCACTTTTCAGATCCATGCTTATTTGCTCTGGAGTGAGCTGTAAGTACAACACAGTGTTTGGAGGCTTTATGACTCCTTATATACATAATAACTTCAGTATCAAATCAGCCACTCCAACATAATGATCCCAAATATCATCATTTCCCACATAACTTCCTGAAATCAGTTACACCTATCAGCTATTTAATGCCATTCATTCCAGCATATTAAAATTAAACGTTCATCCTCAAAGAAGCTTCTCAGAAAGATCCAAAGCACTGAAAAAGAACAATTGTTTAAATTTAAACACTTCAACTGCTTGAAAAACACACTCCATTCAGCAAAAAACCAGTGAGATGAAGAGACAGGAGTTTTTAATGTAAGGAATGAACTAACCTAAACACAAACCCACCCACAGAACAGCAGCTGAAAAGAGAAAAGTGAGCAGAGAGGGAAATTCATCAGGCAACTCCTGTATTTCAATTACAAAAGAATTGCAAAGAAATTAAAATTTGTTACCAAAGGGCAAATTGCTTTTGCTGCAAATAAGTTACTGCACCACGACTAGCACAGAGAAATCCTGATGAGACTTGAAGCCAGCTCAGTTTGCAATGTCCACACATGTTATGTGTTTAAAACAACACCACTCAAATCTACATCACTTCCTTATGTTTTAAAAGTCTGTATTAAATGCTCAATGTTAAATTAATGTCATTTATGGGAAAAAAGTCAAGTAGAAAAAAGGACTAAACTATTGTTTTGGCCATAAGTGCTCTGGTTCTCTGTTGTAGGAAACTCAAGTTCCCGAGAGTCGTTTCTGAGCAGGGTATACCACTCAGACCAAATTACCCTCTGAATTTGGCAACCCAGTGATTTTTTCCTTCTCCCTCATTCTATCATGCCATATTCTTGCTCTCCCTTTGTTCTGTGCTGAATGGGACTGACAAAAAAATAAGCAAGTTGGCTGATTCTGTAGTGACACCTGGCTTGGAGCAGTTTCTTCTCCCAGAAAAAAAGTCCTAGCATGGAAATATGGGAAAAAGCAGCTAGGGAATTATAAAGGACCTGTCCAGGATCTTGCTTTGTAATTCCAATTATAAGCATTGTATGGGCTGCACAATAGGAAGTAAAAAGTGAAACAAAGCAGAGAACTGGGACATTTAAGACACTGCTGCTCAAGACCTAGTAAGACACAAAGTAAACACAAAGAATTCCCTGCCTCCAGGTCAATAAGGGAATAAATTTTATCAGTGGACTGTTTTCTCTGTTGGAATACCTCATACTTTAAATCCTGGGAGGGAAAAGCATTTAAAAGTTCTGGAAGCATGGGGAAAACAATCAACAAATCACTTTTTTAAGCTATCTTACATTTGCCAGAGGACCTTCATCAATATTGCAGCCAGTCCAAGGGTTCCAGTTGGAATGAGGAGGTGACCAGGGAACAACTCCCGTGTGACTTTGTCTCTGCGACGGTTCGAAATGGGCCAACTTTCCAACGTTGATCAGAACTGGATTATTGGGATCTTCAGGCTATAAACCCAAAAGCAGAGTGGACAAAGACAGATGAATGTATTAAAGGAGCAGGTGTGATGTTGCACACGGGAGTATCTGAACCACCCACTCACCAAAGGCACAATCTCCAGGGACAGCTCACGGACCGTCTTTTGCAGCTGATTTTCCAAGTCGGAAGACAGTGACACCTCATAGGGTTCCAGCTAGGAAATATTTAAAAACTACACCTCAAAATACACAAAAAGACAGACACTGGAAGCCAGAACTGTGGGCTGAACATCAACAGTTCCTTGTGAAACAAGGCCAAAGAATATAATCAGTTCAAAATTCACATCCTTGAAATGTTTCGGTGACTTTTCAGCAAATAAGAATCTGTAGATTATTTTTAAATATTTGAGTTTCATTTCAGAGAAACACATTCTCAAAGTTGTTACCGAATACCTAAATAATCCATATTATTTGGGGGGTGTGTGTATGGATATTTGAATACCCAGAGAATGCTCATGTGCCAGAGACTGAATCCAAACAGCTGAGCATAAACAAGTATCTAAGCTTGTAGAAAAATTCTACTGAAAAAAGCATTTGTTACAAATACTGTTTCATTTAATAGGATGTAAAATTAGTTACTGCTCCATTCACATATACATGAAGTTGTATTTCTGGTCCAAATCACTGGCCAGAACAGAAACAGTTGCTAAACTAGAGAATCAAAATTATTAACTTGTAAGGTGTTTAATATAGACAGTAAACTCTAAATCACTCCTGTTCATGACAGTGGTATGAAATGAAAGCAATAATTCCTGCCCCTCCTACCGAACTCACCGACTCCCCTTTCTTCTTTGTCTGCCCAGAGTAAGGCTCGATGACCCCGAGGTGGTAGAGCTGCCTGACCAGGGAGAGGGCACAGGCCTGTGCTGCCAGCTTTTTGTTTGATCCGTGCTCACGGCTGAAAATCCCTGCGGCACACAGAGGTCGGAGCTGTAGCAGCTGATGAGTCAAGCAGCTCCCACTGAAGGTACTACTCTGAAAAGGCCTCTCTGATTGGACACACAGGTAAGTTTCAAATCTTGATAAATCCAGAGCTCCAACATAAAATCCACCCAGCCCCCTCCACCAGCTGGCACACGCTGGCTCTGTGATGTTACTTACTGACAAGTCCTGTGAAGTTTTTCTGCATTCAGTGTGCGTGATTATCCAATACCACCCAGCAGCATCACACAAAGGATCCCTCACCTCTGGAAGTGGCTCCGACACGTAACTATGGCAAAGTCTGTTCCCATAAACATTCCTCTATACCAACACCCATCTCTTGCTAAGTTAAACACTAAATAGGAACACGTACTTCTGCCCAGCTGCTTCACAAAAATGTTCATTTCTGCATTAAAGCTCCTGCAAGAGAAAGAACGCAAAGGTACAATTACCAATAACTGACACTGCAAAAATATTCACTCTTTCCAGTATTTCTAGGCAAAGACAGAAACTGTCAACTGATCAGTGACCAAAATAAGATACTACTGCTTTTAGTCCCTTTAACCCCAAGTAAGTTGGTAGCACACCTGCCATCAACAGAACCAGTGGATTTGACAAGAAGAGTCCTGCAAATGCCACTGTTCAGCATTGAAATTTAAAGCCACATTTTTAGGAAATATGCTCTGAGCTGTCCAAGTTTAAGGCAACAATTATAAAGCAGGTAGGATGTTAATGTAACATTAATGTGCATCCCACTGTATCTCACAGTAGTGATTAGATGATCTAATCATAACACTATTAGATTAGATCTAATCACTAATCACACTAGTGATTAGACACTAGTGTAACACTAGTAACTCACTAGTAGCCCGTGTTTAACAACTCAGATGCAACATTTAATACAGCTGCTCTGCTTTTTGCCACTCATTTGGCCAGCTCAGGGCACTGCCAAAACCAAACCAGGTCATTTAGTCAGAGACCATAGAACTTATCTGCACAGGAAGAGACAGAATACCTGAATTTGCAGGAATTTCTATTCCCTTATTGCCATACTCTGGGCACAGCAGAACTTAAACTTACTGAGTAACTTGTTACTTGAGTGACAGAGTAGTTACTCCAGGTAACTCTGCCTAGCAAACCTAATAGTTTGCTTAGCAGGCATGTAATAGTTCATTTAAAGGTCAACTGGTATATTAATCACAGGATCATGGGATGGTCTGGGTGGGAAGGGATCTCAAAGCTCACATATTGTTCCACACCCCTACCATGGGCAGGGACACCTTTCACCAGACCAGGTTGATCCAAGCCCCATCCAATCTGGCCTTGGACACTTCCAAGGATGGGGCAGCCACAGCTTCTCTGGGCAGCCTGAGCCAGGGCCTCACCACACTCAGAGTAAAGAATTTAGGCTTCAAGAAAAACATAATCCTCAACAGAGGAGGATGAAAGCCAGACACGTGTTTTGAAAAATCACAGACCTAAGCCTGTATTTGTCAGATGAAAAATTAAAGCCAAATTCTTCTAAGACAGGATTTAAACTGGCAATTGTGACTGAAGACATAACTGGTCTTTATTGCACTGAGATCCGCTTTGGAAACTAGGTCTTGGCACTTGCACAGCTGCAGGCAGAGCCTTGCAGCTGTGTCCTTCATTTCTTGCTGCAAACAAACAACAAAGAAGGTTAAAGTGAGTGCTTTAAATTTCAGGTTAGACCTCCTTCCTGTGCTAGCAGTGAACTGACCTTCAGGCACAGTGGCTTCAGGTGTCGAAGGCCACTGGCTCTCAGGGACACAACAGCCACCTAAGACACCGATGACAGTATGTTTCTCAGCCAGGCCTACAGTCAGCATTCAATCTCATTCTCCTCCACCTGAGGGGAGAACAGCAACACCAGAAATCAGTTTGCAGCAGAATCCCACGTGATTCCCTAGTCCAGCCTCAGCCGCCCATGGATCTGTGGTGACGCCCATCAGCAGGAACAGGAGGAGGCAAAGGGATCCCACACTTCCCGTGGAATCCCAACACAGAGCAGCTACATCCCATCCCTTAATATTGAGTTCATGCTTTGTGTTTTAGGAAAGCCATGTGTGTATTTACAACTTATACCCTCCTGTCATAATTAGTTTCTGAATCCAAATTTCCCAGCTAGTACTAAGTTCTTAGACCATGAATGTGATTAATTGACCACAAATGTCTGAGAGCAAGACTGACGTGTCTGTTATAATTAATGTCTCTCATCATTACTTAAAAACCCCAGAAACAGACTGGCAAGATGCATGGCAACTGGTATTTCTTAAAAAAAAAACACCCCTACCTAAACTATATTACCATCCTCAAAACTGCAAAAACATCTGAAATTATCCCTCTCCTGTTACACACACCAAAAGGATTACATCCAGCAGTTTGCTCTCTCTTAACAAGCCCTAGAACACATTAGGGTTGTTCCATGTCTATTAGATGTTACAGCAGGTAGTGAATTCCCCCTTCTGCCATTCCATCCAGGGAAATTCACACAACCTTTCTTGGATAAACAGTAAACAGGAAACTCTGAAATGCCCTCTGGAACAACAATAGCCAGGCTGAGAAACATACTGTCATCTGTCATCATCTCATTCTGCTGGGGACTATATAAACTAAAATACTCGGGATTTTATGCTTGTACCTGCACAAGGTGTAACAAAACGCCCTGCACGAACATTCCCTAAGCTACAGGATAAAAGAAATGCTCGAAAACTAAGTCTGCAACCAGCATATTTTAAATTCCTAGTACTGCACAAACTAACCTTCTGTATCACTCCCATATAAGGGAAAGAAAAGGCCTTGCCTGAGAGACATAAATGGAGATGAAGTGACCTGAAGACAGGATTTTAAATGAGAATTTACAACTTTCTGCACCAATACAAATATTTCAGATGTATTAAATGCTTGGAAGACTCAAGGAAAGCACACCAGAAGTCCTGCAAGTGAGACTCTCATGACAGGCTGTAATAAAAAAATTCTCTTGTCTTTCTACAAACATTAACTCCCACAGAACACAAGTTTATACAATGCAAAAACCCAGCCCCAAACCCAAGCAGGAGAATCCAGCAGCGGCAGCAGCATGCCATTGTTTCTGGCCACAAAACATCACCATATTTCACCAGAAATAATACAATGCCCTGAAGCTTTGATGATTTGTTTGTAAAAGACTGTTTACAGGAGTAAAGTCATAAAACCCATCAATTCTTCATGCACAATCTGTTATGAGTCATTTTCACTTGGGGAAGCATGTGCAAATTCTCTGACGGAATGGGCTGAAAGTCAAAAAACAGTAACACCCAGCTGGTCTCAACTGAAATCCTCAAAACCCCTTTGGGAAGACTCTGCCAAACTGATTTTTCCAGCATAAGATTCCACTCCCAGAAAAGTTAATTATAATTAAAATAGAAATAAAATGTCCTTAAAAGCAGATTTCTACATAAGCAAATTGTAAATATTTAAGACTTAGTCAAAATGCTCAAAGGCAACAACAGTCATAAAGCAATAACCACAAGCAATTGATCTCTCTTTTCATTCAAACTGACACCCCAGCAGCTGGCTACAGCACAGAAATCAGTTTAAAAGCTGCATATCCATGAAGGATTTCTTCAGTCCCTCAGATCTTGGCACTGAGGCTCCTCACCCCCCCGTATCAGTATTCAGGGATGTGGTTGGTCCTGGCAAAGAACACTACAGAGCACTGCAAATAAGCATGAACAGCCACTGTCACCAAGTCCTTCGTACACAGACAGTGACTAAAACCACCAAACCTGTTGTGATCAGGCCCCATTTCAGTGTATTTATATTCTTCCTGGATCTTCTCCTTTTGGAAAAACTGGTTCAGACGTGCCTTGGCATTTTCCAAGGTCCAACCCCCATGAAGGTCAGCATTTAAGTCCACTTCTGACTCTGAGGTCTAGTATGGAAAAGAAGAGTATCATTTACTAGTTTTAAACATTCTTACAACTCTTTCAAATAACTCGCCCAGATTCTATAAAATAATTGAGACATTACAGAAAATGCTGAAGAATCCTCAGTAATTCCTTATTTTCACAACAAAATGTCTATACAAATACGTGGATGTTCACAGTACCCAGAGTGATTTATTTTGTTCCAAGCTTAAACAAATTACCTTTGTTAAAAGCCCGTGAGTAAATCTGCAGCTTAAGTTAAAACCAACAGCAAAATATCAAATGAAAACTCCAAGCTTGATTACAAATTAAAGGGGGTGAAACAGACACCTATTCAAGAACTAAAGGAGAATTCCACGGCATGACTTACCTCCCGACCTTCTTGCTCCTCTTTCCTTGAATAATAATCTTGCAAATTCGCACCCCTATCCCACTGAGCTCCGTGACTGCCACAGTTTCCAGGTGCTGCACCTGGGCCATTGCCTATCACATGGACAGAAACAAACAAAAATAAAACAACTCCCCCAAAATCTCAGCAATGGAGAGACACTTCCTAGCAATCTCCACAGTTCCTCAGATCTCATGCAGTCATTCATGCTTGTGCCCCAAAACTACATCTTCTGTCTCCTGTCTGCAGAGTATCTGGGAGAAAAATCACCACCCAAACACATCCAAATACACATAAATGACAGTTTTCAAGCCTTACCTACTTCACCTTTTAAAAGCAAATGTGGAGGCAGGGGTCCCCCCAGAGCTGAACTGGAACCAGGGACATCTCTAGCTGCTTCCTGTGCTCCATCAGGGGTATCGCCCAGGGCTGCCTAGGGAAGGGAATGAAGGAAAACCTCAGCACATTGGTACAGAGTAAGTTTTACTATTTAGATAGAAACTGTTCAGGCAAATCAAAATGCTCTAGGCAACATTATACAGTAGTTATCCCCAGTAAATATGCAATAGTTACTACCCAGTAGCAACCCCAATAGTAACAGCCTTTTGAAAACTGAAAGGAACACAGCCGTAGGTATTTGAACACTGAATTGCCATGAACTAATTGGTACATCAAAACCTAAATATCAGTCCTGTTCCCACTGGGTTCCACCCAGGCTAAGGAGGCAAGAAGGCTGCTTCCCCTGAGAAAACTTAATGAAGCACTAGACTCTTCCTTCCCAAAAGATGAACACATAACTTTATGATTTACTTTAATTTTTTCTCTAAAATTGCTGTAATGACAGTTACACTCCTCCTCAGCCCCTATGGCATAGTCACTGCTGATGGTTCACACAACATAATAAAAAGCAATGAGGAGCTACAGCAACAAGCAAGTTATGGTTTAAAAAAATGCCAAATTTTCAATGCTGGGTTTGAGCTATCTGTGATTTTTTTTCTTTTTGTTTTTTAAAGTACACAGGATTAGATAGATAGATAGAGAGGTAGATAGAGAGGTAGACAGACAGACAGACAGACAGATAGATAGACAGATAGATAATATGTATCTAAAACAATTCCCAGTGTCAAGTGGGAGTACTCAGCACTTTTAAAGCCAGGCTGCACCCCAGAGGGACTCGGAATTCTTTTCAGCCTCACCAGCTTTGCAGCTCAGCATGCAGTTGTTTTGACCAGATCATCCTACAACATTCAGTTGGACTCAATGATCTTAAGCATCTTTTCCAGTCTGGATGACTCTATGATTCCATGATACCCTCTGTGTATCCCAGCTTCCCAGCACTGCAAGCACAAGTCCCTCGGATTCACTCCTGATCCCTGCACAGGGGCACCAACTGAACTCCAGGGTGAAACACAGCTGGGAGCACTGCACTGCAATGAAAGGCTAGGCCTTGGTAAGGAGAAAGACCAGCTTACTCCGAAAGCAGGGACTTCCTCCTTCTTCATTTCGTTCACTCGCACCAAGTAGTTGATGAAGTCTCGGGCAGCGTTGCTCTGCGCGTCCTTCTTGTTGGTGGAGTTGCCCATGCCAACGTAGTTGAAGCCTTCCACTCGGACCTGCACGGAACAACACACAGCTCTGCGTGTGAGAGGGGCCTGCAAACCACCAACACTGACTGAAACACCAAATTCTGCTTCCTCATAAATACAGGAGCAGCAACATTGCTAAAATATTGTTATATCTCGCTAGATATAGCTATGTATTTCTGTAGGCTTTGACTGTATAATGTATACCTACTAAAGAGACTCCCACATTCTGAAAACTTCAATTTGCAGAGCACAAGTGCTTCCCAAAACCTTGTGGGAGAAGAAAAACCAATGTATGAAGGGACCCTGGCAACACACAGCAGCAAACCCTGCTCAGGAACACTTTCCTCAACCTTAATCTCAAACCCTCGGACAACAAGGACAGGAGCGAGCCTGTGTTCACTCAAACTCAGCTCCACATTCTTGCAGCTAAAAAGATATGATTAATTTCTGATATTTTTATTTCAGGGCAGCAATCCTATATCCCGGGCAATAATAGCTCCAACGAGGCAGTAACTGCCCTGGATTCACAGCCATCATGCCAGGCTGTGAAAATCAGCAAGAGAGAATGTTTTCGTGAGACTGATCCTTTCACCTGTTAAGTTTCCATGGATGCTCATGGGGTATCAACATACAAAACCCAGAATAACCATATATATATACATAGTATAATATACAGTATATGTATTACTTGATATATATTAGTTTTTACAAGAGCATGAAATGACTGGACAAAAGGGAATGTATTTAAACTGACAGCAAGTAGGTTTAGATTAGATATTAAAAACAAATCCTTCCCTGTGAGGGTGGGCAGGCCCTGGCTCAGGTTGCCCAGAGAAGCTGTGGCTGCCCCATCCCTGGGAGTGTCCAAGGCCAGGCTGGACAGGGCTCGGAGCAAGCTGGGCTAGTGGAAGGTGTCCCTGCCCATGGCAGGGGTCAGAACAAGATGAGCTTTAAGGTTCCTTCCAACCCAAAGCATTCTAGGGTTCTATGAATCTAACCGTGCAAACAACCACTGCATCTGAGTAATGCTCAATCTCAGTTATAACACCTTGAAAACTGTTTTCACATCACTGTGCTTCTCCTTGTTTTTGCCAGGGAAGACAAATAGGGGAGGGGAGGGTAAAATGACCAGTTCAAGGTGTTTACTGCAGATCCATGGCGCGGCTCACATGTGGCCTCACACTCAGTGCCAGCTCCTGCTCAGAGCCAAGCCGAATTCACAGCTCCCACAGCCACACTAGCCAGAGCCAGGAGCAGAGTGCTATTACAGCCTAGCCCAGCAGCCTCTCCAGCGGGAATTCTTCAATACATTCCATCTCAAGCTGCAGACCAAAGCCCTTTGCAAAGGTGAGGCACAGAGCCCCCCGCCAGCTATGTTAACTGAGAAGCATCACACACACAGACACACGCGGTGCACAGGCACTCATCACCCTTGGGAAAACCGATTACCTTTCCCTGCAGGGGAGCATCGTTTGGGCTGTTCCCCTCCTCCCCCTCGCACACAGCCGGGATGCTCTGGCTCAGAGGCGGCCGAGCCTCCTCGCCTGCTCCGGGCGAACCCCACCCGGGCCGGGCAGGGACCCCAGACCCCCGGCAGGGCCCCACAGCGCCCTGGCAGGGCCCAGACCCCCGACACAGCCCCCTGGCAGGGACCCCAGACCCCCGGCAG
>JAWWEU010000005.1:23904293-23923237 GCA_035583155.1 Acropternis orthonyx | reverse complement strand
GCAATTCAGCAACCGACTCACACTGGTTAAACTGAAAGCACCAGGTAGTTATAGTGTACAGTTTATTGGTTGTTGGTAAACAGTTTGGTGTTTCCTTACAAAGGGAGGCTATGGAATGTTATCTTCCCCCGATATTTTGAGTTGCTGCCCTGAATTACTGTATTTCTGCCTGGCTCCCCGATATCTGAGCTTTGAGATGTAACAAGAACGCTTTTTGCAGTGGATTGTACCATAGAATCTCTGTGGAGCTGAGCCAAGTGATTGAAAGGCACTAACCAAGCAAAGGAAAGAAACAATGAAGAACGGAACTGAGGCAGCATGCTGAAACCTTGGGACCAAATTGGGGACCCCCTGGAGGGGGGACAGTGCTGCTGATGCTCCCCAGGCTCCGGGAGCCTGAGGACTCTACTGCACACTGAAAGGATTATTCGAGGGGATCCTCTTGGTCCCTGGACCTGGTGAGTTCAAAGCAAGATCCCTGGAGTTTTATTGAGGCATTCCTGAGAGTATAAAAGGTATAAATTAGAGATAAAGTATAAAAGTATAAATTCTACTCATTGTAGAAATGTAGCTCTATCACATACTAGAAGTGGGTTATAGAAGCAGTGATATAACTGTAAAAGGAGTGTGATGTTGGGATTAAGAAATTATTAGTGATGGTAAAATTGGCAATTTTCTATTAAATATGATTGTAAGAGTTACATGAGCGAAAGGGGTGGGTTCCAGTCCCCACTGTCTGCTTTGCCCAGGTGCTAGTCAGACACAGCTGCAACTTCCTCAGTTCTTAACACAACACGAGAATTAAGGAATGACCCTGTAAAGGTTATGGGTGTGACGGGGGAGAAGTGGGCAATCCCTCAGTTTCTTCATTTTTCAAACTCCCCTAAATCTTTGCTAGGAAGAGACTGGAAAACTTGTGGCAGAAATTAAGTTGGAAAATGGGGGTGTTGGAATTGTAAGTCCTGAATGAAATATGTCAAAGTAGCAGCTCTTCCTGTGCAGGAAATAAGTCCTGTTAGCAGCACCATCTCGGCTGAGGTTGAAGATGCAGTTGTTCCTGTTGTGTGGGCCAGTGGAATTCCGGGAAAATGGACAAGGGCAGAGCCTGTAAGAATTACCCCGAAGCTGGGATCTGTAGTGGTAAGGCATAAAGAGTATCCTTTAAAGTTAGAAAGCCATGTGGGTTGGTTCCAGCAATAGCTGAGTTTGCTAAGTATGGTTTGTTGGTAGGATGGGAATGCCTGTACCTGTAAAGAAAGGAAAGGGGAGAGATGATTGATTAGTGCAGGACCTGAGAGCAGCACCTGAAATAATAACCTCAAATAGCTTACAGTATTAGGTTTGAAAGATGTGCTTTTCTGCATTCCCTTGAGCAAGGAAAGGCAAGACATGTTTGCTTTTGAATGAGAAAAATCTGGAAACAGAGTTAGGCACCATTTGAGCTCCCTGAGAGGGATGTGCAGGGAGGGGGAGGCACAGAGCTTTTCCTGCCTTAATGTCTCAACTGTTGGTCTGTGTGTCTGCAGCAATAACTGCATTAAACAGAGCTGCCTGAGTGGTGAGAGCAAAGCTGTTCTGTAGGGCTGGGGGAGCAGCAGGGAGCAGAACTTGTGGTCAAGTGTGTGAAAACACCAATGGTGGAGAAAATATCCAAGAAAACCGTATTAAAACCTGTTAATTTCAGTGCAGGGCATGTTGCTGCAGTGGTGAAGATTCTGTGGAGCCCCTTCCCTGGACACACACAGGTATCTCCTCACCCCACAGGTGATGTGGTCATCCCCCTCCCCTCAGGTGTGTGTCCCCTCTCTTCAGGTCACTCACTTGGTCCCGCCCATCCTCTGTGCAAAAGACAAGGCTGGTTTGGGTTATTTAATCATCACCTGCAAACTTAAACATAAAAATACATGACCTTTTAAAAATTAATAAATAAGAGGGTGGAGACAATCACAGAAGCACAGAATGGTTTGGGAGGGAAGGGACCTCAAAGCCCACCCAGTGCCACCCCCCTGCCATGGGCAGGGACACCTCCCACCAGCCCAGGTTGCTCCAAGCCCCGTCCAGACACTCCCAGGGATGGAGCAGCCACAGCTTCTCTGCCCAACCTGTGCCAGGGCCTGCCCACCCTCACAGGGAAGGATTTCTTCCCAATATCCCATCTATCCCTGCCCTCTCAGCCCCACCGAGGTGCTGGGAGCACTCCCCCTGACAGTGCAGTGTGCTGGCTCTGGGATGCACAGATCCCTGTCTCTGTGTGAAGGGCAGACAGAGGTCAGGCCATGCCAAGAGAGCAGGAAGCAATGGCTCATGGGGAGCTGAAGCTGCTCCTTGCATGCAGCCCAACATGTTTTACCAGACGTGCACCAAGTGTGGCCCCATGGAAGCCCTGGACAGCACAGTCCTCCATCCCACCAGAACTGCAACTGGGCCTGGATTCAAATCTTCTCTCAGCAGATCTGACCCCCAGCACCCCATAAGACAAGGCACTGCCCTGGACAGATTCATGGCAATAAACCTTCAAAACAACTGCCTTTCCATGTACACTCTCAGAACTTCCATCAGAGTGTGTTCTGAGAGCACCCAGTGCCTGCCGAGAGAACAATCCCCCGTTGTTGTGTGCTCTGGGAGCACATTTTTCATGTGTCCACATAGTAACCCCAGGAGTTTGGGGCCATGGTATTCCTCCCCCAGCCCGAAATATGCTCCCTGTGGGCTGTCCATACGCAGAGGTCACTTTCTCTGGGGTTTAGTTTTATTGGCAGTTCCTCGCAAAGCACATGCTTCTCTTTGAGGCTCATCTTGTTTTCCAGAAATCCCCTCTTAATCCTCCATTCCTATGGATAATTTCTCCTTCTCCAGGCTGAACGGTCCCAGCTCTCACAACCTCTGCCACCCCCCAAAAACAACAGTGTATTTCTGGAGGCTGAGAGCTCCTTAGAGGAGTTGAAGAGGCCCTGAGGATCTTCAGATCAATATAGAGGAGTTCTAGATAGAACCAGATAATTCTGAAAGTTGCTTAGAGGTTTAGAAAGGTGTTAGTGTGGTTTAGAGGACCCAAACACTCTTGGAAGGGATCTTACAGCTCCTCAGAACTGCTTAGAGCGCTGCTGAGGAGTTCTGGAGGCATTTGGAGCTATTTTTCAGATCTTTAAAGCTGCTTCAGGAAGTTTAAAGGTATTTTAAAGCTGGTAATAAACTGCTAGAGATGTTTAACATTATATTTAGGTGCCGTTTAGAGTTGACTAGAATTTTAGAGCAGCTTAGAGACTGCTTAGTTGCGTAAATTACACCTGCTTTAAGGCAATGGTCTCATTGCAGCAATACAGAATTCCTTACAAGTGCAGTGCCCACAGAAGTGTCTTCCCACTGCCCATGAAATAAGCAGGGCAGTGTCAGTGGTGCCAAAGCTCAGAGGATAACAAGGACAACCGTCAAAAATCAGCTGCTGTTTTCCCAAAACCAGCATACGAATAAAAAGATGGGTTTATAGATTTAAGCGATTTTTCTAATAAGGAAAAGAAACTAACATGCATGTCAAAAGCTTATCTAAATAACTGCATAATGTAATTTCAAACAGGGAAGTTATAATTGCCATGTGCCAGCCAACAAGGTGGATTCACATACTCCCATTATTCAAACAACTGAGGGAGCTTCATTACTGAAGCCAAAGGCCCTGCAAGTTTCCTTCAGACTTTTTGTTGCTGCTGTATTAACATTTCCAAAAACTTCTACACTGAAGACAACTTTATTTCTGCTTTCTCCAAATCTCTGCCTATACAGAGTTTTGACATCTGGTTTTTGCCATTTTTCAAGCTATCACAAGTGCATTTCTGCTTCAGCATAATTAAATTATGGTTTTGCTCCTTTCTCTGTGCAATAAATAAATGTAGCCAGGTATAATTTTCTTCCAAAGACAGACGAAAGTCTGTTTTCAGAACAAAGTAGAAGTACCCAAGCCTAAATAAAAATTCAGAAAGGCAATACCCGTGGAAGTGACACAATTCTGTTAAAGACCATCTTGGCTGGCTGGTATTCAGGAGTACATCATCTGGGAAGTTGGTGTGATGTCATTATACACGGAGCATCCACCTCATTTCCTCTGCTCTAAATCAAAAGGTGCAAAATTTAAAAGAAATACCAGATGTTTAAGGTGAGTTTTAAACTGTTAAGCTGACTATTGATTCTGCCTGGAAACTTGCCAGTTTAAGTGATTTTTTCCCCCCTAACTTAGCATTTTCTTAACTATCTTACAGAGACATTCCCTGCCTATGGCAGGGGGTTAGAACTAGAAGCTCTTTAAGGTCCCTTCCAACCCAAACCATTCTCAGTTTCAGGCTGGTGTGTTTGCTGCATAAAAGACAATTAACACAAAAAGATACTTTTTTTACATGTTAAGATGTTTACATGTTTGACCTTCCCATTAACAATCAAGTTTATGGCTTTGGAAATAGAAGGAGCTATCAGGGTGCACTGGGATCCATTATTGAGCTGAAGTGACCACTGGGCAACCAAGAGAGCTTGAGGGACATTCACATTGAAGTGCAACTCACCTCCGAACACAACCAACAGTGCCACCTGCTGCAGAACCCAGCACTGGCTCACCCTGGGAAAGGAGAGGAAGGGAGACCGGGTTCTGGTCCAGAATTCAGACCAGAATCCATCTCTGGAGGCCTTACATCATCTAAATAACCAAGTGCCCACCAAAACCCACACCCACTACCAACATCCCCACTGTTTGAAGTTCTGACATGATCCACGTCAAGCAACTAAGACTGGGAAGCAGCTCAGGAGACAAACCCTCAGCTCCACTTACCTCTTCATGCCTTTTTGGGAGAAGTGGACAACACTATTTTGGAAAGAAGCCAGTGAATTAAGCAGTATATAAAGCTGAGATAGCTTCTCTCTGGGCTCTATGCACAGAAGACAGGAAGGCGCTTTAGAGTGTTTTGCATGGTAGCTGGAAGGAAGGATTCATTTAGGATTAATTCCCCAAACCTAGAATGATTCCAAAATGTGACCTTCAGCAGAGAGATCTTGGAAAATACCGAGTCAGGAGTGCTCTGGAGTGGTGTTGGGTGTAGGGAGGTTTTTATTTAGTCAAGAGCAGCCAGTTCCATGCCATCCCTGATGAAGCGAGCAAGGATTCACTCATTCAGCAAGAGTTTAGCTAACACTGTCACTGAGTCAGCTGTTCGAGGTAGCAGGGAGATGCAGTAGTTTCCTATCATTTGTAACAAACTAGCTGGAATAAGGGGAAAACATGGACAAAATCCACACACACGTTTCCAGAAAGCAGATGGGTTTTGGCTGACAGCAAATCCAGTGGTCACAGCTCGCTGTGCTGATATAAAACATGTAGGTCAGAGCACAAGGTCTAAATATCACCTCCTGGGGGTTATGGCAGAGATTTCCTTTCCACAGTTAGCAAGGGATAATAAGGAAGTTCCTTGGAACAGTACTACAGTGCATTCAACTGCTTCTTTGGAAGAGGGTTTGCTTATGCTTCTCCACGCTGGGGGTGAAAATAAGGTGTAAAATGGAGGCTCTCTCACCCTTCAGAGCAAGGAGGTAACAGGCTTCTTTTGGCTGAATTTGGAGCACACCACAGTTCATCTAACCAGATATAGGGACATTTTTGCTGCCCTGGACAGTAACTACAGTAACATCACATGCTCAATTCTTTGTTGGCAAGTGAGGGCTTCTGCATCATCTGATGAGCATGAGTTTGCAAAAGCAGAGGCCATTTATATGTGAAGAGTCTCAGTCCTTTTAAATGAAAATCACTGACAATGATTTCCTGACAGGCTTAGACAACAACACAAAACTGCCTGGAGTTTTGGGATGAAACCACTTGGTAGAACATGTGAGTGGCCAGACAGGAAGGAGACAACGCTCTCCCTCTGACCCTCACACCCCAGCTCTTCATATTCCACTGCAGATTTGTGGTTCCCCCCCACACACACACTCCCCGAGTTTCTCCAGTCCTGACACAATTAGGTCAGTGGAAAAGATCCCTGTTTTTGGTGCGAGCGCTCTGTGCTCGCCCCTAGGGATGAAGGTGACTTGCCACACAGCTGCGTGGATGTGACAGCAGTGATTGTAACGCTGCCACAGAGCAGATGGAAGCAGTTCTGCTCTGCAGAATGTTAAGGCCTTGTCTGGGCTTGTTACTGAGAGGAAAAGTGGAAATCACAAGCAATCCTATCATAGGCTTGTCCTTTTCCTTCTTCTTCTCCCACCGAAGCTGTTACTTAAGTACCAGCTCATGTGTTCCTGCACAGAAGTGTCTGATGAAAACAGCAGAATTAAGGTACAAAAGTCTGTGCTTTTCTGTGCTTGTGCCCCCATCTCTACTCCTTAAGGCAAAATATTGCTTTGTCAACTGTTCTAGAAAATGCCAGCCAAGTCCCAGACTTTTATGTATGACATTACACAGAGGTGTCACAGAGCCTTTGAGACTTAATCCCTGCTGCAAACTCAAATGTTCCCATTTGGAGGTACCAGTGAGACTGTGTGTCACCTTCCACCATAATCCCACCCCCACCTCCTACTTCGTTTTGGAATGTATATAGTTATGTACAGAATGCATGTCCTCATGCCTGCCCTACTGTCTCATCCAGCTGTTGACACGTTTTCCCAATATATATGTGAAAAACACGGAGTGTTGGAAAACAACTCCTCGGGAAAACACTGAGGATTGTTTCCCAGCCTGGGGCTGCTCCACCAGGAACAGTCAGCTCCTTGTCAGGGCCATCAGCTGGACACACACAGACTGACTGGGGGTTTGTTCTGGGCCTCTCCGTCTCAGAAATGAGAATCCACAGGGGGCTTGTGTTTATCTACGGGAGTTATTGCCCCCCTTTCAGGGTAACACTTCTCAGTGCTCACTACTGGGGTAAATTTGTGGAGATTCACCAAACTGTTGTGGCTGGGTGTTGTTTTTCACACGACCTTCTCTACTCTGGAAGTGTTCAAGTCCAGGTTGGAGAGGGCTTGGAGAAACCTGGTTTAGTGGAAGGTGTCCCTGCCCATGGCAGAGAGGATCTTTTAAGGTCCCTTCCAACCCAAACCATCCTAGGATTCCACCTTCTACGAAAATAATCACCAGGACACACCTGACAGGAGTGTTGGGCTGACAGAGTAAGGGGTCAGCTCACCTTACACAAGCCCGTAGCTCCTGAGCAAAGACCATGAAGTAGCAGCTGCTCCTCTGAGTGCCCTGCTGATGTTCCTGTTTGACCCAAGCAGAGCACAGGTAAAACTGAGAAACATTTTACTCCATCGAACAAAAGTACAAAGCATGCAGAGAACTGGTCCTGCATTTCAAGCCTCAGCATGTTCAAATATAAACTCCAGCAGTAAGTAAAACTCTCTGTACACCACCCTCTTCTGCGGCTCTGAAGAGCTTTGTGGCTTCAGAGATAAATTCACAATTGCAATTTGGCATGGTTGGGGGTTGATTCTCCCTGTCAGAATAGGGGTGTAGCACACAGCATCCCAATGAAGTTCCCTGCAAGCAAAGTGCGCTTCCTGCTGAAAGTCATCCCCGTTATTGATGCCAAACGTCTCAGAGAGCTTATCTGAATTTGGCTGCAAGGAATTTGCACAAACCATGACAAACTGAGAGGTGTTCTCAGAACACAAACTGTGGAGTTTAATCTGCCCTATTGTGCTGGTACCGAGCTATGTCTGGAGCTGCAGCTGGTTAAATGAAGAGCCCAGCCCCGCTGTGTGTATTACAAACAGGGCAGGATTTCACAATAGCTTTGTATAACCCCTTTGTGCAGATATCCAAGGGCTAAGGGGGCTGATTAGCCTCAAATACCACTTAGAAGAGCCAGCCAGCAGAGAACACTGTCTGTCTTTCATAACATGCCAGCAAAAATCTTGTGAGGATGGTCTCAGCGGAGTGTGCAGCCAGATTTCTACCTACCCTTTACCCCTGGGGTAAAACAGGAAAAGTTGGCTCTCTGTACCCCCATTCTCCCGTAATCCGAGTCTGGTGGGGACGTTATTGATGCAAAATCCTTTCTCCCAAAGCACTAAACCTGCTGCTGCCCCTGACATAAGCAGGCTGACACACAGCCATGGAAGCCAGGGGAAGTTACACAAGGGTGCAAAAGTGTTTACGGAGCCAGATCACACACTGGCCCCAGTGTTGCCTCGGGGTGGGAGGTGGGGCTTTTGGCATTTGCGTGGGGGGGCTCTCCAATGAGACCCAGAGCAGGACAAGGCTCCAGCCTTCTAGTTTTCATAACAGCAGCCCCCTCCAGTAGGGCTGAGGCAGGGGAGGAGCTTGCCCAGACTCAAATAAACACTGACATGCAGCATCTTCGGAGGATGTGCAGCCTCAGCAGCACAGCCTCCAACAGCTTGAAGGATAAGGACAGCTGAAAATGTAAGTAAGGCTGATTTCCCCACTTCCTTAACAGCATTAGTGGCTTGTGGAATGGCATGTTCTGGCTATGCTTACTTGTGGCAGTGGTATAACCTGCTGACTGTCGCTTTGGCCCACATGTTAACAGCTGCAGGAAAACCTAAACACTCCAGAGTCATATTTGTATGACCAGATGACATTTCAAAGCTCAGCTTTCCTGTAGATCTATAATGAAGTCAGGTGTAAATATCTGGAGCTGTCATCTCTGCTTGTCTCTCCCACTCCAAAGCATTGCTTTATTTAATGAAAAAGTATTTCTAACATGCTCTGACAGTACTGGCCAAAGAGTTATTAAAGCCAGAGCTGTGAGATCTACCCAGCAGTTCAGGAAAGGTGTGTTGGGAAGGGGTTGGAGTTGGCAGGTAGAGAGAAGCCAGCTCGTCCAGTAGCTACTACAAGTGTTCAGCAGAGAAACATTTACTCCTCTGCTTTCTCACACACCCAGGAAGCATGGCAGCAGCATCTTTGCCTTAGGAGTGGCAGTAAACAAATTGCTGTAGGGTTCAGCATGTATTGCAGTTGCTCACATTTCCTTCTAATTAAACGGATTCCTGCCTTATTATGCTTTGTAAATACCATTGACAAAAAGCCTATTGGAGAACAAGTGCCCAGCAGTGCCTGGTGACCACCACTGTGGTCAGCTCTGCTGAAGATGATGCACCTTCAGGCTGGGACAGGGAGGGGACAGCACCTGCCTTTAACTGCTGGCATCACTGTCCTGCTGTGGGATTCTGGGACCTGCACTTGCTCTACGGTGACAGCGGAAGGAGCTTCTGGAAAATGCTCAACACTACATGATTTTAAGGGAAATCAGTGCCAGCAAGGTCTGGTGGTTTTGGTTGGTTGGTTTGGTTTTTATGGCTGATTTTGGGGGTTTTGTTGTTTTGGTTTGTTTTGTTTTTTTTTTTAATAAACTTTTCAACCTCAGCTCCCCAAAAGAACTCCTTGTACCAGCTCTAAAGCAGGGTGTGGAAGGGGATTACCAGTATTCAACAGGCAAGGAAAGGAAGATGGAAACAGGCAAGGAAGTAAAGTCGCACGAGGCAGTTGTTGATTTTAGAAAAGAAACGCTGTTACCCAAGAAAACATGTAATTGAGCTATAGTCTCAGTAGACAACATACTATGACCTAAGAATCAAGGTAACTGTTGAATTAACCATATGCTGTCTCTGCAACATGAAGTGCAAAGGACAGTGATGTAACAGGAAAGCTGAGACTGTCAGGATGTAGGTTACACACTCTACAAGCTGCCTGGTAGTGACAAAAGTCATAAATGAAGGCTCCTAAAATCTCAAAGACTTTTAACCAGATGTAATTATTTCAACAGTGATTTTGAGTATTTTCACTTACTGTGTTTTGGGACAGGGTTTTCAAGTTTTCATCTTTTTCCTTCCATGTGAAAGCAAGCAGCTATTCATTCATAAATGCAGAAAATCTCATTTATCCACAGGACTCTGAGGCTAAATGCCTTTAGGAAAGGTATCAGCTACTAGGAGAGGCCAAATGAAGTTAAGGCAAAGTCATTATGAAAGGCCCAGTCAGTCAGAATCAGAGCATTCACCAACACCCATGCTTTTCATCCAGGAGCAAACAGATTGAACGCACATAATTTTACTTACAGATTTCCACAGAACTCCCACTTGCAGAAATTCCCATCTTCTGTTCTGCTGTCAGGAAATGCCTGTTCATCACAGAGAAGCAAAGGCAGCACACCCTGACAGATGAACACTCCCACAGTAGCCTAGAGGCAGTTTTTTGGTCCTGGTTCATGCTCCTGCAGGGCTATAAGGATTTCAGCCTTTTTTGGTTGAATCGTTGGGGATAAGCAGTGGAAATTCAGCCCTTTGACCATTTCAGGGACAACTGAACCATTAGGCAGAAAGCCCTACTGCTTTCTTCTGCCCATTAATACCACACTGATTTAAGAGAGGTCAACAAACTGTGTCTGCCTTTCAGCTCTGGCAAGATGATCAAATCCTTCAAGCAAACATTCCTGTCCCTGGACCTGCAGTCCCCTCGGTGGAGCTCAACAGAGACGATGGTAACCGCAACAACGCTTTCAATGCTGATTTGGGAAAAGCAGCTACTGATTTTGGTCATCTTTAATACCCACCTCCTGCTTACTGTGATTTTTGCTACCTTGCAGGCAAAGGACTACGAGCTGCGGCAGTACGAGCCAGCCAAGTGGGTGAGCACAGTGGTTAGGGGGGAAAGCCAGAAGGAAGCCATGCGCCAGGGCTTCTGGAAGCTCTTCCACTACATCCAGGGCAAGAATGAGAAAGGTAGGGCCTGCTGGGTCTGAATGGCCTGGGGAGCAAGCTCCGTGGGAGAGCAGAGGAGCTGGGGCATGCAGCTCTGACAACTGTTTCTCCTCTCCTCTAGAAATGAAGATGGACATGACTGTGCCAGTGACCTGCCTGGTAAAATCTGGCTGCACAGACTTCAAGGTCTCTTTCTTTGTGCCCTTTGAACACCAGGACTCGCCCCCCCAGCCCAGTGACTCCGATGTGTTCGTGGAAGAGCGCAAGGCAGCAGCTATCTTCGTCCGGTGAGCAAAGCCAGCACAGCTGGCAACAGCAGCTGCCCTGATTTAACTGGGGACTACCGCTTAAGAGCATTTTTAATTGTGGATATATTCTGCCGTTAGCTTTAACTGCTAAAATATTTCATTCAAGAATGAAGAGAAATGACAAAGTTTCAAAACAGTAATTTTTGAGCCAACTTTTGAATATTGCAGGGGGTTTTACAGAGGTGCAAGCCTCCAGAACCTTCTCTTAGAAAGCTTATGCCACAAATCATCTGATCACTCTTCCAACACCCTTTAGGTGTAGCCCCAAACTCCCATGGAACCTGCACAGCAGTTTATTACAGGAAAAGCACCCAAAGCAACAGTTGGGTCTGTGTCAATCAACACTCAATTAAAATCTACCTGTGTGTTTGGCTGTTTCAAATCCTGCTTTTCAAAGCAGCACAAACAGCCATATGCTCTCAAACAGCTTGTTCTCCATAATTCATCTTTAGTAACTAACTACAAGTGCTCAAACACTGCATGCTTTGCAAGCATGAAATTTTCTTCTGTGCAATTTAAAATCAGAGGCATGAACTCTTAAGCAAAACAAAAAACAAAATCCCTTTTCACTTCTACCAGGTCCTTTGGTGGATTTGCCTCCCCAGAGAAATACGCTGAGGAAGCTGAAGTCTTGGCCAGAACCTTAAGAAACAGAGGCCAACCATTCCATGAAGACTTCTTCTATACTGCAGGATACGACAGTCCCTTCAAGCTCTTTAACAGGCACAATGAAGTGTGGTATTTTAAAAAGTAACTTGGTGGGGGGGAATACTAAGGGGCTACTAATCAGCTCTGAATGAAAACAGACCTTATTAATGGCTTTTGCTTTAGTGCAGAAGAGATTTAATTTGTACATGGACACAGAATGTCTAATTTTCTCTAGGATGAAATACTATTCTGGCTAAAAAGATTTCAGCTCTTGTCTACAAAACGTAACTTAAATTCAAGTAGATTGTACCAGGTAGAGGAAGGAGATATGACAAGCTTACTCTTATTGAAAGGTTCTAGAGAACAACTAATAATCTGAAAATAATCCTGCCAAAAGTTTGGATGTCTAGTTTTACTTCTCATGAGAAGTGCTACAGCAATAGCTCAAGTGTTATGGAGAATTGAGATCTTCATAGAGCTGACTTTCCCCATATTGACATCACCCTTGAGACTACAGAGGAATTTAAATGATTTTTTTGAAGAAATGTACCATTAATGAGTTTTGGGAAGCACAAATAATGCCTCCTAAGTAGTAACTTGGTTTTTTAATTGGGATTATTCCCCCACCTCTCCACTTCTTTTCCCTCATGGAGGCTGCCAAATGCTGTCTTGTTCAATTCCAGTGGAAAAGTCCAAGGTGGATGCTCATTCTGGGCACAGCTGAACATGTAATACCAGGATTACTGGTGGCATTTCAGTAACATAGACACAAGTGATAAGTTCAGCTCTCACCTCCAACACACTAATTACTCCATCAATTATGACTTGCCATTGTCCAAATATGAGTATTGATCAGGTCAACCACAGCCTGACACCAGCAGAGCCCAGCTAAGACACTTGCAAGACTAGCATTTAACCTAATTTAGTCCCTGCTCTATCTAAATCAAGCACTTGAAGCTTTAACACAGTAGCCTAGAGCTGTTTCACAGCAAAGCTGTTCCAGTCAGAAAGGAGGTCTCAACAACAGGTAGAGAGTTTGCAGGTTTTTATTGGCTCCAGTCAGTGACAGGAAAAGGTTACCTGTGGGGCAAGAAACAGTTTGGCTTTTTTAATGCTGTTTTTGCAAGTGTAATTCAATATACTGCCATGTTCCACCTACTAAGACAGAAATAAGAACCATTTTAAGGCACCAAACCAGCGCAAGAGACTTGCTAGGAACATCTCAGACCTTAGAATTTCATCTCTGTTCAGTAAGAGAGTTCAAGCTAAGGTGATCATCACTTGTTCCAGGAAAAAAAAAGTCATTACTGCAGTTACACTCACCTCAGTTTCTTGTACAGTAGTTTCAGAGTTGCTTCCTCACCTAAAGCAAGACGAAAACACAGTTAGCATCTGCAGTAGCACAACTGGTACAAGCTGCACAGTGGCTTTGTAACCTCAGCACAAAGTGGAACGGAAAGGGTAAAATCACAGCAATTCATCTGGCAGAATCAATTTCATCAGTGGCTACAAACATCCCCAATAATACACAATACAATTCAGATGTTGGGTGGACTTACCCAGTGAGGCTGCAAACACACAGCACAGTCCTTTCCTGAGAAAGAGAGAAGTACTTTCAGAACAACAGACAGCAGCACTGTATACGCAAGTTTATTTATCTGTGAATTTCTATTCATGTAACTAATTTGACCTGGGAGGAGGCTGCCTTTCAGCTGGCAGCTCACAAGTTCGACTTCCAACACCCAAACAGGAGACACAAAGCTTACAAATCCTAACTGAATTGGAAATACAGAGTTACTAACACTGGAAGAATCAGGGTAAGTACAAAGCTACTACTTGCTTTGTGATGCTGTCTCTCCCCAACGGAATTTAATGCGTTTAGATAGCTAAATTACAAGCCTCACAGAAATCATCTTGAAAACTTATCTTTAAAAATGAGAACGGGTGTGTTGGAAAACAAGTTCATAGAGCAGTTATCTAGAACTTGAGACTAAATTTGTGCAGAGCCAGCCTACAGACTGGCAAAAATCACTGGCAAGTGACAACCACAAGCATACAGGGTGGTTGTTCTTGTAATTCCACAGTGCAATGTTGCAATAAACTCCCAGTTTTGAGTCTCTGAGGCCACATCTTCTGTTCAATCAGGACTCCACACCAAATTTACCTCTGACTACACTTGGCTATCTGCTCAGAAACAGCCCTTCCTTTTCATGACAAATTCACAACTACACACAGACCTGCATTCTTGCTTCAGGCACATGTTTATTGCTACAGTAGCTGGGAGTAGCACAATAAGAATACAATAAAGGGAAGACAACTTAGACCTCTTACAGGACTCCTTTTAGGCACTGCTTATCAAGGCATTCAGCACAAAGGCAATAAATACTGAAGGAATTACCAAGCTCCATGTACTCTACACTTACCTTAGGCACATCCATGTTTCTCACAGAAACTCTTCACAAGCTTCACCCTGTAAGGAAATTAAATTTTACTAACACTCTCTCCTTGGCAGCGTTTCACAAGTTAGTTTGAATGTGGGTACTGTTTCAGCACAAAAGCTCTCCTCAGCCTCTTTCAGAGAGATTCCCATTGCTTAGAATTCATCACAAACAGTACATGCTTAGAGAGCTTATGTTGTGCCACTTCTGCCTAGAGAAGGATCTGATCTCACCATTTCAGACCTTATCCCCAACCACATCTTCATTCACATCAGGTACAAGCTCTGATCTAGCAATTAAGAAAAATAATTCACCCCAGCAAGCCAGCAAGATCAATGCTACTCCCCGAAAGAGCCCACTACTTAATTTAACTGAAGAGTTACAACAGCAAATAGCTACTTGCTTTGGTCAGCACAAGCTCTGTGCTACCAGGTTACCACACACAATAAACTAGGAACTCCAGTAGTCCATAGCAGCTGCACATTTCAAACGGTCCCTCCTAATTCTTCTCAGTTACAGAAAAGTTTTCAAGTATGAGACATGGAGCACCTTGGGTGAGTGAACCCTGCAGGCTCTGCTGGCAGTTCTGTGGGCTTTTTACCCAGTAGAGGTAGTAAAATCCTCAAGAAACCTTCTGCTTCATGCTGCAGCTGCACTGCAATTATAGGATCTAGTAACTTCCCCATCCCCCATACCACAGTTCTGAGCAGTCACATCCCTGTGTTGGCAACTTACTTTTGCTGGCAGCACTACCAGCTGCACCACTTCCCAGCTCCACTGCACCTGGAATAATGCAAACTATCAGGACAGCACAGGAACAAGCAGGGGAGGGTGAAAACGAAGGCAGGTGCCTGCAGTCAGATAGAGCTAATTGCAGACCTCCACGACCGAAGTCAGGGCAGTCACATCTCATCACACAGGCAGCTCACACTGTCAGTCCCTGCAGGGCTCTGCTCTGGGCAGGAGGGCACGCACACCGCGAGTGCCACCAGAGCCACTCTGTGAGCACGCAGTGAAGAGTGAGCTCACCCCAGCCTGCTAAGGCTGGGCCTTATCCAGCAGTTCTCCCTCCCCCCCCAGCTGACAAGCAGCTAAAGGCTTCACTTCTGGGCATATTTTAAAATATTATTACTTGCAGAGTTAAAACAAATACTCACCTTGCAAGAAGAAACATGTTTGGAAGCCTGCAGAGAAAAAATTTCTGTTAGGCTAGATCCAGCAGTTAAGTTTTAACATAAGAACAGTTCTAATAAAATACTGTATCAGCATTTGGTCAAGTTTTATCCTCATGGGGATCAGAGACCTGATTCAACATCATTTACAGTAGGCTGCCATGCTCTCATCCCCCCTCTCACAGGCAGGGTGCAAAGCCAGCTCCCAGCATGCTCCAACACCCCAAGAAGTTTATTCCTCAACTCCAGGGACCCCTGAAATTGCAGGAAGGTGCAAAACTCTGAGCTGCAGAGCTCAGTGACAGGAACCCCGTGTAAATACCCCAGCTGGGCTAAGGCAGGACAAGCACTTCAGGCACTCAATTCAGACTACTGTGGCATTCACTATTTAGTTTTAACAGGCATATGCTAGAAATCCTTGACACCACAGTTACTTTGTGCTTTTGCAGTGTGACACAGGTAGCTGAAAGCACACTTTTGTTTCACACCTTCCAGAAACAAAATGGAATTTGCAGACATCTCTAAAAGCAAACTCCCAAGCTCAAATGCACCAGACAAAAGTAGCATTCATCATCAGAAAAATAAAAGATTAATTACCTTCAGTGAAGAAGACCCTGTCCTCACCAACATTAGTAGCAGGTGAAACAGCTTCTCACACAAGCAGCACAGGTCTCCTCTGTCCAGGGCAAGCTGTAAAGCAAAAAAACCTTTTAGAACTTGGAGCACTAACACCAGATTAACTTTATTCTGCTATAGCTGTGTTTAATTTCACAAGCACAGCCTACTCTCTATCCTTCTATTCATCCTACTCAACTCTGTTTATCCCATCCACTGATCTTCTGAGATAAATTTTCAAACACATTCACTGATCAAAAGGAACTGTTTCAGCTTTCCACATGGTTTGTCTGGAACAGCCTCAGCTATAGGAGGCTGCGTCAGACAGGAGCGAAAGACAGTGACAGTGTGATCACCACGGCTCATCTGCTGAACTATGCTGTCATCACAGGCAGCCTCTCACACAGGGGGACACAAGTGAGGTTTTACAGACACAGGCAATGCAGTGTTTACCTTGCACAGGTTACAGCTTCATCCCCCAGGGCCTGCAACAAAGGCAAAGAAAAAATCAGGCTCTTTCAGCCAAGCCCAGAGCTGCTAATGAGCTCACAAGAGGCAGATACATCAGATAGGAGCGAAAGACAGAAGTGTTCGTCACGGGATACTCTGCTGAACTATGCCATCATCACTGTATCTGCTTGGGAACCACGGTACTAAGCAACCACCTCTTGTGACAGCTTTTAAAAAGAAGTTTTCCCAATAAACCAAAGAAAGATTCACAAATTTGAATAATAGCAAGTAGAAATTGTTTCTGGTCTTAGTGGAAACTACTCCTAAAACACATCCCCATCCTTCCCACTGCAGTGTTGGAAGAAGAAGAAACCCCTACATAAAGCAGACATTTCTCACCAGGTAACGTTCCTTTTCTGTATCTCCTGAGTGCAGGATTCAAACCCTGGAAGGAAAAAAAGCTTTGTGAACAGGATATTCAGGAGTCAAAGCATCAAAGGGAATTCTAAGTTGTTGTGCCTCAGAAAACTGTTAATGGTGGTAAAAGTGCTCATCACTCTCTTGGTCAAGAGTAGCAAATAAGTGTCATCATTGTGGCACGGGAGGGAAAACCTGGCTCGGGGAACTGCCTGACTACTGATGTTATCAGAGCAAAACACACTGTCCAGACAAACGTAATGCATTACTTCATGCTCAGTTTTCACCAATTATTTATTACCTTGTGGAGTGACATCAAGGTTGCACATCTGGGGGCAGACCTGGAAGAGACAGAACAGCTTCAGGCGTTTGAAGAACCAGGGAGCACCTCTGGCAGCCACAGCCAGCACAGAGAAAAGCCTCAGCACACAAAGCTTTCAGAAATCGCTTCTGTCCACTACTCTTGTACTGAAACCATCACAGGCTTTGGGATTCAGTCAACAGCAATGCCCGCAGTTATGCATTTACTGTAACACGCTCCAGGCACTTATCCTAAAACAAATTATTTATTGTTCTGAATGGTGACAGCAGTAATGCAGGGGAAAAAAAAAAGGATCTGGGGTACTCTTGTGGTCTGGTTACAAAAACAGCATGAGCCTTACAAACTCTTTCCAGGACAAAGAAACACGTGACTTTTCCCAGTAAACACGTGAGGAGACACCATTACCGGTGCTGATCCTGTAACTCTGACACAAGGGCAACTCCAGTCGAGCTGCTGTACATGAATCCGTATCTTATTTTTAAATTTAAACACTATTTCAGAAGCAAAACTTACCTGTTTCGAAGCCACAAGACGGAGTAGCATAGCTGATGCATCCTAAACCGAAAGCAAGAGAGCATATTAGTCTTTTTTCCTTCCAAGAATTATATTTTCACAAATACTCCTTTGCGAGATGCAACTAAAACACAAAACAACACTCTGAGCCTTAAAGCCCACCCTGACACAACCTAAACTTCTGCTCTTTGAACAAAAGAGGGCACAAGAAATATCTGCTAGCCTGTATTTATAAGCAGGGCAGAACCACCAAGCTTTAACTCCCGTGTGTGACCACGGTGAGCCGGGGCTGCTCAGCCAGGCCACCAGTGCCCCGTGCCCCGCTCAGATACGTTGGCATTCATCACCCTCTCAGATGTCCCTACCAACGCGGTTCTCATCATGCGCGGGCATGAGGAGGGCCGGCCGAGCCACCGCTCCTTACGTGTCCGGGATCACGGGATGCCCTGCGCTGGAAGGAGCCGCCAGGGCCGCCCGGCCCAGCCCGTGTCCCTGAGGGCGCAGGGGATCCTTGCTTCCCACACACGCCGCCCTCACGCAGCGCCAGGGCCGCCATGAGGCGCGGTGCCCCCGGCCTAGGCCGCGGCCGGGCCCGGCGGCGCCATCCGCCTCCATCCTGCCCCTGGGCGCCTCTCGGGGCTCCACCCGCACCCCCGGGGGTCCCCCCCCAGCGCCCCGCGGGCCGGCGCGGCCCCACCGCGGCCCCAAGGTCGCCCCGCTCTCACCGGCGGGGCCGCCCCGGGCGCTCCGCCCGCTCCGCCGGAAAAAAGGGAGGCCTCGCTCCTGCGCACGCTTTATATAGGGCGGGCGCGGTCACGTGACGCGCCGCGGCCACGCCCACCGGGGCGGGGGGGCGGTGCGGGGGGTGTCTCACGGTCCGCGCGGCGTTTCCTTCCGGGGCGCGGCCCGCGCTGGCGCGTTTCGGTTCCGGGCCGGCGCTGCGGGCCCTTCCCACCCCCGGCAGGTAAGGCCGGGCCGGGGAGGGGCGGGCGGGGAGAGCCCGGGATAACCCCGGGATAACCCCGGGATAGCCCCGGGACAGCGGCGGGATAGCGGCGGGATAGCGGCGGGGGGCCGGGCAGGGCGGTGCGGGGTGTGCCGCGGTGGGGCAGGGGCAGGGCCGTGAGCGCCGTGAGGGCTGTGAGGGCCGTGGGGCCCGGCCCCGGTGCCGCTGTCACGGGCCGTGGGGCCGCGGGAGGGGCGATGGGGCAGTGGGGGCGCCGCCGGGCTCGGCCCGTGGGAAACTGCGAGGAGCCCAGCCGGGGTAGGGGCGTGTTGGGAAGGAATCCCTGTCTGTGAGGGTGGGCAGGCCCTGGCACAGGGTGCCCAGAGAAGCTGTGGCTGCCCCATCCCTGGGAGTGTCCAA
>JAWWEU010000005.1:23878370-23904193 GCA_035583155.1 Acropternis orthonyx | reverse complement strand
GCTGCCAGAGCTCCGGGAGGGTTTGGATGATGCTCTGGGGCACAGGGTGGGATTGTTGGGGTGTCTGTGCAGGGCTGAGGGTTGGACGGGATGGCCCTTGTGGGTCCCTCCCAGCTCAGGGTGTTCTGTGAAGTTGCCTGGCCGTGGTAAATCTCAGCCCCAAAGCCGAGAGTTTTCAGTCCCTGAGTGCAGCTCTCAGGGTGACAGTGTGTGACAAAAGGGACATTCCCAGTGAACATCACCTGCTGTGGGTGAGCTGTCCCTGCCTTTTACCTCAGGGATAGAGAATCCCTCCTGCTCTCAGTAGCTGCCTCACACAGGGCAAGGCATTTGCTGAGATAAGTAAAGTCCAAGTCTGAGCTGGTGACACTTCCAGCTGCATTAAAAACAGCTGAGTGGCTCAGTGCGTGCCCTGTGCTGAGGCTCAGCCTTCAGGGAAAGGGGGGTGGAGGCGGGTGGGAGACAGAAATTGGGATGTCACTGCCCCGGGGCTGAGGTACAGAGGCTGATGAGGGACCCCCTACCTGGGGGCACGGGAATCGCCCTGGCAGGGCACTGGAACCAAAACCAGAGATTCCCCCTTGCCAGCCTCTGAGGGGGGTGTTATAGTCTGCTTAAATGTTGCACAAAGAACTTCAGATTGGAATATTCCCCTGGGCAAAACTGAAACTCAAAAAAGTTATCTGTTTTGTGTCTGTATTAATTGCTAAGAGATGTGAAGAGAAGAAATAAGAGAAGGTTGGAAAAGGCTAAGGTTACTTCTAGAGGCAGAGAAAAGATGTCACCAACAAATACCTTCTTGCCCGAGATGCTGTGTGTGGGAGGGAAGAGAAGCAGTTCCTGCCTTTTTTTTCCTCCTGCCTCTGCCTCTTTTGGATGTTATCTCTTTGGCTGTGGGGGGTCTCAGCCACTTTAATTCCCTGGAATGCAGCCAGGGTGTGTGGGTGTGTCACAAGCCCTGCAGCAGCACCTTTTGGCCCTCAAAACTGTGGTAAGGGTGGAAGGATAAGATGTAACTCACACTTGTGGCATGGTGGGTCCCACTTCTCTCCGGGCAGGCAGAGTTTCAGTCTCCAGGGGCAGGAAAGCAGCAGGCAGTGGCAGGGAAAAGGGGGGGAGGTGGGGAGAGACTCTCAGCCAAGATAACTGGTTCTCTCTCTCTCTCTTCCCTCTTTCCCCTGATTTTCCAAAATTTAACTTTTACAGTGTTCAAAGGAGGTTGTACCTGGTTTCTTGACACGTAGCCCTATTCAGGTGAAACAATGGCAGGATCTTCTGGCAGGAAAACTCCAGCAGAAAGCTCTGCTGAGAACTCGTGACAGAAAGCTGACAGAATTTTTGGTAGGAGGTTTTGACAGGCAGAAACATTACTTATGGCATTTCTGTATTATGTGTGTGTTAGGGGGTGTTCCCCAAAGTGTTTCATAAAGTGCAGGTTGCTCGATTCTGAGGCGGGCAAAGCTCTGTGGGCCCTTTCCTCCTGCCACAAAGGGCAGATGGATTTTTCCTGCCTTCAGAGCAGGAGCTCACAGCTGATTTTTAGGGCTCCCCTGGGAGCAGCTGCCTGCAGAGCAGCCACACTCAGCGCTGAGGTCTCATTGTTGTTTTTTCCCTTCTCTTCCTGTACATCCCAAGCTCAGCCTCTGCCACTGCCTCGTCTCCCTGGGTGCTCACAGGGTTGTTTCACCCTTGCCTTTGCTTCCCTGCTTTAAGAGAATGCTCTGGGGCTTGTTGCTGTAGGAATAGGTGTTTTGGGAGGCTGATGAGCTAATCCTGCTGCTGGATCCTCCCACAAAATCGAGAATGACAAAACTTGACGTCCGTGACTGTGCTCGGGAGAACACAATTCCTCTGCACTTCATTTTTTCTTTCTTTTTTTCTTTTCCTTCGGAAGGGGAAGGGGGCAACAAGCTTTCAAACCTTCTTACTACATCAGAAGAAAACAGAAGAACAAGAAGGCAGCACCCCCATTTCCTCCCCCTCGCATGTAACTCACAACGCTCCAGGTAAGACACTGGGTATTCTATTTCCCCTGGTTTTGTTTGTTTGAAGTTCTGCTCCCAGCGCTGTGTTGACATGAAACTGTGCGCTGCAGTGCCTTGGTTTCTGGGGGGGTTTATCTCCTAAAGATAGGGAGGAACATTGACCTGTTGGAGTGAGTCCAGATGAGGCCACCAGGATGATCAGAGGGATGGAGCAGCTCTGCTGTGAGGGAAGGCTGAGAGAACTGGGCTTGTTCAGCCTGGAAAAAAGAAGGCTCTGGGGTGACCTACTTGTGGCCTTCCAGTACCTGAAGGGAACTTACAGGACAGGTCGGGGGGCAGGACTAGTTACGAGGGCCGGGAGTGACAGAACAAGGGGGAATGGCTTCAGACTGCCAGAGGGCAGGGTTAGATGGCATAGTGGGATGAACTTGGTCGCTGTGAGGGTGGGCAGGCCCTGGCATGGGTTGCCCAGAGAAGCTGTGGCTGCCCCATCCCTGGGAGTGTCCAAGGCCAGGTTGGATGGGGTTTGGAGCAACCTGGGCTGGTGGAAGGTGTCCCTGCCCTTGGCAGGGGGTGGAATGAGATGATCTTTAAGGTCCCTTCCAACGCAAACCCTTCTGTGATTCTGTGATAGGGGAAGGGGAGAAGAAGCCTTAAGACAGCACTGTGAAGTTTGTGCAGCCCTGATCTCACTTCCACAGGGACACGCAGCCACCCTGCCACTCAGGAATCCCTTGGCATGGCTCCACAAGATGGACAGGCTGTCCTCTGGGTTCAGGTTTAGCAACAGGGTTTGCCAAAAGCCCTCCAGAGGCACACATGCTTTCCTGTGTGCTGATCCCTTGGATTCTGGGATTTCTTGGAGTAGGCACTATCAGCCTCGGTATTCCCAGCCTGTCTGAAATGGTTTTGATACCTGCAGCCCGCTGCTTAATCCACACTTCAGATGCCATCCAGCTTGGAAGCTGCTCATGCCATGAGTGGGCTTTAACAAGCTTATTTACTTTCTTCTTTTTTGGAGGTAAGTTTATGTCTAATTCTGGATCATTCCAAATTTTTACCATATATGGTCATGGCTCCTTTTCAAACTTGGCCAAAGTGAAATGTGATGATGTGGTGGTGCATCCCCCCAGCCCTGGGCCTGCTCTGTGGTCTCGGGAGCTCTCGATAAGCCTTGGGCTGAGGTGTGAAGTGTCCCCTGACTGCACCAGCTGGGCCCTGAGGTGCTCCCTGATCCTACCAGGAGCTCTTGGGTGGTAGAGGTGGGAACAACCAGGAACATCCCAGCCAAGGTGGGAGGCAAAGGATGAGCCCTTATCCTTTGTAGCCTTGGTAAACCACTCACCGGGATCGCAGCCCGAGTGGAACAGCACCGCTGTGAGTTGTAGCCTGAGTGGAACAGTCCCATTGTTGCTGTGCTTTGGGAAAGAGCCCAGGAGTTACTGACTTGGGATATGGCCAGAATGGGAACTCAGTGATGGCCAAAGTTGGTGACCTTGTGCCCCTACAAACAGCGATCCTGAGTGAGGCCCTTTGAGCTCTCCTGGGCTGCAGCTTTTTCTTTCACCCTCCTGTTATATATTTTTCTGGCCTGTGTCAGAAGTACCACATATGATGGATATCTCAGGTTTAACAAGGCACTTAAGATGCCTCGAGGGCAGAGGTGTGCTGGCCAGCTTTTCGGAAGTCTCAGGAGGGTTTAGGTCCTGGTGTCTCCTTCCTGATTCGTGTTGTACAAAGGAGGGATAACAATATTACTTTCCCTTTTCAAAGTGCTTAGAAGGTACAAGTGCTGAGCATTTTAATCCATTATGCAATCAGCTGCCTATTTTGAGTACCTGAACCATTTTTAATGTTCTTTTTACAATGCAGATGTGCTTTAATTGAGGCTGACAGAGTGAAGTGCAGGGACTGGGGGGGGGGGGGCTGTCGGGGACTAGTTTAGCAGAACTTGTGCAGGGTGTTGCGCAGCACGTAGAGATCACATTGCTGTGCCAGGTGTGTGGCAGTTCAGTGGTGAGAGAGGTCTCTAAAGATCCCAGCACTTCAAACTGTGTGGAAGCAGGTGAAAAAGGTTCTAAATGCACGTGATAGACTGGCTCTGCTAACCACGGTATCTCTTCCCCCTTTTCCAGCGGAGTCGTGCACCTGCACCCGGAACAGCCATGGAGAAGAGCGGGAACATTCAGCTGGAGATTCCTGACTTCAGTAACTCTGTCCTGAGCCACCTGAACCAGCTGCGCATGCAGGGTCGGCTGTGTGACATCGTGGTCAACGTGCAGGGCCAGGCGTTCCGCGCGCACAAGGTGGTGCTGGCTGCCAGCTCGCCCTACTTCCGCGACCACATGTCCCTCAACGAGATGAGCACCGTGTCCATCTCCGTCATCAAGAACCCTTCTGTTTTCGAGCAGCTCCTCTCCTTCTGCTACACGGGCAGGATATGTCTGCAGCTGGCTGACATCATCAGCTACCTGACGGCCGCCAGCTTCTTGCAGATGCAGCACATCATAGACAAGTGCACGCAGATCCTCGAGGGCATTCATTTCAAAATTAACGTGGCAGAGGTGGAAGCAGAATTGAGCCAGACCAGGACGAAGCATCAGGAGAGACCACCCGAGTCTCACCGGGTGACGCCAACTCTGAACCGGTCCCTGAGCCCGCGCCACAACACGCCGAAGGGGAGTCGCCTGGGCCAGGTCAGCACAGTGCTGGACATTCGGGAGCTCAGCCCGCCCGAGGAGTCCACGAGCCCCCAGATAATCGAGCAGAGCTCGGACGTGGAAGGCAGGGAGCCCATCCTGCGCATTAACCGAGCGGGACAGTGGTACGTGGAGACGGGAATGGGGGAGCGCGGGGGCCGGAACGACGACGACGTGCGGGTGCTGGGCGGAGTGCGCATCAAAACGGAGAACCTGGAGGAGTGGCTCGGGGCAGAGCACCAGCCCTCGGGGGAGGACGGGAGCAGCGCCGAGGAGGTCACAGCCATGGTGATTGACACCACGGGCCACGGAGCGCTGGGCCAGGAGGCGTACGCCTTGGGCTCCTCCGGGGCCAAGGTGGTCAGGCCAACCAGCACCGAGATCGACAGGTGGGTCTTCCTTGGCTTGGTTGCTGACCTTGGCTGTCAGAGGAGGTTGTGCAAGAGTTTCACTTGGCTGGGTTGGTCGCTGTGGAACATTTCCTCCTTCTATTTCCTGTGGCCATCTTAAGCATAACTGCTGAAGGAGTTGTTTTCGTGGTGTAAGGAAGCGTGTCCGGTTTGGGTTAAAGTATTTTGGCTGGGTCGTGAGCAGACCAGGATCTCCAGGTACAGGCTAGCTCTTAGAGGTGCACAGGTTGGGATCTGTACCTCAGTGTTTCAGGTGAGGCAGGATTTTTGTTTAAAGATGTTCTGTGCAGCCTCAGTGGACACCATGATTAACAAGGTCACATACAGTACATGTTACGCAAAGTGCCATGGCACTGATGCCTTCTGGCCTGAAAATCTGGGGGTGGTTCTGGCTGACAAACAAGCCGGGCGCCAGCTGTAAGTCAAGAGGAAATGTTGTTCCTGGTGCTCCAGGACAGCAGTAGGCCCTGGGTTTAGATCTTCTGGAATGGTTGAACTGGGGAGCCCAGTGACCTCCGTTGTTGTTTTGATTTATATGAGGGAGCAGAAAGCCTTTATGTGAAATCTGCTGTGTTTGGATTCTCCACCCACCTGCTTCCCCTGGGCTCCAGTATTTGTTTTCTTGCCCTAAGCTCAGGCCAGAGAGCGGATCTGATAAAGGGCAGGTCTGTTGGATTTGAGGGGGGGGTGTTTGCCAGGTTCCCCTTCACATCTCCCTCTCTTCTACCTCAATCCCTCTGGTCCCAGAGAGGAACAGCTGCCTGGAAGCAGTGGATGTTCTGTCACTTGTCACTTAATAAATCAGTCAGTGGGAACAATCTTGAGCTGGCCCTTGCTTTCCTACTTCCTTAGCTCTTTTCCAGGGATCAGTCAGTCTCAAGCATCTCTTTCTGCACTGCACTCAGTATGCACTGTTTCCCACCTGGAGTCCATCACATCCCGTGTGTTTCACACTGGGAAGGGGCAGGAGGGTGCGGGTGGTGCAGGAGAGTGCCCTCAGAGAAATGATTTCTGCTCCTGCTGTGCGGTTCCTGAGTCACCTATCAGTTCACTCCTGATAGCAGCCCGAAAGCTCTTTGTCACTGAACTAGAAGCCAAATGACTCAGTTTTATTTTTCAGATGTTAAGACTCAACCCACAGAGTGGTACGACTTGGTTTTTTCCTTTATACTGGCACTGTCCCGCCTCCTGTGTGTTAGCTGGTGAGGATGAAGAGATGCCATACAGGTGCCTCCATTGCTCACCCGCTGTTCTAAACACCGTAGTGACCTGATGCCCATTAAAAACTCCGTTTACACTCTTCCCCCACCCCACAGATTTAGCCCTTCTGGCAGCATGGTTGCTGTGACTGAGCGGTACAGATCAAAAAGCGAGTCTCCCGGGCGGATGGATGAGCCCAAGCAGCCCAGTTCCCAGGTAGGCAGATCAAGAAGTTTGCAAGTAAATGTTGGCTTGAAGGTGAAGGGGACTGTGTTGTGATGAAGTGTGTCATGTTTTATATTTGCAAGCAATACTGTGTGTGAAACAAGGCCCTTTTGCCGTTGCAAAGGGATTAGTTGCTCACACTGAGAATGTGTGCCAGCCGTGTACGATTTAAAACTGATTTTGGCTGTCACTTGGGATTTTGGCCAGATACCTGGAAAACACGAGGAGTTTCTTGTGTTGTCTGAGGGCATAAATATCCACCCTCGTTCTGGGCAGGCCACCAACTCCTGAGGAGAAAGCCCATTTGCCTGCAGAGCTGGATCTGCCCTAAAACACTGGCAGCAAATGCCTGAGCTGAGGGAGAAGGTGTTGGCTTGGCTTCTTTGGAAGACTGAGGGGTGACAACAGCTGAACCTTTCCATGCTAGCACCAAAGCCATTCCAAAAAACCCTCCAGGCACTACACCAATAAACCTGTGGGGTGGAGTGTCAAAGGGCTGTGGATTTGTACAGAGGTTTCTGTCTCATTCCCAAGGGACCATGTTGCACAGCAGAATTTGCAACATAGAGGAGCTCTGAATTCTCTACTTTCTTGGGCACAGTTTTGGGATAGGAGGGAGAGGAACAGAGAGAAGTGCAGGAACAGGGGAGGGCAGTGGGCTGTGGAGTGCAGCAAGGTGGGACAGTGGTAGTACCTGTGCCGAATCATTCTAGTTTAATTTTGTTGCATACAGTGAGTGTCACAGTGCCACTGTAGTGCAAATGTGTCAGCCAACACAGTGCAGAAGGACTCCTGTGAGCCTGGCAAATAGGGAATGTTAGTGTGTGCCTGGAGGCAGGTCGAGGAGTTACCAGGCTGCTTTGCCCTTCAGTAAGACCAAGTGAAGCAAGGGGGAAAAAATCATGATTACTGTCTGCTGGCTTTGTAATACGCTTCCATAAAGCAACAGATACCTTTTTGTTCCTGTTTCTCCAAAGCTTTGTTTCGTGTCCTTAGAAGACATTGAGAAAATTTCAGGTCAAACTCGCCCTCCAGGGGAAATGTGACATACAAAGCAATTTTAGCTCTTCCCGCAGAAAAGCTGCTCTTATTTCTGCATTGTGAGATGGCCTCAAATGTAAAACCTTGGGCGTTACACACACGGGGAAGTCTCATCACCCTCCACTCTCCTGGCATTGCCATAGCCATACTAACAGAGCCTGCCTGTGATCCCTGCCCAGTGGCAGTGGGGGAGTGGAAAGGAAGTCCCAGAGCTCTGGGTGCATCTCCTTTAGTCCTGAGCGGCTTCCCTGTGCCTGCCCAGCCAGATCCAGCAGCACCTGGCACAGGGACACTGCTGCTCATGCTGTAAGTGCTGTTACACCGGTTGCTTCTCCGCCTTTGGCACTGTTGGGAAGCGGCGTTGGGAGAGTAACCCCCAGTGTGGAGCATTCCAGACTTGGTCTGTTCGTGCTCCATCAGAACACGATGGCCAGAAGGGTCTGTCCTGAGCCCAAGCTCACGGTTCAGGGTTGCCCTTGGCTGCTTTGCTGTGTGGCTTCAGGAAACACGGAGGAGCCAGCGAGTCCTTGCTGTGTGAGCCAGGCCAGGGGCTGGGCTGTGTCTCACAGCCGGGCAGGCAGACGTGCCTCATTAGAAAGTGAACCCTGGGTGACACCTGAATAGACACCGGTGTGAAACAACACCTGAAGAGTTTAAGACACTCATTGTGGTTCACTTCCACCTTTGTTTTACTGCAAGTTCATCAACTGGCTTCTTTTCTTCAACCTTCATTGAAGTAAAACAGAAGGTGGCATACAGTATTTTAATAAAACTGGCCCAGATTTTTAAAAAAGAAACAAGTATTGACACATGTGGTTCACAGCTCCATCGGTGGCCAGGCACCCTCGTGACAAGGACTGTCTTTTCTTCCCCAGACCCAGGGAATGACTTGGCAGAGGGGGCCTCTGGTGCAGTGGTTTCTAATTGATTGCTCATTTGTCTTCAGCCCCAAGGCCCCAGTTAAGCACTTAAATGTGCGCTTGAGGTTGCAGACATTAGTGCTGCTGATTTTGAGGTTTGGCACGCGCTTTACTGGCTGGACTAGGGCCTGATCTTCTTCTCTGCAGTTTATTTTAGGCTGCTCGTTATTTAAATCTCTGCTGTTTCCTTGGCAGGGGGAGGAATCGGCCATGCTTGGAGTGAGCGGTTACGTGGAATATCTGCGGGAGCAGGAGGTTTCAGAGCGCTGGTTCCGGTACAACCCACGGCTCACGTGTATTTACTGCGCCAAATCCTTCAACCAGAAGGGCAGCCTGGACCGGCACATGCGGCTGCACATGGGCATCACACCCTTTGTCTGCCGCATGTGTGGGAAGAAGTACACCCGCAAGGATCAGCTGGAATATCACATCCGCAAGCACACGGGCAACAAGCCCTTCCACTGCCACGTCTGCGGCAAAAGCTTCCCTTTCCAGGCCATCCTCAACCAGCACTTTCGCAAGAACCACCCCGGCTGTTTGCCCCTGGAGGGGCCCCACAGCATCTCCCCCGAGACCACGGTCACGTCCCGGGGGCAGGCGGAGGAGGAATCCCCCCCGCAGGAGGAGGCCGTGGCTGTGGGGGAGACGGCACAGGGATCTGTGTCCACGACTGGGCCGGATTGAAACACGATGCGGAGTCCGGGGGAGGAAGGACCGTCTTCCCGTTCTTGGCTCTAAAGAGTCAGCACCAACCTGGCAGGCTGGTACTGTAATTAGTGCAATGCCACCACTGGACAGAAAGAAGCTCCCGAGATGTTGCCAAAATAGAAAAATCTTTTCTCTCTCTCTCTCTCTTCCTCTCGCACACCCACACACACACACGTAGAGTGTTAAACGTTTTTCTCCCTTATTCCTCCTCCTCTTGGAGAAAAACAGAACAACTGTGTCAATCAACTTTCTATTCAGGGATCGACAGGATTTTAAATTTTTTTACTGTTCCATAGTGACCTGGGACGAGCAGTCATTTGTATTTCTGGACAGCCCAGCAGCTGGGCCCGCCGGCCGTGCCGGTGACAGCCACGCGGCCCTGGAGAGCCATATCCGCTGGTCCTGCTCGAGGGGAGAGCAGGGGCAAGGGGCCGTTGCCTTTCTCCCTTCCCCAGGTAGTTGCCACGGTAAAGAAAACAAAAAGACTGTCCTGGGGGGGCCTGCCTTGCCCAAGTGTATTTTATCCCTGTCTTATTTTTGGTGTGTCTCTTTACGTTTTTATTTAAGCTGTTATTTTTTAGGGCTTTCGGCTTGCCTGTTCCAGGCGTGCGGCCTCGGTGCCCCTTGTTAAAGCAGGCACGGCTACAAAGCGGTGTTCCAGGGGTCAGCAAGATGTGAAGGAAGCCCTTTGGCTACTGAGAGCGGGATTTAGCAGCTGTGAGGTTTGCGTGAGACTCTGGTGTGTCAGGAGAAGGGCTGGAGGGGTCTCTCAGAGGAGGCTGTCCTCTGCTGGTGCTGACCTGGAGAGCTCAGAGCACTCTGATGGCCTGACCAGAGCACTGCCGTGCCCCGGGGGCTTGCCCAGGGTTAGGCAGAGGTTTTCTGGACTGGCTGAACTCCGAAGCTACCAAAGTCCTCCTTCGCCCCTGCTCCCCCCTCGACACGCACTTACCTTTTATAACAGCAATATGTGATACAGAAATACTGCAATGCTGTCGTCCCAGCCAAGCAATCGTGGGTGGTTGCTTTTAAACCTGTTTCTACAAACTACTTTGATAACTTTTTTTATCAATGAAATGCAAAAAGAAAAGAAAACCCTACTTTATTTCCTTGTTACGGTTCAGGAGACTTAAAAGTTCCTAGAGCAATCACAACTCTGTCCCCTTGCATGGACTTCAAGATTTTTGTATTCTGAGCAGCTCTGATGTTTAGAGCAAGTTTAGCAAACCTGGAGAGACGTGCCTGCGTGTGTATTGTAGGTGTTTGCACGGGCTTACGTGGTTCATAACCAGAAAAGCATGGGACAGGTAGATAAGTGCAAATATTCTGACATCTTTTGAAGAAGTCTTTTAAAAAAATATGCAATATTTTAAGAGTTTTCTCTGGTTCTGATGCCAAGTTGTTCATGACGGAGGGGGGGAAATGAACGACAGGTTGTGCAGATCGGGTCTGGTGAAGGAGTTCTCTTGAGGGTGTATGATAAGGAAGGGTGAAGTTCTGATCCTTAAGGTGATGGGAGGAACAAAGAGACATTGGAAAAGAAATTCACTTCATCTTGTTTCAGCAAGAAAGCCGGGTGAGGGGTTGGAGCAGGGGCTTGGTGAGCAGGAGGCTGACCACATGACAGCAGTCAGACTGCACAATTCTGGGCACATGGAAACATCTCCAGCCCTTGCTTTCCCCACTTGCAAATTGGGACTCAGGATCATTCTCCTGCCTCTTTAGAGGGAAGAACTTGGGGAAGGGTGTTGTATTCCTGCCTCACTTTTTAGACTTTTTAAAGTGAGGGGTCTCACTGTTCCTCCCATCTCTCTCTCGGAAAGAGACGTGGCTCTGATGTGTTTTTGTGTGTGTGGGAAGGGCTTGGTGCCAGGATCACGTGTAACAGGGAAGTGCTCCTAAGAGAGGAGCCCTCGCAGGTGTCCTGAGCCAGGCACCTGCAAAGTACCATTTCACTCACCATTTCAAACAGGAAAACTGATATTTCACCTCCATTTTCCTTCTGTCCCTTCTTCCTCCTCTCCTGTCAAGTGCATCATCACACGGGGAGTGATTTGGCCACCTGAGGGAGCAGCCCCGTCGGGTTTCCTGGCGAAGGTCAAACAGGATGGTACCCAAACAGTGAGGTTGCAGTGGCAGAAGATGAGGTGAGAGGGTGGCTAAGGTAGGTTTCGTTGCAATCAAGGTGCGGGAAGGAGCGGAGATGTGCTGCTTTAGTCATAGCTTTTGAAGTTACCAAAAATGAAAAAAAAAAAAAAGAAAAGTTAAAAACTTTGAAATCCTATCCTGTTCACACTAGAGAGCATCAAAAGTTACTTTTAGTTGCTTAAAAGATTTTTAAGTGTTTTAAAATAGAAATTTTAAAAGAGTACTACCAAACTATAAAAACATAAAATTATTTATATACATATATTATATATAAATATAGTGGGAAAGTTTCCCTGCTAAGCTTGCTGTGAAGAGAAGGGTGAAGGTGCAGTAACTGCTACACAAGCAACATTTTCCTGAGACAGATGGCAACCGTAGTGAAGAAGGGCTGACATAAAATGGTGAATGCCTTTATTCCCATGGCATAGCTGTGAGTTTCTTGAGCAGGTTTGTGTTTTACTGTATCGATACTGTGAACGGAGGAGCATCCGAACAGTGCAGGGTGCCAACAGTGCGTCCTGTTTGCTGATTCACTACTTCAGTTGGCCTGGTGAAAACCATGAAATTGGTCCTTCATATCATACTAGGCTGAAAACAAAGCTTGTGAAAGGTTTTAACTTTTTTTTCCTCCTTTATGTTTGCTTTTTTTTTTGTTTTTGTATGTTTTGGTGCAGAGGTTGCCACTGTATAAATGATCATTTCTGATTGCATGCAAAAGAGCCAATATTCTTGCCTGGGCCTCGCTGAGGAGAAGTTTATAGCTTGTAGCTAGAGTCAGTATAAGGTATGGTAGTGGGAATCATTTTAATATTATTTCTGTACATTTAATGTAGCGTATGTATGTGTGGGAATCACGGTGTCTCTACTATGTCTTGAACATTGCTGGAAGCACTTCGGGCCCGTCCGCACTAGACGGTGGAACCAGTTCCGAAGGAATCGTTACCAAACATTTCTTTCAGTGCTTGACCTCCTTCAGTGCAGATACGGCCAAGGTTCGAGAAAAAAGGGATTGGAGGTCACGTACGGTATGGAAAAAGCTCATGTGAATTTTCTGCCAGTGGTGTAGCTACTCAAGAGGTGCTTTCCCCAACAGAATGATCCCGCGTTCCGTTGCCTCTCCGCTGGCGCGGCTCTTTACGGTTGCACCGAAGCTGTGGAGGATCCGATGCCAGCTTTCCAAGTGTGAATGCTTCTGTGATGGGTTGAGGCACAGCTTTGCGTTCCCACGTCTAGCTGCAGCTTTCTCTGCCAAAACTGTGATTTCAACTGTGATTTAAGGAGGATGTGAAGAGAACTCTGTCATGTTTTAATACCTCTGTACATAACATTTCTGTTCGCTTCAGAGTTAGGGCTTACTAACCTGTTTGTTTGCTTGCCTCAGGCAACAGGGAGAACACACTCTGTCTTTGCAGTTTGTTTTCTCAGAGGGGAAACACGTTTCTTAGTTCTTTGCTGCCAAAGAACTCACCTCCCAAATGTGAAGAGTTGTGGTTATCTCCTTAAGCCTGCAGCAAGCCCTGGTGCCAAGTCACAGCCAAGCGACGTGACGGTTGCTGTGGCTGTTCCTGCTGCTGCCAGGTTCCCTGTGAATAGCTGTGAAAATAACAAGAATTGTGTTAATACTGTGCTGCTGCTTTGGGGAGAAGCTAAACCTCTTCCTCTCAGGAGGATGACCGATGGGAAGCTGGGAAAGCGAAAAAGGAGAGGGTCTTTTTGCTCTCTTGCAAGGGGCGTGTGTGAAAACAAATGTGCTTTGTATTTCCAGCAGCTAGAGAGGGATGAATGAGAGGCTTTATGGAATGTGAATTTGTAACAGGAGGCTGAGAACATGCTTAGAGCCACTTTAGCAAGATCCAGCACTATCGGCCCAGTGAGAGCCAGAGCAGCCAATACAGATGGGCAATCCCTCACTTGCCCTCCCAGCACTGCCCACCATCAGGTCAGTCCTTGGACTTTACCTATGCCTTGTCTACAATATTCTGAAGCTGTGATCTGTATAATTTAACTTTCAGGAGTTTGGGTGCCTGAAGGGCAGGAAGAACAGAAAGCATTTTGTGTCTCTCTGCTGTTTTAAACCCAGCGAGGCCGGTAGCGACTGCCCCTGTTCCCATTTGACGGCTATTCAGAGCTGGAATAGCACTGGGAACAAGCTGCAGCCAGGGCTCTGGGAGGGCACGGGGCCAGGATTTCAGCCCTCTGTGAGATCAGGGTTGAAACAAATGGACAGGACAGCTCTCCCTCCTTGCCCTGCCCTCGACTGTGCCGGCTCGGGGGCTGCGTTTCCGTTCCCCAGCTCTGCGGTCGGAACGTCACCTACCAGCGAGATGCTGCTTTCAGTCAGTGAGTCCAAGCAGCTGGGGGGCAGGTAAGAGAGGGTCATGTTGAAAACCAACAAAAATAGCACTTAACATAATTTAATCTTTATCAAACTCTCCTCTATGATCTGTGATATGCCTGCCAATTTAGCTCTGCCAGCATCTGAGTGTTTCTGCAGATTAGTGACACCAAATGCTGTTCTTGCTCTGCTGGAAATATTTTGGGGATGGGAGAAGTCCCTGCTCATGGCACAGGGGTTGGACAAGATGACCTCTAAAGGTCACTTCCACCCCAAACCATTCTGTAAGTCAAGGAGCTGTGATTCAGGAGACTTTCTGGGCTCTGAGCTTTCCCTGGAAAAGTGTAGGAGTAAGGCAGTGACCATTACTCCTGCCACAAGGTGAGAGCCACGCACAGAGCTTTGACATCTGCAGTGGAAGGGCCTAAAGAGGAGCTCAGCATCCTTATTTTAATCACTGTCATTCAAAGGATATTTTAATATAAAATGCATACATGCACATGTATGTACATCTATATATATATTTGTAACCAAATAAAAGCTAGAACTATGCAAACACTACTGGCTGCTGCTTGAAACTAAAGTCTACCAGGACATTTTGGAATAGAGTAGATTTGGATTAGACTTGGAGGACACTTGCTGTGGTTTGCTTTTTTTTTTTTTTAATGCAGCAGACCAAAGTTTTGCTGCAGTTGGTCTTACCAGAAATTCAGGTTATTCCTAACCTTGAACCCACTCAAGCAGGTTATAAAATTATCTGAAGAGTCCTACCATCTCTAAAATATTTCCATCTGCTGAAAGGCTTTGGCTTGGCAAACACAGGAACACAGAGGCTGGGACTAGGAGGGGCTAAAGGTGGTGCTTTTGCTGATAGAAGTAGAATCAAGAAAGGACTTGGGAGCATTTTCTTTTGAATGTAGGATTGAGTTGGCTTCTAGGAATCTTCCTACTTGGGAAAGCATCCATCACTGAGATGGAGGCAGTGATCAGAGCATCCTCAGGATGAGTTCTGGTTTTCATGGAGATCTTCCCACTGAATCTGATGGTACCAGAGTTTACTCTGCTGGGAGAAACTTCACGTGGTTTCTTCGTGTCAGATCCTATCTTTGCTTTTAGGATTAACTGCAATATATCTGTAACCTTCAGTGACCTTTGGCTTTTTATTCCTGGGACTGTAGAAAATTCAGGTTTCCCATGACATTATCCTCATCCCAACTGTGAACAAGTTACTACTGCTTCTTCTAATTTATTGTCTTTCTGTTCCTGAACGTCTGTGTGATCTGCCTGGTCGCCAGCACCACCTTCCAGTGCTTCATTAGCTTTTATGCACAGGGAATTGTTGCAATGGATAAGTTGACCACGCTAGCTGGAAGAGTAGAAGGCTTTGGAGAATGACTTTCGCTTCCTCTAGCTGTCATTAGGGAGTGCACACACACATACTGTATATACATATATATATATATACATATATAAAGTGTTTCAATATAAACTCATTTAGCATTATTCTTATTTAATTTATATTTTAATCCAGTTGTAAACCAAAGTATTGCAGCTTGTGAAATGATGTGTCTTGGAAACAGGAGGAACCTTAGTAGGAGGTAGGAGCTCTGAAAGGTCTTTGCTGATGGAAACATGGATGTGAATAAGACTTAAGAACTTGTGCTGCTGAATCCTAGGGCTTTGCAGCCTTGGGAGGATTTGAGACTTGCTGGGTAAAGTTGGATGGTGGGGCCTTCTGAAGGTGCTTTTCATGGTCCTTAATGGTTTTGTAGGAAAACAAGGATGTTCTGGCAAGGCTAGAAATAAAAAGGGAGAAGACAGCAAATTAGAGTGGTCTGGCACAACTGGGAGCTGGAGAGAGGAAGCCACAAAACCAGCCAGTGATGTATTTAGTGTCCAGCTGAAAGTCTGAGAAAATGAGCTGTTGCTATTTACCCATGTCTAGAGGTGGTTGGGGTTTTTTTAGTAACTTCTGTGGAGGTGCATGTTCTGCTGTCACCAGTGGGAAGAATTAATGGGCTCAGAGATAAAATCTGGCTGATTTTTCTGTGCCAGGGAGTAATCGCCTTCCCAAGGAATCAGCAAACGCTAAGAACAAATTCACCTCTAATGATCTCCTGCAGGCTTGGCAGCAGCTCTTGCTTCCTCTAGGGAGGAGGGAGACAGCTGAAATCAGAGGGCTCATCTGTTTTCAGCCCTGTCTGGGGCTGGTGGCACTAGAACCCACCTGGGTTGGGTAGAGTAGGTGAAACAGCATCAAAGCCTCACTGGGAGGAGGAGTGCATGTGTCTGGCATGCCATGGATGCTGGGGGCAGGGAAATGCCAGGTTTGGAACCTGCACATGGGCAGGAGCACGGAGGAAACCTGTGCAAAGATCCCTGACCTGGGGACGAGGAGCACCAGTGTTTTCCATCCTGGAGCTGTGAATGGTAACGGAGGACAAGGAGTCCCCACTGGGGGCAGATTTGCTGTGAGGATTTCAGAAACCCCACTGGAAGGAACTGAAGGATGGGAGGTGAAGGCTGGAAAGGGCAGTGCCAGACAGATTTCAAAGTGCCATTCTCTGAGTGTCAGGTTTTCTAGCATGTGTTGCAGACTGAAGTTTGCTGTCGTGTCGGTGCTCTCTCCTTTGCCTGTGTCATTTCTCCCGTGTAAACTCCACAGCCAAGGGGAGGGTGCAGAGAAGACGGAGCCAAACCCTTCTCAGAGGCACACAGCAGCAGGAGGGGCAGCAGTAGGTGGAAGTTTACACCAGGGAGAATCAGGTTAGGTATTACAAGATATTTTTTCACCATGAGAACAGCCAAACAGCATTGGATGAGGTTGTCCAGAGAGGCTGGGAAATCCCCATGCTGGAATAGTGCAGCCTCCGGGTTTCCTATTTCCATTAGACTAGCCAAGCTGTGTTTTTGTTACCTTTTTGTTGTTGTTGTTTGTTTTAGTATTATAATGTACACATGGGCAGCTTTAATGGGCTTCCTAGTTCATATCAGTTAAGCTTTCGAAACATATTCAGGTATCTTTTAAATACTGCTGTGTAAGTTCCTTGTTTAATCTGACATATTCTGATTTATTATTTTACTGCAGTTACCTAAGGCAGTACTTAAAAAAATCAGTGCATTAATTTTTTGCAGACTGTCAGCTATGTTAAGCCTCCAGCTTAGGTTTTAATAATGTATTTAACCCCCTCCCCCTCAGATCTATGGTGAAATGCCTGCATTATTTTTATATTGCAGCAAGGCTTCTTTATTTAAACCTTCCCATTACCTTTGCAGTCAGACCCCCCAATACCAAAACTAAAGAGAAATGAAAAATGAAGCTGGATTGGCTGGTCGTAAAATACAGAAAGTAGCAGTATAAAAGGATAAAATACAATTGAAATTAGTTACTCAAATCATAGAACCACAGAGTAGTTTGGGTTGGAAGAGACCTTAAGAGTTCATCTCCTTCCAAAACCCCCCTGCCATGGGCAGGGATATCTGGCACTAGAATTCCAATAGAAAGTACTGAGTCTGGAGTGGGGGGAGGAATCACAATACCATGTCTGAGAAACAAATTTTAACCTGACGATGTCACTTCACTGGTTCCCCATTTGGTCAAGTTTAAAAGCTGTTTCTTGAGATGAGGAGGTTCCCCGGGGTCCGCTCGTTCATCTGCGTGTCTTGGGCATTGGTTTGATACGGGGGTTTGTGTTCCCTGACATTTACTTTCTGAGAGTTTACACGTCTGAGGAAACTCTCTGGATTACTGTGAAGCTTTTCTTCAATCCTTCTTGCGCGTGCATTGGTTGCGGGAGGCGGGAGGGAGGTGCTGTTCTGCAGCGGAGGCGGCAGCTGCAGGTGACACTACAGAGAGGGGGGCAAGTGCAATTCTCCTGCTGACAGGTTGGATTTCAGCCAGGGGAGCGAAGGCCCGGCCCCACTGTGGCTGTGCCCAGCCCAGGGGGCTCTTTCAGTCGGCTGCACCCCTGCCTGGCTCCAGGTGAGGTTTGTTTGTGGAGGCTCTTTACAGGGCAGCCTGGATCTCCTTTGCTAGAGATGCGGGGAATGATGGTGTAGGTGGCCTGCAGGTACTTTTCTCATGTGTTAGAAGGTCTCCTAAGCCCGGGTTGTGTTGTTGGAGGAAGGAGCCCAGGTGGAGCGTGGGTGAATTTGGAATGGAGAGCAGAATTTGTCATGCCCTTTGCTCTAATTCCTTGGGCTCCCCTAAGGCGCTGGCCTGATTAGAAAGCTGACACCAGCCAGCTTCCAGGGCTGTGTTATCCCAGGGCAGGGGACTGTGAGGAATATTGTGAAGGGAGAGGGGAGTGACGGTGTTCAAATAACACGTTTGTTTTGTGTCTGTAACATTGCTGACAGCTGGGACAGGCCAAGGGCTGCGAGAGCAATCCTTTTGGGCACAGCCGGGACTTCTCCAAATAAGCTCTTTTAGAGGCTGAGTTTGGAGGAGAATAACACGCAGCTGTATGTTCATGCAGGAACATATTCCTCACCTCATGCCCCATGCTTGTAGGGAGAGGTAGTGCAGGATGAGAAAATGATCAGAGATTAGTTCATGGAAATGGAAGCAAAGTGTTCAAAGTAACTGCTTTAGTCTGAAAAGGGAAGGGAATGAATGCAGTTTTCCTGGGCCCCTGGTGTGTTAAACGCCACCCGAAGCTCCTGCAAGCTGTGCCCCCGTTGTCCCCAGAGCTCCCCTCCTTTCCCTGGTGTCACCCTCCCTTTCCTGTACAACACTGTGAATATGATACCAGTAACTCTTTCTAACGTTTCCATTAAAGACTGCTCAGAACACGAAATGCTGTCCCACTGCGGGAGCACAGGCTGTGGCCCCCAAACAGGGCACGGGTGGTTGAGCCCTTCCCTGCGGAGCAGTGGAAGAGGATTGTAGGAGTTAACAAGGGAAGTGGCTTTGTATAACAATTTGCTAATCAAATTTGATTTTGTAACAAACTAAACTGACAATCAATTCCTAAAATATAAAAGCCTTTTAGGGGGAATAGTCAAGTATATCTTCACCAGAAAGATTTAACTGGGATAACTTAATATAAGAGCACAGGATTTTTTTCATATTTTTTTGTTTGTTTTGGGTTTTTTGTTTCTTTTTTTTTTTTTTCCTTTAGCAATCACTCCAGAAATGGAAGCAGCAGATTCACAGGACAATAACTACCTCTCTCTCTCAGAGTGCTGAGGTTACCACACTACACACTCTAGCAGCAATGCTTTCACTTCAAAGAGTTTTGTTTTCCTTACCTCTGTGTTTCAGAAATGCAGGTCTGCTCTGTAAAGTGACTCTATGAAAATGGCATCTGGCAGGAGCAGCAGGAGCCCCTCGGAGTCCAGAGTCCCTCTCAGTCTCCGGTTCCTTGCAGGGACCTTTGCAGGTGGGCTCTGGGGCTGTGACAGTTCAGGGGGGCTTCGTCACCTCCCGGGTGGACTGTCCCGTGGGCTCAGCATCCTGCACTGGGAAATTAGTTAGTGGTGGGAAAGGTAAGAGGAGAATCCATCTCCCTCCTGCCTCCAGGGGAGCAGGGCAGCGGTAAAAAAAAAGCAATAAGATAAAAATACAAACACTTTTATATGTTGTTCATTAGTCAGATCTGACTCTGAAAATTTATAAATATATATGTATACATACACAAACACATACAGAGAGCAGATCTCTCGTGTGAAAAGGTGCCATTTTTTTCTAAACAGAGTCCCTTTCCAAACTAGAACAGCACTTTAAATAGGTTCCTCTTTAAAAAAAAAAAACTTAAAAAATTTAAAAAAAAAAAAAAAAAGAAAACCCTTTACTGCAGCAATGCACTTTAACTGGTCAGACGAGAAGGGCTGTGGCTGGCTGGGGACACAGCTGGACAGGCAGGCGGCTCCTGGGCAGCCAGAGCCAGGGGGGAGCCGCGGTGCCAGACCCTGGGCTGCCGTGAGCAACCCAAAACCCACGGCAGCTCTACCTCGGGAGCCCTCAGGCCCAGCCCAGCCCCGCAGGGAGGGACCCAGCGCCGCCCCGGGGCAGCCCAGCCTGGCCCGAGCACTAACAGGGCTGGGGGCCCCTCAGGAGGCTTTGTAATAAGTCAAGAGAAATCCACCCTTGCCTGCAGAAAAGATGTAAACCCCGTTTTTAACAGGTCAGAGGTTGCACCCAGTTACAGCCCAGCTGGCAGCCCAGGGCTGAGCTCAGCTGGACAGCAAAGCCAGGAGAAAGTTGTTACTGGGGTTGTGGGGTTTTTCCATAGCCTGGATATGGAGCCCTCGTCAGTTCAGTATTTTATTTTTATTTTTTTTTTTAAATCCAAGTTTGTGTGTTCCACATTGATTCTGCTCTGAGCTGGTTTGCAGAGTAACCATTTGTAACAGAAATTGTGCTGTCACCTTCAACTGTTGACCTATAAATCAAACTTTTTAGGACAGGTGTCCTAACACTCAAGACTTACTTTCACAGTTAAGAAATTTCCTGCTGTACTAACTATTCTCTTTTGTTTGGTTTTTTTGTTTTATTTTTGGTTGCAATCCTTATTTCAAGAAGAAAAAGTCAGTGTTCAGCTAGTCTGCAGTAGGTTGAAGAGTGAGCCTGCTGTGTGTAACTTGTGGATATCAGACTGTTCTTCAGTGATTTTCCAAGCTGTTCCCAAGCTGGTCCTCCAGCACCACTTCCCTTTTCCTCTTCCAGTGGGTGCTGGCAGACAGAAGCTCCGTGGCCAGTGGCAGATGGGGTCAGCCAGAGCTGCTGGAGGGGGGAGGGCAGGGGTGCCAGGGGGAACCAGAGCTGGGGAAGGGGGGAATAAAACCAAGATAGAGGGACTGTACAATTGCATTGAAAGCAGTTTAGCAAAAAGCGCTCTCATCGGACAGCTTTAAGAACAATGTGAATGAAAACTTAGCAACTTGGGTAGGAATCTTGGAAAATTCTATAAATGTATACTTGAAATTCTCTTTGTATTAAAAAAAAAATCGCATTTTCTTCTTTCTTTTAACACTGTGTAAAACGACATTATGCATGTGAGTGGTTTGAGAATTAAATGGTTTAATACTCAGATCCTTGTCTGTGTGGTGTAGCTGACTGCTCTGACCCAATGACTGTCTCTGCCGTGGTGGGAGATCCTGGTCCCTGCTGGGGGCAGCTCTGCACTGCCCTGAGCTGAGCAGATTGGGAGAGGGTGAGCAGTGCCAGGCTGCTGTTCCCGGCACTTGAGGTGACTTCTGTCCTTTTTGGGATGAGCTTTGTCTCACCGCGCAGCAGGCTCAGCCCTTTCCAGTCTCACCACGTGGAACAAACACTGTGCTCTCGCTGCAGGCCAAGCTCTGAATATTTTCTCTGCTGCCAATGGCAGTTTTGATTCAGTGTCACGCTAGAGATCCCCAGGCACTGCCTCAGCCTTCCTCTTTCACCAGCCTCCACCTCCACAGCCTGGAGCGCAACTGAAGAAGGCAGGTTGTGTCTCTCTCAATGAGGTCAGCAGGCAGAAGGTGGGATCCAGCAAGAAAAGCCGCAGTGGTGGCTGCCTGAGGAGGGTGGGGAGATGAAGAGCTGCTTTCTGAGCTCTTAGTTATTTCCAAAATGCTTCCCCCTTTTCTCCCAGGGCCCCAGACGTGTGTTACGTTCTCAGCTTCTTCACGAGGTGTTCCTCCAGGCAAGCACACGAGCCCAGGAAGGACAGTGCCTCACAGGGCTGTAGGGATTGCTGTAGCCTGTGATGCACCAGAGGAAGAGGCTCTCCCTGTCCAAACCAACATGCCACTCACAACACAAACACAGATGCTCAAGCTTTCCTACTGGGAGTAGGAGAGAGAGTTCTGCAAAGCCCTAATGGCTTCCAAAACTAGAGACTCAGTGACCAAACATCTGTTGTGCCAGCTCTAAGACAACCGCAGCATTGCTTGGCTGCTGTGGCAATTGCTGCTGAGAGAAGCCTTTACAAAGGTGGATGTTTCACTGGTCTTACCAAATCCAGAGTAAAGGACCCATGGGGGAGGGACAAACCACTTCTGTCACCTGCTGAGGACAGGACTGCGCTGCCACTGCCCTTTTGGTTTGCACTAGCTGTCTGAAATGCAGAAATCCTAGAGGAAAGCTCACCACATTCTCCATCTTGAGGAGAGCCTTGCCAGAGGTTACAGAGCAGTACAGACACCTTCAGAGGACCCAGAGGCCACACATGTGGCCCAGGGGCAGGCCAGGACACCTCATCTCCTGGAGTAAACTTGCATTGTGAAATAACAGATTTTTAACAAAGCTACAGATACAGGTTACCTCACCTGCTACAGAAAGTGTTAGCTAGTTTAAGGCTAGATATTGAAAAAGAGATTCAAAGCCTTGGCTATGCAAGACTATCCCTAAGTCACTCTCAGCACTGGGGCATGCTGGACACACCAGAGCTGCTGGCAAGCAAGGCACAGCTGTTTGGGAGTTCTTCCACACAGCACTGTGGAAGGATGTTCCTGGCCCAGCCAGCATAAGCCTTGTGGTTGCTGCTGTTCCACTGACCTCTCTCAGGTGGGATCATTCTGCCAGGACTGGGGAGTGCAGGGAAGGGCCCATTTGTTGGAAAGTTTAAATAAGTCTGGGATGTGGCTTAGTGCAACCTGTGCATTCAGAGATCAGTCTGTTACATACAGGTCTATAGGTTTTAATGAACCAGGGGATCAGAGTTACAGCTTGAGGCCTGAAAGGCAGGAGGGTTGGACATGGGAAGGACAGCAGTGCTGGACTCGGGTTTGGGTGCCGCAAAAACACTGGTGCTGGAAGAAGTTCAGGTTCCTTTCACGTGGAAGATGGAGCAGGGGAGGTGCCCTGTGAGCCCCCTCACCCACCACAGCAGGGAGGAGCAGGGACAGCCCAGCTGGATGCAGTCCCTCCCTGCAGCTGGCACCAAACAGCAAGACCAACCACCCCAGGTGCAGCCTGGGCTTTGTGGCAACACCCCCACTGCCCCTTTTCCCTAGGCAGAGGAGGGAGAAGCGAGGCCCTACCAGCCCCTTTAGGAGCAAGGATCAGCTATCCTGCCCATGAAGATGATGGTGTTGAGGGCAGCTTCCCGGATGAAAAGCAGGAAGGGCCTGTTGGCATTGAAGATTTTTCTGTTCATGGGGAAGGAACGGCCCGAGATGGTGATGGCTGTAGCAGCTGATGCCTCGCTGCCTTCTTCATTCACCTGCCAGCCAAGGGAGAAGATGGGATTAAAACACAGGCATTACGCAGCACGGAGACAGCCTGCCCTCCTTCCCCATGGAAAGCAGGTGCCAACCTCCTTCCAAAACCCCTGACTGCTGAGGAAATGAACCATGGGTTCAGAGCTATTTTTCTCCTTTAATGCTACATGTTTTTAAAATCCAAGAGGAAGATAAAAACAAGGCTCACCTCGAGGAAGGCTTTGTGGAAAGCCTCAGACACGTACAGGTCCGTGCGGCCTTCTGCGATGATACCTGCAACACAAAGTGGAGAAAGGTAAAACAGAGTTTAGACACAGCTCAGGAAAGAACACACTCCCCTCCATCATGGCCTGTGGTCAGGCAGGATGCCCTAAAATGCAAACATCCTCCCCCACGTGCAACTGACTGCCAACCTGCCATGTCCTCGCTGCATGGTGGGACTTGACCAGAGTCCATCACTGACTGCAGCAACATCTAAATGCTTTCATGTTCTTGTTCCTCGTGTGCTGCTGCACCAAATGGCCTGGCATCTCCCCTCCCCCCTGCACTGCCCCCCCTCACCTGGGAGTCTGGCATTTTCCGGACTGAAGAGATCTTCCAGCCCCATTTTCCTCAGCTTCTCCTTGACGCTGAAACTGTCCTCGACGCGGAAGCGAGGGAGGTAAACGAAGAGAGACACCTCCTTCATGGAGTCTATCCAGCCCTGCAGCTTCTCCGATGTCAGGCCTCGCTCCACCTCCTCCAGAGGTGTCCCAGTACTGGGCAGGACCAGCACCATCGTGATATCGTCCCCTTTGTAAGGCAGCTCCAGCACCTGGACTTTGTCCTCGGGGATGAGTGCGTAGCGGAATTTGGACTCCTGGTACATAGTTGGGACTTTGCAGGTCTCACCATTGGCTTTATTAAATACATCCAGTTTTGTGTTTGGAGCTGGGAACTGCGATTTCCAGAGCCCCTAAAAGGGTGAGGAGAGGACAAACATGAGCGCCATGTGTCCCCCAAGGAAGTGGGCTCCTCCCCCAGTTCTGTTAGCCATACCTTAAAGTAAATGGTGTTGACCAGGACCAAGACAGTGAGATCATCAATACCACTTTCTGGGATCACTTCCGTAATGCGTCTCTCTGTCTTATTAGCCACCCACTCATTAATGATCTCCCTGGAAAGTTCTGGCTTTTCCTGAAGGAAGAGACCAACAAATGGTTAAGCCAAGGGTTTTAAGCACCTCTGTACTCCTTCTGCAGGAGACAGGTTCACAGGGTCTGTGCTGGGGAAGGACAGTGCTCCCAGTGTAGTGCTGCGGGTTTAGCGATGAGGAGCAGGGACAGAGCTGTGGTTAAGAGTGAGCTGGAACATGAGGGAGCTGCATCCCAGGCTTCCTCCTGCCTGCACTTAAATCCCCCTCACTCAGAGCTGGCAAATTCCTCTGGGCAAAAGACAGGGATGCAGCAAAAGCAGAAGGATGGCAGGGCCGGGGGGCGCAACCAAATAAAAAAGCAAAATCACAAGTAGTTGAAACCCACTTTGAAGTTCAAAGGCCAGAGTTTGGCTCCATAAACGATCTCACTGATGTTCTGGTAGGTCTCATTGAAGACCAAAGATTTCTCCCCGAAGAGGCGGTTGGCCGATACCAGCTCCGAGGACTTGTTGGCTTTCTTGTAAAGCCGGCAGTTCAGCTTGGCAAAGAAGAAGTGGATCTGATCGGATGTCTTTTCCGAAATGGTGTCAAATCGAAAGACCTGGAGGAGCCAAACAGTGAGAAGGAATTCATGAGCAGGTTCTTTTGCTCCTGGGCCCCACAGCAAGCGGTGGTGCAGCCTCTGCCTCGACAGCCAGGAAATCTGCAGGCCCTCAGAGCTTCCCCCTCCATGTGTAATTGGGAATCCAAATCTGCACAAAATCAACACCCCATTAGCCCAAGATCTCCTTTGGAGGGTCCAAGTGGAGGATTAAACCCTGCTCAGATATGGAGGTGCTGCTCCTCTTTCTAACTTGGGCTTCCTTGCCCCCAATAGTCTGCCGTTAACTAGTTCCAGCTTCCCCCAGTGCTACCACACCCCAGGGATGAGCATTGCACCAAGAGGGCCTGGAAGCAGCTCTTGGGTCATACCAGGTCATGGGAGGACTCACAAGGTTTGTGCTCAACCCTCCCATGGCAATACCAAAGGCTGCTCCTTCCCAGGAGGAATTCTCATGGTCTGTTGAGTAATTCTGGTACATCTTATCTATTTTTACTGGGAATGGGAACATGTAGCAATCATTTTGAGGGTAGATTTTTGCAGCACAAGGAATTTTTTTATCTGCTTCCAGCTGCCAGCTGGAAGGACAGTTATGATTTGTCTACTGCTATCCAACCTCAGGCCTTTAAGGCACAGAAAATCCCACAGCACATTGCTTTTTGTGAACATCCAAGGATGTCCAGTGCTGTTTCCTACGAGGCAAAGGTGGTGATCCTGGTCATTTCATAGGGAAAAGGGAGATTAAAAGCACAGGTCTGGGTAGCTCAGTGGAAGAAGGGTCCCTTTCCAGTGGGCAGGAGTTCCCAGAGGGGAAGGCATGAGGGAGGATTTTGGAGACGAGGTTCACTGCTCTGCTCAGGCTGTGTGGGTAATGGCAGGAGAACCCGACACTACACATTCCAGAGGCAGGATCTGTAAGGACAGTGGCAGTGGGGACGAGCAGAGCAGTTTGATTCACACCTTATGGACAGGAGAAAGGCCCCTCTGGGCTGAGGGCTCCCACTGGAGAGGAAGGTACAGGCAGCACCAAACCCCACATGGCACATGAGTACACTCACAGCTGTCAGAGGAGTGGGTCTCACAGCCAGAAGGGTGCTGGGACAGGCAGGGAGTTAATTAGTCCCACGGAAGAGCCAGAACTCAGGATTACCTCAGTCTAGGACCAGAACTAACCCCTGAGTTTAGGAGACACAGCTGGAGGGAGAGGCTCCTTGTGTACAGGCTATCCTGCCCTGGAAGTCAGGTGGACTGCAGGACTGATTTTTG
>JAWWEU010000005.1:23845112-23878270 GCA_035583155.1 Acropternis orthonyx | reverse complement strand
CACAGCTGGAGGGAGAGGCTCCTTGTGTACAGGCTATCCTGCCCTGGAAGTCAGGTGGACTGCAGGACTGATTTTTGTCCCAAGGGAGAGAGAGGGAATGTGAAAGAGAGCCTCTCCCAATGGGACTGGCTTCAGCTTTTCCTGCTTTTTGCATAAAGAAAGGCTAAGCCATGTGCTTGCCCAATCTGCAAGAAGTAAACTGTTCCCGTTCTCTTCCCTCATCTCCCAAATAGGCTTCCTTTCCTCCAGACGAAAACTAACCTCTCAAACCCAGTAAACCCACCCTGAATGCTGGATCTAAATAGGGAGTCAGGGGAAAGAGCTGGTACCTAAATAAATCCAGAGACAAGACATTTGTCTCTGCCCCTTCCCAGGGCCTTGTTTAAAGGTCTCAAGGCGAGATTGGATGGGATTTTGAGCAGCCTGGTTTAGTAGCAGGTGTCCCTGTCCACAGCAGGGGGGTGGGAACGACATGAGTTTAGAGGTCCCTTCCAACCCAACCCATTCTGTGATTCCATTCCCAAAGCAGAGAGCTGTCCTGACCCTGAGAGCACCCATCAGCCATGACCACCTTTCCTGTCTTTCAGACCTGCCACAGCGAAAGGCTGAGGGATCCCCACCAACCTCCATGAGCTGCTGGAGGGTGCTGCCACAGGCTCCCAGCTTGGTCATGGCGAAGGCTGTGGAAATGCTGAGGGGCGACAGGAAGATGTTTTCCCCGTTGTCCTTGGAGTCAGCCAGGTACTTGTAGAAGACGACGGCGAAGCGGGAGTTGGCCTTTGACAGCTCCCAGACACGGGGGTTGGTGAACTCAGGGAGCTTGTCCTTCACTGGCTCTTGCCCCTCGCCCTCCTGGAGCTTCTTGTCGGGGTTGCGGTAGATGCAGATGGGGTTGACGGGGATGTCGCGGGGCTTGGCGGTGCAGATGTCCTCCACGGCGTAGGGCTCGGGGGCGGCCAGCCCCCACATGGTGAGCAGACACAGCACCCAGGCACGCATTGTCCTGCAAGCAGAAGGAGAGCGCTCAGACACGCTGCCTGGCCGTAAAACTCGTGCTGCCGACGCTTGTTTCGGCCAGCATCGGAGTGACAGGAGCCCCACAGTCCCCTCCAATCATCCCTCTGTCCTGGAGCTGCAGGATAAACCAGGAGGACTGACAGACACCAACAGAACAAACATGCCTCTTTTAGAAGCAATACACTGAAACTAAGGCTTTCCCAGCAGCCTAGGTGCCCTCTTTTAGCAGCAGTGGCTACAGTGGAAGGACCCTGCCCGTGTGGCGTTTCCCCAGGCTCACCTCAGCTTTACACTATTTCAGTTACTGATGCAGGAGGAGAGGCGATAAGGAAGAGGTCTCCAGGGGAGCTGGTCCCTCCATGCACTGAGCATCTTTAATCCCCACAAATATGTATTTTATAAGCATGTCTGGTATAGCTGGTGTGTCACAGCTATTCCTATGCAAAGTTCACACCACCTCAATGCAAACCGGTTGTGCCTGGTACCTGAGGAGGGCAGGATAATGTTCCAGCATGATAATATATCCAGCATATGATATATTATAATATCATAATATATGATAATCATATCCAGCAGGATAATGACACCATGTTCCAGCAAAAGCAGGTCTCTGAAAATCTCCCAGCAAGGCAGAGATAGTTTATATTTTCCACCTTTGCTAAAGCACACAGAATCACGGAATGATTTGGGTTGGAAGGGATTTTGAAGACCATCTCATTCTACCTCGTGCCATCAGCAGGGACACCTTCCGCTACCCCAGGTTGCTCCCAGCCCTGTCCAACCTGGCCTCGGACACTCCCAGGGATGGGGCAGCCACGGCTTCTCTGGGCACCCTGTGCCAGGGCCTGCCCACCCTCACAGGGAAAAATTTCCTCCTGAATCCCACCACCCACCAGCTCTGGCAGCCCAGGCCTCATGAGCCATCCCAGGGCTGACACAGCACGTCCCGTGCACTGCAGTTCTCAGATGCCCTTTGTGTGACTCCGGCTTGTTCACGGCCCCGTGGGAGGAAGCTCACACACCACAGCCACAACAGCTGGGAAACAACTACTGGAAGGAGCTGGCAGCCTGCCCAGGACTTGCCTGCCACGGGAGACGTTTTCAAACATGTGTCTAACTCGGGTAGGTCTCTGCCTGCCCTTACATACTCACTGCATGGCTACCAAGCACTGCCTTCTGAGAAACTAACTTAGAAATCAGCTGCATTTAGCACTGGTGACCTCTGTGTCTGTGGTCTTGTGGTGCTGGTGGGCCAGCACCTGAGGGAGGAAACCAGCGGGATCAAAAGGGCTGATATGGGATGAAGGAGACCTCTAGGGTTCTTCCACAAACCCTTCCCTGGGCTATTGGGCAATGACTTCATCTCTGCTCTAGTTCCTCTGCAAAAGCAGAAATTACCTCATCTGGCATCAACACTGTGTGGAGCCCCAAGGGCCCCTCTCTATCCGCTGATAGCACAGCAACAAGGACTGTGAGAAAACATGCAAAACAAGACAGACTCAGGCCACAGCCACAGCTCTTGCTGGTAATGACAAACAAGATTATCTTCTGAAAGGTTCAGGACAGATGCGACACCACAAAGGGCAAAAAAAGTCCAGCAGGGGAGGGAAGTCAACCAAAAGCAGAAACAAAAACCAACACCCAGGGCAGGAGGGCAAGAGAAAGGAAAACTATTCAGACAATTGAAAGTACTCCAGGAAGCACCGTTCTTCCGAGCCTTTCACTCCCACAGGAAAAATCAGCCAGCAACAAGCCAAGCACGCTTCAGAGCTCCACACCCCTGGGGCCAGGAGCAGAGCCCTTCCCTGCCTGCAGCAGAGCCCTGCCTCACCCACGCTGAGTCCTGCTGGTTACAGCAGCACTGACGCTCCCAGCAGAAAGCACAACCTCACCACAGTCCCTGGCCTGTTGTTCCCCTCTCCTCCAGGGGAAGGTATGCCCTGACATGCCTGTACGAGGATAAATCCCTGCTTCCGCCAAGCCAGAGTGCTGCTAATCCGATCTCACATTTAACACCTAAGCACAGGAGTGAGGGGAGCACCTCATCTTCACCCTGCCCTGAGTAAGTGGGAAGTACTCCCCTGTTTCTACTCTGCAGTGACATCCTGGGCCATTGGTTTAGAGGAGATACAGGACTTCATGTGAACCCCTTAAATCAACTTTACCGTCCACTAAGGCTGCCCTGGCCCCAACACGCCCAGTCTTCTCTCCTACAGGCAAGTCTTTGCTATTTCTTAGGCCAGCCCTTTGTTGTAGCACTTAGCCAAACCCACTCCTCCTCCCCTCTTCAACACTCCTTTTTCCTCCGCAGCACTGCCACGCACTCCATGTATCAACAGCTTTCACCCTGGAAGGATCCCAAAGCATTCCCACAACAGCACTGCCTGAAAGGGGTTACTGGCAAGAGAGAATGTAGCAATTAGAAAAGGCCCTTACAGGGGCGAAGCAACAAAAAGAAGAGCAGAAAGCCAAGAAACAAGTTGCTGATTCAGCTGAAAATCAGAAGGCTCTGGAGAAGCATCGAGAAACTCCCCCATCCCACGGCTGCTGTGACACAGCTGGGCTCTGGCCAGCACAGGCCGTTTCCATCCCACTGCTCCTCATGGCTGCAGGGCAGGACAGCTAACTGGGCTCACAGACCCCCAGCACCCACCCTACTGAACCTCCTGGGGGGACTGGGGGTGCTGTGACCATCCCACAGCGCCCGCATACTGTGCTACGGAGCCCAGCTAGTGGGAAGTAGCTCAAACCATTCTGAGATTAACTTAGGCTCTGGAGAAACCTTCCCCACACCACCTCGCACCCCAAACTCAGAGTGCAAAGCAAACCAGCAGTGCTCTTTTACAGTGCAGACTACTCAGGGCATCAGGACCTTAGGAACTGCTCTCCACACCAAAAAGCATTGCCACAGGTTGGGGATAAAAGTCAAGCATGATGCTTTAGTGAGCTCTACAGAAGTCAGCCTTCATGAGAGCTGGGATGGGAGGGAGGATCCTCTAAAAAAGAGCAAAAAACCAACTCTGGCAGCAGTTAAAATTCACAGGTTCCTATGAAGAGAAAAGAACCTCTTACAGGGACTTAAAATTAACAATGAAAGATTAGTAAAACATGCTTCTCTTACCTCTCCCTGTACCTCCAGCCTTCTGCTTTTAGGATATAAATGCAAATTGTTAAAAGGACAGTCTTGCTTGAGCCCAAAGTATTTCCCCACTGGATTTCTGTGCTCGAGCAGAGCTGAGACAACAGCAGGGGACAGTGGGAGGGGAGTAGGATGCTGAGGCCAAAGGCTGATGACCAGCTGCTGAAGGTTAAGCAAAGAGCAGGAAAAAAGCAATGTTTAGTTTGAAAGAGGTTTTAAAGTTCAATCTGACAAGGGAAAGTTTGACCACCTACCCCACACAAGTGCCAGATGCCTTCAGTTCCTGCCAACAGCAAATCAGCTGCTTATCCCATGAGAAAAACCCCAAAGCTTTCAGGAGTTCAAATAAAAATGTGATGATCCAAGGTATGTGTAATTCTCACTTGGGTACCTTGTAGCTTAGCAAAATGTCTCCCCATGCTGTCCCAAGCCCTGTCATCTGTCCCCCATTTCCGACCAGGCACAAGTTGGGAGAAGCTGCCCCACTTCACACTCTGAAGTTTCAAGTAACATCTTAAACACACTCACCTGGATCAGGCTTCCCTGGGAAGTGGTCAGGGCCCCAAACCTGCCAGAGCTCAAGGAGTGTTTGGAGTTTGGACAACACTCTGAGAGACAGGGTGGGATTGTTAGGGGTGCCCTGCGTAGGGTCAGGAGTTGGACTTGATGATCCTTGTGGGTTCCTTCCAGCTGAGGACATGCTGTGATTCTATGACCTTTCACTTGCACAGCTGGAAAGCTGGGGATTAACAGCAGCTCCCCCATCTCCAGTCGAGATCCACATGGCAGTGTTGGGAGCAGGACTGAGCAACACCATTTCTCTGACATGTGATGAAGCTGCTCTACAAATTCAAGAGTTGCCTCCTGAACATCAGGTTCCAGGAACAAGTGCTAGACCTGCCCTGTAGCTGCCCTCCAGTAAGAGCCCAGGTCAAAATGGAAAATGGAGCTGGAAAATGGTTTGGGGGTAGTAAAGGACCATACTATACCAGTATGGAATATAATTAAAAGGGACAGAGATTGCGGAAATAAATTGAAAGACATTGTAAAACGTCCTCCGCGAGAAAGGAAGGACCTGTGCACTGTACACCTTATTGCTCCAGGCGGCTGCTGGTTTAAGTTCCTGAGGTGACTCACGTGCTTGCAGGTGCCAGGGTCTCTGGAGTGAATTAGGGATGCTCCACACCCGGGCAGACATCCAAGCACAGGTTTCCATTCACCCAATTCTCAGAGGTAGTTTAAAGCAGTAAAACCAAGAGCAAACATCTGCTGTTTTGCACATGCCACAGAGCTGCCCAAGCCATCCCTTCCCAGGGTAGATCTATTTTTTGAGTGCAGCATGTAAGTGGCAATTTATTGCTGGTTCAGCTCCAAGCAACAGCCCAGCACTCACCCCTGAGCAGAGCTATCCCTAAGGAAGCATCCAAGATGGCCAGTGTGTTCATACAAACCATGAGCTGCCCTGTCTGCTCAGTGCAGGGGCTGTTTTAGTCCAAAAGCTGCTGCTCCAGACCCACAGCAGGGACCAGAGGCTCAAGCCCATCGAGCACCAAAGCCTGGCAGCCTGGGGCAAGAGAGAGGAAGCCTCATGCCTTGGTTTTAGTCTCTCCCATACCTGTAGGCCAGAAGACAGGGAGAGCTGGAGTTCACAGTTATGAGGAAGGAGGTTTCAGAAACAACTGAAGACATTCTAGTTGGACAGAAACAGCTCTTAAAAATACCTGAGTGGTGAGGAGGAGCACAAATTTCCTTCATTTTTTTTGGGCTCTGGGTGCTCACTGTTGAGTTTTATTATGATGCACAGGGCAGATGGCTCATGCTCTCAGAAAGTGAGGTGGGATCAAGGATTACCCATGGTCTGGGCTAGCATTCTCCAGCTCCCTTCTATCCTAGTACCTGCACCTACAAGGAAAAAGATTACCAGCAGGTACCATCCACTTGACTTCAGTGGTCCCTCTTTTCCACATTAGGAAAAAAAAAAATCCCATTTTCCCAAATCTCTCTTGATGCAGAGCACATACTGCTCCCTTCCAAAGGGATCTGACTCTCCACAGCAGATCTTCCTTTTAAAAGCCAAGCACTGTAGGAATACAGTGTGTTTTTTCTCCTTCTTAAGCGAGCGACTACATGAGCACCCTGGATTCTCAGACTAATGAAAGAAAGGGAAAGGAAACTATTACCAACAGAAACATTCAGCTTTCTCCTGGATTTCCCAATAAATACAATCCAAAGAAAGTGTGGGAGTGCAAGGGGGCTGAACCAGCAGTGATGAGCTTCAGCCCAGCCCAGCACACACCTCAGGGCTGGATTGGTGGTGCCCGGGCTCAAGAGTAAAGGCAGTGGTAACCAACACCAAGCACAAACTCTGAGGGCAGAGGGCTGTGCCTGCCCTGGAATAGGAGAAGGAACAGTTTTACAGCAAAGTAGAGGCTTTGGTTTGCCCAGTCTGAGATTTATAGCCAGATAATGACTTGTTAAAGCCCACAAACAGGAGTGAAAGGAGAAGATTAAAAATCACAGACAAGACTGGGGAGCAAACCTTCATCACTTTAAGGCAAGTTCCACACCAGGCTCAACAGCAGAGGAGTGTTGCTTGCTCCTTGCCCTGAAGGGTTTGGTTTTTGGATACACAGGCTCTGAACAATCCACAAAACATTACTTCGAGTATCCTTTCTCATTCACCTCTGGTGAACACATGAAGGAGCCACTTTGTTTACGGGTGGAGTCAGAAGAGAACAGACCAGACCAAGGAGAGATACGTGGCTTCTCTGCTATTTGGCATCTCTTACGCTCCAGCCCAGCAGAGAACAAACACACCTTGACCTGGAGAAAGCCTCACACAGATGATCTGACAGTCCTACACCTCACACAAAATTTGTAAGAATGCACATTCATCCCAAACAGAAAACGAGAGATATTTCAAAGTGTTCTCCATTAATTTATCATTTAATATAAATGCCGACAGAAAAGCAGGTAAGGCCTTGTAGACACTTCCATCTATTTACAAACCAAATAGTGAATCACCACCTTTCCACTGTTTTTTTGTTGAATCTGCAACTCAAAGGACCCTTAGACACTATGTAAGAGCAAGGTGAGGTTTGAGTCAGCTTTAAGAGGGAGAAAAGCGAGGTGAAGACTGAAGAAATAACATTTAATCATATGGCTTTTTCAATATAACCACCATGCACATACAGTAGGTCTCCTCTCCCTTGTTCTTTCATATAAAAATGACAGTGTTGGCTCTAAGTGTGAAGATAAAATAAAGGAGACAAATACTGACTTCTAGATCTCTGGATCCTTTTGCCTCCTTCAATCCACTCTGTCCCACTTCAGCACAGTATCTAAAAGCCTTTTCTTTCAAGTTTAAGAAGTATCTTGCAGGAGTAAAGACACAGGGAGTTGGATATAGAGAACTCTTTCTTCTATTCCTTTTGTCATCTCAGTTTTCCCCAAAGGTAGCAAGGCATCCAACCTTTCCTGGGAAAGAGGCACCAAGTCCCTGTGTGCCTCTGAACTCTCCCCCATGGCCAGGCCTGTATGTACAAAACTCCAAAACTCCCCTGAACTGTTAAAGAATTCAATTTATGGAATTCTTCTCATACATTCTACTTCATCTCTACTCCTACTAAGAATGTTTTCATAGTTACAAACAATAAATAGCCACAATATCAACCCAGAGTCAGCCATTCCCATAAAGGAGTGAGAATGTTTGTTGATGGGAAAGCGGAGTAGAAAAGGAAGAAAAGAGCAGAAGGAGGAGAAAAGCAAGAAAAAAAACCAGTTCAAACAGAGAGAGAAATCAAATGATGTTTTGTTTAGCACTGATTCATGAGAACAGCAGACAGGGAGTTTCACTTACCCAGGATACTAAATAAATTCAAGAAATAGTTCATAACCTGACTCAACAAACCTCATAGTGTCCTTTATTACCTAGACTATCCTTTATTTTATTTTTTTGTTAAATATACCTCTGCAGGGCACAATCACATACAATCAATACGATTGGAAAATTACATGAGCTCTATCCCAAGCATATACGCACCAATGTTAAAGAGTTATTTAAAAAAACAAACAAACCAAAAAAATAAAATAAACTCCACCCAAAAAGGTGATAATGACTGCAGAATGTCTCGGGGAGACTTGTACGGAACTAAGAAGATCAAAGACAATTAGGCTTACAAAAACCAGGAAAAAAAAAAAAAGTCATCTATAGAGAAATCCCACAACTGGAAGTAGATGATTTCAAAGAGGGGGTGGGAGCTGTTGGATTGAACCCACAGTTCTTCCTCCCTCCTCTCACACGTGCCTTTTATCACCTCTTCCCCCCCCATAGCAGCAAATACAATGGGGAGAGAGCTCGACACCACGCTACTAGTTACAGAAAATAGGGAAAACCAGCCAAGCTCCAGCACAGTTGCTAAGCTGACTTCAAGGAAAGCTCCTTTTAGCATGGAGGCTGCTTACACAGCAAGCAGAGGCCAAAGGGGGAATGGGAACTCCTTAAAATTAGGAAAAACTCTAAAAATCATTTGATTTGCCCATGTTGAGCAGCTTCACTTACAGGAGGCTGCAGATGAACGGTACCAATTGTGAGCTGTGCAGCAGCTGTGAGGTGAACGGGTTTTCTCCTCCTCTCTCTTAGGTTGCTTCACACATTTATGAAAGGCTGCTGCCAAGTTTCTTTTTAAAAAGCTACAAATAAAGAGGTCAGTGCACACATCCAGTTGTGGGATCCATCCAACACACAATCTGGTTTGGATGCCAAAGACTTGTGAGTACTGTCTGCCACAGAACTATGAACAAAATCTTTTTAACATTACAAAGAAGCAAATAATTTCTTACACATCAAATATTCCACAAGATTTTTTCTTTTTTTGTTTGCTTACAGATATATTTCCCCATATATATTTCACGTATAACTCCATCAAGTCTAATGCTTTTTATTTCCAGAGACACTGAACCACCTGTTACTTCCGTCTCTCCCAAGACTGCATCTTTCAAATCGAAGTTGCTAATTGTGTTTTCCATAAAGCTTTCAGATCTTAGAATCAGTTGTTTCCTGGCATAAGCAAACATCCAACTGGTATATCCATGGACAGTTGCCTTGCTGGATGTACCTAGCCACCTAAACCTTCCCAACTGCTGAACACCTGGCAATTGGCACTAAAATAATACACAAACTCACTGGAATTACAAAGACTGCCTAGGAAAGATCAGTTAATTATCCATGTTACTAAGCTACAGGCATCCAATTTTGAATATTATGGCCACATATTTTAAGCATCAAATGACTGGGATGTTCCTGCTGCAGACAAATCCACATTGTCATGCACTTCTTTTATTGGGAAATTTCAAGAAAAACTGTGGCCTCTTTGCTTACCAGTGTTCAAAGACTTTCCACAACATGATATAACACTTACAATAAGGAAATAAAATTATAAACAAAATAAGCATCAAGTCTGTTCTCCTTTCCCTGATAATTAAACTCTACCTGCATCACAAGTGCCTCAGAGACTGTGACAACACTAAGCAATTACACTCTTCTTCCTACAGAAGAAAAAAAGACCACATGTTAACTGTGTAAGGACGCTGTGCTGGAATAACATTCCCCAAAATTCCCTACTTATATTGTATAACTTGAACTAACTTACTCCAGCCTCTTTCATCCGTTGGTATTCCAACGGAAAATAATGCAGTTGGTAACAGTTGACTATGGGAAAGAGAATCCCCGGTGTTGTTTTTGACTTTCCAGGGTCTAGTTGATGTGAGAGAAAAATCAGTCTGTGCTACAGAATAACCTGTTTGTTGATTTACCACACCCACCTCTTGGCACCAAGGCTGTACCCAAAAGGTGGCTCAGATCTGCTTCACCTCCCTCAGAAACTCAGTTTACACTTACTCAAGCAAAGCAGATGTTTTTCCAGTTCATGTCTATATGACCATGCAGACAACTTCTGCTTCCTGGTTTTTTTGATTTTTTTTTTAATCCAGGGGACTTGATTTATTGTGATACAAGAAATTAAGTTGCTGACACACTGAGTTTTTTTTGGTTGCTTTTAGATCAGCAACATTCAGGAGGCAAAATGCAGGGCTGTGTTTTGGGAAGTGAATTATGACAAAATTTGAGTATGAAAGTAACATCATGGCCCAGCTCTGCTCTGTGTTCCTTCTGTCTATCCTTGGACCACAAAGACTTCCTCATACACACACAGACAAGCACAAAACTTGCACACTGCTTTGTATGTTTGGGTGTTTTCCCCACTTTAGAGCAGAGAAGGTGGCTGGCACTCCTGCCCTTGGGCCTCCTGAACATCGGCACTGAACTTCTCAGACCATAAAAGCAGGTCTGAAACAGCCAGCCCAGCAAAGATCCTTTATATTGGGGTTCTTCAGAAGAGTGTCCTTTAAGTCTACTTTGTTATAGTCCAGATTTATAAATGGTAATGGAACGGAGGGTTTGTGCTACTGGGACTTAAAAAGATTTCCCTCTGAACCTCAAAACCTTAGTACCGAGTCTGCAAGAGTTTGAGTAGATCAAGGAAGGGAAATGCAAGCGGCTTTCTTGTATTATCAATAAAAGCCTCACTCCCGGCCCTTTCTAATACAGGATCTGCCCCACCTTACTCAGTTTGTGCTGTCAAGAGACAATATGACCATACAAGTTTGGTTCTTCCACATCTAATTTAATGCAATGCTAGAGTTTGACAAGACTTTTCAGTTGCAATGGGCTTAAAAGTCACATCTGTAAAACAGATTTATCTTTTAATGTAACTGAAGAGATTTTCCATCAGTATTCAATTTAGATTTAAACCCTTAAAGACAAGGCTTCTTGGATTCTAACATTTCTACGTTCCTTCTCCCTCTCTAAATGAGCCATTCCATCAGCTGAGAGAGTGCATTAGAGACTGAAAACACATCACAACACCCCAGATACATCTCAGTACATTGCAAATTGCATGACTAAATGGAATGATTTTCCACAATTCAATGTACGGGCAAGGCTTGACAATCATTAACTTCTGGAAATTGTTATTAGGATAATACAGTCAACTCACAATACCCTATAAACATTTGACAATCAAAATGGCTACACCAGGGGGAAAAAAAAAGTGTAAAGCACAAGTCTTTGGCTCTCCTTTAAAGAAAACAGCAGTTTACCATGTTTATACAGACCCCCCGTTTGCCTACCAGTAGGGGCAATATCACATTTGTGCATCACTGAGTAATAACACCATTAGAAAAGGCAACTTCACAGAAGTTATTGGCTAAGCGAATTCATTTGAATGCTCTGTTTTGAGGCAGCAAGCTGTCACTGTTACACAATCAGGGAGGGTGGATGGGCAAGCCACAGGAGGAAAGGAAGAAAAACAAAGGGAGAGAAGAGAAGGCTAAGAAGAAACAAGGCAGAGAAGAACTTGAGAAGAAGGGGGGTAACTGTGCTGCAAGCTTGAAAAGCGCTCTGATCTACAGAAAACAAGTCCTACTCTGAAATGTAAGCGCGTAAGAGGGGCAGAAGAAACGGTTTAAATTCCTATTAATAAATCAGAACGAGGTCACAGGAAAGGAAGAAGAAATCTTGACAGAGGAGGAAAGTAACATTACAGAATAGAGAGACATTTCTACACTGACTGAATCATTGACATACTGAAGCTCAAACTTCCACTTGAAGCTTTCTATTCTGGGGGCTTTGTCCGTGCTGGGGCTGGAACCCAGGTATTAATAAGGGTTCAGAGTTGTCTGGTACAGTAGAAAATTTCACCTACCTACCAAAGGATGCAGCAGTGCCCTGACACCATGGTAATATTGTTTCTTCTTGCCACAGTAGAAGGGATTAAACCAATCTGTAGCCAAGACCAATTTCACAGAGGTGGGCAGCATTCCTGCACAACTGGGACAATGATGGGCCACAGCAATGAGTGTACCAGGACAGAGTCACTCCAGGCATTTTCACTCCCTGCTTACGAGCTGTAACCATCAATGCTGCCACTGCACATGGAGCTCTTTGTCCTCCGAGTTTGCCCAGTTTTTCCACAGAAAGGGAACATTTTAGGTGCAGCTTCCAGAACAGCCTTAAAAGCGTGTACTGCACTTTGCTGTTCATCTTGTTTAATCAACTAAACTTCTGGAAAAAAAAAAAAAAAAAAAAGGCAGAAAGAGGATAAGAGGAGGAGGGGAAGAAACAAAGCTAAAAATCAATATTGTTAGTAGATATTAAACGCACTATTTAACAAGCCAAACTATAATTCTGGGCAAACAGGGCATTCACCTGGACACACTGATCACAACAAGGACACTATGCACAAAGTACAGCACAGAGAGCCGGATGAAGCAGAAAAAACCCCAACAGTAAGGTCTCCTTTCTAATCCACAGGTTTTGGAAGCATTATTCACTGTAAGTAGGGCAGCAATCTGAATAGCTCTTACTGCAGAATTCATCCTGGGAGAAAAACTGGAGAAAAGAATAATCCCTAACCTGGCAAGGTAACTAGTTAAATAAAAGTTAAAAAGGGTTTTGCCCTCCAGATTTTCTTCCTAAGTGTTGCAAATGAATTTGCAGAGTCCAACCTATTGTAACCGTCTTTGAAAATTAATCTTACATCTGCAATTACTGCAGTCCAGAAAAGGAACATTCTGGGCTTGTCCTCCTAGATTAAAATACTGCACTAATTATCTCAACTAAGGTGAGCTCCCCTGTGTTAATAAAAACACAGCAGGAAGGAATAAACTAATTAAAACCAAGGAGAAGGCTGACCTGAGGGTGGTGCCCTGCACTAAAGGATGGGAGGGGAGGGCACAGTGCCTGTGCCAGGTGACTTGGGAGCAGGTGGCCAGGGGAACTCCTTGGTCATCCCCTTGCCCAGGGCAGAGAGGGGAGGAACAGACCCGCTGGGGGCTCACAACTGCATCACCCCAGCTCTGCTTGGCTCCAAGCAGCACATTCGGATGGATGGGGGGCAAGGCAGAGGTGAAAGCTGCTCTAGTGCAAAGACAATTCTTTGCCCAAAGTTAGGAGGGGCTAGGAAAAAAGCAAGCTTCAAACTACCCTTGGCAGTTAAGAGGCCAAAGTTCAACTAAGAGCAAAATAAACCCATGTGAAGACATACGGAGAGTGTGGGGGTGTGTGCTGAAAAATGCCTTTATTTTCATTCAGTGCTTCTACCTCCCAGACATTTGATCACAACAGCTGCGCTCATGCGAAAAAATTCTTAAAACATACCCAATATATATACAGATATAACTATGTATATATGTATATATATATTTATATATAAATTTTTATTTAAATAAAAAAGAAAGCTCGAATCCCAAGCCAATATGTGTATCAAATCCTTGACCAGCCAGGTCTGTAGGGCATAATCAAATTCAATGTGAAATAGTATATAAACGCGGTGCCTTGACTGGGCAAATTAAATAATTGCTACTCAAAAGAGTCTTCTGTTTGGACTCTCCTACTGGTAGGCAATAGTGGGACTGTATTCCCTCCCACCCCCCCTTTTGTTTTATTTAACAGTATGATGAATGCAAAGCTTAGCCCAAGGTTGCTATGACCTCAGCAGGAGTTAAGGTTAAGGAAAAAAACTAAAAACCCAAGAAAATTTATTAACTCTTGCTTTACCCAACCAAAGCAATGCAGTAATTATTACATAACCAGTGCTTTTCCGTTTAGTAGTCTAACCCAGAGAGAAAAAACGAGAACAGGCCAAGAAGGTGCAGAGGGAGCAGCACTTTAAAATCGTTCTCCAGAGTTCTTCATATTCAGGGTCTCACCACGCTCTATGTCAAAGGAGTCAAAAAATGTGCAGCAAAAATAAAATCTTCCATTTCTTTAACTTTTAAAGAAAACATTAAAAAAGGTTTATGGCTTCTCCAGCTTATGCTTACAAAGCATCTACTTGGAGAAGCATTAGACCTATCAAGCAAATTTCCTTCTCAGTACTTCTGGCAGGATCTGTGCTGCACCTTCAGTGATCATTTTGATGCAGCTTTTTCCTTATGAAAGGAGAATCCAGGACAATCCAGACAGGCTACTGGTTGATTCTCAGGTGCCAGTTTCTAACATACACAGACCTTAAACAATGCCACCTTTAAAAAACACCACAACCTGTTGAATTGCAAGGATTCTGTCACCTGTAGTTTAAATTCAGTGATTTAAGCAAGAAGTTGGGGTTCAGCTCCCCTGGCCACAATGGGAAGAACTGTGTTAACAATCAAGTTTGCTGCACATCTTTTGCCACTACAATTCACAGCTACTCTCCAACCCTCATTCCTCGTTTACCCTTAAACCATACAAGGAAGTGGCCAGGTTGTTTTAGTCATTGAGAAATTAAGGTGATAAGGAATGATGCACTGGGTATGTAATAATACCAAAATAAGAGAAAAAACCTACTTCATTAAGATCATACAATTAATCAAACAGAGTATATATATAATATCTTTCTTTTTTTAAGCCCTGGGATTCAAGGCGTCCAAAGTTATTAAAATAAAGTTCATTCACAGAACAAAAACAAATTTAATTTGAATTGCTTGCAGATACTGCTAATTTTCATTTTTTTTTTTAATTAAAAAATGCGTTAATGTGAACTATGTGCAGGATTTGTTTCTAGTAGTTGTGTTTGTGCACATTGCCTCTGGACCTGCTGCTCTGCTACTGCTGCTGCTCCCGGCTTTCTCCGACCGCCCCTGGGACAAAAGGCGATGGCAGGTGCGGCCGCGCCGGCAGGAGGAGCTCGGGGTGCGCCGGCCTGGCTTCAGGGAGCAGACGTGGGCGGCACTCCCGCCCGCTGCGAGTCGTGGCCGTCCCCTCCTCCGCCCTCGGCGTCCTCCGCCAGGCTCAGGGACGCCGTCTTGTTGGACAGGAGGCCAATGTTCTCTTGTGTCAAAGCCGATCCGTTCGGAACATCACTGCTGAAGGAAAGGCGACGAGAGAGGGGAAGCGGGTGAAAAGAAGTCATTGCTGAGGTTTTTCACTTATTTCAAGTAAAATTGCTTCAATGCACACGTTCCAGAATATTTAACTCACCTGGATTGTCTATCTTATGTTTGTTTTATTTTAAATGTAAAAAATGTAAGTAGTTGTTTCGATTTCATTATTTTCAGAGCTCCATATGGAAAAACTAGTTCCTGCTCTGGAGGCTTCAATCTAATGGTGCAGAGCAGAGCTCAAGAAGAAAGTGCAAACTTCATCAGCAACTGAGGGACACGTTTTCTGAATAAATACCCAGATTCTCAACTGCTCACATCAAGTTATGGAAACATAATGACATCTGAGCTTCTCTGTTCAGTGCTAGTCTGAATACACACAGCTGCTTGTGGCCATCTGAAAATACTTGCTGTGGAGATTTCCAGCATTCCCAGCCAACATCTTAATCACAACTGTCTCTTAAATGTGAACTGAAATGAAACCCAGCATCTCCACAGATAAAGATAACTGCCTACAAATTAAACTGAACTCAGTTTCAAAGTTACGTACCTTCCTAGATAAATCCACGTGACAAACCTTAGCAGGGTGGAATAAGTTTCCTCTCACATTTGGGACATCTGTTTATTTTGAAACTAATAGCAGATAAAGATTTCTTTTGTGGTTGTTGTTTATCTCCTGCTCCTCCCTGTTAATCATCCAATACTGATGAGGTGGACTCCTGGTCTGACAGACACTGAAAGTCTTCTGTTGCATTAATTTATCTAAATCATTCCACTCACCTACTCATCAACTAAAGCTGTTCTTAATTCATGCTTGCACTATAAAGGACTTCATTTTATCCTCTTTTCCTAGGATGCTTCTTCTCTGATGCTTCCCCATCAGAGCTGATGTGAGGCAAGGGGAATTATTCACACAGGAGAGTGACCCTGATGAAGTCATTCTGTTACAAAGAGAGGATGAAGGCCCGTGTTACCTGAATGTTAGTGCGAGGTCCTCAGCTGGAACCTTGCTTTGTGGCTCTAATTGTCCATTTTCTGTCTGTTTAGTGGTGCCCAGTTTGTTTTTCATATCCAGTGAAGACTGGCTCTCCTTTAAAAAAAAAACAGATGAAAAATTCTTTAGCAGCGTGCTAAAAGAATTGGAGACTTCATCCCTTAGGGCTGATGATGGAGGCCTGTCAACTGGAGTCACACAGTGTAACCCACAAAGCCATGAGACAAAAACAGACTCTTAAGATTTGCTCATCCTCTCGGGACACGGTATTTCCCAAAAGGAAGGGATGATCCTTGTAACAACAAGCAAAGGCCACAGACTGTAACAGCACACAGACTTCTGAACTCTAGCCTGTACCTGCAGACAGTATTTCTCCTACGTTAAAGCAGTTTATGGAACTCATGGCACAGTGACCTCGGAGACTATTTAGTTTCCAGCAAATTTCAGTGCCACACTTATTTCAAATGGCAACAAAACAACACATTTTCAAGTGGCTAGAAGTAAAATTCTTCATGAAGAAGACTCCAGAAACTTCTCATGAGGTTTTGAAGAGTAAAGAGGTGAAGAGGGAGATGGATGACTCCAGCTGTGGGCAGCCAGCCTTTCTGCCAGGGTTACAGAGCTCCTCACCTCTCTGCCTCCCACCCCCCCAGCACTCACCATGCTCAGCTCACGGGTTCTCTTCCCAATCTCCCTTTCCACCTGGTGTAGCTCCAAGCTCAGCTGTTCACTTGAGATCATCCCAGGCCACTTGGGAGGCAGGGGTGGGGGCTGTGGTTGGCCTGCCAGGGTAGTCGCCTCCCTCTGCAACAGCAGCCTGTTACTAACAGCCTAAATGCATAAAGCCAAGCACATACAGACTCAGCACAGACACCGAGCACGGGGGAGCTCTAAGGCCATAACGCCACAGTATTGCTCATTTGCAAAACCAGCCTTCCCTCTGCACACTTCACAAGGCCCCAGCTGAAATCACTTCCAGTGCAAGTTTCAACATGTCTATTTACACACAGACACGGTTCTTCACTTTCAAACAAGCAGCGTTAAATACCTTTTAGTGTCATAAATTTGCATGTTTTATCCTCATACACCACTCCCTTCTCAAAACTAAGTCCCTGAATAAAACCATTGCTCTTTTGTGAGCTATTTGTTGAACAAAATACAACAGCACATAAGCCAATCTGCTGCTTTTACAGCAGAATTCATTAAATTCTACAAAAGAGTCAGAATTTTCCACATCATACAAAACATCTTGAAAGATGTAGATGTCAACATGCAGCTCTCTACTGTTCCACACCAGGAAACAGAGGAACAGAGAGAGTCAAGTGGCTGCACTCATTCACAGGTGGCAAGTTACTAAAAAGCAGCAGCCATGCCAGCCACTCCAAAAATCTACTCATAACTTGGGACTGTGTTCTGCATTTAAACACAACACCTAGTAGTGCACAAAACCCAACATCTGGCTGGTCTTCAAGCAGAAATACTCATTCATTTGGAAGGAAAGCAGAATGGTCTAGTTCTTAATGCTCTGAGTGAATTAAGTGATTGCTGCAACTTTACAAGAGGTAAATCAATGAAGCCTCCTGGATTTCTAAAATCTACTTGCAGCTTTGAATACAAGAGATAAACTGAAAGCTGTTGTTACTCTAAGTAACTGAATAGTTCTGTTAACTTCAAATTATGGTAAAATCAAGGCTCAACACTCAACTCTGTAGGATTTAACACTGACACTAACAATGATGAGCAGGAGAGGAAGGCCGCTCAGGTTTTGCAACTTTCCAATACTCTTCTATTATGGCAAAGGCAGACATGCAAGATTTAAAACATTTTCTCCTCTAGTTTCCAAACAAGAGCACAAGAACGCAAGTTATGTTTCAAGTAACTAAGTATTACATATTACTGCAGCTGCTGCTGAGACTTAGTTGTGGGCTCTTGCATCTAATCTGCAATAACCCTCCTCTAACAGGTGTTCTTAGGTAGCCATAGCTTCAGCAGAAGCTGCTATCCACTACTTACAGCAATTCCTTCTGTGAAAACATTAACATGAATAGTTGCTGAAGTACTTAGAACAGATTTCTGGTAAATATTTAGTGGTTTTCCCTAGGAGGAAAACAGTAACTTAAGCTTTGCTGAAACAGTTCTTTCATTATGCCCTGACACTTCTCCTGTGTTTCAAAAAATACAAATACTTCACCTCATTAATTCTTTTACAAATTAAAATGAGGAGACATAGGCTATTAAACTTTAATTTCTCAAGCTAAATATATTTACTTTCTTGACTCTTGTGGCTTGTGCTATTTAGGAAGAAACAGGTACAAACACAAAGCCAAACACGAAACAGATGAAGGTCATGGCTTTCTGTACATAAAATCAGACACTTCCAACAGCAGTAAAGCCAAGAGGAATCAGCATCTACACCATGAGTTTGCTTCTGAGTAGAGATGAACAGAGAGGGAGTAGAGAGAGAATGTCAGCAAACATGACCAAGCAGAGGTGCAAATTCAAGCACAGTGTTGATGTGCACGTGAAGTTCCTGCTGCCAAGCAGAGGCTGACACTGGTACCGTAGTCCTGATGCCTGGCATCCCGGAATTAAGTGTTTTTACCCAATATGGTGACAGTCAGAGAAACATTAGCCCATGGTAAGCAGGTTTACCAGCTTCATCTCTCTCCACAGCACCCCTCCCCGCTGCTCCCCACGCTGGTACCAACCTCCAGTCCCCGCATTTGTGTCTGCTGGCTGATCTGATGGTCCACTTGCTGCAGCTCCATGCGCAGCTGCTGCTCTCGTTCAGCTGAGGGCAACTGCTTCCCATGACCAGCCACATCCGACATGGACAGTCTCTCCCTTTGGGATGAGAAAAGCAAAGGTAAGGAGATTGCTAAAAAGAAAAGCTTCACTCAGTTGGCACAGAAAAAAAATAGAGAAAATTTAGAAGAAGGCAAAGAAAAAGATAGAGCAATCCTACCTGTCATTGAAACGTCCCTGAGAAGGTATATTTTGATGAGGAGAATATGGAGAGCCTCCCCAGCCACCGTGAGTTCCATAAGGACTGTAGTCTGCCAGTGAAGAGAAAGAAAACCAGGCTGCATTAGTACAAAACTCTCCTTCCAGCAGTTCAACCACAGAACAGGACAGACAGAACAAGGCAGGCCAGCCCTCTAAGAGTGAGAAGTCTAACATTTCTTCTGATTAAATGAACACAGAAATACTCCATGTGACTGGTCTCATGTGCCTAATACTTGACTCTCCCTACACATCCAACAAGATCTGTGACAGCCCTCCAGAGTCTGAGACGGTGAAGGACTTCAGACACTCAGGGAGATGGGGACACAAAACCAAACTTGCAGCTGCTTTGAGAGCAGTTATTTTTACTATTTAAGTTCTTAAAAGACTCGAGAGATGACTGATAATTCTGACATAACTAGTTAAGTTTGAAGATTAAGTTCTCAGGGAAGTCAGAGTTCTACCTGCAATGAAGTCTACAAAAGTTACTGCCTGAAAAACGTAGAAGAAAATTTGGGAGAACAAAATTAATTCTTTTCTTAAGGTTATTCAGTGCACCTCAAGAAACAGACCACCTTTGAGATTATGATAGACAGCAACACTTTACATATTAGTAGAAAACAGATGTGTTGAAAATAAACTACTCTTCCCTTTTTGCTTTGCCTAACAGTACACAAGATAATGGCTGCATTAAGCTTGCAGGAGCTGCTACTCATAAAGCAGGAGAGCAGCAGTACTGTACATCATCATGATGGTTTTGGATCATGTATTTGGGAAAGCCCCAAGCTTCTGGATTCTACTGCAACAGATTTAAAATAAGCCTCACCTCATAGGGACCAGCAGAACAAAGTAACTTTTTCCAAATAACAATAACAAATCACAAAGACATACACTGTATGTGCACAAACCTGTCACAGAATCATTGAACATCCTCAGTTGGAAAGGACCCACAAGAATCCAACGCCTGGCCCTGCCCCCGAGAGCGTTGTCCGAATGCCCCTGCAACTCTGGCAGCCTTGGGGCCATGCCCACTGCCCTGGGGAGCCTGTTCAGTGCCCACCACCCTCTGGGGGAAAAGCCTTTTCCTAAAACACAGCCTGAACCCCTCCTGACACAGGTCTGTGCCATTCCCTCAGGTCCTGTCACTGGTCACTACAGAGAAGAGATCAGTGCCTGCCCTTAGGCTTCTCCTTGTGATTAAGCTGTAGAGGGCAATCAGGTTTCCCTTCAGTCTCTTCTTCTGCAGGCTGAACAGACCAAGTGACCTCAGAAAGTAACAGCAGCCTCTTTGTTCAGGCTTCTCAGTGTAACCCCACCTGGAGTTATTTTTAGTGGCACAACCCACACCTCAGCTATATTTCTAAGTTACAGGGCTTGTCTTCAACTTGTACCATACTGTAGCACTAAAGAAAACAGCACCAGCCAGCAATACCCAAGAGCACAGGTCGTACCTGAAATGATGGATTTGGTGGCAGCTCCCTGAACCGCCATGGCCTGCAGGGGCCCGGAGTTCTGGTACATGGCTTTGGAAGTGCGGGAGATAGCCCCAAACCTGGACACAGTTGGTCGGTCTCCAAAGGGAATGAGGTCGTCATCGCCAGCCTCGGCCGCTCGGCGCTGCAGGTCCAGCCGCTGCTCCCGCATGGTTTTGCTGTCCACGTTCTGCACAGGACACAGAAAAGGCACTCCAGCACTCAGGCAGGAATTAGCAGAACCACGTGCCTTTCACAACAAGCTGGCAGCAGTACTGTACAACTCTCTTGTATTCCCTAATCACTTCAACTTTCAGCTAGTCCTTTCTATCCTTTAGTTTCTACCTCCACTGTTAGAGGGACGTCTCTAATGGTCTGACTTAAGATGACCATTACTACACCACTGTGAAACGGCTGCATAAAGAATTGTGAACAAATCCAGGAGAAGAGAGCAGTGGCAAATGAAGATTAAGACAGAGGAAGTCTAATGGGAACAGGTGGGGAGGAAAAAAACCCCTCTTTTTTAAATAAAATCAAAGATGACATCAGTGTGCCACTCTGAGGAACACATGTTCCTTCTAGAGCCCAAAAGAAATTTCTCTGCAGCCCAGTGTTAAGAACCGTATCACCTAACAGCCTGCAAATTACTCAAAATGGGAATTTTTCAGTACAGCACTTACTTGGACATGTCTAGTACATCTTTTTAAGTACACTTTTCACTAAGGAGCAATACTGCTTGGAACATCCTGGTTTCTAACTGAGCTTCACACTCAAACACCATAAGCGGTCAGCACATGAAGAAATAAAGTTTTCTCTCTCACCTCAAAGAGGTTAAATGGAAAAGCTACCCGCTGGCTACCAGAAAATGTAACATGGTAAAAATCGCCAAAATCTAGTTAAGACTTTGCTAAAGGAGTAAAACTGGGGCACAATAAGAACAAGGTAAGCGGGGCTACTACAGGAAGACAACTGGCTAACGGCTAAAAACTTTGGTGTTATCCAAAATGAAAATAAAACTCTGCAAGCTTTCAGTGGAGATAAGGATTGCTGGAAACAGACAAGATAACACACCCCAGGCAGGAATAAAGGGGTGAAAACAGCGGTAAACAACTGAGTTAGAGGCTAAAGTCAAGAAATGTAACACCTGGAAACCAGAAGAGACATCAGGCAGCACCTACTTTGGAATTCTGGGAAGAAAAACATTTTAATTTTGATGCCGTAGAATGCTAGTACCAATTTTAATATACTTCTGTTTACTAAGTTGCAATGCCATCTGCATGATAGTCAGCATGATGCACTCTCAGATTATACTATTCCTGTCCTTGAAAAAAGCAATCTCTTATGAACAATAAAACAGACGGAATTAATTCACTGAAGAATTTACTCAGTAAAGGTTTCCTGAGAATTTTTTCCTGTGAAACCCAAAGAGCAATGGAGATCCTATTTGCTAATCTGAAGATTAGCTCTGGGCCAGAAGGCTTTGTTTAGCCATGAAAAAGGAGGCCGCTCCTCCAGAACCCTATCACTTCTCTTAATTGAGCTGCAGTTTGTTTGCACAGTTTTCTAGCAGCAGGGAGGAAAGCCAAGAGCTGTTTGTTGATTCCTGAACATTGCCACTTGGATGCAATAAGCCGATTCCAAGTAATCTCAGTGCTTACCCAGGTCAAACGTGACTGTTATAGCTCCAGGCAACCACAGCATGTAGGACTGGAAGCAAGAGGACAGGTAAAAAGGCCAAAGCTGCAGATGAAATGCCTTTTTTGCTGTGTTTTTTTTTTCCTGTGAGAAAGCCTCCTTTTTGCTCCCATTTCATATGGTGCTTTCGAGGTCTTACAGGAAAGCAATTCCATAGACAGAAATCAGACACATTTAATTCCAATAGGGTAGAGGGGGAAAGGGGAGCCTGTTTGAAAAGCTGGACCAAAAATATCCCCTGATTTGCTTAAGTGCTTGCAACAGGTGAGCACCTGTCCAGAGAAGAACAAATTCTGGATAGAAATCTTTCTCTTCCTCTCCACTCATGACTCCCAATAGTGACACCCTAGCAGCCCCATCCTTGAGCAACACTGACCTAGCAAAAATAGAGCAGCACAAAACAGCATCACAGCCTGACACCCATAGTTCACTGAAGGGCTGAATGAGCACTACACAGAGCTAGGAACTGCCCTCAAGAAAAAACAGCCTAGTCCTATGTTATGATTGTGCTTCTCTTAAAAGCTTCATGAAAGTCATGGCCATAAAACAGAGAGTCCCTCAAGTAAAACTAGTAACATAGCTAACAGCAGTAACAGCCACTTTAAAAGTAACTAATAGCAGAAAGTTAAGTTACAGCATCTCCCTCTGACACAAAGAAATACGTGAAGCAAGAGATGGACATGCTTAATTAACAAGCTACTAGAGCAGAGTAATTTTGGGATTTCAATTAAATGTGAAGAACCACGGCAAAATATCCCTGCTATCTGTGCCTTCAGAGCACAGAGGTTACCCTGCATCTAGATCCAGAATTCGGTAACAGCTACACGCGGTAGGACTGATCACGACTTTGAAAACAAAGCACTCTGCACACCTGCAAATCCTTTCTCTGACTGCAATGCATTTTTGAGCTTAAATACAAGCCCTGCCATCATCCTGGAAAATCAAAGTCCTTCCTTCCCAACCCACCGAAGTATCGACTTTTGTTGTGTGTTCCCCTAATCCCCACATACCGCCATCTCCACACTCCTTGCTGCCACAACATCTTTGGGTTTTGCATCTTTGGTTCCAATGTAGGAGCCGATGGTGTCACAGGACCAGGGGGAGTACTGGCTGTAGTCATTTCCTTTGTATTTCCCAGCTACCTTCAGGTCTTCATCCAAGTACTGTACAAAAACAAAAACCTGGTTCTGTAAGTGAAGGGAAGAAGCAGTTTCACCAGCCAGCCCTACTTACTTCAACAGCAGTGAACTTGAGAAACACCAACAGGATTATTTTTTCTATCAGATACATCACTATTTGGAATTGAGCCATTGCAGGCACGAAGCGCGTGAAATTCTGATCACCTGGCTACGCTCCCAGTGCTGACTGTTCACTTGGCCAGTGTGAAAGTGGTATTTTGACCTTGGTTAAAAAAGTAAGTCTCTATCAAGCTGTTACTTAATTCTGTCAGAAGCAAATGAAGCAAAGTCCAGTAGCTGTAAAGTCTGACTACTTCAATTAATAATAGCTCTAAATTTATTTTCCCAGTTGCACCAAAAGCAGATAGCTTAGGATCAGTGCTAGATCAGAGAATCAACAGCCAACTGAGATACCAGAGACTGCACTACAAGGGCTTCCCACCTGGAGCACAAAATCCACAATCCCTCAATACTTAAAAGTGCTGTACTGTTCTAATTTTCCTGTTGCCATCACCTGCCAGCACACAGAAACTCCAAAGGATTTCCTGAACATGCCAGTATGTCATGTTTTTGTCAAAATACGCTTACCTCCTCTGAGTGAAAAGGATGAGGCAGGGTTGGCGACGGTGCAAAAGGAGGTGGAGAGATCACCTTCCTCTCCTCTAGCTGGGCCATGATCTCTTTCCTTCGTCGGTGAAGTTCGTCCAGGCTGGGATGAGGCTGAAATGAAGACAGAAATATGTTACAGAGCTCCTGAAGCATTAAAGTTCCAAATAATGATCCCTTTGGTAAAGTGTATCTGCTAACTTTCATCTTTGATATAAGATATACATGTTCCTATGCTGGTCAGAGTGTTACTTCAAGATGCCTCAAAGACAGGGAATGTGTCCCAACTTGGCAAAGCTTCCACTGGAACATATTCCAGCATGCCAAGTCCCCCTTTCCATCATGTGGGGGGAAGTGGGAGAACTCTACAGATCATAACCTTGACACATTTATTATTAATTCTGCTTTAGAATTAAACATCCCACAAATAAGTCAAACTCAAAACTGCTAAGTCTACAAGCTACATTAAAAAAGTTTCCTGGACTCAGCAATAGGACTCAGGGCCTCTACTCTGAATGGCAGATATCTAAGTCCAAATTATTGTGTAGGACTTGACTCCAGCTGCTGACTTCCTAGAACATGTTTGCTAACTGGAGGGTCTTCCTCGTAAAAAAGTGCAATCTTAGAGAAAATTTGGAAGAGTGGAATTTTTAATTCTTTTATCAAGACAGGTATGCTTACTATTTCTTATTTAGGCACAGAGCTGGTCAGTCACCAATGGGCAGTACAAGAACGCATATGTGACCATTTCCACAGACTGTATGTAATCTGCACTGGAGTGGCCTCTCCAGCCTAATTGTTGCTGGAGAAATCAGACGTATGAGACTTCCAAAGTTAACTAAAACGCTTTTCTACTTTGGGTGCTGAATAGCAGCCTGCTGCTCTTTTGCATATTAGCATCATTACAATTGCAGAGTTGACCAGTAACTAAATTTCCTTCCAGGTTTTGAGTGGAAACTTCTGTTTCCTCACAAAGCCCACCACCTCACCACAAAAACATTCAACTTCTCGAGCAGCCCACGGCTTCTCTCACACAACCACCACCCAGCTGCGGCACACACCCCATACCCTGTGGCATGACGGTCGGATCTGGCCGAGGTGCGGAGCCACGGGGCAGTAAGCCTCTGTTTGCTGGTATCTGTCCCTGGCCTCGGGCACGTAGGGGGGCACGGCGGCCGGCGGGATTTCGATGGGCACGGGGCTGCCCCGCACCACATCGTCGCGCTGGTAGGGCGGCACGGCGGGGTAGACGCGGCGGCTGTCGTAGTGCGGGGGGTAGAGGGGCTGCGCCAGCGGCGGGTACTGCTGCGGCTGCGCGTACTGCGGGCTCACCACGCGCTCCGGCAGGTACGGCGCGTACGGCTCCAGGTACGGGGCGCCCGCCTCGGGCGCGGAGGGCGGCGGCCGCACGAAGCGGGACATGGACTGAGTGGGGTAGTACACTCCTGAGGGGAGGCAAGAGGGGAAAAGACAAGTGAGATACAGAAAGCCATCATCGCCACTGTCCACAAATGGCTTCAAATACTCCAGGCCTACAGGAATCACAAAGAGAAGGGTTAAAAAATGTCTGACTGGTATTTCTACTCAGGAATTAACTACAGAAAACCCTGAAGAAGCAAATGGTGATCTAAAGCTCAAGTGACACATTTAAATTGTCTAAGTGAGATACCAGCGAGGTGTCAGTGTTACAGTTGCTGGAGAAGGGGTGGTGAGACTGAGCCCATCACAGGTGCCAGAGGTCCTGTGAGCACACCACATAGAAATAATTCACCAGAAGGCCATGAATGCTTTCAGTTAGATAAAACCTGAAGACTAGCCTGTACATCTTCATACATGCAGCTAAAATTCAACTTGTCCCAATATATCAGAGCCATTGCTTGTGTAAAGGAACTTAGATTATTAGAATTTAAACTTATCTAAAGATTTGTTCTACCTCTTGAACAGTTCAAAGAAATTTCAGAATTGTGAATCACCAAAGACTTCTAGGATCACACTTCCTGGTTATCTGAATATTTTGTTATTCTATCTGGGATCTCGGGATAATTTAAAAGTAAGCATAAATATGACCATAACATCAAATTTTGTAGACAATTCAGAGGCTCATTGGCACATAATGACCAAATAGTGCTTGTTTTTCTTCAAAATGCTCTGCAACTTTCCCAAAAATGGTTTTGCTCTCCCCGTTCCTTTCCAGGGCTTTTTCTTTTTTCAACTTCTTCTCGTCTTCCATTCCTTACTTTCCGTTCATATTAACTTGAGCTCATTTCTCTCTGCAATCTTACACTTTCTAAGAATCATTCCCTGTCTTCATATACAGCCATACCTTTTCTGTTTAATCCCATACAATGCTACCTTTCTCCACTTGGTCTCTTTATACTTTTGAGTTTTTCCTCTTAGTTCCTTTTTTGTGATGTTTTCTTTTCTGTGAACACCCTTCTCAAATTTAAGTTGTCTCTACCCATCGCATGCACTTTATTCCATTTTCCCTGAGTCAGACTGAATTACGGTTTACCCTACTGAACCCCTGATCTAGTCCAGTTGGGAAGAACTGAATACAAAGGGATTTGCTACACTGCATGGATACAAATATCTGTTTCACTTTGCACTGAAGGCCTCAGTCAAGACATAAAATTCTCCCAATTTCCCTTTCATAATGCCATCACCACATTAGTGTCTTTAGTTCATGTCATATGCAGGAAAACTTCAATTTAAGGGCTTAAAATCAGAGTGGGAAGAAAGATTAAAACCAGCATGAGGATGAAAGAGCTCAGTGTCAATCTTACCTTGTTGGTAGGGCGCTGGCTCAAACGGTGGGGCAGCTCCTCTGGGGTCTTGATAAAACATATCTGCTTGCTGAGCATTGTACAACTGAGACCCTCGTGGTACCATCTGCAACTGCTTGGTGACAGACACTGAGGGCAGGTCTGCTGGGGCCCGAGCGGGCACAGGATGAGGGTTCACTGGTAAGGCAGAAATAGAGCTCTTGGGGACAGATTCCAGCCTAAAAAGCAGAAAGATGGCACTGCTTAATTAAGGCCTGGTACAGCACACTGTGCTCTAACACACTGCTGTCTACACTCCACCTTCTGAATGCTTGTATCACCATCTCCCATCAAAATATAAGCAAACAGGAAAGTAAAACAGTTTAAAGTTTTAGCTGCAGTTTTCTACTCTACTCTTTTAATCACTAAAAAAGAAAAACCAAACCAAAACCAAAGAACCCCCCAAAAAACCAAACCACAACCCCCATTTCACTTCTTTTCTAGAGAATGAGTTTGTTTCTACTCCCTATGTACACACACAACACTGTGAACAACAGGTAGAAGACCCGTACAAGTCAGGAGGGGATCCAGGGGCACTGCTACTCAGATGGTCCATCTTCCCTGGCTTCAGAGCCGTTTCGTAACCGGAGTCAGTCCCTCGAGAGATTAGTTGCGTCACCGTGCTGCCTGTTGACACAATTCCATTTGGCAGAGCAGAAGTTTTCCTACTGGGCAAGTCCACAGCCCCTTCCTCTGAGAGGATAGCTCCTGAAGGCAGGCCCACCTCATTCAGCTGGCCCAGGGAGGCACTCAGAGGTCTTCTGGGAACGAGACGCTTGTTCATTTTACGGAATCTTCAGGAAGAGAAACCACACATCAAAAATTGAAACAGAAGGAAGTAAAAGGAATTGCACTTTGAGGAGTTTTCAAACACAAGAGTCTACTGAAAGCTTCAAGTTTTAATTCAAGTTTCCAAGGGGCTCGGGAGAATATCTGTTAGAATACGACTTGCCTGACAGTGGAACTGTTAATAGCAGCTTCAGTCAGAACAAGGATGGATTTTGAATGATAAGTACATCAAGAATTCACAGCTAAGCTTCACACAGCAAGTTGAAAATCTTACTTTCTGTCAAACATATGCATTTCAACCGTACAGAAGAAAACCAGAAACCAAACATCACATAAAATACAGTAACAGAAGCTCCAGAGTAAGAAGTACAGAAAATTCTAATCTCTTTTATTCAGAGAAGAAACTAACAACAGAAAATTAAGGTGACAAAAGATGAAGATACCCTTTTCCACCATGTGTCCGATGTTAAGCTAAAGTGTTGATTACCATGTGGTATCTTTTAAAGCACAGTTTTTAAAGACTTCTGCTACTACATCAACATACAGCTTACACCATTTGCGTGTGTGTATATCACTTGACCAAGTGATCGAAGAGCTACAAAGTCTACGAAGACTGCAATTCCAAAAATCTACATCTAACTGCTTCTGAGTAAAGCCTGAACAAACCCAGGCATTTTAACTGACACTCCACCGAAACCAGCAGGCTGACAGTACTAGAGAGCAAACTCCAGAGGTGAAGGTCCTGCACCAAACCCCCTGCCATCAGCTCAGATCCCAGAGCACACCTGCCAGGGCCTATCTGCAGATCTGAGTGTTCTCACTGAACAAAAGACCATTTCTTCACCAGGGTTGAAATCAACACTTTCCTATCATCTAACAGTCAGAGTGAGATGGGAATCCAGACTAGGCAGGCACACGCATTACTGTAGAAAAAGGGGACACTTATTACTCAGTTTGTAGATAATCTTTGTATTTGCCTACACACACAGCATTAAGAGCAATCCAACAGAAGCAAAAAAGGGGTTTATTGTTGGGCTTGTTGTGGTTTTTTAGATGTGACTGAATATAGAGCCAGACAAAGTGTAATCTTCCTATATAGATTTGAGCTGTTCATCTGCAAGAGTTCACTGATCATCTTCTAGCCACCTTTCTAACTCTCCCGATTTCCTGGCTGGATTAATCTTTACCCACAGAATCCAACTATGAATTCGAGCTGCAGTGTGTTGACAGCAGGCATCATTCAGAAAGCATTAAAGGGACTAAAAAGACCAGGCTATCACCTGAGCAGGGACAGACTAAAGCTTTCTAAACATGCTGCTCCAAAGTCATTCTGGCATCTCACCTCAGCCAGGCAGGCCAGCTGGACACATGGAGGTGAGGTCCTCAGGCTGAACTTAGGGTTTTACTTTGACATCCAGCCCAATATCCAAACCAGTTTCTCCCAGCAGAGCAGCAGCAGGACATTGGGAAACCACTGCCATGTTCTCCCTGCCAATTACTTGTGGCCAACTGCCTCTCTCAGAGGTGCAGTGCCTGATGGCTCCTGACTCACTGGAGGCTTGCACATGATCTGCAGGATGAGGAGGATGGGCTATCCCTGCCCATCCCTCTAGAACACAACCACTCAAGACAGACAGTGCACGTGGACAGACACCCTTCAATCAAGGGCAACAGAGAGAGTTCACATAGCACCCTCTGTTAAAGAACACTTGGGGAAAATGCTCAGTGCTGCCCAGTGAGCAATTTTATCAATGTTTGTTGCAGCCTCCACGGGACACACATTAATCTAAAAAAGTTCAGTACCTGCCTATGCACACTGGGTCTTTGTCCCTTGTCAAGAGGGTAATAAGCTGCTGTTCAAGCAAGTCTAAATTATAATTTGCTGTCTAAGGCATTACCACACGCTTCTCCCTAACCTTCCTCCAAACTGAAAGCTACATACAGAGATACAGGAACCACACAGCAGCAGGGCCTATTATTCACACTAAGCACTTTTTTAAAAGGAGGAACACTAACACAATAGCTACTTAAAGGATTTAAGCAAAGATAAAAGTACAAGGAAGAGTTGGAACTCCAAGTTTCCCAACCACCTACAGAAACTGATGGAACCTGAAACAGAGCAAACATTCACTTCAGCCCATGACAACATTAATATCAAGGCATACAAGTCAGTCTGTGGTTACAAGAGGCCCCTCCCACCTGCAAAGCTGGAAAACAGTCTTTGATACACACAACCAGCTCAGAGGTGTAACACTGACTCCCCACCCAACACGGGTTAACAAAACCACCCCAGCCAGCACTGCCAATCTCCATTTTAATAACAGGATGACAAAAAGCAAAAAACCCCAACTGTTTCTGCAGCACACAACTATCAAAGTCCTATTCTCTGTTCACTTGAATAACTGCCTTTGTCGCTCTCTTTTTTGCTTCGTGTTTTGCATATGCACTGTGTGCTGCCTGTAGAGCCAGTGAACTGCCATATTAATGCTTCAACACTGCTTACTAATTACTTGAAAAAAACCCCTAAAACAGTTTGCAGAACAACAGCTTCTTGCCCGTGGGTAACTGGGGGGCCCTTTAAATCTGCAATGGATGTAGATTATTCGCTGTAGACTTCATATCACTATTATTTTTTAACTCTACATCAATTGATTTAAGCAACTGAAAATTACAGCACGAAACTTTCTCACAGATTGCACAAAGAATAACTGTTGCAGGAAAAAATCCTGGAGAGTTAGTTTTAAGCTCTCTGGAAAGCTAGCAACACATTCCCTCCATTTGGAAAACTGCCAGCAACCCACCTGAATATGAAGGGAAGATGAGAAGTACCCCCAAATAATGACTGTTGTGGATGCAGCCACACAGCACGTTTAGTCACACTTAAGGAAAACACCCCACCTCCAAAAATCTCAAATAACACTAGTGTCACATCAAACATTTGGAGCTGCATTACTGCTGAACAAAGCCAAATATCCTGTCTGGAAGAACAAGCAGCTCCAAAACCTAAGAGAGACTGTGACAAGTTTTTCACATTATTTCTTCTAGTGTACCAGCCAGGTTACACCTCCTCTCCTCATTCCTAGATATGATAAATAACTCTTCTGGGTAAGATGAAGCAAAGATTGGACCGATTTCTACTGCCAGAGGTACACTTACTTTTCCAGTTCCTCCTGGGAGTGTGCAAAGGTGCAGCTGGCCCCCCGGGGACATCCTCCTCTCTGCTTCATGTCTCGGCACATGTATGTCTTGTACTTGCTGTGCTGAGGGGGCTGACAAGGTAAAGAAACCAGGTGAGACACCTGAACATCAAAGTGCACTTAGCCAAGACCTGAGTGCATCCTCTTACTAAAGGCCTGATATCTGACTGTTGATAATTCCTTCAATTTAAATATCTCAGAAGTACCTAATGTGAAAAAAATGACTGGAGCAGATATTTGTGTTTGGTTCTTCAAGAGAACGAACAGACTCAAGAGTAGATATTTTGACAACTAAGTCAGATTTCTACAACAATTTTACTTAAATTCCTTACTGCAGAGTCTGGAACACAGCTGTACATTTGACAACACAGTTAAGTAGAGAAGACTGACTTAGGATGAAAAAAATTACCATGATAATCAGAAACTGCCAAATATTTATCAAGTTATGTGGTAGATTGAATACAATTTAGTTACTTTTTCCTTGCTTTCTGTTACCTCAAAATGGCACTTGAGTCTCTCTGATCTCTATGAGAGTTAAGTTTCACCACGCTCCCTTTTACACCCTTTTGCCCTAAAAATATCTTCACTATCTATAACTATGTCCATCAATAGTTGAGGGTGCAATCTTACTCCTAACAGAGCAGTAGGGGATAGGTTGTCTTCTGTATTTTTCTTAAATAAGTTCCCCAAGAAACAACAGCTTAATGCAATCTTGCTGTCTGCATGGTCACCCATTTGCCAGTCTCTCTAAATGAAGTTTGACAGAAGGCCAGAGGTGGTCTCAAAGTCCTTTACATTCCTACAGTTTCTGTAGCAGAACTAAATCAGAGGCAGAAACACCCTATTTGAGAGCTCTCACCAACGGAAAGATCTGTAGGTGTCAACACTCACTTTCTGAGAAGCTCAGCCAACAGATGCAAGTCTGTAAGAATTACAGTCACCTGCAAACTGATTTTTTTTCTCATCTAGTATAGTGAAAAAAAGAACCAGGCAGGGCATACCTAGAGCTGCACAGCCTTCTGCTGGCTGCTGCTGCCAGGCAGCACAGCTCTGCCCAGTGCTCAGCAGACATCCCTTTCCCGCTCGGGAGGCTCCAGGTTCCCTTCCAAGTGGCACAGTGTGTACCAGGTCTAGGCCACGGGCTCACCAGAAAAAAAGCCCTCACTGTTTTGCCCCTCCCTGACTCCCACTTGTGCATTCCCACAGCTTTTCCTTTTGCTGGTGACAGTGCTCATTAGCCATCTCACTGAATGCAAAAAAGGTGAAACAGCAGAAATCATTCACTTTAATTTTGCCTTTTTTTTTTTTGGCAGAGTAATTTTTCTACTGGTTGAGCTCCCTGAAGCAGCTCTCCAAGTGGATGAGTGTCAAAGTGAGGGAGGAGTGGGACAGGTAGCTCTGTCTTTCAGCAGAACAAGCTTCTACATCAACTGAGCTACCCAACAAAATGAGACCAAAGGACTGTGCAATTAGGCAACTATGAGATAAGCTCATATATATTTGGCAACATGATTTAACTTCTGAAACAAAAACATTTGTTTCCTGAACTTGCACTGCAACTTTACGCAGAGTATTCTTAGATCTTCACACCTGACAGATCATTAAGCACAGGCGTAACAATAACTTCATTAACACAGAGCCAGCTGGTTGAAATATGTCACATTAAAACAAACCCAAGAAAATCCTACAGATAATAGTTGCACCCTGGCATCCCTTCCCCACCTCTAGTCAAGAGGGTTGGTATTCATTTCCCTCAGCCTGCAGCTGGATCAGACTGTTTTGTTTTCATCCTAGTGAGCTGTGCAAATTAATTCAACAGGTTTTAGGGAGGGGTTTGTTTTGAATTTTTTCCTTGTTTATTTTTTGATAACTATGACCCAGCAGTGGTATTTTCAATCAGCTCCTCATCAAACCAAATCTCTCCAGATGACATTAGTAAACCACTACTACTGGATACAGTCGATCAAATTCAAAGGTAAGCATTTCCTAAATGATGTAGTTTTTACCTGTTGTTGATCTGTTCCTTTTTTGCTGTGATTCTGGATATAATCAACTAAGCCATGAACCACAGTCCTCACAGCAACTAGTCCATTTTCCAGTTGTTCCCATGTTGGAGGTGGAGCATCTGTTGGATGGACAGCAAACAGAGAATAGAAAAAGAAAAGTCAGAGGGATTTTCCAAAGCCAGGTAAAAAAAACCCCAAACATCAGAATCACAAAATTTCACTAGACAAGTAAAAATGTTTTATCAGTATACTCAGCAACCTAATTCTGGGATATTTACCTCTTATACAATAAAGGGACATACAGACTCTTGAACTGCACA
>JAWWEU010000005.1:23792355-23845012 GCA_035583155.1 Acropternis orthonyx | reverse complement strand
CAGTATACTCAGCAACCTAATTCTGGGATATTTACCTCTTATACAATAAAGGGACATACAGACTCTTGAACTGCACAGAACACCAGATGGACCAGTAAGACTTACTGGCATGCCAATTTATTTCCTTTTGTAAGAACTTTGATCTCACAAGGACTCCAGAGTAAATGCACTGCACGAACTCTTCACATAATGAAAAACATGAGGCTGAAAATCCTGCTTTGCATTCAACCTCCTGCAGATAAAATCATTCTGTACAAATACCTTACCACTGGCCTGATAACACAGGCACAATCACGGAGCTGCCACAGAAAATTGATGCCTCTCACGTGGAAAAAAAACATCATGAGGCAAATCTATGTCTTGGAGCACCACCTCATACACAGCACTGTGAATAAACTGTACAGTCTCAATTCTATAGGAACACTTGCTTTTTAGCCAATTTACTTTTCTAATTCTTTGAATCTGTGCCAGCAGCTCACACTCCCACCCCATGCCTGCACACTCTGCTGCAAAGCACAGGTCCTCAAAATGCCTTTCAAGATCTTTAGCACAAATAATGACATTAGATTCCACTCACAAGGCCTAAATTCTTCCACAGGTACTTCAATGTGCCTACAGAACAGCAGGGAAGCAACTCAACAACACAGAAAAGAATCACCAAGACCAGACTTGCCTGCTGAAACCAAGTGAGGCTATTACTGATGCTACTTTCTTTGGCAGTTTTTGGCTAAAAACATCTGCATTACACACACAGTTCTGTCCCTGACTTGTTTCAGTATGAAAGATTTGGAAAGAAAGCACTACATCTCCTTTAGCTGTGAAGTACAACTGGTTCTAGTTTGAAAGGAAAGCTTATTTGTTTAAACATACAGAAACAGAATTACTCATCTCCTGAAGTCACAGTCACACTATTTTGATACATAATGCTGATTTTACACATTTTAACAGGTGTAAAACAAAACTTCAGCCACAGCACTCTGTTCTGTCCCTTCCCTTCTCCCTCAGGTGGTCCATCCTCACAGCACTGCTGACATTCCCAACATTTTTCATCTTTCTCTCCTTTGTCAACAGTTTATTTCCCAGTTATATCATTTTCAGCTATCTTCCCCTTCCCAGACTGTCTTCCTCACCTTTTGTAGAATTATATATTAACAAGAAAAGCGCTAAATTACTGAAGGTAACAAATCTTCCTTGTCTAGACTGATTTTTCCCCAGCTTCTATCTATCCAATTTATCAAAATTCTACTGTGGAATCCAAAATTCTTTACACAGAAGATGCCCTATGATTTTAAGCTCCCTCTAAGAGATCCTGAGTGCAATGTCTGCAGGCTGGAGACCTCAGATCAAAAACCGATACACAGAACTTCCAGAACAAAGAAAAAGACACACAATTTTTAGATAAGTTAATGAAGTCCTTAATCTGGTGAGTGTTTCATTGAAGACTTCCCCAAGTAGGTTAAAAAATTATTTGCTGCAGCAGAGAACTGGAGAGAAAAAGGCATCTCGGCAACAGCTAAGGCTCTGCTTTAAACACAGTGGTTCTGTCAATCTTCCTGCTGTTTTGCAGTGTAGTTTGAATAGCAGCATGTGGACTAAATAAGGGAAAAGAGGGAAGCTCAGAGTGCTGCTGCTCCCCCCCACTAGCACTGCCCAAGTGCACCCCATGTAACCTCACAGGATTATGTGCTCAACACTCTCATGAGAGCTCACCCAGCGCTGTCACACAAGGGAGATCCCCTTGGAGAGGTGGTGAAATTATTCCTGCCATACTTTTGAAGCTGTTTTAGCTTCAGAATAGCTCAGTTCCTCACACAGATTACTGGTGTTCCAGGCTGGCTTTGAATACCACTCAAGAATCTTAAGTTGATGAGTCAGATGATGCTTCCTTTTATACTTGATGACCAGCTTTCAATCCTTCTACAGTGTTAAGCTCCACCTGGCTAAACTCTTAAGCTGCAGGTTTTCTACACCCACCTGGACTGGGATCAATATTTGCCAGGAGCTCTAGGTGAGGTCGAAGACGATTCAGGTTAGCTGGATCTCCAGTCCTCTGAAGAGCAATAGTCAGTTCCTGAACACTCTGTGCAAACGAGGCTGGGGTCTGCAACTTAAAAAATTATCATAATTAACTTTCCACAGGTAGAGCAATCCTCATGGTTTCTGAAGGCTGCTCCACAAGTTCATAAGAGCTGTCTCTCAAGTCTGGAGAAGAACAGTTTTCACACAAGCCCATTTCAGTGAGCCTTTTCTATCAAGCGTGCACAATTCTGACATTGCAGTTAAAATACAGCTCTAAACAGACAAAACAAATGCTGGTATCATTTCTAGCAGTAAAACCCATTTCTTTTGTGTTGTGCTGACACCAAGGGAAAAAATGGACAATATTAGAAACTATTCAATTTAGACTTCTGAAGAGTCTAATACCTTCATCAACCCCCCCCAAACAGGTTTGCACCCTGCTTTAAACTGATTACAGGAGACAGTAAAGAAGAAGGTAAGTTCAAGGAAAAAATAGCAATGTTCCATTTATTAATATCACACAACTCCATTATTTAAAACCCTTGAATTCTACCTAGCTGTAGACTGTGGACTGATTTTTTTTTTTCCCAATTTATGCACTAACTTCCTGCCCGGAAACACAGACCATTAACCTCTGTCACTACATTGTCAGGTGTCAGTTGTTCATAAAGGTCACATCCCAGTTGTGTAGCTGAACTTTGTGCCTTCCCATCTGCAGAAAGAAGTAAAGCAGCAAGAAATGGCAGGATGGCAGAGGGAGCAAGACTCCTTAGGTTATAAATAGGCCCTAAATAATTAGAATACATAACGGGCTTTGGAATAAAAAGGAGAAGTGACTAGCGGGTGAGTACACAAGGGCACAGTTTGCAAGTACAACGTTACAAGCACTGAAATCTGCTGCAGCTGCAGACAGGGTGGGCTGGGCTGCTTCGAGGTGGCTTTACCTTGTCGATGATGCTCTGCATGTGGGATTTGTGAGACTGGTCTCCGTACAAGAGCGAGGACCACTGGTCCGGTGCAATGCGCAAACCTGCTTCCATAGCTATTTGAACGATCTGGGAGTCGTGTTCCCTTCTCAGAGCTTCATAGGTCCGAAATTCCTCCTTCAGCTGCATCAGGGAGGAATCCTCATCTCGCTTTGTCACCTAGTCGGGAGAAATGAGCCAAATGCAATTAAGCAGGATAAGCCAGAGAACATGTGAAGTGCAAGAAAAGTGACATCTTCAGTCAGCAGCTAAGTCCTCCCAAAAACTAAACTCGAGAATGACAATATGGAGTGAACATTAGTTTCTACTAAAATAATACACTCTAAGAAGAGATGAACCACTATAAAATGTATACAAAACATCATTTAGTCTGACTCTGACTTGGTGAAAGTGAACTCTGTAGCATCCACACGTTAATTCTCTTATCAAGATCTGCATTTCAGAATTTTAAGGGTAAAATTAGCAAAACCAAAGCATTTTTCTACTCATTTAGCAAAAGTGAATGACATTTAGGTTGAGCACCTAGTAAAGGATCACTAAATACTGTAAAAGTACACTAAGCAGCTCAAGTTCTCGTCATACAACTCTCATGTCCAAGATGCTCGTATTTCTTTTTTTCTAACCACATCACCAGTGAATTAACAGAATCAGGGATTTTTCAGCTTTAAGTCACTTCTAAGGAGATAAGAATGCTGGCTTACATCCACGTTTTATAACTGCGCATCTACTAAACTGGACAGAGTCAAAGCCCAGCTTCACAGCTCCAAGCTGCAGTTTCAGCCTATGCTGCCATCACAGCTGTACAAAGAACTCTCCAAACACACATTGGACTTAATGAGCAATACTTTCTACAGCTATATATATTTTTAGACACATCTAATGTTACAGGACAATGAATTTTTAAAGTGAAACCCAACAGCTTTCATAGCATTATGAAATCTCCAAGCACAATCTTCTTCATACCTTGAAGCATGAGGCCCTGTAAAGGAGCTGGACAACGTGCCCAATGCTAGTTTTGGAAGCCTGAGGGAATCGTGGCTCCAGCCTCTGCACCACAAAGAGAACCAAGACCTTCCGTGACAAAGCAGACCCATCTTCCAGAGCCAGCAGAACCAGCTTTAAAGCCTCCTCTTGCATCGCTGAGGGTGGGGGAGAACATGAAGAAGAGAGACCAAGTATGAGAGAAGCCCAAGAAAGATTTCTACACAATCTCTTGAGCAAGAAGGGAAGGGCAAAGAGGGAAGGAAAACCTGCAGATTCCCAGACTGTGGTTGGGGAAAACAGGACTTTTTACTTGTACTTTTTATTATTATTTCATCTATTTTGCTTATCATCTGATAGGAAGATTTTTTTTTGTTCCTGTCCATACACTTCTTCATTATTAATACAAGAGCTGTCAAAGTGTATTATCTATGTCCCCCACCAATCCCAGCAGAAAAAGCTGACAGGCTGAGGAAGGGCAGGGTTCATTCCCATGCAGGTAAAAGAGCAATGAGTGCCCACACAAGGGAGTCAGGTGCTACAGCACCACTACTTTGCTTGGTAACAAGCCTCCCTCTTCCCTGGAGTGGTACTAAAGTTACCATCTCAAAGTTAGCCTTTCTTAATCTGATTCAGTGGGGAAAAGCATCATTATTTATAGTTTAAGAAATTGGCTGCATATTTCAAGATTCAACAAGTGAAGCCTGTGTTTTCCAAAATGTGACTGCTTTTTTTTTAAAGCAAAATTGATTTTTTCTAGCATTCTGAGCAAAGGTATTTAATTTCTAACTACATAACTTTTTAAAAATGCCTATATGTAACTGTAACAAATCTACCCCTACCACAGCTTTGTATGTTTATTACCCTAAAGAAGGCAAAGACAACAAATCCAGTCTCTTCTAGTAAACTTATTTTTTCTATAAGGGTCTTACTTCTTCAAGGAACTGCAAGGGATAAACTAAAACCCATTTATCTTATGACAAGAACAAAAGGACACACGTTATTCTGAATTTGACAGAAGACTTGTAAAGCACTATAAATGTGATGAAGCCCATGACAGCAGCCCAACAGATAAACCAGTAATTCTGAAAACCTACTACCAAGGAATTAAGCTGCTGCCTAATAAAACCACCTGGGCAATTTGACAGCCATTTATCAATGGCTCAGTTCTAAATCACTTCCAGCACAGCAGTGGTACTGCAATGTCACCTTACCTGGCCCCAGGAACTGGCACCCTCTGGCTCTCACGGCAGCCCAGAGGTTGGAGGAGAGCTGCTGAGGATTCTGATGCTGGAGGATGAGCTCTGTGACTGTCCTCTCGCCCAGTGACCGTGCTGCACGCATGGCTCTGATCCGCCCTTCCTCCTCCACCAGCTGGCAGTGGACTAACGTCACAAGTTTCCTCTGCATGGGACGACTCAGCACGCTCTGAGTAGTACTGTTCAGACCCACACCTTCAAAACAAAATGAAACAGAATAATAGACTACACCTCATTTTCTCCTCTTGTGCCAGCCTTCAGTGACTATGGTACAACACAAACCTAGTTCTCCTGATGCCCACTTTGTGAAACAGAGCACTAGATAAGGCGTAGCAGAAGTTCATTTTTGCCAGCTTGTTTTGTTTGGCATTAAGAGCAGTCTCCTGGAAGTCAGCTTCCCCACAGGTTTAAGTCTTGTGATTGACAGATCTGGCCCTCTGAGAAGGTGGAAACCCTAATGAATCCTCTCCCCGTGTTGACTGTTTGTCCCACACCGTCCCGTACAGATTCCCAATTCATCCCTTATTCATGGACTTCAGGGATCACTTGGACACTTATTTGTTTTCACAAGACATTTAATTTCTTGCCTACTTCTGGTTTCTCCACTGCTTTGGCCTAGCCAAACTGAGCTTACACTGAACTGCCTGGGGTGCAAAAACTCTGATTCACAAACGTGCTGGGAGCCCCTTAATCCAGGATAAAGGAATGAGCGACTCACCAGACAAAGAGCTGCCACACTGAGTTTGTTCACTGGGCCACTACTACCCAGAGTGATACTGCTATCACACTGTACTGGTCAGAAAAGACTGACAAAACTTCCTATAACAATTCATTTCTGAAAACCTGATGCCCAGGATGCTCAACTCCACTACTTGGGCTGACAGACTGTCCAAGTCCAGCACATGTGGCATAGATAAAATCCATACTATTGAACATAGTGCAGGTTTGCTTAGAATTACTCAGATTGATACAGCTCTTGTATAAGATCTTGTATAAACAGAGTATTACAATTTCTCTTATATATCCCGTATACAGTAGCTTTCTCATTTTAGTTTATTTCTCCTCCACAAACAAGCTGAATTACTGCAGTTATCACAAAGCAGAACTGAAAAAAGTCTATTTTTATTTAGTCTGCAGAGGTCAAATCAATTTACAGAGTTGATCTCAGCTCACTATACCATGGCCAAATACCTCAGCCTTTTCTCAGAATTACTTTTGACACCTTCCAATTCCATACCCCTCTCCCCACCAACAAAACATGATCTTGATGTTCAGGAAATCTGTTTCAATTTGTTCCTAAACTAGGTTTATATCCATTTTTCAAACAGACTAACTAATCATTTGGATAGTTTATTTTGCGTCTCATTGTCCAAGGAACCAATGCAGGAACTACCTCTCGCGCTGCTGAGTGGTTTGAGGTACAATGCCAATTCTTCCACGCATTTCTTGCCCTCCTCATAATGCTTGGTGTCTTCAGCTCCACTGCATAAAGTAATTGGCTGCTGCTCAGGAACCTGAAGAGAGATGACATGTACATCTATGATGAATATGCATAAATAAGCAGCAGTCATGCTTACAAACACTTGTTACTATGAAGCATTTCCTGTTTTATTCCCCTTCTGTGTTTTTTCTGTATTAGTAAGCATTTTTCAGCTTGTTAACTGAACAAATAGCATAAAAAACACCATTGAAAATGAAAACAAAGACAGAATTTATGTTTAGGAGACTTCCTTTATTTAGTGACTGACAGGAACGAGAAGCAGAAGGCTTAACGTGGCACTTCCTGTAACTACAAAACTTTGGCTAAAATAACACACATTGAAACATCCCCAAACACTGGCCAGCAAAAAAAAAAAAACAACAAAAAACCCAAAAAAACCAGGAAAAAAAAAACAACAGAAGAACCCTGGTCTGCAGATAAATACCTATTTGTATCTAGGGTCTCACAGCTCTAAAATCATCCAGGGATAAATGACTACAGCTACTTAGATTAGTGGGAGAAACAGATTTAGCAGCAAATACACTATGACACCCTTGGAACATATTCTGACTGGATCAAATTACTAAGCAGCAAGACCAAGTTATCCTATGCAGTACAAATAAACACATCCCTAACATTTGTTTTGGTGGGGTTTTTGTTGGTTTTTTTTTTCTTTTTCTTTTTTTCCAGGTGACACTTATTTCTTCATCCAGACATTCACGAGAAACCAGGATTTTTCAAAGGGATTTGGACTAACCCCTTCCCCAAGTTATGGTTTTGTTTTTGTTTTCTTCCAGGTAAATTCTTAAAAGTTTGATGGAAATTTGAGTCTGCAGTATAGCCCTGTACTGACACTTCTCAACATCACTACTCAGCAGTCAACCCAACATGACAGCACAGAGAACTGGAATTTCTCAGAAGACTAAACACCAGCACATTCTGCATATGCTGTCAAAGTGCAAACAGATCTCAGAGTTCTATTTCCAAGCCAATCCCTATCCCAGTGGCAGTAACAACATGCTAATCCCACAGAGCTGCTTACAGGGACCAACCCAGGCCCTCAATCTGAAAGCACAAGCCTTTAATGCTTCAGTTAAATACAGCTACAAACCTGCTCACCTTCACGTGCAACCCAGCCATGGGAAGAGCAGCATTATGATGTGCACCAAACAAAAGCAGGAAATATATATAAAATGTATAGACATACAGATACAGTTATCATCACTAATGGTAGACAGGATCTTTCCTATCAATTTTAATAGACAGTAATGTTTCAACTATATGATCACACTTCTCTTTACACAACAATCTCTGCTAAGTTGCTCATCTGACACAGAGAGCACAATAAAAAGTTACTATCTAGTGTTAACTCTTGCTTTTACAGCAGGCAACAAAAAACAGTCTCAGAGCACAAGGTGTCAGCTGCAATTAAGGTAGCTGATACCATCCCAAAACAATGTAATCAAGACAGCCTGAACCAGGCACAGCGTCTTTCCCTCCTAATTAAAGGGAGAATCAAACCAAGATCTATCACACAGACAGAAAGGTTGGCCTTTTCACTGACTGCAGTTAACTTGTGATGTTCTGGGCTTTTTGGTTTTAATTTTGGGACAGCGTTTGTTTGGGGTGTCTTGGTTTTTGGGTGTGAGGGATTTTTGTCTCTGTAAACAAGAAAGCTTTCAGCAAAAGGAGATTTCACAACTGGATCTTAGAGCAGTCAGACCTAACTGTCACAACAGCCTCGGCTTGACTGGCTTCTTGGGATTTGGGAAACAAATACTACCATCTTCAATATTTACTTGCATGTTAACAGAATATTCCACACCTCCCTTTCAAAGCCACTGCCGTTTTAGCAGTCTGCCTCTGCCCGGGATGTTACCCAACAGAACTGGCTTTATTGATCAAACCACATCTCATGCATGTGTGCCCGCCCAGACAGAGACTGCACCATCTCTGCCTCATTTATTGCTGGCACAGATTTTTGTGCACGTTCCTCCTTATTCCTGCAGCCATTCCACCCGCACCAGTGACAACCCAAAACACAACCCCAGCAGACAAAGGGGCTCTGGGGACAGACATGGGACAGGAAGCCGTGCTCAGCCCTGGATTTGGCCCCTGAATTGAAACGGGTTTAGCACACATTCAGAGCAGCCTTTTGGAATGCCAGACGCAGCACAACACCACGAGCAAGACACAAGGGCTGTCTAGGCAACTAACAGAGAGCTTCCCCCTCCCCTGGGAAAAACCTGGCAGAGAAGAGCCTTCAAGAGTTAATCAGCTGTTCAACACTACCTGCCTTTATTTATGCCCACACACACTGCATCTTCACTCATTCAATGCACCTCACAATAAAATTACCAATAATTTTTCTTTTGTTGGTTTTATTCTATGCACTTCCATGACTTATTTTAATATTTTAGGGTTAGAATGATTGTAAGAACAGCATCTCCCAAGAGAAAAATTGTAAAGACATGATTCATAAAAGTCACAGGAAATGTGTATTTTAATTTCGGCTCCATCATGAAATTGCTGAGGAACAACCGAGAAATAACTCAACTCCAAAGCGTTTTTACTTCCCCTTTGCAAAATATCCTTTTAATAGCAAGCATGACCCTATGGTCACTGCTGTTTACAACCTCTCTCAAGAGCCCCAGAATAGATGCCCCACAGAGTGAGTTCATTATTTTCATCCTCATTCCATATTCCATTCTCTCAGACACCACACCCTTATCACAGTTTTCACTGTAAATATATTCACATCATGTCATCAACACCTCCCAAGGGGGACCAGAGCAAGACAGGAAAAATTATCTCAGATGTTTAATTGCTTTGGATTTGCGATGGTTTTGTGTGCATCTGCCTTGGCAATGCCTGTGAGTATCCCGGCAGAGGAATGCTGCCTGTCAGCATGGCTTGTGGCTGTGGGAAGAAGCAATTTATGATGGCATGAGGAAGGGGACCGGAAAAGAATGCTAAAGCACCATCTCATACCAGGCAGTGATTTTGAATTGGTGATTTAAGTGTAATTTGATGAAGGATGTCAGCTTGAGTTGTCAGTAATTACCCATTAGACATCTAATTGCACGGAATGAGAACATGTTAAACAGACCAAACTCCTTTTTGTCTGGTTTGAAAACTGTTTCTAGCAGTATTTCCCCTCCCTTCTTCCTGGGAATGGAGAATTTGTTTTCTGCCCCCCAAAAACCAAACCAAAAAACCAAACAAAATCCAAAGCCTACTGTCTTCAGTTTCTCAAAGGTTTACATTAAGGACAACTTCTTCACAGATAATTCCTCTTTTGTGGCACTCTCATTTCACCAAAGTTACCATAAAAAAATTACCAAACATGTCTCTAATAGCTCTGCAATTGCAATCTTCCCCTTTTGAAAGGGCTGTGAGTTAAGATTGCTCCACCCGTTCTCTCATCATGTACATGATTCCATTGCCTAATGTCTAGGATTTTATCTATCGTGTCCAGCAGGAGACTGTGAAAGAAATTAAAGCACCACAAGCATTTCTGTCACTCTATGTCACCTGTTTGGAACGTGCATGCTGCTGTTTCACAGGTTAAAGAACACGAGGGAAGATCTTAGATGACAGAACTGTGAATATGTACCTTCAAAACACTGGCTAGGTAAATGCTTAAAATAGTTGCATATAGTAATACGTGGATGCTTGAATAGCTACAATTCAAAACTTCATTCCCATAGAAACAGGTCTAAGGGACTTCTTTACCCAAGAAGTCTAAGAAGCAAGGAATCCCTTGAGTGCCTTGCTGATTTGTGTCCAAGCCACAGTGCCTCCCTTTCCTCACAATACGCTTAGCTCTGCTTAGGCGCTCAGCTATTTCCAGCTCTCCCAGGAATAATAATTCCTGTCTTTCCCTTACAATCTCTTCTACTCCCTCGTCTTACATGGCTGAAGTTATCTGTAAGTTATATATTTATATAACTTATCTATAAGGCTGAAATGTCCAACCAGAGAGGCTGTGGAACACCCCATCCCTCAAGTGTTCAAGGCCAGGTTGGATGGGACTTCCAGCAACCTGGTCTAATGGAAGGTGTCCCTGCCAATGGCAGAGGGGTGGAATGAGATGAACTTTAAGGTCCCTTCCAACCCAAATCCCTCCATGATTTCATGACCGCTGCCTTCCCAAAACAGCCCCCGTAACCACTGTTGACATGTAACATGCTATAGGGGAGCAGGCAGAAACCTGAGTCTCTGCAACAGTTTATTTTCACATCAAGGGTGGCTATAACCTGGGCAACAGGTTTCATTTTTGGAAAGGGGTGGGGAGAGGCAAAACTGAGAAAGAGTCTGTAATTCAAGTAAGAAAACAACTTTTCTCACCATTAAAGTGACAAAACCTTTCCAGAGAGAGAATGCTACTGTCAGAGAAATAGGTTACTGCATTCCCAGGTGACTTGTGTGACAAATTTAGTACATTTTCCCCAAAAGTACAGTCCTGCTTTTTTCACCCAGTGTCTGTGAGAGAGCCAAAGTGACTTGCCCTGGAATACTATCACTGCTGCCAGTCACAGCAGCATAGATTTGTTTCTTTAAACTGCCTCATCTCCTCCTCGGCCTCCAGCAAAAAAGCACTTAACACACATAAAAGTGTGAACCTCTCAGAAGTCTCCCCAAAGGGAAAACACCAAACTGTTCTTCCTCCTCAAAGATAAAAGCTTTAATTGTGCTGTACTGTGTTTCCTTCTAAAAGGAAACCTGTTTTTTTGAATTTATAGTTTAAATGTAAGGTATTACACGTCTCCATGGACTCAGGTTAAGGTGTACAGGTGTTTGTTGGAGATTAAGGGACAGACTCTCCTAAAACTAAACTGTGAAATGGAGCAAGAAAATGGCCTTGGTTTCAAAAGAAGTTTGAAAGCTGGATTGCTGCTCACAGACCATTTTTGCTGATACGTACCAAAGAGAGCCCACCTTCTTAATGGGACACAGTTCAAAACCAGTAGTTTGTCTACAATACCTTTTTACTTTTTAGAATTTTTCCTTAACCAAGCCCTATTCTGTAATAAGGTTTTTAAAATGGCCCTAGTTTCCCTGTCCTCCACAGTGAAATAGCGTACTTATTTGGTTAATATTCCATAGTCTGGTAAACGCTCCAAGAGGTGCCAGGAAGGGACAGGGAAGAGAAAGGAAGGTAAGTTGTACTGAACACTGATTTCATTCACATGCTTGTTGAAACTGGGAGCTGGCTGGGAAGGTGGTGCAAACTTGTCTTAAGCAGAGAGTTTGTCTGTAATAAACACCCAGCTAAGATCCATGATTATTGGAATGCTGGGAGCAGCAAACATGCTCACAAGGAGCGAGTGGCAAATATGGGGCGTGGGAATACTGTCTCTTTTGGTGGCATTTGCAGCTTGAAGGTCATCAGGGGACAAGGTCTGGTGAATCTTGATTACACAAAATTGTAAGATGTAAAAAGGAGCATGAGATGCTGTCATTAGTTCAAAGTCAGAACCTAGAGTTCAGAGTGCTCTCAAGACAAACAATACTATAAAGCCTCTTCCTTCTTCATACATCACACATATGGATGAGAAAACTCTAGCTGGCTAACTAGCAAAACCAGAATAAAATTCCCTGTTACCCATACAGAAGCAGGGTGGTTTTCCATTTCATTCCAGAGCATCTTGTTTTTATGAAAATTTTAATTCAGGCAAAGATCAAGTTTATGACATAGCTTCTCACAAAGCTTAACAAATGCACACAAACCAGCCAAAAAAATGCAAGGGAAAAGAAGGACATCTATCGCAAGTGTGGACATTAGGGTATAGCTGGAACTAATCTAGAAACTCCAGAGAAGAAGGAAGAAGATGCAGGGGAAAAAGAGAATTACAATATTTATTTATGGCATCAGTCACAGATCTCACTCCGCTTGGAAGCTCTTCAAAGACGGTTGCATATCACAGAAATGGGAGTGCACAGTCTCCTCGCCTTCTCCTGCAGAGCAGGATGAGTCACTTAGTTCAGTCAGAAACACCACTGCATTTTAAGTTTCTGAAATAACTTCTGTGCTGTGCGCCACAAAAAACCAGCACCACATTAGCCGTATTACTTGATGAACTAGGAAGTGGCAAAAGCATATCTGGATCTCTAGGTTCCTGTACCTAACAAAAAGCAACATAAGAGCATCTTTCTTTCCTCCACACCTTTTACAGCTCCTCCACAATTCTTTCCTTTTTCCTTTAACGATGAATCTCATTCAATTTTCTGCTGTCTTCAACTCCACTGAGCTCAGACACAGGAGCAGAACAAACCAAAACAATAACCCTTCATGGTAACTGTAGGCATTTACATTTTAATTCCTCACCCATAAGTTAGACACCATTGCCCTCCTCTCCCAAGTTCACAAGGCTGCCCAGCTGTGGAAGGTGTGGGCCACAGGAAGCTACCAGTGATCTAACCATGATAAGCTTATGCCAATTTAGGTCTGCGCTGCAATTGAAGAGGGTGATCCTGCTTTCCACACATCCCTGGCCCTTTCCTGGGGCTGTCAGTACCGGGGCCATTCATCCCTATCAGATCACCCCTTCAGATGACTTCACCAGCACCTATTCCAGCAAAAAGGGGAGTCTTGAGCAGGCTCCCCCCATTCACCTATATGGATTTAGAGTAACATGTCAGCTCAGGAAGTTGCATTTCCAGTGCACACTTTCAAATTAAACATAAGGCTGTGTAAAGGCTGCTGTTGGAGAGGTCTGTCCCACTTCCCTCTCCTGCTTTTGGGACAACTGGCCACAGATCTTGTAGGGTGAGTATAGTAAGGCACATAACCTACAACAGAAGAATGGCTTCCCACAAAATAAGCTCACTGATCCAGTTCATCCTTTTAGCAGAGCACGGCTAGGTAGCAGTCAAGGAAGAAGAAAAGAAACAGGACAAACCCATTCTGACAGCAGCCCACAGTTACACTGAATCAGATGTAACAAGAATCACAGTCAGTAACTGGTAGAATGAAGATTTAAACTATTGTTCCAGGCACCTCTGCTACTTTTTGTAGACATTCACAAAAAAGGCAGATGCGTACTCTACACACCATTAACACAGTGCCATATTCTTTGTTAGTCATGACCTGTCCTCCTAAAAAAAAACCACAGAAACAGATCTTTAAAAAAAAAAAAAAAAACCAAAAAGAATAGCACTGTTACCTGAGCACCCACTAGCTGCAGCAAGGCTGAGTTCACAGGAAGGAGTTCAATGTCAGTGTTGATAGTGGTCTGGTCAAAAGGACATGCCTTACGGTGGAGCTTGTTGAGGCACATCTTGCAGACAGTGTGGCCACAACCCAAGCTGATGGGCTTCCGGATCGTTTCGTCGAAAGTCTGTGTGCAAATCGGGCAGGAGAGAAAATCCGTCCATTGTGGAGCTTGTACAGGCATTGCTTCAAGAGTTAATTGACAAGACAAAAAATCTGAAGCACAGATTCCACTGGAATCAAAATCTTTGAAAAAAAAGTCTGTTTGTTTTTAAATATCTTCTGTAAGTACAGAGAGTCAGCACATAGTGTGAAACATAACCTAGAAGAAAGCAGAAACACACAGTTAGAATTGTGCACCAGAACAGGTATGTGAGACCCTTTTTGCTCAGCAGATAGCACTTGTCAAGGTACAGCTGAACTAGGAGTGCACTTCTGACACTAAATACAGGACTGAGGCACAATTTGCTTTAATTCCAGCTAGACTCTGGCACTGGAAAAGCCACTTTGAACCATTTCTGCTGTTATACAGCTTAAAAAAAAAAGGACAGATAACTGTACCATTGAAGTTATAAGACTAATTAGCTTTTTTGTTTTATGTTCTCTTTTTTCTTTATAAATGAGCCAATTAACATCAACAAGATTTGAATAAAAAAGATCATTTTTGAAGGGTTGCTGTGCTTATTTCACTAAACCAATTTTTTTATGGTACTCACTGTGAGCTTTAAATAATTTTGCTTAGACAAGGCTTCATCCGAAGCTTTTATTACAAGCAAGCTTTCTTTGGAATCCAGTGGGCTCTGGATTGGCACACAGTGACTCTGGAAAGGTGTGGGCTGTCCTAGCCTCCAGAAGGATGGGATGAATGGCTCCAGGTACAGTAAGACAGTCCCAGTGCCCACACAGCTCTCACCCATCACTAGGTGATACCACGAGCTGCTACTACAGCACCTGCACACAAGCTGATCCGTGCGGAGCTGCACGGCACCACACGGACTCATACGGTCACACTGCAGTTACCCTGGGAATCTCCATGCATTCCTGGGTGGAATTCAGCACTGATAACTTGCCCTCAGTCCACCCACCAAGCAGCTCTATCCTTCAAAAGCACAAAGAACACTTTTAGAAGGTCTCAAAGACTCTTTTCTGACCCCAGTCCACATCACTGCCTGCCTACCTAGAGATTATACTGACAGAGAAAGTGACATCTTTCACGTGTTGAGAAATGACACTGAAATTACAATAGAGGAGAACCTGGGAGCTCTTTACTACTTGGCACTTGGAAATCAAAATACTAAGGGGATCAAATGTTACTAATTATGAGGCAATGGAAGACAAAACATCCCTTTGGCACAAAGAAGAGGCAGAACTCATGTGAGGAGAAATAAAAAAGAACAGACGGATGAAGTGATATAAAAAGCATCATTACCAAAAAGAAAATTGGTAATAAAACAATTCCTGATGTCTGGTTTACTTTCTATCACCAGTGGAGTTAGTAAAAGATGTGCAGGTCTTACTGACTTACAACCAATTTTTCTAAATCAAAGCAGCAAAACACCAGCAAAAATCCCACCCCAAACACCCAGATGTGTTAGTTTCTCTTTCCCATACACCACTGGCTTGAGTTTCAAACCAATGAGTGTGCACTTACTTGCTAGTATCTGTTCTGATAGAAAGTTCTTACATAACCAAAATAGCAACCTTTCATCCAATCTTAGCTTAAAAAACAACCTCACAATTAAAATCTCAATCCTAAAGGCAGTGAGAGAAGCTTCAAATTAGGACTTGTGCAATTCAGAATAAAAGCATTTTAACACAGCATCAAAAAAATCTAACGTTAAAAAACAGACTAAAAAGCCTCAAGACATTTTTTTTAGAATTTAGTGCACCAATTTTGTTCACCATTAACATCATTTTGCCAAGGCAAACAAGAGTTACTAGTTAAGCTTTTAGCCATGTTTCATTAAACATTAAAGCCTAGTTTTAAAGCTAATGAAAAGGAGTTGGACTCAGATGATCTATATGGGTCCCTTCCAGCTCAGGATACTCGATTCTATTTAAAAAATTACTTCTCTCTTCAAAAGCCAGCATACAGTGCCACACAGGCCCTGGTTCCCAGCCAACAAGGCATCAATAAGAAATCAATATTACCCAGGCAGAGTGGTACAAGGAAGAGGCACTGAGTGTGGTTAACCCTACCCCCACCATTGCACAACTAGATATGTCAAGGTTGTTCAGGGTACCCCACTCCAAATTACCTCTTTAATAGCAGATCACTTTTTCTTTTGTCTTGTCAGCAGACAGGCAAATCATTTCCATTACTTTTTATCACCATAACCCAAGTGAAATCTTTCATACTTTTAAGTTACTTCACTGAACTAACTTACTTAAAACATCCAGAAAATTCATTTCCAAGCTTTCCCTGGCTTCCTTGTATATTAAGTAATATGCAAGAGAAATTACCTGGAAACTCCACAAAAGTCTTTCTGCAAAGAGAAGTACACAGTTGGACAAATTTAGTGTATGTATGGCTGTGCTATGAAATACCATTTAAGGTTCACAATTTCAGAGCTGATTTGTACTGTTTCCTTTCACCACACAGTTATTAAAATATCTACCATCAATTTCCCACACTTACCTGCAACAAATTGAACAGTCTATTTGAAACATAGATTATTAACCAAGCATTAAGGAAAAAGAACAGCTTCTTACTAACTGATGAGATTTAAAACCAGCAGCTGATATGAAGCTGAACCATCAAGAATATAAGGTAGATGTGGACATGGAGACTCCATCATCTCAGGCTCTAAACTGGAACAAAAAAATTGAAAACAACCTTAATATGAGTTCACTAATTTAAAAACCCCAGTAAAGAGACATGTTGTTCCTACCTGTAGCTCTGGCATAATGAAACAGGTCATATTTATTTACAAAATCAAGTTGAAAGAGAAGTTTGGGGAGTCTGGGGAGGGAGTAATTAGTGGCATTCATAATCCCGCGTCAAGGCAGGTCTCAAAAGGCTGGGGGGTACAAGAGTGCAGCAAAGCTTACACATAAGCAGAACCCTCAGAGTCTCCACAGTGCCCGTGGGTGTGCCCTGGTGCCTACACGGCAAAGGAAGGCCACAGACAGCACTGACAATAGAACACATGGTTGGGAGAAGCCTCAGGAAGTCATCTACTTGAGCACAGCCGAGCTGCTGGAACAGATGGCCAACTGGCATGACACAGCCAACCTTTTCCCCACAGGAGAAAAGAATAGCTGTTGGAGCAACAAAACCTGCACTGCTAATAAATCTCCCCAGCAGAGCAGCACAGAACTGTGGAATTCCTCCGGTCCCACGTAAGACAGGAATGGCAGCACAGGGACTGAGGATTCACAAGCTGCAGGCAATACAGGCTGGCATCAAACCAAGAACTGCTGCTGCTGCCATAGCTTTCCACATATATGGTCCCCTTTTCCTGCCAGATCTTCAATCTTCAGACAAGGGAGCAGGGCCAAGTGCTGAGATACAACATAAAACTCTCCGAGGCACAAAGCATCCAGATGGGGTAAACACCTTCAGAAGCAAACCTGGCAAAAGTCTCTGCTTGTCACAAGGTTTGTGACTTGCTATGACCTTGGAAATAACTGGGGGAAAAATAGCCTCTAATTGCAAGGAGTACCTTTAAACAGGAGCCATTACAGATGGCTATAAAACAATGGCAACAAGACAGTTTCATTACCACGGTCAGCTATTAGGACCATCATCACTACAGAAAGAGAACACTTTCCTGTACAGATAAGGTAAGAAAAACATATTCACTTTCATGGCAGAGCTTCTTGGGTTTTCATAAAATGTTTCTCTCCAGCACTATTATGCCAGAGGTGAGTAAAAATGCAAAGATTGCAAACGTTTATAAAAAACATAACCATTTAAATACCCACACCCCCCCCCATAATATTTAACATTTTTAACCCACCCTTGACACACCTGATATCTTCTAATGCTTTAAACATGTATCTACTTCTTTGTGCATGACTGAAGAAAAAGATATGCCAAAACCCAAAAAACTAAAAAGGCACATCATAGTACGTATACCAGAAGACAAAAAGGTGTAATTAAAAATGAAGATACTCCAAGACACAGAACACTCACTAGACCAGAGACAGATTTTGTTATTTCTGAGTTTGAAAATATGAAATACCTGCATGCAAGCCTTGTCCTCCTGCTTAGCCCTGCATAAGCTGTTTTATCCACAGCTAGAAACACCTGGAAAAATTTCTCCTCTCTTCTGGGCCTCCCAGCCCCCCAAAAAATCCTTGAAATTCCATCCTTCAACCAAGACTGGAAATGTCACGCTGTAATCAGATCAGTGACCCGTCTCCTCTGGGACCCTGCCAGTGCTTCAGAGAAAGGCAGGATCACTCCATAAACAACCAGGACAACTTCTCAATGCTTTGTCACATTCCTTACTCTGCCAGACTACAATGCAGAGGGGTAATGCAGCCTCCTGTCCACACTGTCCCATGTCTGCTGGCGACCAGAGCCTTCCACACGTCGCCAGGGAGCTTTGCAGATTCAACCCTCGACAAAAAGTTGTTTGTAAAACGCAGAACACTTCGTACCAACACCCATTGGCATCAAGTTTCGCACACGATGACAACACAGGAAAACTCCTGTGCTTCCAGTTAAAATCCCCCTCCCTTTAAATTAAGCGCGCTGGCCGAGGGAGTCCTTTGGTACTCACCGAGTTCTGTCACAAACACGGCATTTGGGCCCAAAATGCACTAGCACAGTCATATCACGTGCTGCCCCGGCACCAATGAGTTCTCCCTGCTCTCCTCAGCAGCAGCCCAGTCAGTCATGGCACAGTTTAAGCAGATGACTCAGCACACCTCAGGGGCACCCTCGGCTCAGTATCTGCTGTTTCAGTACATACAAGAGCATTACCTTCTCCTGTCTTTTACTTATTCCCCACGGCATTTCATTCAGCTTCTTGACCAAAACTCTGAATAATAATTTTTATTGTCTGCTTTCCTTTTAGTCCTGAAGCTGTTTAATTTTTGCTGAGTCTTACTCAGAACTAAACTGAACGGAGCTTCCTGCTGCAGTTACCAATGAACACAAGTAAAGCCTATTCAGTGCTAAGCTTAACACTACAGCAGCTCCTCACTGCCAAAACAAACTCAGGCTTGCCAACTGATCTGCTCACGCAAATACAGCTCTTGGCTAATCTATTATTTAATCTAATAACGAAAACAGCATTTCATTAATTCTTTTAAAGACTCTTATTCCCTGATAATAACTTACACATTTCTGCGAAGAAGTAACCAGACAGTTCTCTCTCCTATGAGACTGGTTCTGTGATACATTAACTATTTCAAAACCCCTCTGACACTTTGAGATTAAAAATAAATCAACAGGCTACATTACCTTAACAGACAACAGTAAAACAATTCCTAACTCACAAGGGTCACCAGGGACCCACAGTAGTTCTAGCCAACAGCTGAGCCATACTTGCGTAGAGCCAAACAAGACACATTTTCACCAGTGTTTCAAATAACCTTTTTGTTTTCTACTGCAGTGTGCTCATTGTAATCAACAGCATTTCTGAGGATACTTAAGTATCTTTCATCTTTTCCCTCATCCAATACTTTAACAAGTCCTGAATTTCATTTGAGGGAAAAACTGACCTGATAACCCATGGGAAACCCTGACCAGCCCAAAAGCAATAGGTTGTTATACAAACACCCTGTACTGCCAACTTCACAGCTCGCAGAAAAGGATACATCACTCTAGCTGTGTTTTCCATATCCAGTTCCCCAGAAAAACTCTGAAATAAAACTGGAGAGGGGAAGTCCATGCCTGATCAAACAGTAGGTAGAAGAAAAAAGCTTCTTACCTCTGCCTGGGAAGCTCCATGAACACCACATACAATAAGCCCAGAAGAGTATTTCCGATAGATTGAGGGTTTTTCTCCCCCCTTCTGTTTACCCTCTGAAACTTCTGTGTACACCCTGGAGTGGCAGCAAGTGCTTCACTTCCTCATTCCTGCTCCGCGCATGCCTGCCCTGCTCCCAGCACACCCAACACGGCTCACGCTCCCCTGAGCAGAGCTCCAACAGGAGACGTTCCCACCCAACGCCAAAACCTGGAAGTCTGTGTGTAACACGCGTTCCCACCCTTTCTTCAAAGCTACACAAACACCAACGGGCTTCAGTGGGTGAATAATAATTTTTTTTTCTTTTTTTAAAGAAAAAGAAAAGCAAAGATAAAATCATGAACACAGCCAAAATTCTGCCTGAACTCACTGAAGCTCGATTAAACCAGATTCAAGATCTACTTGCCTTTCTCCTCAGTAATTTTTATTTTGACTGCAGAAACAAAGGAAGTTTATGTAATTTCATGCAAAAGTCTTAGCTGGTAGTCTGAAGTATGTTAGGAAAATGGGGCCAGTTAAGGACAAGATGCTATTCCTTATTTGAAACTTCCTGCTTTGTAACAACACAAGGAAAACAAAAAAAACCAACTCCCAACATCACAACTCTACCACAGTACTTGCCCAACAGAGGCTCTAAGAGCAATTTATAATGATTTAAACTTCACAACAACCTGTGAGGCAAAAGCTCATGTCTTATTGAAGAACAGAAAACAAATAAAGTTATTTATCCAGTGTTTAACAGAAAAAACATGGTATTAAACCTCATATATCAGTTTTGAAAGCCAATATACCATTTTCTTGACCTCTTATCCTCACTCAACATTCAGTCACTACTCTTGCACCATTAGGGTCATGAACATTAAAGTATATACATAAATTAAAATACACACATACAATCCCCTACACATGTATGTGTAGAGGAAGCTTAAACTTCCTCCTCATACCCTCCAATACATAAAACCTGCACCTACTACAAATAGTAAATTTTTATGGAAGATACGTGACCTAGTTCTTAATTTCTTGTTGATATTATACATCCCTTACAGCTTATTTAAAAGAAAGGGGAAGAGAACAATGCTTAATAGTGAATGGTTTCACGATCTATCACCCATAAATTTTTTTCTACCAATCACGATTCCCAGGCCTGTAGATTATTAAGTCTAAGGAGTTAATAGCAGACAAGCATCTCTACAACACTGCAAGTTCTTGCATTTGTCAATGCAAATGACTATGACATTAACACAATGATTAAACTGGGATTTAAAAAAAAAAAAAAAATCAAGGAAGTACCAAACAGATTAACAGCAGAAAGGAAGGCACTTCAAATATCTACAGGAGTTTTCAGAAGAGAGACTTCAGTTCAAGTGGTCAGATCCTTGAGCTCTAAGATCTGCTGACAAGGAGGCAACCAAATAATTTGCTTTTCCTGGAGCAGATACATTGGAAAGAAGCCATGGCAAAGATAAAGAGGACAGGCTTGTAAAAGTCTTCAGATTCAAGAGTACAGACACACATTACCTATTGCTGCCAGCTAAAGGAGTCACTACTCTTCCTTACTCATTCCTTTCTAAGATATTCCAGCTGAACTGGTTGCTTAGTTGTCCCAGTTGAAGCTTTAAACATAGATCTTTATTAATAAACACAGGTAGGCAGAAATGTGGGTGGACAGCAATTACACAACCAATATCTCGTTTTAACTGAAACACAGCAACAAATCAGCCACACAAACAGCTCATCTAAAATAAAACTCCAAGTAGTAGACTTCAGGAAGAGAAAGAATTGGGAAGTGGGTAGTATTCTGGAGAGTGCAAACATTCCAGGTGCAGAGGCTCAGGTGAATAAACAGGCAGCTGAGTCCTAATCTGCTGAAGCAAAACTTGTTTTCCATATGGCCTTTAGTGACCTGATGCATCACAGCTGTAGTAAGATTGGCATCTGCTAGTGAGAAATCATATAAAAGATGAAAATCACCAAAGCCAGTATCATTGTTTTCTATGGAGGGATAATCTACAGTTACCTGACAACTACTACTGTAGGCATCTGGTAGATGAAAAGTAACCTAAGGAATGGAGGGGGAAAGATCTTGTTGCCACTGCAAAGCCTTTATAATTTTGTCCACATGAATAATTTATTTAAGACCAAGCACAAGTCAATGAAAGAGAAAGCGTTTAAAGAAACAACCTAACCAAAAAGTACGAAGAGCTGCTTGCCACTCACTCTCCAGTAACAGCTTCTCTCCCCACTTGACTCAGCAGCTCTAATTCTGCCTTGATGTCAGTGACATTCAGCTACAATAACACGACCACTGCAATGTGATATAGTGAGATGGGAGGGCACAATTACAGTCTAGCTGGAGATACTGGTCAAAAAATGTCTGAAAAAGCTCTCCATTTACAACACAGCCTTTAATACTTATTCCCTCACCCCCTGCTCCCCAGCAAACTTTTGTAAAAGAAATACACTCTCTGAAAAGAAAAAAAACATCCAGAAACTGGGTTTTTTTTGTAGTGCACTGTGAAAATATTATTGAAAATATTTTTTTGATGAACTTAGAAGGCAAGAATCAAGTAAGAATATGAACTTTCTCCCTGCCTCCTCCCCCTTATGTTCAAGAGTTAGCACTGTCAGTCTCCTAAACATGTTTTTGTTTTCAAATTACCTGGCAGATTTTAAAAACCCCCAAACCTCCTATGTTGAAAATTCCAGTTGCAATAATAAGGAAATGCTGGAATATACTGTAAGAGCAGTGTTAAGTGAATATAAATGCTACTGCCCAGCATGGGCAAGAAAAAGCTTCTATTTCACAGAGTTATTGAAAGTGTAAAAGGTAAGTATAAAATCCAATTCTACAAAGAACTCCACAAGTATTCATAAAACAAGTGTTTTTAGTGTCCATTTGAAAACTCTGCCTTAGAACTTCCTTACAATGGAATTTTTTTCCCCTCCCTTTTAATTTCTCTGATCTGGAGGTGGTTTTCTTGTCACTCAATAGATGCTGCCCCCATTTTAAAAACAGATGTCAGAGCTTTCACGTTCATAACTGTTTACATAAGCAGCCTCTAATAAAGCTTCAGTTATTCTATTTACCTTCAAAGCAATTTATTTTGGAAGACTGCACTTAAACATCAAAAGACCTTCTAATAAAAGCAGAGAGTAATCCAAGACCAGTGAAAACTTATGGATTTTTAAACAAAACTACTGATGTAGTTGCTTGTCTGTCTGTTTAATTCATTAGTTCATTTAAAACATATTATAATCACAAGGGAGGTTATCTTGTTCTGTGTTATGTACAAAACAATCTCTAGACTACCACAGTTATTACAAAAGGCAATGGACCACCTAGTTTGGTGGCACATAAATTTTATACCAAGAGTCCACAATGACAAAGATTTTTCAACCCATGAGCCTTATAGTCTTTCAAATATTCTAATTCTGTTACACCGTTCTCTCAAAGATTTTGAGACAGAATTATTAAACTGTATCAGCTTCAAGAATTCAGCTCCTCTACCTGTTCAGTCAACTACGTGATATCACTTCTGCACTATGAAGAAACTGTATGGCCCCACATTTGAAACAATGTGAATAAGAAAATGCTGCTGAGATCACCACTGCAGTCTGCCAGCCACTTCCGAAAGTGCAGCCTGAGGAGTTGCTAACAGAAGATAATCTAGGTCTTCCTCATTTCTTCCGAGATCACAGCTCAAGTCTAGCTGCACTCACCCGGTCTAAAACTAAGAAAATTGTTAGAAGATTAGTGATACAAATGCCCTTGTGGACAAGGCAAATTAGATCCTGGGATGCATCAGCAAAAGCCAGCAGGTCAGGGAGGGAATCCTGCCCCTCTGCTCAGCCCTAGGAGGCACATCTGGAGTGCCGTGTCCAGTTCTGAGTTCCTCAAGACAAGGGACATGGAGCTCCTGGAGCAGGTCCAGCAGAGGCTGTGAGGATCATCTGGAACATCTTCTTTTGAGGAAAGGCTGAGGGAGCTGTGCTTGTTCAGCCTCGAGAAGAGACAATGGAGACGGGATCTCATCCATGTCCATCAGTGTCTGCAGGGAGGGGACAGAGATGGACCAGGCTCTGCTCTGAGGGTCAAGCAATGACAAGAGGAACAGGCAGAAACTGATGCCCAGGAAGTTCCACTTGGACATGAGGAAGAACTTCTCTCTATGCAGTGTCCAAGGACTGGAACAGAGACCAGAGAGGGTGTGGAGTCTCCCTCACTGGAGATATTCCAGAACTGTCTGGACATAATCAGTGCTGTGCCATGTGCTCTGGGATGGCCTCGTTTGAGCAGGGAGGTGGGACCAGATGAGCCACTGTGGCCCCTTCCAGTCTGACTCATTCTGGGGTTCTGTGAAAAAACCCAACTGTAAACAAAAAGCAAATCACAGCCACTACTTACAAGTGTGATACTCCAGACAAGATGTAGCACTGCAGCAACAGAATACCATCTCTATTAACACAGCAGATTACATTACACAAGCTAATAATATGGGCTAGCCATTTTAGCCCTGTAAGGACCCCAAACATCCAGACTCACGTTTGCATTCTACCACCAGTGAAGAGATAACAAAACTTTAACTATGTGGCATTTTCAGTGCAGTTTCAAGCATGGCTTACAGTGAGCCCACTCTAAAATGCTTCTCAGAAAGTACTCTAATGACAGCTCTACATCTGACATGTGTTATCCATGCCAGGGACCTAAGTCTGTTAAAACTAAATTCCTTTCCTTCCCACACTACTTTCTAACAGGCTCCCAAAGATGTTCCAGATCTGTTAAATGGTCAAGCAGTCCTGCAAACATAAGGGAAAGAGTAGGGGAAGCAGAGAAGAAGGAAACTTCAAGACAGTCTCTTTTAGCACCAACACAGATCTGTCAAGTTTTCAGGTGTAGCTTCATAAGCACCTTATTTGGGTACAACCAGGGCAATACAGATTTTTAAGTATTTCTTTATTAACTAAAGTACTGGCCGAATTTTAACTAGACATTTAAATGCTCTTAAGCAATCCTAACATAAGGATGACGAGACTAACTGTTTGGAATGATGAGAAAAAGTGAAATGGAATAAGGAACACAAGCAATAACAACCTGTGAAATTGTTCCTTTATAATAAATCCACCCAAAAATTACACATGATTCAAAAAAACAATGCTTCACAGCTAGTTTTAACCAATGTTTAATGGTGTAAGTCATGCAAATACAGTCAAAACCATCCTTTCAGCTAACTGTGGTTAGAGCACTGAGCAAAGTGCTAACTAAAGAAGATGAAAGAATGCTGTAGCAGTCCAGAACTCATACGTTTCCTCACTGTTCCTAGAACCTAGCTGAAAATAAGGAAGCAATCATGTAAATGCTACAACAGTCGATACAAAAATAGCTTACAGGACTCAACAAAGCCAGAAATCCTTCTTTGCTGAGTGCTGTAGTAGCTTCACTGGAAATAACAGCAGGAATATTAAGATAAAGAACATAAGTTTCACAGATTATTATTCTGCTTGTTTCCATGACACAGGCTGCAATTGTGTTTTAATAAAACAAACCTAGTCTACACTACAGCTCCGGAGTCATCCAAGGTCAAGAGGCAGCTTGTTGCAGAAATGGCACCGAGCCTGGAGAGTTTCAGTTCCCTTGTTAACAGATGCATAAACAAAAAATTAGCTAGTCAACATACTATTCAAGATTTTCTCCACGCCTCTAATAGTTTTGTTGTAAAAAACCAAACACTATTCAGCACTGACAAACCTGCTCATCACTTTTAAGCGGTGTTAAATTACCATTCACACAGGGCTTAAAGTCTAAGTATCAGCAGGAGAGGTCACACAACTGTTGCTGAAAAGCAGGTTAATTCAGGTACTTCTGACTCAGAATGTAATTGAGCCTCATTTGCTTTAAATGCTACTGGCAGCCGGTGATTCAACTTGTAGCACTGCTAAAAAGAGCAGTTCCAGCGGCCAGAAATAGCCCGGGGCAAGGTACTCCTTTTGAATGAGACTTTTCATGCAACCTTCAATTAGAAGAAAAAAAATCCCACCCTTAAATATTTTGCAGCTTTGGTGTTAGTCTCACCCTCCAGATTTATAAAAATAGCATCTTTTCTTTACAACTTTACAAGATCATTAAAAACACTACTCGTGGTTTCACTGTGTGGAAACAAAAGGCTCCAGTCTCAGGGTTTCCATTAAACACCTACTCTGAACCAATAACAAACACATCGAGCTTAACCACAAAAATGAAAGCTGTTGCCTTTTTTTTTTTTAGTACAGCAAACAATGCAAGATACTCAAATATTAGAGAAAAAACCCCAAGCCTCCAACATCCTCTAATCAGTAATGGATGAGAGATACATTTATTTTTGGCAAAGCCTGAATTCAACTGGGAAAAAGAATATCCTGCATCCTCTTAAAACGAGGTTTTGAATTATAACCCTAGTTATAAAAGTTTAAAGTTACATAACTTGAAAGTCATCCAAGCAAAAGGGAAAAATAAAATAATCCTGGGAGTTAAGTATTAAAATTCAGTGCCAACTTGATGAATTCTGCTGCTCAGGACTTGTAAAAACAGTTCTACTTCAGACAGGTAATTTTGTCTTTTAAAACAAAGTTTTCTTATTTACTACTTATTTTGCATGAAACCTGTTCTAAATGGAGCAGTCCAAGAAGAGTAATTGTCTCATTCCCAGTCTTCAAATATATATTTATCTCTAAAAACATTATTACAACTGTATTACAGCAGTATTAGCAACTGGAAATATGGAAAATAAAAATACATAAGGCACAATCTCAGACACTATTGCCAGAGCTTTATATAAACAGCAGGTATCCAAAAATATGATAAGGCACAGGAAGGAAAAACTAGGCATTGAAACCATCTTACCACCCCATGCAGTCAACAATCCTTTACACATTCCTGTATTTAGCCATTCAGCTTTCTGAATAAAAGCAAGGACAGTAAGCTAAAACAGAATGACAAACAGGTCAAAAAGAGAAAATTCTCAAAATCTGTAAGCCAAAGGCAGCTGTAATAGCACTACTGCAGCCCTCAAAAATGCACAATTATTTTCTTTAACGTACAAACCCCAACAAGAACAAAGTATTTAAATGCATTTATTAGCACATTACAGTCAGTGGATTTCCATGGGCCTACTGTCAATTTTCATTCTGTAATGACAACTCACAGAGCAGCTTGTCACATCAACATGAGTGACTACTCCCGCTTCTCAAAAGCTACACCAAGTGCAGAAATTACATTAATGAATTATCAGATGAGCTTGAAGGAAAAGATTGCTGTCACTCACTTCCCCTTCCTGAAGGGTCCCAATTACTGTCACATGAGCTACCAAATGTACTAAGGGCTTTCTTTTCTCCCCCCTCCTAGGGAACAGGGAAGAACAAGTGACATTTTTATTTATCAGGTGAATACATGTATTACTCACAGGAAGATGCAGTGGAATGTTGGTTGTGGTTTTTTTTTTTTTCTCCCCCTTCAGATTTTACCTAAAACACGCCTGTGATTGTTTGAATAACTAGTGAGTAATCCTGACTCCACACCCCATTCTCCTCATGCAGCCTAATGTGATAGCCATGCCATCACATCCTCAAATGCTTGTAACAAGGATTTCTAAGGAAGCCTTTTTTCCTGCTATGCCCTGAAATCACCTACCTCATGCCCAAGCTGCAGCTTGACAGAGCTCAAGTTGTTCTATTTTAAATTGGTCTAGTGAAGCTGAAAACCCACATAAAAATGGCTTCTCCGAAACACGCCCAGAGACATCCCCACCCAGTCCTTGTGTGCTAATTTGTTAGAAACATTTGACTGAGAAGTTCCACTGAGAAAGGAGTGACCAGAAAAGCTGCAGATCTCTCTGCTTGCTGAAGCCACATACCACAAATCACAGAAAACCAGGAGGGAACTATTTCATTCCTATGAAATACAGTGCAGAGACTCTGACACTGAAGGCAGGTATACTTTAACTGCTTCATTTCCAATACACCTGGTACAGGAATAAACACTAATTTAAAAAAAAAAAAATGGAAAAAAAAAGCCTGAAAGCAACTTGACAGTGTTGGTATCATCTTATTGGTCCTATTTTTATTCCTCCCTTTTCACAAATGCTACAGAAATGAGACAGAACATCACACATTATGGAGAGATGAAAATTTTGCCAATTTTTCCCCCACCAGCAAGATATTCTGCAAAAATTACAGTGCTTAGAGAGAAGGCAAGTCTTTGCTAATAATTAGTGAAAATGGGTAAGTTTAGTACAAGTGTAACCTATGAAATTTATTTTGATTTGCAACCAACTGGGCTGTGCCTTTTTGCTTTCTGGTTAGGGTGTTTAAGAGTACCGTGAACTTTATTATTCTAAGAATAAAAACAGTAAGTATGTTGCACTCCAACAGAACCTTTATGCCTACAGGCAGAGTCACCAGTGATGCCAGGAAGCATCACTGCAGGGAAAACTGAAAAGCTCAGTTTCCCAATGCATTCTGGCACAAGTAAAAACTCGGTTATTCCAGATACCTCCAGTCACACACTGTTATCAATAGGCAGTTTCTTATTTATTAAAAAAAAAAAAAAAAAGGCAGAAATGGAATGTTTTAAAGGGCTTTCAAACACAATCAACCCTTACTTTGAGCACCTTTTTTGTGCACTAAAGCACAGTTATCCATGCAAAACAAGTTATTTGTCTCCCCAAAGATTCTTAATACAAACACATCCTTAAAATGGAACAGATGGTTCAGAGGAGAAAACCAGAGGAAATCATGAAGTAAAGACATCTTCAAGTCAGGAAAAGGCTCTCTATAAAGTTCAACACAAGCAATAAACAGTATTAAAAGGTGGCACAGAAGTATCTTCAGATGGCAGTCACAACATTAATTAATACAGAAGACAAATACAAGGTACTAGCAATGCACACACGGATTAGCAAACCTCTGACACAAACCTGACTGCTCCCACCTCTTCAGTAGAATCCCACAACAGCTTGCAACAGAACAGTTGCTTTTTAAATAGTCTGGCCTAATCCAAATAAACAAAGTTTAACTAATTCTCACTTTGCTGAACAAGGGGGGTTTTTTCCCACATGTAAGATTCACTCACAAAGTTACAGTGTCCAGGCTTCCAACCTCGAGGTCTGGTTAAAACAAGAAAGACTAAAATTAAAACTCACCGTTTTAACTAGAGTTTTTTGCAGCACTACTTAGACCTCTCTTAATTACTTCTACAGGAGGCCTTTTCACGAAATTAAATGGGAGAATGACTCATAAAACAGGAAGGACTGCCTGAGTTGTAGCCTCTGATTTAACTAACCCAGTCCGTTTCAGGAGGCCAGTTTAGCTTATTTTTATCTTTCTCCTTTTAAATTTACACCACCAGCCAAAGTGGTCACAAGGGAGGGTGCCATGAACAATGCTCCCTAACATCTCACCACTTCCAGAGGAAGCAGTGACATTTAATAGTCCCCAGTAAAGTCCAAGAACAAAGAGTCCCACGGTTGCTCCATTATCCAAACAACTCATCCTGCAAGTCTGAATTATAAAGCAATGAAATTAAGAGGCAATAAGCCATCTCTGTTACCTGCATTAGCTGGCTGAATTGAATAGTGGCTGATAAAAGAACAAAAGTAAGTTAAAAAACAATGAGAAGAAAAATAGGGAATAGCAGAGACTGAAAGATCATTAAAGAGAACAGGAGAGGGTAAAGACACCCATGGATCCAGGAAAAAACATTCTACAAAACCCCAGAGTATTTTAGCAAGCAAAGAAACACAGATTCCTTACAGAAAAATCATTTCAAGTCTGGAAACATATGTGAGAGAGTGGTATTTTCTTTGTACTTGCTTTAGTAATTTGTGGGACACTTTTCCCTGTTCTGATCTATTTTTGAACTAAAATCCACATTCCCTTTACAAAGCAAGTAAGACCAAGAATTGCTGTCCTTTGGAGCTGCTAAATAAGAGCCAATCATTTTAGAGCTTCCAAAAACTCCTGGATTTTAATGTCTAGCCACACAATAATTAATAACAATGCAAGTGATCAATGACAATTTCAGTATGATAGTAAACAACTATTCATCAACATCTTTCAAATTTAGTTAAGTAGTTCTGTTGTCTACATTAGGGTCCTTTGTCCATTTGGTATGAAGCCCCTCAGACATGTCTAAAACCAACTGCCCAAAAGCCACATAAAACAGACTTCATTGCTCTAGAAAAGCTCAAGAAATACTTAACTTCACACATAACTGAAGATGTTTCATTTATAGAGGGTGGAGGCTGAGACTTGCTTCACAGTTCCAACCCCTTTTTTCCATAGCGTCCTACGTGGACAGCACTTTGCTCAAACCACTCCAAGCACTTCACTGTTACACAAAATCCAGGCTTGATTTTTGCAAAGTGAAACAGGAATTTTGGACTGTGAAGCATCACAAACAGAGGTTATTGCTTCACTGCACTCACAAGCACAAGAAGATTTTTCAAGATCTCATTAGCAAGATTCAGTTCTAAGGGCAAGAGAACATTTTTTACTGAGCCTCGCAGAGAACAGAAAGGTGAGATTTAATTATCATTAGGCCTGCATAACTGCCACAATTATTAATGGTCATAACGTTTATGCAGCATGTCACCATTTAGGAACACCATGTAAGCAAATGAAACTACTTTCTACTATTGCTTTCAAATTTAGTTTCCATTAATTTCAAGGTCTCCCCTTCAGTTCTTGCATCTTGGCACAGAAAAAAACCCCAAAGAAAAACACACTTTAGTCTTGCTGTACTGTGAGTACCAGATTCATCAGATACAAACACAGGACAAGGGAGTCCTAACACTTTCATTAGTTTTTACAGTTCTAACATCAAATAGTATCTGAAGGACTTCCAGTTTAAAGTGGTAAGAAAAGGAATGGAGGGGAGAAGAGAACAAGCTAAAAGAATGGGACTTACAGGTAAAGTAAGTCAACCATAAGAGTTTTATTTAGTTCACTTTTGAAGGGCATTTATATTACACAGTCACTGCAGTAAGACATGGAAGAGTTACTGATTCAAGTACAATTGCTACAAGAAGTGAAGAGTGCTATGTCAGTATGAATAATGTTTACCCTAAAAACAAAGTACAGAGAAAGTTAAATGATCCTGAGCACTGGGAGTGTTCCACAGAAGCTGATTTATTAATAAGTAGGTAATTAAAACCATCCCCCTTGGCATGAATTTCAATTTATTCGCTTTGCAATACCTTCCTTGAACCTCACTCCTTTTGCCCAAAAGACAATTGAGCTGGGGACCAACACTGCCTGCCACAGTTTATGAAAAATAATTAGCTGCATGTCCCTGAAGACCTCCAATGCACAGCAGAGACAAGATTTCTGCTACTCTGGTAGAAGTCTCCTTTGAAAACAGTAGGGAAGTTAAAAGTTGTAATTGAAAACCCTTCCATTTTCCTCACTGTTTGAACTGAAGTGACTGTATGAAATGAGTTCAGGAGGAAGTGCTGAGAAGACCTTTGGAATCAGGCTACAAGCACTCCTGCTCCATCAGCTGATCAACCAGCATTTTATTATCAGCAACAGATTTAAAAACAACCATACCTCAGCCTTCAAAGCTTCTCCTCATAGGGTCTGATAAACACGGAAGCATCCTGAAAAATAATGACATCTCTAATGCCCAGATTCCAATTTACCAGCCTGCTTTTAAACAGTAGTTAACTGGATAATTTTAAAAACAGCTATTAAAGTGGGATAGTGGAGGGGTGAGACCAGCCTGACTTTTCTTGTTAAAACAAAAAGCAAACTTAAATCAAGAACCACTTGCAAGACCTAGATTTTCCCAGACTAGCACACTATAGTCACTCAGCTACACCACAGGCTTTGTTTCTTCAGTTGTCCTGTAGCTGAAGCACAGTCCTGTCTCAGATTAACGTACCATGTACCCCACAAGTGCCAAATAGTTGTGCAATTGAGAAATAATGCTTTAAAAAAGTGGTCTTGCAAGAAATCAGCAGCGAGAGGGATCTACACAGCAGGAACAACATGTTCTTACAGCGGTTTTAGCGACTTTATAGGTGGAAGGCATAACTGTCAATAAACCCTTCATCTTGCCCGATGCTGAACTCCACACTCACCACAGTATTCGCTGACAAAAATACACTCTTCTGTGTTCTTTGTATCAAATTACACGGCAACTCTGTCACAAACTGCGTGAAGCAAATTAAAAATCTGTTCCTGCCTACTTTTCAGTTTAACTGCATATCCTCCATTTCCTATGTAGTAGAAGAGGAAAAATTGAATTCTTTTGTGCCTTGTCTCCTCTCCCCTCCTTACCATTTCTCATATGAAGACTTTTCTCCATGCTCCTAGCAATTCTTCATTTAACAATGTAGCTAACATTGTGTGCCCTTCCCTATTATGCACAATTAAGTGATAAAGAGAAATTTTATTCTACATGTGGTTCTTAGGTTGCCTGAGATACTTTATTTTCTGGGGGGAAAAAAAGACAACCTAACATACAGGGCAAAAGTTTTCATGTAAAAATCTACATAGGATGTCCAGGTCCTTTTGTGTGTATGTATACATATATATATATATATAAGTACCTCCTGATAGATAAAATAAGCCATCTCTATCTGCAGAACTTTTCCTTAGCCACATGGAGCTGTCTTCCCTCTCACTGCGTTAGAAAGAAATCTCAATGGGAGGCAGGGGATGCCCACCACGCCTGCATGAAACACACTCCTCCACACATTCCAGCACAGAGTAGTGCATAACTTGTACTGCCTCTGACCACACATACTTACAGCAAATTATTTAAAAATCTTCCTATGTCTATCACAGAAGTCCCATCCTTCCCTAGCTGATAGCACAAAAAGTGTTGCTACCATGCAGTAACAGGAAAGCTATTTTCTCAAGAACTCTAAACAGAAATTATTTTTATATCAGAAAAATCTATTTACAATAAGCTGACAGGACTTTCGCACCTTCTTGCCTGTTAACGCATTTCCGCAAATGAAAAAACCTCATTAAAAATCAGTTAGTCCCTGGAAATCTAATACCAGTTCAACTTTTACCGTGCTGGTAACCAAGAAAATGAAACCAGTGCAAATGATAACCATCAAAGAGATGTGCTTCTTGAGAAAAACAAGTAGTCACACTCAGTGATGGGAACTGCACCTAATTCAGTGTGCACCATGGAATCTCTGCACAAAAAGGAAAGTAACATAACGTAAGTAAACATTTGTGGTTTTCTTTCTCAGCTATCACGTCCCTTGACTTCAGATTGCATTACTGTAACAGAGCCTACATGGAATCTTGAAGGTCACACTGAAATTTCAGCTGGTGCGGCATGTTTATATAATGATCTTTCACAACAGGAACGTATTATATCTTTACTCCTGTACGATAGTGGTTTCACATTTGTTACCAAGTACAGTCCAAGGCATTAACTTCAAAATAAAAATTCCCCTATGGCTTATCTCTCATGTACTTTGAGACACATTTGCTTTCCTGGCCTAACAGCCAACAATACTTGGGATGCTCCATCACACAACCACCTGATTTACTCGGTGTGGGAAGAACCACCACAAAACCACACAGACTTTCATCTGCAAAATGATTCAGCAAACCCATGTGCAGAAAAGAATTTTAAACAATGAGCAGGCTCCACAAAAAATAAAGAGTTTTATAAAGGTCATCTACTTAAAAGATACCTTATAGGGGCTGCTGTATCACTATTTTGAGATGCTTGGGAAGTTTGGGAGCCTCAATGCAGGCGAGTTCTTTCCTTCTAGTTCAGCTTTACACTTCATACTGTTTGAAAGTTATGATTACACAAGTTCTTTCAAATTGTTGAAACATTTTTTCCCAGGTATCAAGGAAGTAAACTGTAATTCTTGGTGAGGAATTTAAAAAAAAGAAAAAGGTAATTATCCTTCCTATCATTACATATTCCAGACTGGGAAAGGTCCATTCCCTAAGTATCATGAAACACCCTTTTACAGCACTGGTTAGTTATGAGATATAGACCCTAATTATATAGGATGTTAGTCTTATCACAGGTAATTACTATCAGCATCACTCAAGATAAAAAATATGTAAACCACATGTAAAATATTAAGTCACTATTTTAACATACTCACTGAATCTCAGCTTCTGTAATGCTTAATTGAACAAGATTGATAATGGCTTCCACCCAGATTGCTGGTGAATCACTGGCATCACAGCAGAACTTTCCAAAAACAGTCCTGCTCAGTTCTGTTCATCTGCTTTAGCATGAGCACTTTTATATCACATATGTCTCAAGATGCCCCTAAATTAAACCGTACCCTATTAATGTCTGCAATTTCCAGATCCATACATGTATCTGTTCACTGGAACATTAGTTTTTTAAATTATCAGCATACAACCATCTCATCGTAAATTTCTAAAATATTTTCCTTTGAACTAAGCTAGTTTGGATACAGAGCTGACAAGAAAACCCACAATAACAAACAAACGGCCAGAAACCACACAAGTAACTTCCCACTCATCTCCATTAAGGCTCCTGCTGCTCACAAGTGATTGACAAGCTCACCACTCAAGTCTCTGATTGTCAAAACAGACTGTACTGATGGTACCTGCGTTTCTAAATTTCCCTCCAAGCAGCCTGTCAAGCTGTCTGCTTTGACAGACCCTTTTCTGGGACAGGAAAGCAAAGCCATAAGCTACCACTGGGAAAAGAAAAGGTGCCTGATAACGTCTGCTTCTATTTATGTTAGTGGAAACCATGATTTCGTATCAGCGTTGTGTGTTAATGCACTGAAGAAAGCCACGGTGCTCCCGGTGAAGCTTAGAAACTGTCAATAAGGTACACACTGCTTCTGGAACACGGGTTATTTATACAGCTATGAAGTCTCTTATTAGCTTCCCTGACTTCAAACACGGCAATACAGACATTTATAGCTGATAAAATTAATGCCCTCCACATCCTCATAAGCCTGAAAGGGGTAAGAAAAGGTACATTTAGGAACCCATTGATTTCTGCTTCATAGTACTGCTGTGTTATCTAACACCTCTGTGGCCATATGATTGGAATAAAATGTAAATGGTGAAGTTAACAATTGCATTTCTCTTCCAGCAGAGTCATTAGACAACAGCATTGCTAAACCAGTTACAATGACTAAAGCAGCTCAGCCACAGCCCAGACTACTTTGAACTTTTTTATAATTTCTGCAAATTTCTCAATTTTTTTGCCCTACTTCAGCCATTTTCAATATGGCAAAAATACCCAGAAAACAGTAGCTACCACCGGAGTGACAGACGATTTGTCATTCACACTTGACTCAAATTAATAAAAATAAGAAAACTACTTTGAGGAAAAAGGTATGTGGAGAAAAATTAGACATACCCGGTTCCTAGAGGAAAAAAAAAAACCCGCATTAGTTCCCTGTCCTAAAAACGCACAGGCCTCACAATGGCTTTTGAGGGCAAAACCTGACACCAGGACATTCCTAGCCACCGAAGCACATTAAAACGCAGCTAATACCAACACCACACTGCCGGCACGAAACCCTACCCACCCTCGCCCTGCAATCCAGCAGCCAAAACAACCCCAGGGTGGAATAACTAGTGAAAGTCAGGCGAGTTGCTGTGCGGTTTCAGCACGGTTCGTCTCCACGCAGAGGGAGCCGAGGCCACCTCGCTCTTCCCTCAGGCGCCACAGACAAAAGAGCCACAACCAGGGGCGGGTGTCCCGGGAACGGGGGCTCTGCTATTAATGGTATTAATCGCCCCATTACTGGGGTTCAACGCGACACGAGCATGAGTTTCCTTATCTTTCCAAGCACGCAGAGCCGCCGGTAAAAGAGGAGCAGTCGCAGGGCACACACAAAAGCCGCCTGCCCGTCCCTGAGGCGATGCCGCCCCTCCCCACCCCCAGCCCCTCTCCGCCTTCCCCACACCGGGCACGGCGGCCCGCGGGCCCTCCCCGCCTGCCCGGGGCGCTACCAGATCCAGCCCGGCAGCAGCCTGAGCCCCGGCGAGCCACAGAATTGCGAGGCACCTCTCGGAGCCCACCGAGCGCTCGCCCCTCCGCCTCCTTCCTCGGTGTCGGCCCCATTGTTCCCCGCAGCCCGCGGCACTCACCCGGCGGGCCGGGCTCCCCGCAGCGCCCAGCGGCCCCTCAGCTGCGGCACACGGGGGCTGAGGCAGCGCCCTGCTGCTGCTCCGGCAGTGCCCGCGGGCCCCGCGGCAGCGCCGCCATCGCCCGCCGCCGCCCCGCCGCCGCCGCTCCCGCAGCGGCCATCTTGTGCGCCGGCTGCTCCCCTCACCGCCTCCCTCCTTCCCTCCCGCCCCGCATCGCTCTCCCCTTCCTGCGCCCGCCTCCCCCGGCCAGCCGGGGCGGGGACAAACACCCGAGTTACGGGCTGGGGTGTCGGGAGGGCTGGGCTGGAGCGCCATGAGAGCTGGGCTGGGTAGGGCAGGGCAGGGCAGGGCAGGGCAGCGTAGCTTGGGCGGGGAATTGTCACCCACCGCGGACACGGAGTGCGCGGCTCCGTGAGGGCAGGTCTGCGCTCCCCGTTGCCCTCTCGCCTGTTAGGGGTGTTTTTCGCTCCGTTACCTCATTTTCTCATCGCTAGCGGGCTCAGAGAGGCTTTAGGGCGGAGGTCGCGGCTCTTCACACGCCGAGAGCCGCCTGAGGAGCGCTCCGTGTGCTGGGAGCCTCCCCCGGGCCCCCGCCCGCCATTTTCTCTCCCTCAGGAGCCGCCTCCGCTGGCGGGCGCCGCGGTTCCCCTCAGCCTCCCCGCTGCGGCTGCCTCATGCCATCGCACCTCTTGGGGCTGGTTCATTTTCTAACTTACACGGAAAACAACATGAATTAAGCTGTTCCCGCTTAGGTGGCCGTGCAGGGGAAAGCCCTGGCTACTCTGCCCGCCAGCCCAGGGGAAGGCGCAGAGCTGGGCTCAGTGCTGGAGAAAGTGCCCCCGTAGCTTTATTTGCTGCAGCACACACTTAAATCATCCTCAGGTTTAACCAACACCACAGGTAAGATGTTTGGGGACCCACCAAGCCTTCCTGTATCACAGTATCAGAACTAGCTGAAATACCGAAGAAAATTTAAAACCCAAGTTATAAAATACCTCACAGGTATTCATAATGTCTGGTAGCATTTACTTAGCACGTACCGACTGATAGTTTGAAGATGTTAAAAGAGCTAATTATTCACCATCAGGATATTTGAAGGTAACATCGACTTGATGCCCGTTTACAAGTGTGAATATGGTGTAAAATACTGAGGAATTTATCGACATTTATTTTCAAAATAAAGACAAAAACCAGCGTTCAGTGGCCCCACCTTATTGCGCAGCCATTGTCATAGCCCAGCTGGAGGCTCTGTGGGGTCTGTCCTGGTGTGAGGGCGTTGTGTGGGATGCTGTGTATGGAATCACTGCATTTCTGTTTCCACTCTCACACCCTGAGGAGCACACAGTGTATTATCACTTCAACATCCGAAATGCAGCATTGCATGGCCTCAAAATACAATTTAAACAGCGTCAGGTCAGAAGTAGCCAGGCTCAGAGCCAGAGACCAGAGACAGCAACCTGCAAAAGGAAGCTGGGTCATGACATCCAGACAGAACATGGAAATAAATCACAGAGCTTAAACTCTTACACACAGGGAAAAAAACTACACAGGGGCAGGTTACTTTTCGGCTCCTGCTTCTGACTCTTGTACTGCCATAGACAGATTTTCAGGTTAATTTTACAAGAAATGTGGAGATAGTAACTAAAAGTGTAATTTCTATCAATTTTACAATAGCAATCATCTCTACTATTTAGTTTTTTCCATCAAAATAAGCCTAATGCTTATCAAGGATAAGTGCTTAAATAAAAAATAATACTAAGAACAGCTATTAATTTCTGAAAACTGGGTTTTCTTGCCACCTTTAACTTAGCAAGAGCCTTACTGTGAGTTACAAAATAAGTGAAAATTGGTCCAAGGTCCAGGTTGGATGGGACTTGGAGCAAGCTGATCTAGTGAAAGGTGTCCCTGACCATGACAGGGGTTTTGAAACCAGGGGAGCTTTAAGGTCCCTTCCAACCCAAACTATTCTATGATTCTATGATGAATTTGGAAGTTTAGCATGGAAATGTCAGTCTTAAGCATTATGACAGTTTTGTTGTTGTTTCAAAAAGATTAACAGGAAAGATTTAAAAATCCACCACCAAGCAATGTAAACATTAGAATCCTTAGTACCATCATTGAATTAAGTAGCTGAATAAACAGTTTAATCAAGAATATCAAAATTAGCCAGATTCAGTAGGGATGATCACACATTAGTACATTATTATATTTTTATCATTCTATTGACATTGTAATACTTTCTACAATGCCCCAATGAAACATTAATATTACTTGTTCTTAATGGCTGTATAAATTATGTAAGAGTCTTTGTCCTGAAGCACCATCTTTCATATAACCAATTGGCAAACTGCAGTATAATTTTTAAAAATTAAAAAAAAATATCAAATCTGAATCATTATACTGCTATCTAATCAGTCCTCTCTCTTGGAAATGAACTGTGAAGCAGTATCTTTGCACATTATTCTAGATCAATTTAAATACTCTTTCTACCCTATTTCTCTAATTTAAAATTGTACATACCTGACAGAGGGCAGGGTTAGATTGAATATTAGAAAGAAATTCCTTACCTGTGAGGGTGGGCAGGCCCTGGCACAGGTTGCCCAGAGAAGCTGTGGCTGCCCCATCCCTGGAAGTGTCCAAGGGTTAGGGTTAGACAGGGCTTGGAGCAACCTGGGCTAGTGGAAGGTGTTCCTCTCCATGGCAGGGGGTAGAACTGGGTGAGCTTTAGGGTCCTTCCAACCCAAACCAGTCTGAGATTTTTTAGCACAGAAAAATTTCAATCAGCAATTGCTGTCTTTTGCAGACGCCTCTCCCAAAAGTTACACTAGAAACGTGAGCCTTGTTGGAGTTATCAGTGTCCTGAGATCAGAAGCAGAAGATGGCACTAGGAGCTAAAATGGTCAGCGTTCTTTAAACCTTGGTTTAAAGTCAGAGAAACTGGAAATGGTCAAGGCTGAGGACATGCTGATACTTTCTAGTTTCTAGCAGGGTATTGTACATAGTCTTCTGGTGTTCTAGTCAGGCTGGGTTTTAATACTCCAATCTGGGGACTTCCACCACTTTCTATACTTGGTTCCTGTGTACAGTTCCTGTATTGTGGAAAAATTTTAGTTTTCAGGTAGTTTTTTTTCCCCCTCAGCATTTAATTCCATCACCAGTATTAACATGCTAACAATAATTTGCACTATTACAACATAGGTTACCACAGTTGTTGAAATTTAAAGAAGTGGGATCTGAAATGGCCTGTGGTTCTTATTATGTAACACTGCAAAAATGAGTACTTTAATTCTCAAACCCCATTTTACACCTCTATCAGAGTCACACTTTTCTAATGCTTATTTATTCTCTTTTCTAAAAGTTCAGAAATCTGTAGATGAGCTTGTTCTCTGCTTGGGAACTGATCCCACTAGGTATCTAGATTATTTTTAATGTCTGCTTTCCCCAGTTATGCAGTATTTCTTCCTCCATGACAGGCTGCATTAGCACATGAAGCACAAAACAGTATTTGTCTTTAGGATTACTGTTTTTAAATCTCATTTCAGTTTATCATTAAATCTGCTATAATCTATAATCTATCTCGACTTACATTGTTCTTCCTTTTATGTTCTTAAAACCCCACAGGAGTTAGTTTTGATTCTAACATGTGTAGTCTCAATTTTCAATTCCTTTTCTTCTTCTTTTTTTTTTTTTTTCCCCATCCAAGAGGGGATAAAGTGTAAGCATGGTTCTAGGATTTGACATTTGTGGCCACCCTAGAATGTTCTTCAGCTCATGCCTTAAAAAGAACTCCCTGTTGCAGCCTGTATGACTGTCGAATGGTGTCATCTCACCATTCAATTTTTATACTACTCTTTAATATAAAACTGATACACAACTGTGGTACCAGAATAGCTGTCTTTATAAAAAGAAACATATATTTTTAAAATGTGTTGGCAGTGTTTCTGTTTGCTATTTTAGATATCAACATGAGAGGTAAAGCTGATAATAATGGAAAAATTCTCATTTTGAAACCTGTGATATCAGACTGAAAGTCAAGAATGAAGTATTTTTCCAGGTGGCTGTGAGGATGTAAAAAATGTCCTTGTTATTTCACACAGCCAAGAGTCTTGCATATTAACCACAGATAACAAAAATCTTGTATGTGCATCACATTAACAAAACCTAAATTCCGGGACTTCTATAAAATTCCACTAACTAAAGCAGAAGACCATATCTGTCCAACATAATAATTTCCAAAAATTCCAGTATTTATTAAAGAGTATGCTATCATCCAATCCCATAGGATACAGATGCAACTATTAGAGTTAGTTATATATGCTTATTTTAAAATAAGAGGGTGGTAGCAAAATAGGGCCTTCCACTATGAAAGGACACAGTATCTCCACCATAACAGGCAAGGTTTAGATTTCCTGTGTGCAAGAGAAGCCTGAAGGATCTAAAGGAATGTGAGGTGCATATGGCTAAAATCAGTGTTCCTTCATGATTGCTTCACTTCCAAACATTCAATTTTCACAAACAAATAATACTATATAACTCACCAAATATCAGATTTGTTTGAAAACTTTTTGTAGTTCTTTGATGCTGTACATAATAAATTTGCAGGATATCAGTGCAGTTATTAATGTTTGTGTTGTCAGGCTACTTGGAATGCAAAAGATCCATGTAAATATACCCTGTGGCTGCAGCTGCTGTGAAAAAAAAAAAGAAATTATAAGGAAGTTAGTTAGAAACTTTGATGGTTTCTCATTAGAAGTTTCACTTACTTAACTGTCCCACCTCCTCCTCCTCCTCCCACTGGCATTTAGGGTTGCAGAATGCTGACTCTGGAGTTTGTACCCCAGATTCTCATGGTGCTCTTTATCACCTTTTTGCTTACACGTAATTGCCTGCTTTGCTTCAGTCCCAGAGCTTCTGGTGTCATTCAGTACATCTCTCTCTGTGTGGCAAAAACCTTTAAGCAATATAAAGTACAAGAATTTGCAGCTTAACAGATCTGTAGACCCACTAGGCAGAGCAAGTCACAGGCAGTGCCACCACATCCCTGTTGTTCTGGTGCCCTCTGCTGAAATAACCATCTGCTTGGCCTATGAATCCCCCCAGGCAGTGGCAAGAGACTCTGCCAAGTGCCATATGCTGCCACCTCTTTATCTTGCACTTTACTTCCTAGATTTATTTCCTTTTCTATTCTGTCTTAACAGAAAAGCAGAACTACAACCCTTTCTTTCTTTTCCTTCTTCCACTGGTACTTAGGTTGAAACTTGTTCTTTTCCTTCATAATATTGCTGCATCACATTTTACAACAGCCTTTTATTGAGCTTAGGAAGGCAATATATGAGTTGAGATGCTAAATTATTCAGACAATTATGTTTTATAAGAATTACAGTGTGTGCATGTGTGCACAAAACTGCAAACCACCTAAATTAGTAATGTAATTTTTGTTCCTTTCTGGCAGATTTCCTTGTGTACAATAAAACTGGAGGAAATAAGAGACAGATATGGTGATAAGAGTCATCACTGGTTCTCTACAGCAAGTCAGTAGCTTTGTTTAGCTGCACGTAAAACCACAGCCTTACTCTCACTTTGCAGAGGAAGCTAAATTGTAAAGGTTAAGCAACTTTTCTGGTTCACAAAGCAAGCAGTGGCAAGAGGAGCAATAACCCATGGTCTGGTCTCCTGTTCCAGCCTCTAGACCTTGTGTGTCCTCCACATTCATTCAAGTTACAGCAATTACATTATGACAAAGCCGCTAGCTGAGTAATTTTTCCAATTGAATTTCCCAGGTAAAGCACTCTTACTACAAGTAAAAAGTGGGACTGTCTTGCATCTCTGTAGTCACATCCCATTTCTGCAGTAAAAGAAAACATGCTGATGATTTCCTGGAGTTATCCTTGTTTAGTGTCACCCAGAAAGACTCCAAGTTTTTCACTGGTTTAGTTTAAGAACACCTAGTACAATACTTCCCTCGTGCATCTTTCAAAAAATGAGACTGCCAATTCCCACAGCAAAGTCAAGGACCAGCCTTAGCTTATCTTCATGTTATGAATAACTACATAAAGTAAGTTTAAGTGTTTTTATATTAGTGTGGATCTCAAGTAGCTGCTTATTCAGATCTTAGTTCTAGCAATTTTTAAAAAGTATGTTCAAGTAATTGGAGAGGGACATGTTTCATACTTCATCCCTCAGTGGGATTTCAGAAGAGATCTGTAAAAAAAAAATCTATTTTATAATATATATTTATACAATATCTACAATCACATATTATATATAAAATTTATAATATATGCAATTTATTTTATATATTATTTATAATATATATTTGTAGCTGCAGCATATGCTTGATAAACAGTTCACAAAATACTATTTTCACTGAAAACATGTCAAATTTGTTTAGATGGGCTGAGGTTATTTTTTGGAAATCACTGCTGTATGGTAATTTTCGTTATTCTTTTACCAACTTCTACATGTTATATCTTCTTTGAGAGGCACATTCTCGCACATACAAACCTCTACCTTTTTGATAAGAATTTCTTCCTCCACTTTTAAATTTCTTTGCAGCACAGTATTCTCAGTTTCCTCTCTCTCATTGCTGTGCTGGTAAAAAGCTGTTACATACCATTCCAGCAGTTCAATTTCAGCAGGAAACGATGAAATTTCTCATTTGTAAATGTACAGTACAAATTGTTCCTGTTGTATATGTTCTTCTGGTTTTGGTAAATTTTCACCAAGAATTACATCATTAATCCTAACTTTTGAGGATAATTTTTTTAATTTGACATTTCAACTATTGATTCTATTTTTTAACTGGCCTAAAAACAATGTAAGTTTTGTAAAAAGAAATTGATATCTTTTATTGTTAATAAAAGGTTCTTTCAAGATTTCTTGAAGGCTTCAGTAATCTGGCATGTCTTATGATGCTTCTTTGATTCCAGCAGGTGAAGGAGGCAGCATTTACAGAAGAAGAAAAAGGAAAATTACTAAAGGGAATTGGTAAGTTGAGCGAAAAATAGTAACTAATAGTGGAATTAGCTCTCATTTCCAGAGAGAAAGAGACTGTTTGTGGATTGGCTAGCTAACTATTTTTGATGTTATTTTTCTACGTAAGCTACTGATCTAATTGCTAAAGAAACAGCAGTGGAAAGGATCAGAACATGCTGTGAGCACAGATGGAGCTTACATTGTGTATACATTTCTAAGATATTATATTAATTTTATTTTAGAAAGAGTGTCATCCTTTTCTCAGAGATGAACAGATATTTTTTACATGCTCATTGAGGGACATAGAAGACTATGGTATGGACAAAAGCTGTAGCCTGTTAACAAACCCCAACTATTTTGAGAAGCGCGCTTTCTTGTTCTTGTACGTGAGGCCAAAGGATCCCCCAGTATTATTGTCCCCAGTGCTTTTGGGGACATTGGTGTCCTGGCGGCTCTGCTAGGCAGGCATGTGCTACCTGCATGAAAAATATCAGCCAGGAACTAAGTTCTTCATGAAGTCCTCAGTCTTTACAACTTAGCTATAGTTGGACTTTAGTACAGCAATCTGATATCAGAAGGTTGTTAGTGGCAGTTTATCACTGTCTCTCCCAGGCAGCAGTGTTTCTTACCATTGCTTCTATTTAACACACTGTGCTCTGCCAAAAAAAAAAAACAAAAAACCAACACCACCAAAAAAACCATAAAAAGGAGTGTCCTCTATTTTCATACGAAACCTCCACCTTCTCCTTGAATTTTCTTCCACAGAAAGCATATATGCATGTATGCACTTATTTGCATATTAAATAGACAAGATAAAGCTGTTTCTAGCCTACATAGATGAGTCAAACACTGAAAACCAGTGGAGGGCAAACACTGTCATTCACTGGTCTCTCAGGTGTAACAGCTGGGTGGGGAGGCAGGGGCTGAAACAAATGGCTTTTATTTTGTACTTCTCAAGCTTACAAATTGAAAAGAGAATACTGGAAATGCAATGTTAAAATTCTGAAATTGACCCTCAGTCTGCCTTTTTATATCAGCTGCTAAAAGGGCAAAACCAGAGAGATACAAACCATAGCATAGAAAGATTTAGGTTGGAAGAGACCCTTTGGTCCGTGGAGTGTTCCTCATCACATTATTGGGCCGTCTGGTGTCTTCTGGCTGGGAGTTCCTCATTGGTGTCTCTAGCACGGGTATCTCCCACTCTTCTTCAGGGCTCCTGCAGTCTAGCATTCATTTCCTGGCCTCCGTGTACTCCACCTCCCTTTGCCCCAAGGATTTCCCAGGGAGAGCTGGTCTGCTGGCGGAGCTGGGGTTACTGTGCACACTGTACATTCTTGGCTGCTCTAAGATCCAGTTCTGCAGGGGGAGGACCTGAGGGAAGGCTGTCATCCTGAATCACAACCAGCACTTTAGGAGGAGACAGCGCTGAAGAATTAGTTTGCACCAAGAATTTATGCCACAGCCAAATAAATCACCATGTCTTGTATGTGCTACCATTAAATGTTAATGAATCTTGGCAAAGAGCTCAACAAACAACAAAACTGTCCCTGTGAAATACAATGCAACTCCCTGGAACTCGTGTATCCACCCATGTAAGTTTATTAGCAGGAGATAAACACATAACCTGGTATATTTTACAGGTCCATGGATTATTAAAATACAGATAGGCCCAGGCACAGCTTATACAACCAATACCTTCATAAGAGGCTCTGCACCTCTACAATCCAGGGAATTATTTTGGGTAAAAGTACAGAAAAAGAGAACTTACATATTTGGTGGGAGGGATGATTTTTGGTATTGCTAACCTTTCTCAGCAGTAAAGGTGAAAAGAAAATTAAATTTCATCCACCACTCCCACCTGAAATCTGTGTCAGGTCCCTGTAATTCTTTACAGTTATTAAACACTGAGCTGCAGCATAGCATAATAAATTACTGTTTCTCAGGTTTCTGGAAGTTCTCTGTTATGGTAATCTACTATTATCAGACAAGAACTGCTTGGTTGCTCTTCATTTTTCAGCTTTTCCGTGTGAGAGATTTGTGCTCTTTTAAACTTGAATCCCATACCCATTGCTGCTCAGCTGCCTTTTTAGGTGTCAGATCTTACCAACAGCCAAGTGATGAATGTTTTCCTCAGAAAACAATTCTCACACAATTTCCAATTTTCTTATTCTTCAGAACTTGCAGATGAAGGGGTTGCTCTGAGGGTCAGGGGTTCTATCACCAATATACTATTAAGTGTAGTGTACATGCACTAACAGGGAAAGGTTTATCTTCCCATGTAAAAACAGACTTTCTTGCTTAGTCCTTGTTCCTTGTTGGGCTTCCCAAATGAAGCCTCTCAACTGCAGGTTACCACAGAGGAGCCTGAAGTAGGATGGGCCCCATACCTACTTACCAGTAGGACCGAGAAAACAACCTCTGAATGTTCTGGTTGATCCAGGAGCTTAAATATCTCTGATCACCCCCATGGGAGCTAATAAATCTGACAAAACCAAGTTTTTCTAAAAAGGTCTCCAAAGGATGGATAGCTACTCTAACTCAAGTTTGTTTACATAGTGTTAAGAACCTCGATCAATATTGTTAAGGTGCTAGATAATTTGAATATGATTTCAATGGCTTTGATTAATATTTGTATGTATTTTGTCTCAACAGTTTTGCACTGTGTATACGAGTTTTCCACAAAGCACTGCTTTGGAATGTTGGTGCCTTCTCTCTGTTTGCCACAGTGGATGGGGAAGATTCCTCCCTGAATTTAGATGATTATGGAATGAGGTTTGTGTACCTCTTCCTACCTCCTCAGAGCAAAGGACCGTGACTGGACTAATATGCTGAGTAGGTAGGAACAATTTATACCCTGTCATTATAATGCTTATTTTGTTGATATTCATTATATATACACACACACACACATATATATATACATGAGTGTACTTAACCCAACACATGAGGATACTAACCATTGCAAAAATACATAAATTGAAACAACATTTCTTACCAAAATCAATAATTAATTCCATATGATGCTGCATTTGATATTGCTTACTGTAGTCCATGCAAACCGTGCGAACCATTGACAAACCTTGAGGCTAAGCTGGGATCCAGCCACACCCAGGCTCCTCTCTGAGAAGAAGTTTAGAAAGCAGGGTGATCCTTTCTGTACCACATGACTCAACAGCAGGACTTTTCCAATAAACTTTGTCTAAAAGCCTTCCACTCCCCCACCTGACCTCTGACCCTGAAACGCTGGGGCTACGGGCTTGCCCTCCTATGAGAAAGAACTGTCATTCTCTTTTAGGAGTCTGCTGCTCCTGAAACACCATACCGACCTCATATGCCCCAAATAGGCCCCATAAGCGTCATAGGGCCCACAGGCCCCACAGGCCTCACAAGCTCTCCATAGGCTTCATAGGCCCAATGATCTTCACATGACCCAGGGGCCCTATAAGTTTCATAGGTCTGTGGGGCGCATTAGGCCTTATAGGCTCCATAGGCCTCACAAGCCCCGTAAGTCCATAGACCTCATAGGTCCCATAGGCTGAATAGGCCACATGAGACTCACGGATCCCATAAGCCTCACAGGCCCCATAGGCCTCATAGGTTTCATAGACCTCAGTGGTCCTATAGGTCTCATAGGCTTCATGGGCCCCATAGGCCCTGTAAGTGCCATAGGCCTCACAGACATCATGGGCATCAGGGGCCACATGGGCCCCATACACCACATAGGCTTTATGGGCTCCACAGGTGCTATAGGCCCCATAGGTCCCAGAGGCCCCATAAGCCTCATGGCCCCCACAGGCCTTTTAGGTCCAATAGACCGCACAGGTGCCATAGGCTCCATAGACACCGTAGGCCTCACAGGCTTCGTATGCCATATTGGCTCCATAGTCCCCAGAGGCCTAATTAACCTCATGGGCCACAAAGGCCCCATGGGCCCTACAAGCCCCAAAGGCCTGATACGCTTCATAATAAGCTTCATGGGCCCCAGAGGCTCTATAGGCCTCATAGGAGCAATAGGTACCATACACCTCATGGATCCCAGAGGCACCTGTGCAGTTTTTAGCTGAGCCTGGTGGGCACCACTAGCAAAGCATGTGCAGTGTGAAGATCCAGCCAGCAGGACCAGTTACAGAAACTGTGAGTTTTCAGGTCAATCGGGAAACTGAAAAGGCTCTAAAAGGCCCTATAGACCTCATGGACCCTATTGGCACCACAAGCCTAATGGGACCCGTAGGCCCCAAATGTCCCACTGGCCTCACAGGCATAAGCCCTAGGGGCCTCATGGGCCCAATAGGTCCCATAGGCTGCATAGGCCCCATAGACCTCACAGGCACCATAGGCTCCACAGGCTTTACAGGCCCCATATGCCATATAGGCCCCATAGGCCCCAAAAGCACTATTGGCCTCATAGGCCCCATACTACCCATAGGCCTCATGGGCCTAATAGGCCCCATTGGCCCTACTGGCCTTACGGGCCCCATAGGCCATATAGGCCCCATAGGCCTCACTGGGCCCTTATGTCATATAGTCCTCATCAGCCTCATAGACCCCTCACAAGCCCTATGTGCCACAATATAAGCCCTGCAGGCTTTATATGCCCCACAGGCCTGACGAGCCCCATGGGCCCCACAAGCCCTATAGGTCTCACAGGCCCCATAGGCACTGTAGGCCCTGTATTGCTCACAGGCTTCATAGGCCCCATAGACTCCATGGGACTCGTGCCCTATAATCCCCATAGGCCCCAGAGGCCACATAGGCCCATAGACCTCCTAGGCACCATTGTCACCATAGGCCTCACAGGCCCCATAGCCATAACAAACCTCAAACCATCAGAGCCCCCACAGGGCTCACAGACCCCATAGGACTCACAGACCAAATAGCCCTCAGAGCCCCCATATGAGTCACAGGCCCCACAGCACTCAGAGTCCTAATAGTCCTCATAGACCCTAGAGCCCTCATAGTCATTACAGCTTTCATAGCCCCCACAGATCTCACAGCCCTCAAACAGCCAAGTCCCTCACAGCCCCTATGACCACCAGAGTCCCCATAGCCCTCACAGCCCCCACAGGGCCCACATCCCCCATGTGCCTCACAGAGCTCACAGCCCTCACATACCCCATAGCCATAACAAACCTCGTAGGGCTCCAGACGAAATAGCACTCAGAGTCCCCTAAGCTTCAGAGCCCCCACAGCACTCACGGTGCCATAGCCCTTACACCTCCCCAGCCCTCACAGCCCCCCTAGCTGCCATAGCCTGGAAAGACCCCAAAGCCCTGAAAGAACCTATAGACCTTAAGGCCCCCTTGCTCTCACAGACCTCACAGCCCCTATGACCCCCTACAGCTCTCAAAGCCGTCACAGCCCTTATAGCCCTCAAAGCCTCCATAGCCCATATAGCCCTCACAGACCCCATGGCATCTTCAGCATTTTTATCACATCTCAGGATATTAAGCAGATGAGGAATTCAGTATGCTAAAAAAAGCAAGTATCATTAAGTGTTTTTAGCTTGACAGTCCATTATGCAGCAAAGAGTTATTTCAGGTTTCAAACAGATGTGCTGGTGTACATATTCACTTTTGTATACATACAGACTGCTTTTTTTTACACAAATTCTCTTATTTTTCTAGGCTTGAGTATGTCTTGGACTTTTCACATGTCCAACTGAATTTCTTTCAGTCACACTTAGTACAACTCAAAGTCAAGTTGTCCAGGGTCTTGGGTAGTTCTTTGCATTCTCCCCAGAGATGATTGAGAAGAGGTGCCCAAAACTGAGCTCTGTTCTTCATGAAAGCCTTTTTGAGCTCAGTGAAGCAGAAGAATTATTTTGCTCTTGTGTTTTACAGCCTTTTCCTACATTTCAGTAGCGTAGTCACATTTTTTGCAACACCACTGTTGACTCATTTTCTATTTGTGAACTGCTGTGAACCATGATTTTCTGTAAAGTAAGTGCTTTGCCACTTTGTCTCCAGCTCACATTTTTGCAGCCAATTATTCCCAGCTATATGTAATAGTTTCTCACCTTATTGAATTACATCCTCTTTAGTTCAGATCTTTGTTCCAACTCATCATGATTTGTTCCATTCTAATTACATCTTCCAAAATGCTTACAGCTCTCACCTGAGCAGGATATCCTTCACAGATATGAAAAAAATATTCCCTATCCTATTACCTCACAGGAGCAGTTCAGGACTCGGGATGTAAACATCTGGAGGAGTTGCTCTAAACTTACTTGACGCTACTCCTGAATGCCATTTTCTAACCACTTCACCTAAGTTTTGTGTAGCCAGTGCTCATCCATCCTCAGAAGCCTTGCCTCAGTCAAGATTCCATAATCTGCTTTTGAGATGTTATTGTTGATTATTATTCATCTTATCATCTGAGGCCTAACAAATAATTTGCTTAATAATTTCTTCCAGTATTTTGCCTGATACAAAATAAAACTGACTGGCCTTCATTCCCACCCTTTTCTGTTTTAGGGTAGTCACTGTTTCCTTTTTGCTGGTCTCCATGGAACCTCAACTATCTTTTCTGAGTTCTTGAAGGGAACTGCTAATAGCTTTGGGGCTACTTAACTGTATTTCTGAGTGTGTTGTCTAAAATTACAGATGATTTTTGTAAGCATCTTACTTGAATAGATTGTTTCTTTCCTTAGTTTAGCTTGATCATTTTGTGTGTTTTTAATATGTGCTGGGTTTGGCTGGGGTAGAGCTAATTATCTTCATAGTAGCTGGTGTGGGGCTGTGTTTTAGATTTGGACTGTTCTATGCCCTTGTTAACCACCTGGTTACAGGTGACATTTTGGAGAAGAGCAAAGCAAAAACCATGAGGCTTTGGTTTTCTTCAAATGACTTGGGAACAGTTCTCTTGCTCACCTGAGAGCAAGTCCTTCCCCAACAGCCTTTCACATAAGCTTTCTGTATGGCTCCTTGATAGTTTTATCTCATACTGTATTTTAATCTTTGTGGATTTTCCTTACATATTACAACAATTGCCTTGTTTTTGAATTTAATGATTTAACCTAGATTTTGCTTTTTCAGAAGGTGCAAGCCATTGAAATATTTTAGTTTAGACAGACTGTTCCCTTCATCTCTTGCTTTCTCACTGCAATGGTCTGGTTGCACCCTTGGTGTTGATTCTCTGGGAAACGGAAAACTTTCCAGATATGGGCTTTTTCTCTATTTGCTACAGTGGGGTTTGTCATTCAAATGGTGACTTCACTTGGAACTTATTTCTTCAAGTCCATCAGTTTGATTTTTCTTCCATCCCTTTTGAAGTCATTAACTTAAGGACCACTGGCACCTCTATAGCCTCCCAAATTCCTTTCAGAGTCGGTGCCATGCTATTTCAAATCTCATTATCACCAATTCCTACACTTTGGATGATTTTATTCAAATTAAAGCACCATGCACTTCATCTTTTTTGTTTGTGGGTTGCTAATGGGTCTTTGCTGTGACACTGTTCTCTTCCTTTTTGCCATTGTCCAAATATTGTCACTCACTGTACCTGGCATTCCTTTTTTTCCTACCTAGGCTTCCTGAACAAACTCTCTATTTCCATAACAATAACCAGTTATGATAATTTATTCATAGTTCTGGTTATGAATATAATGACTTTAAGTTCCTCCTGTTTATTACCCACATTTATACACCAGAGTGCAGCACCTAAGTACAGTGCCAGGGAGACTTTTTTCTTATTATTCCTCTGTCGTAATACTCAGTAAAATCATTTTCCTCCTCCCCCTGAATTCTTCTTTCCCTATGCTTTTGTGGTTTATCTGAACCCTGCGGTGTGATAAAAATAATCTGAAGATAATTTAATTTACACCAGCTGCAGACAAATAGTAACGACAACAAAGTGGGGGGGCTTGTCAAACAGTCCTGGTTTATTTTGTCTCTGGGAAATGTTCTTTGTCTGCTTGCTTTGCCATCTTCGAGATGAGTTTGTTAAAATAGTACAGGGCAAAAAAGACCACACAAAAAATAAACCTCTTGATCCCCAGTGACAAGAAAACAGCCTAAGAACAGTGTCCACACAGGCACTCCTGCTGTCCTGGGGGAACGGGGCATGGCCTGCTGCCTTCCATGCTAAAGTTATTTTGTTGGAGGCTGTGGTCTGAAATTCCTTAAGGTTTTGCTGTTTCACATGTGAAATGGGAAGAACACAGACAAGCTCTGTAAATGTTGTGGTTAATTTAAATGTAATTTGTTTCACACACAAGCAAAAAAAAAAAAAAAAAAGAGGGAAAAACCCCCAAACAACACAAGGTTTCATTATTTAAACATACTTTATTAAATATAAACAATGCTGATATTTAATTAAACATAGACATATATACACTATTTAAACATTTATTTAACCACACCAAACCAGTATTGATAAACAAACACAATCTACCGCTTGGTGAGACTGGGATGTAAAATCTGAAGGCAAACATAAAAAGGTCAATTTTTTCTAAAGAGAACCATGATTTATAGGTTGCTTTCATTGTCCTTCAGTTGCAGGACAGGGTTTGGACATGTCTGGGTGCTTGCTGGATTCTTTCCAATGGGTGGGAGAGAGAAGTTATCACAAGCAGTGTGGGCAGCAGGGGAGGGGGGGATTCTGTGCCTCTGTCCCTCAGGTGAGACCCCACCTGCAGAGCTGCCTCCAGCCCTGGGGGCCAGCACAGGAAGGACATGGAGCTGCTGGAGTGGGTCCAGAAGAGGCACCAGGATGGTCAGAGGGCTGGAGCAGCTCTGCTGGGAGGAAGGGCTAAGGAAAGTTGGGGTTATTCAGCCTGGAAAAGAGAAGGGTGACCCAATTGTGGCCTTCCAGTACCTGAAGGGAACTTACTGGAAGGGTGGGGAAGGATGTCGAGATGCCTGGAGCAGGTCCAGAAAAGAGCAACAAGGGTGGTGAAGGGACTTGAGCACAAGTCCTTTGCAGAGAGGCTGAGGGAGCTGGGGTTGTTTAGCTTGGAAAAGAGGAGGCTCAGGGGAAACCACATCACTGTCTACAACTACCTGAAAGGAGGTTGTAGCCAGGTGGGGGTTGGTCTCGTCTCTTAGGCAACTATTAGTAAGACAAGAGGGCATGGTCTTACACTCTGCCAGGGGAGGTTTAGGTTGGATATTAGGAAGAAATCCTTTATGGAGCAGGTAATCAGGCATTGGAATCGACTGCCCAGGGAAGTGGTAGATTCTCCGTCTCTGGAGGGTTTTAAGACGAGACTGGATGTGGCACTGAGTGCCATGGTTTAGTAAATGTGGTGGTAGTGGATCAAGGGTTGGACTTGATGATCTCAAAGGTCTTTTCCAACCCGGCTGATTCTACGATTCTATGAAAGACTATTTCCAAGAGTATGGAGTGACAGGACAAGAGGGAATGGCTTCACACTGACAGAGGGCAGGGTAAGATTAGATATTGGGAAGGAATCCTTCCCTGTGAGAGTGGTGAGGCCCTGGCACAGGTTGGGCAGAGGAGGTGTGGCTGCCCCATCCCTAGAAGTGTCCCAGGACCAGGTTAGACGGGGCTTGGAGCAACCTGGGCTAGTGGAAAGTGTCCCAGCCCATGGCAGGGGGGGTGGAATGAGATGGACTTCAAAGTCCCTTCCAAACCAAACCAGTCTGAGATTTCTGTGATAAAATAAATATAAAAAATATATTCCTTTTATGGCAGTATATCCTATAATCTCTAAAAGTATTCTTCAGAATATGTAGTCCAGTGTATACTAC
>JAWWEU010000005.1:23775393-23787727 GCA_035583155.1 Acropternis orthonyx | reverse complement strand
GGAAGACACCACCATAGCAAGCATTTCCATGTCATCATGCTGAACCCTGCACTTGCTGTCCACCACTGCTGGAGTCAGCCCAAACATCAGCTTGGCCAAGTCCAGCTCCTCATTAGGGTAAGTGAAGAGGGCCACGGCATTGACCACCTCCTTGTGGACTTTGGAGTTGTTGTGCTGCGGACGCTCCACTGCAGCAGCAGGCCCAGCATCTGCTGAAGACACGCTGCTTTCATCAGCTGCAGGAACAGGGGTTTTTACTCGTGCTGGAGACTCCAGCTTCTTGACCTCAGGACTTCAGCAGCAGCAGAGACCAGTGGTGCCAGCAGATGGATCACTTCCAGTGCCCTGAGCACCACCTTGAAGTTGAAGTAGTTCAGGAGGGTGTAAAGGAAAGTGTTGAGCATCAGGAAGGTAAGGGCAGACATGAAGGTGACTGCTGCCTGGCTGGCACCTCCAACCGCCCTGTTCAGCTCCTCCATGGCTTTACATGCAGTTCTTGTAGTCCTCCTAGTCCAGCAGGCGAGCCTGCAGCTCCAGGGTCAACAGCCTGGACTTCAAGCTGGGCTGGATGGGGAGCAGTGGTTGTTTGCCCTTGCCTACCTGCAGACTCCTCCAGCAGCTGCTGTTCGCCAGCATGTGGGAATGGCTCTGTGCTGGGCTCCTCCCACAGATGAAACATTCCACAAGCATCTGGGAGAAGTCTCATGATCGCTAGACCTTGTTCTTAGAGGGGAATTCAGCGTAGCAGGTGTCTGTCAGAAATTCAACACAGTGGAGGGGAAACAGTCTGGGAGGTTCCTGGAGCATGTGAAAGAGAACTTCCTGACACAACTGATGAGGGAGCCAACCAGAGAAGATACCCTGCTGGACCTGCTGTTTGTGAACAGAGAAGGACTGGTGGGTGGTGTGGTCATGGAAGACCCATTTGGGCACAGCAGTCTTGAAATGAGAGAGCTTTTGGTTCTTAGAGAAGTGAGGAAGGGGGTCAGCAAAATCTCTGCCTTGGATTTCCAGAGGGTAGACTTTGACCTGTTGAGGACACTGGTTGAGAGAGTCCCTTGGGAAACAATCCTGAAGGGAAAAGGCATCCAAAAAGGCTGGACATTCTTCAAGAATCCTAAAGGTAGGGACAGGTTGTCCCCATCTGCCAGAAGACGAGTTGGTGGGGAAGAAGACTGACCTGGATGAACAGGGAGCTTTCGCTGGAACTGGGGGGAAAAAGACCTTTGGAAGAAGGGGCAGGCAGCTCACGAGGACTACAGGGGTGTCATTAAGCTGTGCAGGAAGAAAGGTAGAAAGGCGAAAGCCCAGCTAGAAATTATTTTGGCCACTGGCATAAGAGATAACAAAAAATGTTTTTACAAATGCATTAGCAACAAAAGGAGAGCCAAAAAGAATCTCCATCTTTTATTGCATGTGAGGGGAAACATTGCCACAAAGGATGAGTAAATGGCTGAAGTATTTAACGCTTTCTTTGCCCTGGTCTTTAATAGTCAGATCAGTTGTCCTCAGGGTACCAGCCCCTGAGCTGGATGACAGAGACTAGGAGCAAAGTGAAGTTCTCATTATCCAGGAGGAAACAGTGACCTGCTGCTCCACTTAAACAAGCACAAATCTATGGAGCTGGATGGAATCCACCCAAGGGTACTGAGGGAGCGGAGCTTGCAGATGAGCTTGCCAAGTCGCTCCATCATTTGCCATCAGTCCTGGCTCACCAGGGAGGTCCCAGACGACTGGACATGGGCCAGTGTGATGCCCATCTGGCAGAAGGGCCTGAAGGAGGATCTGGAAGCTACAGGCCTGTCAGCCTGACCTTGGTGCTGGGGAAGGTTATGGAAAGATCATCTTGATCACACAGCACATGCAGGACAGCCAGGGGATCAGGCCCAGCCAGCGTGGGTTTATGAAAGGCAGGTTCTGCTTCCCTGGTGGTGAATGGAGTCATATCCAGCTGGTGGCCAGACACTAGTGGTGTCCCCCAGGGATCAGTATGGGCAGCAGTCCTGTTTCATATCTTTAGTGATGATCTGGGTGAGGGGATTGAGTGCACCCTCAGCAGGTTTGCATATGAAATGGGGTTGGGCAGGAGGGTTGATCTCCTTGGAGGATGGGAAGGCTCTTGAGAGGGATCTGGACAGGCTCGATCCATGGGTACAGGACTGCTGTATGAAGTTCAACAAGGCCAAGTGCCGAGTCCTGCATTTGGGTCACAACTACCCCATGCAGCATTCCAGGCTTGGGGAAGAGTGGCTGGAAAGCTGCCGGGTGGGAAAGGACCTGGGGGTGCCAGTGGCATCCTGGCCTGTGTCAGCAGTAGTGTGGCCAGGAGGACCAGGGCAATGATTGTCCCCGCTGTGCTTGGCACTGGTGAGGCCACACCACAAATCCTGTGACCAGTCAAGCATTGAACAGGCTACCCAGGGAAGTAGTGGAATCATCATCTCTGGAAGTGTTCAAAAACCCCGTGGATGTGGTGCTTAGGGGTGTCACGTAGTGGTAGATGTGGCAGTGTTAGGCTGAAGGTTGGAGTCTGTGATCTTAGAGGTCTATTCCAACCTTAACCATTCTATGATTCTTTGTTACATTTTTGTGTAGGGAAAACAAGCAAAGCAGATGAGAAATCTCTCTTTTTTCCTGTTGCACACAATTTAAAATAACAGTGGGAAGTTTGCTAAAAGTGGCTACAGGGTATATATAATTTAATTTCTCTTTTACTAGGTTGTAAATACTGAGAGATTTTTAATTTCCCCCTCCCCTCTTGCTGTGGAATGCTCGTTTGCAAGAATAAACTGATGAATTACTTTTAGAGTAGGGCTGGAAAAAAATGGGTTTAGTATTTTTAATAATGTCAGTTTAACAGCATCTTTGTTGAGAGGGACTTTTCTGTGGGCTTTCTTAGATTTTTCTATTTTAAACATTACTAAGGTTCAACAGTTTCCATGGTTACAGTTAAAACCTACAAAAGAAGTATTTTCTGGTACATATTGAGACCATGTGACTGTGATACAGTATAAAAGTTACCCAGGGAAATTTTATACTGGTAAAACTGAAAGTGGAAAAGCTCATGCCACTCTTTTTCTATGTAGATGATCATCTGGATTTTCAGGAGTAAATATCTCTTTAGGTATATTGAGGGGCAGTTTCTGCACAATACCATTTCAGAAGTACTATTTTAGAATTCATATGCTTTACAGGAAGTTCTAAAAACTGTTTTTAGTAGAAGAAGACCTTGGAAATTAATGGGATGCCACATTCAGTCTGTGCTACAACTTCAGGAAACATCAGCACACTTTCAGCAAGAGAGATCAACAAATGCATGTGTCTTGGCCTGCTCTCCAAAGCTGAGTGGGAACAACCAGAAACCATAAACTACCTTTTCTTTTTTTCTTTTTTTTTTTTTCCTCCAAAAGAATGTATTCAGTGATACAGGAACAATCTTCCTAACAGGAGAGTATTTCATTTTTTAAAATATTTTTGTAGATTAATGCTTCTTCTGGTTTCATAATTAATTCAAGCTAACATGTTTCAAAACTACCTCCAGTTTATAGTGACCAATTCTTAAAAACTTTTATGAACTGTACAGTTGCATCCTTCATGTTCACAAAGTCTTGTTTAGGAAGTGATTGAAACTGGATTCTCTTTTTAATTTTGTTATTTTTAGTCTGATAGTAAGAATGTGAGTAAACAAGGAGAAAACTAGTAAGTATCTTACCACTTTGGAACAGGAATTGGTAGCAAGTCATGTGTATATGTATTTAATTCTCTGTGTGTTTTATATATGTGTATAGGGGGAAGTTAAAAGATCTCTTTAGTAGATCAGTCTTAAAAGATTAAAAAGGTTTTTTAGTGATGCTTTTACAACTTCCTCTAAAACATATGTATGTCAGCGTCTTTTATGCTAATGCTGGCTGTTTTAAACAGTGACTTTGATGTTAATTTGAAAATAATTATGATTTATAAAAATAACGAATTCACCCATTGTGGTAAATAATATGTAAGACCATATTTTTCTGCCTAAAACCTAAGCTTTTAAACGTAAAATTGAAATTCATATTATACTTTTGATACTTGCAACACTTTTCTTTTTGCCTCATATGTATTAATTATAAATTCAAAGCTCGCATTCTGTAGCGCGGGTATCTTTTGGTGCTAAATGAGATGTTTCATGTTACTGTAGGTATTCTGCTACTTACTTACGCTCTCCCTTATTGAGTAAACCAAACCAGTGAGGGAAGCCTTTTCTGACATTAAAAGCAGGGCTTAAAGAACTGATGGTAGGAGTGTTACCTTTCAGTGAACATAAACGTAGTTACTGCTGAATTACTACAGCTCTTACAATACAGCTCTGACAGAAAGCCTGGAGAATGCAGCACTGCCACCAGCTCGTCAGGTGACATTGAGAATAAACCTCTTCCGACAAAAGCAGAGACATAGCACTTTGAGTCTGAAAAAGAAAATTAGCCATTTCTTGTGAAAAATTGTGTATAATTTTTAGTGTCTAAGCAAAACACCTTAATGAATAGGGGGAGTAAACTCATTTGCTCAATACATGTTAATAATTATTTCAAGTAAATGCACTGATGTTTTGGGGTTGGTTTTGGTAGTAATGTGTTTTAAATTACACAATCGTCAAACATCTGATTAGGTGTCTCATCTAAGCTAGAGATGTTGAAAATAACTGGTAGATGAGTATCTTTTGCAAGTACTTTTTCTTATTTGGAGTAGTATTTGTGAAATAATAGGAAATATTTTGAATTAACTATAAAATGAAAACTTAAACAGGTGTTTCAAGTAATTTTCAGGTAAATTTACTGCAAATAAAAGATTAGAATAGTTACTAACAGATTGAATGAACGTTTATAGTGGTGTTGCATTTTTGAAAGCAGTCCAGTTTAAAATACAGTTTTTTGAACTGGAGTGTGTGAAAATGAACTTTTCAGTAGAACTCATAGAAACTGTAGCTCCCTTTATCTATTGACACTGGATAGCTCTGACCCATGATAAAAGGTAGTCATCCATGCTGGGGTACATAATACACTCCTGAACATTTATAGTATATCTGTACAAAAAAAAAAATCTTGTTAGAAATAGAATATTCTAAGTGGTTTGGTTATGTGATGTAAAACTAGCACTGGTGAGACCACACTGTCATCTGCTCCTCCCTTAAGATTTGCGCAGGAGGGGAAATGGAAGTAAATGCTGATAACCGAAACTTACAGTGTGAGCTTTGTTCCTACAGTTTTCTTACCAGGTTTGTTGTTACCTTCCAATAAAGGGCATAGAGGAAAGATCCTGCATATTCCTTTTCCATAGGCTGGTTCCTTATCTGCCCATACACTCAATCTTAGGGGACAGCATGACTCATTTGCCATAACATAAATTTGTCCTGATTATAGTCTTTAGCTATTAAACTGGTAATTTTCAAACCAATATCTAGACATGTAAAGAGGCAATAATTACTGTAATGCTTCAGAAATAATAAAAAGAAAAGGTGAGCTAAGACAGAGTTGCCAAGCTTAAGCATCAGTTCTGTGTACAATAAATGACCTACCTTTTCACCAAAGAGGAGACATGACTCTTTGAAAAGAATAGTGGTGTTTGCATTGAAGAAACACTTTGGCTAAAAAAGCAAAAAAGGGGCTGTAATTGTGCAATGCAATTTATCGGTAAAAATTGAATAGGGAGAAGTTTAAAGCTAGTTAACTTTGTTCAAAATATTGATTAAAAATAAGTCTAAATGCAGAGTGCAGCTGTAGAACGGATGAGTGCAGGTTTCCTGATACCTGACAGAATTGACAGGTTTCAGTTTGGCTGATATTTCACTGTGACCCCCTTAACAATTCTGAAGTATTAGACTATTATGTCTAAGGATATAATGGTCAGGCACTTTAGCTTAAAGAAAGAAGAAAAGGTTGCAATGGTTGGAAGCACAGCAGAGGTAAAACATTCTTCTGTAATGAAGAGCTGTAAGGAGCAAACTTTAAATGCCAGAGTTCTTCATGGAAGGAACACAATCAAGAATTGTGTGGAGAGGGCAGAAGGCACTCAAGATATTTTAAAAATGAGGCAATGCATACATCAGCATTGTGTAATAAAGACAATAATAATTTTGCCAAGAAATAGAATTTCACGTCAGGAATTTTAGACCTGGACCAAGGAGTAGGAGAATTTGGGATGCTTGTAGAATTAGATTACAGGCAAAATATGGGGACTTGCTACATTCCTCTGTGTTTAAAAAAAGAGAAGTCTAAAAGTAGGTGTAGCTCTGAAGTCAGAGGGGCCAGTGTAAATGCTCACTATGTGAAGGCTACTAATAACTGGCCCTAAAATACCTTGCTGCTTAAAACCACTGTTAAACCTCTTTGTTAAATCATGAGGAGGGCTTGTGTTGTTCTTCTGCATTGTTGTTTCACTGGTGCCCATAAATGGGTATGGCTTTAAAAGGCTGTTCAACAAAGTACATATTCTTGGCTTAAAAAAACACCAGCAGTTTTGGAAGTGTATTTTAATAGTGGCTGGCCATAAAAACACTATGAAAATACTGTGAATTGCAAATGCTGTGCTGCTGAACCACATACCTGACTCACAGCTGCTGTAACAGAAGCTTTAGTTTTGGTTCCATTTGGCTTTTTTTCTCCTCTTACCATTTTGCTTTTCCCTTCCTTTTTTCTGTTAGTGGTGTTTTTTCTCCTTTCTGACCTCTGTGTCACCTCAGGCCTATACTTGAGGTTTTTTTCATGAGCTCTCATCCATTCCTTTTTTTTTCTTTTTGCCTCTGTTCTTCTGCCTTCTTGCTGTCATTGAGCCCTTAGCTACTTACACCAGAGCTCATGTCATAGTATTTATTTTAATTTTTTAAAGAATGGACACATTTTTTCTTTAATTGTATAAATCTTTTACAAAACATTTAATTTGCTTTACCTATCAGATTATTGGTAAAACTTTGTGTAAGAGTCAGTGACAAAAGTATACTTTGTTTATTTACAAAAATCCAACATCTACCTGTGAATGGCTTTATTTATATAAAGTAACCTCTTACAATTGGCTTTTCAAATTTAAAGCTTTTTTCTAGAATTAGTTCAGTGGTTTGAACCTTTTCATTCTGTTACATATTACCAAGTTGCTATCGCATCCAGAATTAGGGAAACATTTGAACTAATATTCTTGATAAAAGGGTAGCTTCTTTGCAGTGTTGACTAGAGAAAGTCTTCAAAGAATAGGCTGTAGGAGTGAGCCTAAGCAAAGAACCATTTGTCTTGCTTGTGCTTTTAATCTTGTTCTTTACTTTCTCTGAAACTTCATCAGTTCATAGGTTTATTTTGCTATCTGCAGTGGTTTTCAGGGCACAGATATGCTGTAAGCAAGCTTTTTTTGAAGATTTGCTTGCTGGACTGGTAGAGATTTCATCTTGCCATGACACAGTATTGTTTGCAAATTGCTGAGTAAGAGTTATGAAGGGGGAAAGGTAAAGCAATAACTGGGACAGTATATAATGTATGTGCTGCTCTGAGAGATAACATGTAAGATTAGCTAATTTCAGCAGAAGGTATGGTGTCTTTAAATATGTGTGCTTACATATTTGGATTTATAATTTTGATACTTAAAGCGTGGTTTCCTTAGGTATTTCTGCATTCTGACTTTTAAGTTGAAATATATATATATACATTTGCTTATATGTGTGGTATGTTGGGAACTTTCACAAACGGTTCATTAACAAATAATGAATATAAATAGCTGTTTTCCTAATCTTACCAGCTTCTTAAGAGTTAAGCACAACTAGTTACCAATAAAATGTCTTTTCATTCTCTATAGAAGTGCAGTTCTACTCTTTAAAAAGAATTCTGTATAAAAAAGCAAAAAAGCAATAGATGGGCACATTCACAGCTCTATCTGCTTGGTTAAAAACTCAGTGTTTCCAGCTTCTCACAATTGTTAGAAGCATGTCGTTTAAGCTGGATGAGCAGGTATCCATATCTTTTAGTGGATAAATTTTAATATTCAGATCCCAGGGCAAGCATATTTTAAGATAAACTGCTTTGTCCTGGAGACAATGCTGGGAAAAAATTATGAAAATTTTTAATGACTATTCCTGAGTCCCATATTTTTGTTTTTTTTTTTTTCCCTAGAGTAGAACCACACTTTTAACTGCCATATTATGTTTAAATAACTTAAACATAACATGGCTTTGTGCCATCCAAGAATGAAGGCACTGTCTTGCTGCTACTTTCTGTGAAATTATACTAAATTAATGAAAAACTATTTGGATGGGGAGCCTTAATATGGTTAAAAAGAAACATAGTTAACCCTTTGGGTGCCTTAAGACATACCTTTAATAAAGGGGCACTCACTTTGGATCTGCAGGCATACAGCATGTTTTCTCCAGCTGGAACAGACTATTGCCTTAAGCGACAGTGCCCTGGGACTTCCAAAACTTGGAACTCAAAGGGTTATTTTAGACTACTGTTTAAAACACAAGTCCCTGTACAGAGAACAAGATGAAAAGATCTTCGAAAAATTCTTGTGCGTATTGTTGTTACTATCTTTACATGATGGGTTTATCAGGTTTCAGGGGCAACATTATTGGTAAACTGCTAAAAATATGTAACTGGCTGAAGAATTCTACACAGAGAAAAAGAGTACCTGGTATTCTTATACAACTGTATGTGCAAAATAAATTGCTTTAAGTATAAATTCAGGGAGAGATGCACGTCTGTGTTTATCTTGATGACTGTGCAAAATACAGTAAACGGCAATAAGCGTATAATGAGGTCAGTGTGTTTAATTAGCTTATTACACATTAAAGATGCACAATGCAGACAACTCTATATTAAAGACTTTCAGTAAATGATGCAGTTTCAAACCTGCACCACAAAAATGAAGCTGTCAGAATTTAAATGAACTCTTGCAGTCCTAGCTATCTGGAGTTGAAGATAAATGTGATGCTTTTTTTTCCCTTGAGGCAAAAAAAGTATTTAGGTACATGCAGTGTTAAAAGCAATGGAAATAACAGGAGTCTAATTCACAAAAACTAAGTAAAAATTAATTGACTAATGTTTTTATTCTAATGTGTGCACCTTTAGTTGTGTAATGGTCCCTTTTACTGAAGAATGGGATAGAATTTTCTACTTGCATATGGACTTCCTTGAAATAACCAAGAGTCTTGGCATTGCCTGTTCTGGCTTTGGATGTACATTGTACTGAAACTATTGAATTTTAGTTGTTTCTTTTAGACATTTAACTGAAAGTTAAAATGGCTAGTAAACTGCATTCTGACTGTAGAATTTAAGTACTAAATAAACTCTATGCATATTAGACCCATTTTACTTGGTCGTATGTTTTATCACGGCTAGGCTTCGCCAACAAAGGTTTGGGAAGGGCTCTACCCACGCTTGCTGCAAGCACGCTGATGGCTAAAAAGGCCAATGCGAGATAGGCAAGTCCAGTTGCATCTTATGTTTTATAACATGGTTGGAGTGGTCATACCATAGTTTGTAGCTGAAGTTTAGTGACAGTGAGCTGTCTGGCTCCCCTAGAAGAATTCTTGAATGGCACTGTACAGACTGATACTTTGCAGTGCAGAGTAGACATGAAAGCCATTACCTCCCCCTCTAAAGCTGCCAGAATCTTTATTCCCTTTTCTGTTCAAGTGGACACACAATTTGGGAGCTCAGTGATCAGGCACTGAAATGTGAGAGGCAGACATGCACACACCAGGATCACTACAGACTTGTTTTGCTTAATACTTTCTTCATTACAATTTGACAGAGAAGAATTAAATTTAAAGGAGCCATTAAGTTAAACTGACCATTTATTGAAACAAAGCTACAAAGCAAATTAATCTGCAGCAAAAAATGTACATTATTCTTGTGTCTAGACTTCTTTGAAGCAGGATGTAAGAGCCACAAAATGACATTGCTGTCTCACACTTAGTGCCCTGAGAGTTACATAATGTTTTTTAATGACCGTTTGGATTGTGACAAAGCTGAAGCAAGAGCACTCAAGTAATTTGCTGAGTCTATAATGTCTGTCAGAGAGTGATCTGTGATTCAGAAGGCCATGGTTTGAAGCTTTCGGGTGTAGCTCATGCTGTGTATCTTTGTGATCTTCTGCATTCCTCTGAAATTCTGTGTATACAAAGGCATATGAAGCTGAGCTGGACGGCTGCTCAGGAATTTGCTTGACACTGATGAACTAAAGGAAGCAGTTTGCCTTCATCATGAAGCCTTTTAGTATCTGTTGCACCTCCAACACAAGTCCCATTGATAAACACTCTTGGGACCTTATCAAGGAAACAAAAATTGCATTAGTCACTTGGAAAAAAGATAAAAATCTAAGTAAGCCCATGCAGACTGTAATGCACACAATAGTTGTGTTCTTCTAGATATATGTATAATTTTGTGTATTTCCATAACATTCATGGAGATGGGAAACTTTGCCCCTCAAAAGTGGGATGAAGTCACTGTGTGGGGGTTTGTAATAAATTGCAATAATTGAGTCAAGTGAGATTATAGAAAAGAAAGAAAATACAATGCAAGTGTTAAACACAATGGATTAAATGTACAAATGAAAAGTCATTTTGATACTTCAATTCTTTCAGTGGCAGTATGGAAAAGATCAACCCTGAGGGATAGCCAGGGGGATCTAGAGGAAGAGGGTACAGAACCCTGCTGCAGTACCTTGTCTTTAATTTAAGATCTTGTATCCCAAGTTTACTTGTCTCAAAAAGATGAAGAAATTGATACGGACATACCCCAAGAGGAACGTGTGTAGCACAAGTTCTTGCTTGTTACATGTAGAATATACTCACAGTCCTGCCGCCTGTCATCTGCTCAAGAATGTCCTGGAACTGACTCCCATTTGTATTCCTGTCCAGTTCCACAGCTGTGTAGTGCACATTCAAACCCTCAAAAAGCTCTTTTGCCATTTTGCAGTATGGGCATGTTGTTTTAGAGAAAATCACCACACAGTTGTCTGAAATAATGTTCTATAGGTTCAAAGGAAAGTTTCAGTCAGTGAGCTTTGAGCCAGTGCATTGACAACAGTATTGAACAGTCATGAAAACCAATACAGGAGTTAAAACTCTGCTGTTACGGTAAAAAATACAGGAAGATTACTGCTGGCACCTATGAAGCCATGTTTGACCTGTATTGGACTACAAAAATTTGAGTAGAGGTCTGAAAAAACATAAAATGGGTGCAGCCTAGGAAGATCAGGTTCCAGGCCTGTGGATAAACAATGCTGCCAGCATGATGTACTAAGCATAATAAACATAAGAAGAGGTTCAACACGCAGAACTATTTACCGTATTCCTTTGTATAAATAAGAAAAGGGTTTAAGTACCCACGGCTTTTATAAATGCTGAAAATAAGTAAAAATAGCATAAATAATGTTACCTTTATTTGGTTCGCAGCAGCATCATTAGACAGTCCTACAGAAGTAGACTGACTGCTCCCCATTCTAAAACTGAAAAGAAATTACAATCAGATCTTCGAGCTTTCAAACAAACATCACATTTTGTGGTTCGCAAACTGAAGGCTGGCTTTGTCCTGGTTTGTGTAACTGATTCCTCTCTTACATGCAAGTTTACTTCAGCTGCACTACCTACACGATCCCGGTTCCCGGCGCCTGCGGGAGAGAGAGAGGAGAGAGCGAGAGAGAGGAGGGAGCACAGCGCCGCTGTCGGGGCAGCCCCGGCGGGGCCGTTCCTCGGGAGCGATCCGACCCCGCGGGCCGGACACGCGTCCCGCCCGCCCGCGGCACCGCCGCCCTTCCTTCGGGGGGGATCGGCATCCTTCCTTCCCAGGGGTCACCCCCATCCTTCCCGGAGGAGCACCGCCACCCTTCCCGGCCGGCACCCCGCGGCACAAACCCGGTCCCGAGCGCTGTCCTGCTCCCGATCCAGACCCTGCTCCCGGTCCTGGTGATCCCGCTCCCGATCCCTCTCCCAAGCCCGATCCCGATCCCAGTCCCCGTCCAATCCCCATCTGTCTTCCGATCCCAATACCGGTCCTGATTCTGATTCCCATCCCAAACCCCGTTCCGATCCCGATCCCACTCCCAATCCATTCCGATTCCAATCTCTCTCCCGATCCCAATCCCGGTGCCGGTCTCTATCCCCCTCCCAATCCCACCCCGCTCCCAATCTCTCTCCCGATTCCTATCCGTCTACCCATCCCTCTATCAAGTCCCATCCCGGTCCCTCTCCTGATCCCATCCCGGTCCCTCTCCCAATCCCGGTCCCCGTCCCGATCCCTCTCCCAGTCCCATCCCGGTCCCTCTCCCGATCCCGGTACCTCTCCCGATCCCAATCCCGCTCCCGGTAGCTGTCCCGCTC